>CM070873.1:214558708-215192041 GCA_036365515.1 Torymus aiolomorphi | reverse complement strand
CGTCGCCCTCCCCCTTCCTATGTAAAAACTTGGTTTTTACATTATAGGCACGACCGCACTTCTAAGGAGATCCTTTGCATTTGGAATCCTTTCGAAATATGTAACATTTTATTAGTTTCACGACAAATAGAAAAAAATGGGTAATTACCCTGGTAGAAATGGTCACCAACCGTTCGCCATTCGTTCGCTAAATCGCAAAGGTTTGGCAAACCGTTTAACCAATGGTTGGTAATAAATACCGCTTATTTCGTCACGGAATTATCCTTGCAGTTGGCCAACGAATGGTTAATATTAAAAATCACGAAAAACGGTAATTTAAATAATTTATCAATTAAATACAAACATTGAAAGTTGTATTATTCATGAAAAATTAAAATATCATATACAGACAGTACCTTACTTGACCCAAATAGATTTAAATTAGTAAACTTGTACTTCCATTTCAGGTTATAGTTTATACATGTATGTCATACATCAGGTAGCCTGACTTCCTGTTTTTTAATAATAATATAGCCACTCAGATCGTACTCAGACACTATACACAGCCTACGTAATTGCTCCATCAAGCCTGAATAAATTTTTACTCGAATGAATATTAACACAAGAGCACAGCCCGCATCTTATGCTACGTCTACTTAACCTTCAAATAATTTTATTCCTAACTCCGCTACAATTAACAATATTTTTATTAATACACTGCCGTAATTTTGATTACTATTTATTATACAAATAAAATCGTTTTCACGTATCTATATATCTTATTAATTACTGTTGTTGTTTCATAAGCCATTAAATATTTAATTATCGATAGTTTGCTAACCGTTGGCTAACCGTTGGTTAACCGTTGGTCAATATTTTTGTTATTCGTTTACCAAAAAAATTGACTAACCGTTGCAGTTAAGTCATTTTGGTTGGTTTATTTTTTACCAGGGTATGTATGTCGAAATACTTTATCAATTTTTTTTATAACTTGAGAAAAAGTACATAAATTATAATTCGCAGTTGGGCTGCAGTAAATAGGGAAGTGGGCTAGGGTGGACGAAATAAAAACTCCAACAGTCTTCAGTTTTAACGAAAGATGGCCGTCAGCCGCTCACACGACACTTATGTTAACTACAGGGGAAAGCGATGTTTGCTTGTTCCTAACTAAAAAAAGTACAAAAGTCGGTTCTCGTATCCTGACGAATTTATACTACGCGCACTACAATCTCAATTTCGAAAAATTATTCGCGGCGCACAGTGGGGCCGCGAGCAAAAAAAGCGCCGAAATTTGCGCTTGCCTTGAAAAATGTATCAATAAAAAAAATGTTTGAGGCATGTATTTGTTGTAACCTATATTTTAATAAACCGTTTCCCCCGGTATGATCGTAATCGAGATATATATATATATATATATATATATATATATATATATATATATGTATATCAGGCGTATATTGAGCATACATACTGTAACCGCATTAAAATGACATTTTCGTGCAAAGCTTTTCATTACTCGATGTATCTCTATAATACAATATATTTAACACACACATACACACACACACACACACACACACACACACACACATATATCTTCCTATATTATATAGTTGTAAGGGCAAAAATGGGTACCTACCCCCCTCCACCCCCCCCCCCCTCCACCCCTCCACCGCCCCTCCACTTTTTACCGTTAAATTCTTTCAAATTTTACGTTATTTTGAAGGGCGTCGCCCCTCCACTCCCCCCACCCTCTCCACCCCCTCCACGCCCCCTCCACACCCCCTCCAACTACCCCTCCACATACCCCTCTACCTACCCTACCACAACTAATCTCTTATAGATATGTTGCTGAAAATTGTATATAGGGGGTATCGACATTCGCTGATTAGGAATCTGAACTCAGATTTTGAAAATTCAAAATAGTGGAACGAAAATGTCTGCCGCATATTGAAATATTACTGAATTTTGCTAAAAATGGTATATACGGAATTTCTAGATTCGATTATTACGACTCTGAACTTAGATTTTAAAAATTGAAAATGGTGGCAAAATATTTAAATAATACTGGATTTTGCTAATAATTATGTTGAGAATATACATATTATATTGTACAGCGCGCGACACACGTATGTACACATGTGTGTCTCCCCACCCCATAACGTGTGAGAGCCGACGGGCGAGCGCGACGCTCCTGCAAACTTGTCGTCAGACCGAGAATGGCCCGCGCCAAGTGTAGTCATACTGTATCTTAGACTAAGTCTCTTAAATAAACTCTTTTATTCTATCCAATTTGTGTGTCCTTTATTCAACAAATTGTATTTAGGCGATTTCTAGATTACGAATCTCAACTCAGATTTTCAGAATTCAAAATGGTGGATCGAAGATGTCGGCCACATATTGAAATATTACTGTATTTTGTTGAAAATTGTATATAAGGAGTTTTTGGAGTCGCTTATTACAAATCTGAACTCAGATTAAGAACATTCAAAATGGCGGATTCAAAGATGGTGGTCAAATATTGAAATATTATTAGATTTTGCTGAAATTTGTATTACCTTAATACGGGATTTTTGGTTTCGCTGATTAGGAATCTGAACATATATTGTGATAATTCAGACTGGTGGACGCAAGATCGCTAACAAAAATTGAAATTTTACTCGATTTTGCTGAAAATTGTATATAAGGAATATGTGGATTCGCAGATTACGAATCCCAACTCAGATTTTCAGAATTCAAAATGACTGATCGAAGATGGAGGCGAAATATTCTAAAACTACTGGATTTTGCTGTAAATTGTATATAAGGGGTATCTGGATTCGCTGATTACGAATCCCAAATCAGATTTTCAGAAATCAAAATGGCTGATCGAAGATGGAAGCGAAATATTCAAAAACTACTGGAATTTGCTGAAAATTGTATATAAGGGGTATGTGGATTCGCTGATTACGAATCACAACTCAGATTTTCAGAATTCAAAATGGCTGATCGAAGATGGAGGCAAAATATTCAAAAACTACTGGAATTTGTTGGTAATTGTATATAAGGGATATGTGGATTCGCTGATTACGAATCATAACTCAGATTTTTAGAATTCAAAATGGCTGATCGAAGATGGAGGCGAAATATTCAAATACTACTGGATTTGCTGAAAATTGTATAAAAGGGATTTCTGGATTCGCTGATTACGAATCTGAACTCAGATTTTGAAAATTCAAAATGGTGGTCAAATATTGAAATATTATTGGATTTTGCTGAAAATTGTATATACGGAATTTTTGGTTTCGCTGATTACGAATCTGAACATATATATTGTGAAAATTCAGACTGGTGGACCCAAGATCGCTAACAAAAATTTAAATTTGACTTGATTTTGCTAAAAATTGTATAGAGTGGGTTTCCGGTTTCGCCAATTAGGAATCGTAACTCAGATTTTGAAAATTGAAAATAGAGGACACAAGATGGATGCCAAAAATTGAATTATTACTGGATTTTGCTGAAAATGGTATATAACGGGTATCTGGATTCGCTGATTACGAAACGCAAATCAGATTTTCAGAATTCAAAATGGCTGAACGAAGATGGAGGCGAAATATTCAAAAACTACTGGAATTTGCTAAAAATTGTATATACGGGGTATGTGGATTCGCTTATTACGAATCACAACTCAGATTTTCAGAATTCAAAATGGCTGATCGAAGATGGAGGCAAAATATTCAAAAACTACTGGAATTTGCTGAAAATTGTATATAAGGGGTATGTGGATTCGCTGATTACGAATCACAACTCAGATTTTCAGAATTCAAAATGGCTGATCGAAGATGGAGGCGAAATATTCAAATACTACTGGATTTGCTGAAAATTGTATAAAAGGGATTTCTGGATACGCTGATTACGAATCTGAACTCAGATTTTAAAAATTGAAAATGGCTGCAAAATATTTAAATAATACTGGATTTTGCTAATAATTTTATGTAGGGGATTTGTAGATTACGAATCTCAACTCAGATTTTCAGAATTCAAAATGGCGGATCTAAGATGTCGGACACATATTGAAATATTATTGGATTTTGCTGAAAATTTTAATTCAAACTGGTGGACCTAAGATGACTAACAAAAATTGAAATTTTACTCGAGTTTGTTAAAAATTGTATATAGTGAGTTTCCGGATTCGCTGATTAGGAATCTGAACTCAGATTTTATAAATATAAAATGGCGGCCAAAAATTGAAATATTACTGGATTTTATAATCAATAAGTTACAAATAAAATCAGAGCTGACGTAATGAACTACATATATATTGTGCATTATTTTGTTAAATATAATATACTTAGTATTTTAAAAATTAATAAATGTTAAGAATAATGTTTTTAAAAAACATTACAGAAATTTTAAATGAAAAAATAAGTGTTTCATGATATTATGTAATAGAAGATTATCCTCATTCATTATTATTAATATTTATCTCTAATAATGGGGGTTGGCGAGCGGAGCGAGCAGGGGGCGAAGCCCCCCTAGTACATATATATATATATATATATATATATATATATATATATATATATATGTATCATTAGATTATTATTAGACATACATATGACTTATATCGGTTCGTGTATGTGTGTATATGTGTATATATGCATATATATAAATATTATCTTATATCTTAAAAATGAACAAAATTAAAAAAATGGATTTTGTGGTATGCGACACATACACGTATACATACACACACGGACAAACACGCGCACACACACACACAACTATATATTACTTATTATTGATATAATATAATATGCATTATTTGTATTATACCACAGCTACATGTTGAATATTTAATAAATAGTGGATTTCATAATAAGTAATATATCTGTGGTGCCAAGGAAGATGGGAATTAATCCACTCTTTATGAAAATCGAGTTAAAGCCATTTTTCTTTTTTTTTAAGGTTTAATACACCATTTTTTGAAGTTTTTATTTGGTAAAAAATTCATTATTCTGTAGTTACAACGTAATTGAAAAAGGACAAATATAGCAGTTGCATTTAAGCTTTATCATTTAAATCGCTATATCTCTAAAACTTTTCCAAGTGATTTGTTCCCTTCTTCCTTAGCACCACAGATATATTTGTGTGTGTGTGTGTGTGTGTGTGTGTGTACGCGCGTGTTTGTCCGCGTGTGTATGTATACGTGTATGTGTCGCATACCACAAAATCCATTTTTTAAATTTTGTTCATTTTTAAGATATAAGATAATATTTATATATATGCATATATACACACATACACGAACCGATATAACTCATATGTATGTCTAATAATAATCTAATGATATATATATATATATATATGTGTGTGTGTGTGTGTGTGTGTGTGTGTGTGTGTGTGTGTGTGTGTGTCTGTTAAATATATTTTTATTGTGGTAGATACATCGAGTAATGAAAAGCTTTGCACGAAAATGTCATTTTAATACGGTTACTGTATGTATACTCAATATATGCCTGATGTACATATATATATATATATATATATATATATATATATATATATTTATCTGCAACGGTTCGTTCCGGGACGTTTACACTGTACATCGCTGTTATTTCCGGGACGCGCTGTTTTTTCCGGGACGTCCCGGAAAATCTGTGTCTGCAACTGTTATTTCCGGGACGTGGTATTAGTCCCACACCCCAGGGATATTATTTCTTTAGTCACGCGCTTATATAGGGAACTCTGAAGAGATAAACTATAGGACCCTGTAGATTACCAGAAATAACGTTTATAGGTCTTTATATATATATATATATATATATATATATATATATATATATATATATATATATATATATATATATATATATATATATATATATATATATATATATATATATATATATATATATATATATATATATATATATATATATATATATATATATATATATATATATATATATATATATATATATATATATATATATATATATATATATATATATATATATATATATATATATATATATATATATATATATATATATATATATATATATATATATATATCGATTACGATCATACCGGGGGAAACGGTTTATTAAAATATAGGTTACAACGAATACTTTCGTGCCTCAAACTTTTTTTTTATGCATTTTTCGAGGCAAGCGCGAATTTCGGCGCTTTTTTTTGCTCGCGGCCCCACTGTGCGGTGGCCGGCGCACACGCATACACACACGCTCTAATATGGCGAAAGGGAGAGGAAACGAAGGAGTAGGCTTAGCAGTCAGCACTAAGACACTCGAGAATCTGGCTATTATCTGGCTATATTTTTTTCGGCCTCCGCGTCTTGTGAGCTGCACACAGCTCCATCAGTGATCTTCAAGTGTCAGTACTTCAGGGTGCAGCGAGGGTAGTGAACAGCAATCACTGCTGCAGACTCTCCTTTCATATGGTAATGTTTTTTTGTGTCATCTATTTATTAGTCATATGTGGTTTTTAGGTGCTCAACTCTCCTCGTCTAGCTCCCAGGGTAGTGACTGATCTGCTGCTTGTGCTTTGTCAATCCCTAGGCTGAGGCTATCCCTGAAAGTGAGACAGGAGTGAAGGTCTCTGCCAGTCTTTCCTTTCCAGATGGTGTAGCTACTGTTCTAGCGGATGGCTGCTAGTTAATAGATGATCCTGAGCAGACTGTCATCCATGAAGTAGCACCAGCCTGGATCGTTCAGATCCACTTTGCTGCTTAGGTAATTGCTAGGATAGGTAATTAGGAACTGGGGGAAATCATAAAAGTGCTGTATGTATGTGGTTAAATGCGATTCGGGTAGATAGTTGTTTGTAGTTTGGGTAGTCGGGTAGGTACTTTCTTTGTATTTGGCAATTTGTCATCTTACAAAATTTATATTAAATATTAAGGGAAGTTCTTACTCAATTCCAGATTTCTGTATTTGATTTTTTATATTTCTCAATCAATTTTTGTATTTTCAAAATTATTAAAGTCCAGGCGCAACCTATTCGCTTCAATGAATGTATCTCTGCTCGAATATTAGAGAAATTATGTATTTAAACAGGTTCAGTACGGATAATGTATAAGAAAAAGTACATTAAGTTTACAAAGAGTAAAAAAAATCAAAGAAATTTTCAGATTTAGTTATTATTAATCATGTGTATTATTATATCTGATATAAAAAACATTATGGGCAAAAGTTTTTTGTTTTACAACAATTTAAAGAATATGGCAGATTTCACAAGTCATATTTGACTCATGCTGTACTGAACTTGTTAAAAAATAAATTTGAAAAATCAGTGAACATCAGTAATTGTGTATAACATATGTGAGTAAAGGCATTCATTTCACAGCACATACATTACACAAGTTTTGTTTGATAGATATATAATATTACTTTAATATGTACTTATATAATATTACGTAATTTTGATTCTTTTAGTTCAACATCAATTTATATTTACATTTTATTATTATATTTTTATAATTATATGATTTTTGGAATGTTTTATTGATTTTGCCGATCTTATTTATAGCTATTGTATTAAATATTTGTGTCAAATTGAATTCTGTTAAATAATAAGCGAAAATCGACTATATGAGGTGTATTTACACGTTAAAAATCGTTTTTATAGGTTTAGATCGCCAGGAATTGATTATACATGGAAATGTTGAAAGAAAAAAGTTTTTTTTATTGTTATCTATAGCTTTTATATCTAATATTTCTATGTAAAGTCAAATACTGTTGAATAATACATGAAAATGATACATGAAAATGTTAAATGAGAGACAGTTTTGTTTTATTATAATCTACAACTTTTACATTAAACATATTTGTGTAAAGTTAGATCCTCTTAAGGTAGTAATCTAATATATCAAAAAGTGGGTTTCGAAAGTAAAAAAATTCTAGCGTGTTCTTTAAAATCTAAATAATTTTTTTTTTTTAAATGTAGGTTGCCGATCTATTTTTCAAGAAAAAAATTATTGAAAATGGTTACTTTTACATTGAGAGTAAATGACGCCATATAACGCATAACAGGAAGTAATAGTATTACTTGACAAAAAAGTGGGTTTTCAAAAAGAAAAACATAGCTTAAGAAAGATGAAATTCAGCCCTTTCTTTTAAGTTTATCAAATATGTATTAAGTCGACCTTTTTAAAAAGATATGAATGATTATAAACACAAATAGCAGACGACATGCATGAGAGCGAGAGAGACAGAACGACGCGTATCGCATGCGTATGGTATAGTTTGTGCTCTCGCTGAGCGCACAAACTATAACGCATTAGAGAACTACCTTAAGTTACGGTCGAAAATCGTCCATTTTATGTATGTTTAGGCGTTAAAAATCGTTTTTACAAGTTTAACTCGTCAGGAATCGATCGTAGAAAAAAATGTTCAATAGGAAAAAGTTTTGTTTTAATATTATCTATAACTTTTTCTTATTTATATTTTAAATTATTGTGTAACTTATATTTAACATTATTGTGTAAAGTCAAATCCTGTCTATTTATAGCAAAAAGACAACTATTTTTGATGTTTTAGCCGTTTTTTCACTATTGCCTTGCCAAATATTGTTCATAGAAAAAAATACTCAATGTAAAAAAGACGTGTTTTAATTAGTTTTAGCAGAAGCATGTATGAAATTTATACTAGAAATCAATTTTCGATGCATTACGCTCAAAAATCAATTTTTTCAAAATTTTATTTGTGCTTGCATATTTATATTTTTGAACGGATCGTTCCCAAACTAGGACTGTCACCTATGTATGACTAGACGAAAGTGTACGTCCATTTGTGATCAAATTCGATGCATTTTTCGATATGATAATGAGAACACAAGGTTCCGTACATACGTACAGACATACATACATCACGGGGAACACTTAAAATGGACTCATTTTAGGTGGAAAATAGTTTTTATACAATAAATTATTAATTTTTGAAATATAAGGCTCTAGTGAAAATATAAGGCTCTCCCGAGAAGCGGTCGTGCCTAAAAAATGAACCTCTTTTTAGGTTTTGTTTTTTGGGCTTATGGACAAAAATAGAGCAGTTTTTCGAAATATTTAGGGAAAATGGGTGTCAACGAAAATCTAAACAACTTGATAGCTGAAAGTATTAGAATAATTATGAAAAAATAAACAGAAAAGTACGAGTTCAAAAAACATATATATTATATGTACTATATTCATAGAGTATTTTTACGTACTACAAACAACCTCCGCCATGTCAACGTTTTTTCCTTAATGGAATTGTAATAAATGCCAGAAAATTATTCTGTTCATTGTTACTTATAGAGATTCAATCTAAATCAAAATGATATTCTTTTGTTGTAAATAATGTCGAAGTAGTGTCTCTTGCAATAAACTAAACTTTGAGTGGATCGAAGAGAGTGCTTTCGTGTAGCTCTGCCTAGAAACAGGTATTATATTATTATAAATACTTTTTGATAGGAAAATTTAGCGTAAACTACAAGGTATACACTAGGCACCTTACGTACGAACCATGGTGTCCACAAAAAGGAATATGAAGAAATAACTTACTGAATCTCATCAATGCAGTTTATAAAAACTGTACACTGTTAAAAGAATTCGAGAATGATATAAAGTGTTTAATATAAATAAGCTTTTAGGCAGCGGCTGTTTGAAACATAGTTAAAGTAAAAAATACGTAAACAAATCTGAAAGTTTAACACGCACTTCCTTACCCGAAAAATCACACTTGCGATCGACACGTCGACTGTTTGATGCTGATATTTCCGCGACTGACGATCGTCCGAGTGTTCGGGCCATCAGTCGCCCCGCCGCCCGTGTAATCGTGCCTGGCGCGAGCTCCGGACGCGAGTTTGCAAAAACAACAAAATCGACGGGCTTACATTCCGGCTGTTGGCGTACATGCACGCACAGTTTCGACAGTGTTTTCATTCCGTGGGGTGAGAGGGATGAGAGAGGTGGAGGAGGGAAAGGGGAGCGCGAGAGGGAGAGGCCCGTACGCGGACGCCCGTCGACGGGGGATTTGACGAATCCGCTTTTTTCGAAACGGCCGCTAGGCTGCTGTGATTTTAAGAGGATGCTTCAAAGTCGATTAATCGAAAATGACGTGACGAATAAAGAGAGGCAGAGGGGGGGGGGGAGAAAAGGGGGATAGAGAGTGCGAGAGTGGTGCGGGAGGGAAATTTTTATTGCGATTTCGCCACCGTTGACGCGTACACGCGCACACCAGCGCGCACGCATGCGATCGATCGGACCGCGAGAGCCATCAACTGCGGTTGCGTTGATGCTTTTTTCATTTTTTTAATTTTGTTATTTCAACTTTCACTAATGAAAATTCGAGGTTGGGGTCGCCATATTCCTTGTGCGAGACTATATTTATTCGAACACGTAACAGCTTTTGACAGTTTTAATAAACATATATGGATTTCACTAAACGATGAAATGAAAATATAACTACTTGTTTTAAAATGATGTTTCTATCATAATATTTTAAAAGTAATCAAAACATTTAAAAATGTTATCAAGTTTTTTTGAATCTATGTTCATCTAGTGTAAAGGCTCTCAATATGGTACACCCAAATTATAATAACTATAAAATCCGAACAAAATATTAATTTAAGGTCCTAATAAGAAAAAAAAAAAGGATTTGGTGAACTCTAAGACTACTTTATGAATTATTTTCATGAAAGTAATCATAAAGAGTACTTATTGTTATATTTATTTCGATCACAAATGTCCCATCACATAACATTATCAAAGTATTCACCAAGAATTCTTTACCTAAATTACTTTGTGATTACTTTTTATTCATATTATTTTGTTTTATTATAAATATTTTTAAAATATTTCTTACAAAGTAATCCCCTGAATCCTTGGTGACTACTTAAAGTAATCTCTGGGATGGGACATTCGTGATTACTTAAAGAATTTTTTTACCCTAAATCTTTGTTTATTGGGATGGCTCATCAGTGGACACTCCTAGTCAAAATTATGTCGTAAATAGACTTTTTAAGATCTATCACAATGTTTTTTAAAAGCTACCCTGGTAGAAAATTACCCAACCAAAATGGCTTGTCTACTAACTGTTAGTCAATTTTTTGTTAGCCAACGTTTGGTGAACCACCGATACAAATGATTACAAGTATTTTCAATTTTGATACTTATACATACAGGGTGAGTTATTTTAATTTCTCCAGTCAATTATTTCGGGGGGTGGGGGGGGGTCATTTCGTGAAAATAAACCTTAACAAAAGTTGTTCAAGGTCAAATCCAAGGTCATACGGGTGACCCCCAACAAACCGAACAACTTTTGTTAAGGTTTATTTTCACAAAATGACTCCCCCTCCGAAATAATTGACTGGAGAAATTAAAATCACTCATCCTGCAAATGTATGTACATAATTGAATATTTCGTAACTTATGAAACAATAATAGTAGCTAATAAGAAATATAGACATGTAAAAAAAAATTAAATTGTAATAAGTATAATAAAAAGTCAATAAAGTGACCATTATAGACAAGTTGGTAATACAATAATTGTTTTAAGGTTTTGTAAACATAACATAATAGACGGGATGTACTCCGAATTGCTGCCAGTAAGGCGCGCACATGCAAGGTAAAGGATCTAGTAGTGGGACAAAGCCAATTTTGGGACCACCAGTGGGAAAACAATAAAAAGCTACAATAAACGATTAATATCATAACAGCATTAATACATTAGCATTGTTCATGATATTAACTATGCAGTCACTTCATTATTGTGTTGATTTACTCCTTAAGTAAGTGTATAAAAAGGTATAAATTCTTCGAGGTTATGTTTTAGAAATGCTTGTAGCCAAATCATTGCCCCACATTAGGTGCCTCTTAATTCCAATATCACAGTAGTGGGTATAGGGTTGCCTGATTTTGAATTAGTGAATTGTCTAATCTAAATTCTAAACTTCGTCTAATTCACGATTCAAATTTGAGTCGTGAATTAAACTTCGACTAAAAAAGATTGAGTTTTTATTGAAATAATTTATAATTATCTGATAGCAATTTTAGAGAATGAAATATGACTTCAAACTTATATTTTTATTTTAGAAAACTCTTCAAGTAAAAGAAGAAAACCGCTGCCAATTCATTGGCACGTAGCTTCCTCAAACTTAATTTATTGATCCCTTTAATTAATTTTTACTTCTAATATTTAAAATTTAATACTTTATCTTGTACGGTTAGACTAACTAGGAGAGGGTCATGAGTCCGGATACAGCTTAAACTGTGTGTTATATCTTTTTTCGTAATGAACCGATTTTTTTGGGCAACGAACAAATTTCAGGACGATTGGGTAATTTTTGCTCTTGTTATCGTGCAACAACGAAAACGCAAATTTTTTCTAAAATAATTTTTTTCTAAAAAACAAATGAAGATAATCTCCTGAAATTTTAATCAAATCTATAAATTTAATAAGTTTTATCTTCTATAAATTTAATAAGTGGTTAAAATTTTAAGTCGATAAATTAAGTATTTTTTGAGAAAACACGATTCGAAAATTTAAAAAAAATTTTTTTTCCTCAAATATCTTTTTTCGTAATGGACCGATTTTTTTGGGCAACGAACTCGATCTGAAGATATATAAAAGCTACATCTATGCCAAAATTTTAGGACGATTGGATAATTTTTGCTCTAGTTATCGTGCGACAACGAAAACTCAAATTTTTTCTAAAATAATTTTTTTCTAGAAAAAAAATGAAGATAATCTCTTGAAATTTTAACCACATATAGTCTTCAATTAGTGTAATAACTGGTTAAAATTTCAAGTCGATAAATAAAATATTTTTTGAGAAATTAATTTATGAAAAATAAAAAAGTTTTCCTTAATAACAAATGACAAAGTGAAGATATTTTAAATTCTAAAGAAGTAAAATATAGGTAATTGAAATACCTTTCAAGAAAAGTTTATTATATTATGTAATAATGACTGTAAGATATGAAAAAATAAAAAAAAACTGAAAATTCAAAATTAGTTTTTGGAAAATAATTTTTTTTTCTAAAAAACAAATGAAGATAATCTCTTGAAATTTTAACCATATATAGTCTTCAATTAGTGTAATAACTGGATATTTATTTCAAGTCGATAAATAAATTATTTTTTGAGAAATTAATTTATGAAATATAAAAAAGTTTTCCTTAATAACAATTGACAGAGTGAAGATATTTTAAATTTTAAAAAAGGAAAATATAGGTAATTTAAATACCTTTCAAGAAAAGTTTATTATATTATGTAATAACGACTGTAAGATATGAAAAAAACAAAAAAACTAAAAATTCAAAATCGTTTTTTGGTTATAAAACAAAAGAAAATCAGTAAAATCTCAAATCCATCAGGGTACCTTTCTTTTCCCGCGAGACAAAGAGAATAAGCTTTACCCGACGAAAATCGGTCGATTCGTTTCGGAGATATGAAGAGTTCAAACACACACACACACACACACACACACACACACACACACACACACACACACACACACACACACACACACACACACACACACACACACACACACACACACACACACACACACACACACGCGAAAAGAAAAATGATCAAAATCAACTAATATACACATATATCGCCTTAAAACATCTTTTTGAACATTTTTTTTTCGAAATTTTTTTTCACCGTTACAAAGCTTCCTCTATGAGGAATCAATAGTATTTTTTGTCACTAGGATATAAAATCGAATTTCACGGCCGAGTAATGATCATCCCCTGCAAGGGCAGACAAAGCCAAGAAAGAACGGGATAGTATACGTTCAAGTAGTAAATAAGCAAATAAATTTTTTCATACCTATACTGCACAATTAATTCGATTTTAAAATGCGATCTTACGAACGAGTATTGTGTACTTAACTCGATTCATGAAATAACGTTTTATAGCATAGTATAACAAAAAATTTTCAAGATTTTCTTAGAGAAATTATCAGTATTTTATATAAAAAGATATTATGTAAAAAGATAACTAATTTCTTTAATCAAGATACATACGGTGTTTTAAACCAAGAAATGTTATCTTCATACTATATAAAAAATGATTTCCCTATTGAATATGTATCCTCGAATCAGAATAGGTGACTGTTTCGAACAACTCAAAATTTTTGAATCTACCAAAATCGAAATAGCGCAGTTTTCATGATGTCAGCTATTATTTTTATAACAGAATTTTTATCATCAGCTATTGTTATTCATAAGTATCGTTCTAGTATTAGTACAAAGAATTTTGTATCCAGTTGTTTTAATTAAAATATATTTATATTTATTATATGATAAAAAGTTAAAAACTCGAAGTTCCCAAGATTGACCACCTCTAGAATTCTTAGCGTAGATAATGGGTACATTCAATATTTTCTGATATTTTTATTTCTTATTGCTAAAATAGCATTGAACCGGCACGTTCATGAGTTAGTGAAACTGCATCTCGGCCGATCACCGAAATTAAGCATCGCTCCTATGCCTGTGGAATGGGGGAAAATCTATAGATAAACCTCATGGGATAAAATCCTAAGGAAAATCCGATTCGGGATGGTCGGTGTATTGGAATAATTCAAGTTTGAATATGTAGGTCGCACTTGTATGTACCGAAACTATTATCTACACCTTCTGCGCAATTTTTCAGAAGGCAATTTCAACACCTAACCGATCACACGAAGTAGTCCCAGAAACGACGCGGTCACCCATTAAAGTACTAACCGTACGCTTTGGTGCTTAACTTCCGTGATCAGATACGGTAGTAACAGTCCTACCCGCTAAACTGTCGGAATACTAGAATAGCAGTTTTCGGTACTAAGCCGTAAAGTAACATTTTACGGACCGCGTGAGAATTGATGCGTTCAAGCACCTCGTAGCCAGTCCGAGAATGTACTGAACATTATTTTCTGTTATACGCATCCGTAAAGTACGAATTTACGGCTGCAAAACAGGCCGTAAAGTACGTTCTTTACGGACACGTATGACAAAAATATAGTTAGATGTAATATGCGTGCGGAAATAGTATATTATGCACCAAGGGATAAAGTGGGCGATGTGCCGCCAGGGCGACAAATGCGTAAGTTCCCACAACCCACTATATTCACGAGTGCAATATACGAGTTGTTAACATAACTATCGTAAAATTCGTACTCGTTCCCAGCGCAACATGCTGTTTGAACCCGAGCCGAAGGCGAGGACATATGTGCGTGGCGCTGGGAACTAGAGTGGGGGTAGGGAATGAACGTGGTACTTTTTTCCCGCCTCGGCAGGGAAAAAGTACGAACTTTACGATGGGGTGTGTTAAAAAATAAATAAATGGACATTAATTTAAATGCTATGTCTGCACTTTGATCCTCTCATCATTCTGGAATAACTTACGATCCTCAAACTATACGTGAAATAGTCACAAACAACGTGATAGAGATATGTTTTGGGTCATATGGAGTCAAAATACACTAGAAAATTTGTTAATTTGAGGAAAGTTGAAGTAAATGCTACGAGTGAGCTATCGCAACTTTTAATAATAAAAAGTGACGAACCCTGAGCCAGAGCCAGAGCCGCCGACTCGCGAGTCAGGCATACTATAGCAGCAAGCCACGGCCGCACCGCTCGGCTTTCTGCTAATCGGCGTCATATTATAATCGTACGCCTTGCTTATTTCGTTCTTTCATACTCGTGCGTGTATCCACACGTAACACTATAAAAATTGTACTCAAAGTTATCAGTACTTTTTTTTTATTTTGCGCATTTTTTGTAAACAATTTAATTTTTATGTCTTTCTTATTTGCTTGTGGAGAAACCATGCATAGAGTACATGACTCAAAAGCTCATTAAGAATATTTAAAAAATAAAAAACCATTAATTTCTTTTAAGCTTCTAAAATATTTTGTTTAAAATAAGTTGATCAATAAGTAATTATTTTTTAATTTTTAACTAAATTAAAATTTTTAAGGATAACATTTTTTAATAAAAATCATATTTAATACTATCTGATATTTCTTAAAAGCTAATCGGGTTATATCCTAATTCCTAATTGTTGTTGAAATATCAGTAAAAATTTTACCTGGTATGTTTTTTTGTTCATAATAGGCATGGTGGTCCAAAATTTTAAGACACAGATATTTTTCAAAGAATGCATGTCTGGCTAATTATGAATGATCTCTAAAACATCGGAAATCAACAGAATCTCGAGACCAACAGTGTCACTGTTACAGGGTTTTTTTGGGAAACCAAAAAGGACCATTACAAATTTAATTTTAAATCAAGACTTTCTTAACCACAGAATCTCAAAACACAATATGCCCGCGAGGCTTACTGAGCGTACACTGAACTTTGGCGCACAAAAATTAAAGAAGAAAAAGTTGTTAAAATTGAAGGAACGAAGAAAAAAGTGATGAAGAATAAGTAATATAACAGAATGGCGTAAAACCTATACCTGTGTATATATCGAGCAACGCGGGAGGTAGGTACTTGGGGTAACTTTATTGCAAAGAAAGAAAAAAGCCCCACTCTCGGAAAAATGAGAGCGAGCGAAAAAGGAAGAAGAGAGAGAGAGAGAGAGAGAGAGAGAGAGAGAGAGAGAGAGAGAGAGAGAGAGAGAGAGAGAGAGGGAGAGAGATGGGGCGTAGCTGCAGAAAGGGAAGTGGAAAAGTAGAATGGTTGCCCCTCGAGGGCTTCCAAATTGGTTGGGAATCAATTAAGTGCGGTGGCGTAATCAGTGTATCGGGTCGGCCCTCTCCTTCTTTCCTCAGGTCTTTCTTCGCTGTATTCCTTGTCGCCGGCGACGACGTCTCGGGTCGTGACCGCCGTAAGTCGGAAGATTCACGTCCCAATCAACGAGAGGACGCGCGCAGGTATTTACGAGCGCAGCCATGACTCCTTTCGCCTTTCGAGGAGCCACTTCTCCGCTACATCACCTGCCGACCTGCCGCTCTTGCTCTTCTTTGTCTACAGCTCACTCGCCGCTTGATTTTTATTCGGGGAAATTTTTTATTTTCTTTATTTTTGCATGTATATGTATACTTTCGTTGTTATTGTACGAACTTCGAATTTAATGGGGACGTTTATTCATGCGTGAAACGGCTTCTTTTGCTTACTAGCCCGTGAATTTTAATGTTCGCAATTTTAACGCTGTATACGACTATAAACAAATTGACGAGCCCTCTATGCAGTTAATTGAAAAGATAGGCGAAAGATACTCTTTCGAGAGCTCTTCTCTGATCTTATGTTATGCATGAACATTTTTCTTTTATCATTTTCCACTGTATATCAGTTTTCATCATATTCATGAATTACCGGACTTTGATATATCTCTCACGAAGTACACTCAGTAACTTGGATGAAAATAAAAATTCATTTGGGAAGTTCAACAATTATTTATTCTTTTTTATTTTCAAATTATTAACCAATAAGATAACGAAAATTCAAAATTATATTTATTTTATTCCAAAATATGCAGTCGAGAAAAACGATTTTCCAGTCATTTTTTTTTTCTTTTGTCGGGCATGTAATAATTTAATTGAATTCGAAGGGCATACAGGTTTATACTAGCATCTTTGACGTTTATAAAGGTCAACGAAATTATATAGATATTCACTAGTCTGATAATAAACTACGTAATGGTAAAAATTCAGCATACTTTTAAGAATATATATTGAGTGATGTAAAAGATAATATATTATTCAACAAATATGAAGTTTTGAAATATCATATTTCAATATTTTCAATCAAAACTTTGTAATATTTGACAATAAAAATAGAATATATTTATTCTAACAATGTAATCATAAAAATTAAAATATCAACATGTAGGAGTCAGAAAAAGAGTCAGGCATTTCATCTCAGGGTTGTCCACCAAGACTCATCAGTGAGGTTAACGGTAGATAACCCGACACCGTGAGTAGGTGAACCTTCGATAACGCGGCCTTATATAGGGGAGTCTGGGTCAATACCGACTTCTGGGGCAAAACCGAATTTTTCAATTTCACGGTTACTACTAGAGCCATGTATGTAATAGCTATGCCCTCTCTTTAATAATGTTTCTACTATCATTCTACAATAGCCTTGTGTAGATTTTAGAAGAGGTCAAAGATCCGGTCAAAGCTTCGATTTTACCCCAGTCTCCCTTATCAACCGGAGCCTCGGGTGGCCGCTAGCGAGAGCACCGTACTCTCGCGGTATGCTAGACATCTACCACCTATGGCGTTTGTTTGGAAAACGTTGGCATTCGATCGACTTTTTAATTTAAAATAATGATTTTTGTCGACCTGTTTACCGCCTTCATTAGGTTTAAATATTTTTCGACTATTGTAATTCATATTTCACTATAAACATAAACTAGTTAAATTAAATTCATTCCTTGATATTATGTGATTATTCTTTTTTTGAATGCAACAAACTTATTATTATTATTATTATTTTTAACGAGGTACTAGGTGAATCTTCTGGGTAACCTAAGATACTAAGACCATATAAGACCATCATGGAGCGTCGGGCTCCGTAGTGTGGGGGATTTCTACCCCCTAAACAGCTAAAATCTTTCCCACGCCGTTCACCGAAATCCGTCCCGGAACTGTTATACACATTACTTCGGGCCGGTCGGCGTATCTATGCCCTGCGGCAATCTTGTCTATCTTGTCTGATCTGTCTATTCTTCGTCTTCTGTGTCAGTTTCCAAGGCAACCGTCAGCCTTTTTGCCTTGTAGTATGTGAGTCACGTAGCGTGCTATGTTGTCCCAGTTTCGTTTGTTTGATAGCATCAGTGTCACGACGTTTGTGTCTCTGTCTCGCGGCTATCCAGCGGGGGCACACGAAAAATGTGTGCTCCGCGTCATCTGTAGGAGCATCGAGTGGGTCATCGTCATAAGCAGTCGGCGTACGTTCGGCCTCGGCCCCTTCGTATTCGCCATGAGGCGGATGAGAGCGGCGGGTTTTAAAGTCACCCTCTCAGCGACGCCAGGTATGTGCAGCCAGAAGGTCATCCTCGTATCCAAGGTCACCCCCAGATACTTGGCAGACCGCCCAGGACACACAACAGACGTCCCCACCGTCATGGGTATCGTTGTATCTGTCCATTTCCTCGTTAGGTACAGTAACTTCGTCTTTTGCATGGCCAGCTGTAGTCTTCGACTTTGCATTCATCCGTCCACCCGTCTCGTGGCCTGCCTCAGTCTGAGCCAGTCGGGTGTTCTTGGTTATGATGATGATGACCAGGTTGTCTGTGTAGCTGACAACATAGACCCCCGGCGGCATGGGAAGTCCAACACCTCGTCGTAACCCACGTCTCGAATATCGGGGCCAAGGATCGAGCCCTGCGTCACCCCTGCCATCATTTATCTTTTCTTGACTCCAGTCTGCGTCACGTACGTAATGTGTCGGTCTCGTAGGTAGTCCTTCAGAACTTGGGGGTAGCAGCAAAGCATCGGAGAATGCCTCTACGATGTTCGCCCACCTCACCGAGTTGAAGGCGTTTCGTACGTCCAGTGTTGCCATGAGTACTATTGGCCTGTCCTTATGGGGTCTAGTCTGTGCTCTGTCAAAGGCGTCGACCACGCGTCGAATCGCTTCTATCGTTGACCGTCCTTGTCTGAAATCGTACTGTTTGTCGTTTAGGTCGCCAGCGTCCTGAACCGCCTGTTGGATTCTCGGTCTCAGCAGCATTTCCCTTTCCTTTATCGATAAAAATCAGCCGTGCCGTATTCCAGTCTTTGCTGAACACCCCTTCCACCAGGCATGCATTGTACAGGTTCAAGAATATCCCCGGGCGTCGTTTTGCAACTATCTCGAGGATTTCCACTGGGATGCCGTCCGGACCTGACGCCTTCCCCGCCGCGAGCTGCGCAACAGCCAGGCTGAGCTCACCCCGGGTGATCTCTGGCATCCCGAGGTCGCCGACGTCATCGCCTTCCATACTTGTTGAGGGTGCGTTGGGAAGAGTCCGTCGACGATTCTGTCTATCGTTTCTTCGTCCCTGACTACCGATGGGCCGTTCCGCCCCAGGTTGCGGGTGACGATCTTGTAACACGCTTCCCAAGGGTCCGAGTCTACCTCGTTAATCAGTTTGGTCCAGCTTTCCTTTTTACTGTCATTGATAGCGCGCCTCAGTTCTTTGCGCGCTAGCCGGTCGCGGGCGCGCTGGGCCCTCCGTCGGAGTCGTTGGCATTCGCGCCGGAGATGCGCGGTGTCTTCAGTCCACCAATACACCGATTCTTTGTCGCGTCTCATCACGCATCTCGTCAGGTACCAGTATTCTTGACTTTTTTTCCCTTCTCTTTTCTTGAAGCTCGGATGTTCCCTTTTTACCACAACTATGCTGCAAAAAAAACGTCAATAGGACAATAAAGGAAAGACTCTCAACGCTGGAGAAGGCCCTGGATTCCCTTGCAGAGTCACGGCGGACCACCGTAATGGTTCGCCGACGTCTGGACGAGAAAGAAACGGCACTGGGCGAGAACTCCCCTGCCCTGACGCCCAAGACTATAAATGGGGGACATAAAAGATCGGCATCGAGCCCCTTACAGGTCTCTGAATCAAGGGAAAAGAAAAAGAAGCAGGATCTTCGAGCACCAGCCTCTAGCCCCAACGCCAGGAACAAAGAAAAAGTTAACGAAGGAGAAGAACACGGATCCTTCTGAAGAAGAAGAGTGTGCCGTCGTCAACAAGAGGAAAGGGCAAAAGCAGCGACAACCACAGCAACATCAGCAACAACAGAAACAGCAAGCGCATCCGCAACAACAGCAGCAGAAGCAGGAGGAGAAGAAGAAAATGAAGAGGGAAAAGCCGGACGCGATCGTGCTAAATCCCGCAGACGGTAAGACGTACGCGAATATATTGTCCACGATACGGAAGTCCGTCAAACCAGAAGATAGCGGGATCGAGGTTCGATCGGTCCGGCAAACAAGAGCAGGCCTGGGGTTCCTCGAACTGAATGGGTGTACCTCAAAATCACGGGTCTCCTTTTCAGAGGCCTTTAAAAGGGCAACGGGCGACGACTGCACTGTCGTGAGGGAACTGATCGCCACAGCTGCTCTGGAAATCAGGGACCTCGATAGCTGCATGTCAGAAGAGGAGATGAAGGAGATTCTAAAAAGAGACCTGCAGGACTATAATGGCTTCTTCCAGTTCTTCCTAACCCGGCCAAACGCAAGGAAACAGCGGATGGCCATTGTTACGGTGGAGAAGTCTGGCGCTGACAAACTGATGGCTACCGCCGGAATAAAAGTCGGCTGGGTCAACTGCAGGATACGAAGAAGAGCGACCATTACCTGCTGCTATAAATGTCTGGGCTTCAACCATCTGAGCCTAGACTGCAAAGGGTCGGATCGCAGCAAGCTGTGCTTTCGCTGTGGAGGGCAAGATCACATAGCTAAAGATTGCACCGCCGCCCCGCGGTGCTTCCTATGTCCCGAACAGGACAAAGCTGATTCCCAAAATCACATAGCGGGATCAGGAGCATGTGGCACTTTTCGGGATACCCTAGTGAAGACAAAGCAAAAATGGCGGTAGTTTTGCAGGATGACATGCACAGAAGCAGGACGGCTCACGACCTCCTGGATCAGATTTGTTTCGAGAAACACGCCGATATTATTCTGATCAGCGAGCAGTATCGGAACAGAGATGGACCAGGATGGTATACCGACAATCTGGGTACGGCTGCCATCTGGAACCGTGATCCGCGAAACATCCACATCGCGAATCATGGGAGCGGCAGCGATTTCATTTGGGTGAGGCACGAGCAAACGTACTACGTTAGCGTATACCTCACCCAAGCCAGTCCATCAGCAAATACCAGGCCAAGCTGGAGGGCCTGGAGGACGCAGCCCGGGATATGCAGGGTGAACTGGTCATCGCCAGAAACTTTAACGCAAAAGCTCCGGAGTGGGGGGAAGCCCGATCAGACAGCAGGGGCCGCATAGTCGCGGATATGGCTAGTAGGCTCGATCTAGTGGTATTCAATCAGGGTACCACTACGACCTTCAGACGATCGGGCTATAGGGAGACGATCATAGACATCACCCTGGCAAGTCAACGCCTAGCTGCGCGAATCGAGGACTGGAAGGTGATCGAAGACTACACAGGCAGCGATCACATGTACATCACGTTTCGTGTGCGTGATGGCAGGCCGGTCCCGATTCCATGCAAGCGCCCCCGTGGAACATCGCCAATATGAACCCCGAGAGACTGTGTTCGGCGATAGCACGCGGATAGCGAGCCTTGAAGGAGATCCCGGAAGGACTGCTGCACAGTGGTCCGAATCGCTAAAATGGTGGCCAAAATTCAAATACTTTAAGAATATTCGTTTATTCATTTCTAATCAATTATCTTTACTTTATAGTAATATAACAAACACTCACAATGATTTTGGATAGTCTTACAAGGAAAGTACCCGAACTGTCAAATTCAAAAAAATTCCAAACCCATATTAAAAAGTAGACCTCCATTATTCTATTATTTATTATTTTTTTATCATATACTTGTTTATCGTACGATAAATAAATATACATTTATTTACATAATATAATTTCCGCTAGGGGGTCTACATACTATTTTTCGTGGAATTTAAAATATTTCTAAAAAATTTTTCGCCATATTGAATTCACTATTTTCAAATTTTTATTGTGGATCTAACTGTGGATTCCGATTAACGACTTCAAGAACCCATTTTAAGGAAAAAAATAATTGCCAAAAAAATATACCTAATTCATTTGAGTTAGGGGTGGTTTACCACCTCTTAAGGGGTTGTTTCGCGAAGAATGCCCAAAAACACCAACTGTTATTTATTGTAGTTGGTAAAAATAATGTTTTGACCTATTTTTAATTATTTTATGAATTCTCACAACAAAAATTATTCTTAAAAAAACACAATTTCACCCTCTAAAAAATAAGGGATGCAACCCTTAATGTTCATACTACCACGGATTTCTTGGCTTTTTAATAAGAAACTCTTTCCATTTTGTTTCGTTAAAAAAAGTTAAGTAGAAGCCGAGATATATAAAAAAAACGTTTCTTGGGGGTAAACTTTAAGGGTGATTTTAACCCTTATAAAGCGCTTCTCAGCCGATAAAACAAATGGTTTCGTGAATCTCGCATGGAGGCCTACTTTTTAATATGGGTTTGGAATTTTTTTGAATTTGACAGTTCGGGTACTTTCCTTGTTAGATAAAAGTTTAAACCAATACAAAATTTATTTTAAAAAGCTATAGAAAATTACAAAAAAATTACAGTTGTTTTATATCTTATGTACATATGTTAATCAGAGTCATCGTCTGAGCTACTGTTTTCATCAATCAAATTAATTCCATCTAAAAGCATCTTAATGACTGCTGATGGAAATTTTCTTTTTAATTCTTTTATTGTAACATTAAACATTGATATAAAGAGATCGGAGCACAGAAAAGTCTCTGAAATATATCAATATTCGTCTGCAGTCGTGATGTCTTTCAGCTAAAACATTTTCGTATTAATTTGCATATTTTGTGAGACGTTTCTAAAACTTTTTCAGTGAAATATCCTATGGGCAAAATACAAGTTTTCACTACAGACGATCCATGAAGGAGTGTCTTATGGACGGTTATGGATATATAGAATCACGGATACAGAGATACTAATAATTGTGCCGTTTCAATACAATATTCATGAAATGCTGAATAGTTAATACTATAATTACAGGAAATACAAATCAGAATGTTGGGAAATCGGTCTATTAATATTAAATCAATTCCTAAAATTATAATATATGTAATTTGATAATAAAATAGAGAATTGAAAAACGAATATTAAAAAAAATTGATTTTACCTGTAATTTCAGCTGACTGATTGATTTTCGAAAAATCTTCGAACAGTATTACCATCATTTGTCGTTCCAAAGTCTTGTTTCGTAAAATCAACCCTTAAAGAAAGCTCGTTTAAAAATCTAGTTTGAATCGTTTTTTTCGATTTTCTAACATTAGTTTTGTACCATCTTTTTTGTTTGCCTAATACAATAATAATGATAATAATAATAATAATATCATACTAATATATAATAGTATTATATTTACATAGAATTCAAATTATAAGATACAAAACCTCCATTTTTTAAACTCTAATCTATAAGCTATATGCAATAAGCAATCAAAAAATGAATTAACGTGTGCAATACAGGAAGACTAAAGTTAAGGTGATGTGATACCCTAATTTCAATATTTTTTAAATCAGCATTCAAAGGTTTATTTGGAAAAAGACGACTGTCAGGCGCTCCGGACACGTAAACACTATATTCAGAAAATTTTTTTGAGCGATTCTATTAGTATTTTCGTTAGCTGTGCTCGTTTTAAAAATAGGTCAATTGCAGATTCCTACTTACCGACAGTACGGTTTTTATTTAATTAAATAAACTCTGATCATTTTTTTGGAAAAACACGTCTGTCAGGCGCTCCGTATATGTAAATACTATACTCAGAATTTTTTGTGGATGATTCTATTGGTATTTTCATGAGATGTACTCTTTTTAAAATTATGTCGGTATATAACATCACCTTAAGTGAAGTTTGACTTTCTTCTCTTTTAGAAATTTTCTTCAAATCATTCATTTCTGAAATTTTTGCTCTGCAAATATTACAGACCATGCTGGACATATTCATTAAAGCATTTGCCATCTAGTATAAAACAAATCATTTAAAATTTTATATAAAATATAAAAGTAAATTGAATTAATAATATTTACTTTGCCATCAATCATTGTCAGATGCACAGAAAAATGTACTTGACAATTGTTTTATTTCGTCATCTAAAGTTTTGTACTCCTGTTTTGAAAGTTCATCGATTCCACGATCCCACTGCATTCTGATAGGTCTACAAAAACGTGTTGATGCTGGTTTTGGATTTTCCTACATAATTTGGTCTGTAGTAATATCTTTTAGCTGTAGGGGAACTAAACATGTTAGAAAAAGACTTTGATCATTTACATTGATTCCACTCTATAGTTGTTTATAACTTGAATGACCAGAGCTCCCATCAAACCCATATTTACATATTAATAACAACTGTTTTTTTTCTTCAGAATTAAAATTTAACGAAGTTAAACTTTGTTAAAGTCGTTTACTCGTATGATTTAAAACAGTTTGTAACGAAATTTCACAAATTTGTTCTGTAATTTTAATATCAGGAGGGTAAGCCGCATTTTTTGCTTGTAAAATTCTATAGTAACTAGGATAAATATTACAATTTCTCGATTTTGTACCACTGTACAAAACTTTATATTGTCCTTTCATTAAATTATTAGAGATTATTAATGATAACGCTTCATCAGGTGTGTATTTTTAATAGTCCGAAGTGGTTTTCAAAGAACTTGCAATTGTTTTTGCTCCATTTGGTGAAGTATTGATTACTTCTTTTACAAGTACGGCTGCTGAAGTATTCCCTTGTGATCGTAAAATTGTTGGAACTGCTGCACAAAGTAAATTATCATCGTTCGACGCCCTTACATTTAAAATTTTTCTTCTTTTACTTCGTTCCGAAGACTCCACAAATGATATACGAGTAGACTTTCTTTCTCTAGTGGCTTTAGATACAATAATAATTATTTTAAGAAATGTTAATTTATTTTTTAATGATAACCGCACTAAAAAGTCCATAATTTATATTTGTACTGAAATAATATCTATTTCAAAATATTCATGTACACTGTTAGTATGTAATGCATTATAATACTATTATAGTATTACTATAATGCTGTTATAGTATTGCTATAAGGAGGGAGGGATTTTATACTTGGGGGTGGCCGATGATGGACTCTAGGTGGTGCGATCCGTAGTTTTATGCGTTAAGATCTCAGGGTGAATCTAATACGTGGCCCAGGTGTTCGGGGTAGCCGATGACGATGTCTAGGTGGTGCACTCCGCAGTTTTTTGCATCTAGGTGTCGGAATGCATTCCATGTGTGGTCTAAGTGGTCTGGGTAGCCGATGACGGAGTCTAGGTGGTGCGCACCGTAGGTTTGTGGCTCTAGATGTTTGAACTTATCGAATGCGTCGTCTAGGTGTTCCCGGTGACCGATTACGGAGTCTAGGTGGTGCGCACCGCAGGTTCTTGGCTGTAGGTGTTGGATCTCATCGAATGCGTCGTCTAGGTGTCCGGGGTAGCCGATGACGCTGTCTAAGTGGTGCGCTCAGTAGTTTTTTGCATCTAGGTGTTGGAACACATCAAATGCGTAGTCTAGGTCTTTGGGGTAGCCGATTACGCAGTCAAGGTGGTGCGCACCGTAGGTTCTTCGCTGTAGATGTTGGATCTTATCGAATACGTGGCCCAGGTGTTCGGGGTAGCCGAAAACGATGTCTAGGTGGTGCGCACCGTAGTTTTTTGCATCTAGGTGTTGGAACACATCGAATGTGTAGTCTAGGTCGTTCGGGTAGCCGATTACGGAGTCTAGGTGATGCGCACCGTAGGTTCTTGGCTGTAGATGTTGGATCTTATCGAATACGAGGCCCAGGTGTTCGTGGTAGCCGAAAACGATGTCTAGGTTGTGCGCTCCGTAGTTTTTTGCATCTAGGTGTTGAAACACATCGAATGCGTGGTCTAGGTTTTTGGGAGAGCTGATCATGATATTTTAGTAGTGTGCTCCATAGTTTATTGGCTCCAGGTGTTGGAATGCATCGCAAACGTGGTGGACGAGGAAAACTACGGAGCGCATTACCTAGACACCGCCATCAGCTACCCCGAGCATCTAGACCACGCATGGAATGTATTCCGACACGTAGACGCAAAAAACTACGCAGCGCACCATCTAGACATCGTTATTGGCTACCCCGAATACCTGGGCCACGTATTCGATGAGATTCAACATCTACAGGCAAGAACCTACGGTGCACACCACCTAGACTCCGTAATCGGCTACCCCAAAGACCTAGACCACACATTCGATGTGTTCCAACACCTAGATGCAAAAAACTACGGAGCGCACCACCTAGACATCGTCATCGTCTATCCCGAAAATCTAGATGACGCTTAGAATGAATTCCGACACCTAGATGCAAAAAACTACAGAGCGCACCACCTAGACTCCGTAATCGGTCACCCTGAATACCTAGACGACGCATTCGATGAGATCCAACACTACAGCCAAAAACCTACGGTGCGCACCACCTAGACTCCGTAATCGGCTACTCCGAATACAACACCTGGACAACGTATTCGATAAGATCAAACACCTACAGCCAAGAACCTACGGTGCGCACCACCTAGACTCCGTAATCGACTACCGCGAACACCTGGACCACGTATTCGATGAGATTCAACACCTACAGCCAAGAACCTACGGTGCGCACCACCTAGACTCCGTCATCGGCTACCCCAAAGACCTAGACCACGCATTCGATGTGTTCATACACCTAGATGCAAAAAACCACGGAGCGCACCACCTAGACATCGTCATCGGCTACCTCGAACACCTAGACGACGCATGGAATGAATTCCGACACCTAGATGCAAAAACCTACGGAGCGCACTACATAGACTCCGTAATCGGTCATCCTGAACACCTAGACGACGCATTCGATGAGTTCTAACACCTAGAGCCACAAACCTACGGAGCGCACCACTTAGACTCCGTAATCGGTCACCCTGAACACCTAGACGACGCATTCGATGAGATCCAACACCTACAGCCAAAAACCTAGGGTGCGCACCACCTAGATTCCGTAATCAGCTACCTCGATCACCTAGACCACACATGGGATGCAATCCGACACCTAGATGCAAAAACCTACGGAGCGCACTACATAGACTCCGTAATCGGTCATCCTGAACACCTAGACGACGCATTCGATGAGTTCTAACACCTAGAGCCACAAACCTACGGCGCGCACCACCTAGACTTCGTCATCGGCCACCATTTACGAAGCTAATGAGCCATTTATTTGCATCAAGAAATCGCTTTTCTTATTATAGCATTTATTGGCCAACCACAAGGCTTATTCCGTGACGAAATAAGCGGTAATTATTACCAACCGTTGGTTAAACGGTTGGCCAAACCTTTGCGATTTGGTGAACGGATGGCGAGCGGATGGTTACCATTTCTACCAGGGATGTGTTACTAAATTATAAAAAAGTAATCATTAAGTTCTAAAAAGTTTTCTATGTTATTTTATTTTTTTAAAGATTTTTTTAATATACTGGATTTAAGTCAAAATATATCAATTCAATTTTTTAGCAAATATAATTGTAAAAATAATTATTGCTTCCTCCTAGAGGAAGCTTTGTGATAGTAAAAAAAAAGTTTGTGAGATAATGTCTTAGGAATGTTGTATAGAAAATTTGGAATCGAAATACACCATTTTTAGAAAATGTCCGTATGGATGTGTGTGTGTGTGTGTGTGTATGTCCGTATACTCTGATATCTCATGATCTACTCAACCGATTTTAACGAGAGAGTGATCATTTTTTCAGATTTTGCTTCAACAATTGGGGTCAACAATATTTTATTTTTATCAAAATCGATTTTTTTGTTTTTTATCGCCATTTTTAAATTTTCAAAATTTTTATTTTCAATTTTTTTTATATTTAGAACAAATATTATTTATATACGATAAATTCTCTGTATGCAGAATCAAATTTTCTACAATTTAAAAAAAAAAAAAAGCCGTTAGCTATATTTCGTCATAAGTTATACATGAAAACGTCATTTTTAGTAAATAGGTTATATTTCAAAATTAAAAAAAGATATTAACATGAATATTTTTTTGGTTATAAAGAATACTGAGTACTATAACTTACTAAATTTTTAGGTTTTTTTATTCATTATTTTTGGAGAAAAAAAATAATTTATAAAAAAAAGTGTTTTTTTTTGTCGTTCAATAACTAGAGTAAAATTGGCTTAATCAGTTTGAAATTTTTTTTAGTGGTACATTTTGTATCACAATCGATTGAGTTCTTTGGGCAAAAGGATTGATCCATAAATTTCGGAGATATTTGAGGTTAAAATTTTTTTCACTTTTTTTTTAAATCATAATTTCTCGAGAACGGCTTTATGTATTTGAATCGGGTGGGCGGTATTCGAAAGAGAATTTCAAGACCTATATTTTCTAAAAAAAATTATTTGTCTAGCTATTACGGTTCTTTTGTTATTAATGAAAACGTAAACATTGAAAAATGAAAAAAATGAGTTTGGTATGTCCAACTATTGCGGGAGTAAAAATTGACTTAAGCGCTTCAAAATTCCTCGTAGAGGTGGATTTTGGATAGTTTTCGGTCGAGTTATTCGGGCAAAATGATTGGTCCTTAAATTTCAAAGATATTTAAAAAAGTTTCAAGTTAATATTTTCCATAAAATTTTCCCAATTTTTTTTAAATGTATTGAGGATGGCTCTATGTATCTGAATGTGATGGGTAGCATTTGAAAGAGAATTAAAATATTAATATTTTCTAATACTTATAGCATTGACTCAGAGACTCAATTGCGGCGACACTTTTGGCCTTGCGGCCTTGTCCGTCAGCTGGTGTCCGGGGGCCTTTCTACATAAGTATGTGTGTTCTGTGTGTTCCGTGTTCTATTAATATTAATAATGTGTTCTATTTAATATTCTCGTGTAAAATCAACTCCTGACGAGTTGTTAGACTTATAAAAACGATTTTAAGCCGTTTACATCGTACAAAATAAAGTATGAAATTTTAAATATTGGAAGTAAAAATTAATTAAAGGAATCAGTAAATCAAGTTTGAGGAAGCTACGTGCCAATGAATTGGCAGCGGTTTTTTTTTTTAATTTGAAAAATTTTATTAAAAAAAAAATTTATTTTTTTATTGGGTTTTGGGGCGTGAGCGAACGCTTTTTCCTAAAATTTTCATTTAGATGTGATGAAAAAAATAAAATTCATGGGCTGATAACGTATAGGGATCTCAGAATTTAGTACGAAATTGTTTAATTAAGATGATGACATAGCAGGAATAAAAAACCATTTTCTTAAAGAAAGTAAATATTTACAGAATGAAAATTTGAAAAATCTAAACTTTCTTTTAGATAGCACTTTAGAATAAAGCTAATATTTCATTTCAATAAAAAATATAGACGTTTTCATACCAAAGATTTCTACTTTACCGGCACTAAATATTTTAAGTAAATCGAATTTAATTAATTAACGTCTTATCATAATTTACTCATTTTCTTAAAATAGTGTGTAAATATAAATAATTATTAAAAACCATTAATATATTAGATGAATAATTAAAATGAAATATTAATATTGAATAAATACGGATAATGTAGCTTAAGTAGATGGAAATGTCCCAATTCTTTCATGCGAGCGATAGCGTAATGGATAGCGTGCGTGCGTAGTAACCCAAGGGTCGTGGGTTCGATTCTCGGTCAGGGCGAACATTTTATGTAAGTTTTTTTCTGCGATAATTAAAATGCGATTAATTTATAAACAATTTCTAATGATATGCGAAAATTTATATGAATACACTTTACAGATCTTAATAGTACATTTCGATACTAGTGCGAGGATTTGATTTTCCCCTCGTGTGACCTTTTCACCCTCGCTTCGCTCGGGTGCAAACAGTCACACGAGGGGAAAATCAAATCCTCGCACTAGTATCGAAATGTACTATTATTAAATTTCCTGATGCTGATCGGGTACCCATCTAAAATTTTACCATTCCGACAAAATACCTTTCCCCCTACTATATTAACGTTATAATGATATTAATTATGAATAGAGGAGTGTGGAGTGATACGCTTTATTCTAGTTTTATTCTAGTTTGATTCTAAATAAATTAGTTTTTTTACCGACAGATTAAAAAAACGCAATTTACAAAAAAGATATTCAGTTTGTTTAAGATCGAATCATGTACAACATCGCCCCACTATCCCTAATAAACCGTATAATTAATGTATAATTTTAATATATACTTATATTTATTTCACCTACTGGATGTAGATGAGTCTAATGTCAAAAGTAATCTTGTGTTGCAACCATATCTTACATTTACTGAGAAATCGCTCGTTTTCACGATGACTATCATTACACTTTTGAAAATAACGGTTAGAAAACTGCTCCCTAACTATCTTTGTAATAGTCTGAATTTGAATTGGGCTATTTGAAACATTAAATCTCTGTGCTAGAATCTTAATTAGTTTTAATTCTTTGTCCTTCTTGAATTTTGCATTACAATCTATTAATAACTTATGTAGTTCCAAACTCGTTACGTTAAATTATGTTACAATTATTTGAACATATTTCTAAATCTTCTAACAAGGAAAGGGCCCCAGGTGTACCTCACCGATTTTCTTCAAATTTTGATATGTTGTAGTACATCCAAAAATATTTTACACGTGTTTTTTTTACGTGCCCATACGCTCATTTAAGGGGTGAAAACCACCCTTAAAGTTCATCCCCAAAAACAGTTTTTTTTTATATCTCCGGAACGAATTGGAATTTTTTGATGAAACAAAGTGGATATGATTCACAATTGAAAAACGAATATTTGTGCAATATTTCTACCTAGAAGGGTAGCATCCCTTATTTTTTATAAAAGAAAACCCTAAAATTTTGACAATGTTTTCGCTCAAAAAATTACAAAATTGATTGAATCCTAAAAAAATAATTGTATTATAAACAAATTAAAAAAATAACGTGTCCCGGTGTTTTACGAAAAATGCTTTTTACAAGGGGTAAACTATCCTTAAGACGGATATTATGCTATTTCAATATTAAATATGTATATATAAATTAATTTTTTTCTTATTTATACTAGGTACACAAAACTAATCATAATTTAATAAATTAACTCGCTTAAAAAAAATTTACCCCCTTCAGGGGGTAAACAACCCCCTTTACAATATTTGATTTTCGATCAACTAAAAAATAGTTTTTTTATGCAACTGTGATTACTTAATTTTAAAACTTATTTTTTTGGCAAATTAAATATACAAATAGAAATATTGAGCGCTTATATACTTCATTAGTTACCCATATTCAAAATTCAAAAATTTGGATCTTGAAAGAAATTTAATTCATTAAAAAAAGTTAAATGCGAACAAAAATTCTCATATTTGTAATGATAGTGCAAGATCCTATTCATGTATTTTGAATAAAAAAACCGTTGCCAATTCATTGGCACGTAGCTTCCTCAAACTGAATTTACTGATTCCTTTAATTAATTTTTAATTCCAATTTTTAAATTTAATACTTTATTTTGTATGGTGAGACTACGTTAAACGGTTTGTAACTTTTTATTTTTACTCTTTCTACTTTTTACCATAAAAAAGCAATTATTATTATACAATTTTATATTTTACAAAAAAAAAAATTCATTGCCCACAAAAAAACAAAAAAAAAAAATAGCTACTGCCAACTGCGTGAAAAAAACTGTGAAAAGAGATACATTGAGAGGTTACATTGCCTTACAAAACTCTTTTCGCATTTTTTTCCCGCAGCTAGATATGGCTAAGGTACATCTATATATAGTGGCCACGCACCCATGTCATATCTTAATACTTATACCTCATCGCCTGGCGCCTTTTATGTTGTATATTCGGTTGTAACCACATGGACACGTGGTTTCTCTTCAAAACTAAATGAATACTTTTTATTATTAATTTAAGTTATTTTTATTAATATGTATTTTTTAAAGATGCTAAACGCTCTTTTTTAAATCTGATAATTTAATACGTTTTCTGTTCTACTTACTTCTTTTTGGGTTAGAATAAACTACGTATACTTTTTAATTTTTAAATTTATTTTGTAAATATTTTATTTTATAAATGATTTTCATACTACTCTATTAATAGTATACCTCTTTTGAATTTCGTCCTTTATAGAATTATTTTAATGAATAATTTCAATTTATAAAATGTTTTATTGATTCTTTTATTCATATATTTATATTTCTTAAATTACACATTTTCAATTTCTTAAAAATTGTATATTAATGGCTTTAATTCTAAAATTTCCAAAATTCAATTAATTCCAAGAACAATTCAACTAAAATCTATAATAATTACGATAATGAGGGGGTGCCATACTCAATTTTTACCGACCGAGTCGATTCGGTGGTTTGAAGCTAATAAAAAATAAAATACACCGAATTATGCAAAATCAAGAGAACATTGCTCTAAGTTTCACAATATTCTACCTTCCTGCCAAATTTGAAGTCAAAATATCAATTCGTTTTTGTATAAATTTTGAACAAAATTTCGAGGTGGACGAAGTGTAATGTCAAAATTTTGTTCGAAGTTTGCGCAAAAACGAATTAATATTTTGACTTGAAACTTTGCAGAAGGGTATATTATTGTGAAACTTAGAGCAATGTTCTCTTGATTTTACATAAATTGCAAAAAAAGAAATGGATTATTGCCTACTATCATATGACGGTATTCAAAGAACATCACCATTGCAACATCTAAGAGCAAACGAATGTGACAAACAACTAACGGTATACGAACGAAGAGCAGAACGGCATAGAGCAGCTGTAGTTATTGATACAAAAAATAAAAAAAAAAACGGAAAAAAGATTAGATAAAATGTACACTCTCAAATGTATATGTCACGTCTATTACAGGCTTTGTTTAAATAAAAGAAGCTAGTCTTTAACAGCATGTATATAGTTACAATTTGTCTTCTGCATCTGAAACAATTTACAATTCCACAGATTTTACCGACAAGTTTCCATTCGAAATAAAGTATTACAAAATTGAAAACAAAAATATACGCGTCTGATTGATTTGTATAACGCGGCCCATTGTTAAATTTTAAGTATCCTTCTACCTTCGGAACACGAAAATCCCCGAGGGTTTCGCGCTTACCAGCGCTCTTTTTCTATTTACTTTTCTCTACGTCGAATTTCTGCATCGTCTGTAGATTAGTGCGAAATCAAATAGCAGAATAAAAAAAAATTCATTACCCACAAAAAACAAAAAAAAAATAGCTAGTGCCAACTGCTGGAAAAAAACTGCGAAAAGAGATACATTGAGAAAAGCACGCTGTAAATTAACTTTAATAAAAAATAAAAGCAAGTAAACAACACGCACGCGAGCACGCGTCATTTCCATTTTCTAGTATATATACAGCCGTTCACGAAAAAATACGATTTGAAAAGAGTGCTAAAATAGTTTTAACCTCAAATATCTCTGAAATTCATAAACGAATTTTTTTACCTTAAGAACATATATAATACATAACATACATACTCTACATCACCACCAAATTTCAAAGAAATTATAACAATTTCTCTAGCTATCAGGCAACAACGAAAATAACTTTGTAAAATACAAAAATTTTGAATATCAAATATCTCAAAAAGTAATCGTACGATCTTGATAAAAATTCACATACGTAATATCTATATCACACACAAAATTGTCTATAAATCTGTAGCTGATTCATCAAGCCGTTCTCGAGAAATTACGATTTGGAAAAATATTTTAAAAAATCTTAACCTCAAATATCTCTGAAATTTATGGACCAATCATTTTGCGCAAAGAACTCAGCCGAAAACTATTCAAAATCTACCTCTACAAGGAATTTTGAAGCAATTAAGTCAATTTTACTCCAGTAATCGTTGGACATACAAAACTCACTTTTTTCATTTTTCAATGTTTACGTATTTGTTAATAACAAAAGAACCGTGATAGCTAGAAAAATTACTTTTTTTTTTGGAAAATAAAGGTATTTTAATTCTCATTCGAATGCTTCCCATCCGACTCAGATACATAGAGCCGTTCTCGAGAAATTACGATTTGAAAAAGGGTTAAAAAAATGTTAACCTCAAATATCTCTGAAATTTATGGGCCAATCATTTTGCTCAACGAACTCGATCGAGAACTATCCAAAATCTACGTCTACAAGAAATTTTGAAGCGATTAAGTCAATTTTACTTCCGTAATCGTTCGACATACAAAACTCATTTTTTTCATTTTTCAATTTTTTTCTCAAAAACTAACCAAAAGAATCGATTCAAATTTTTACAGATTATAGTTATTTATATTCTGCATTATCCTGATTTTTCTCGAAAAAATTGACTGTTTAGTTTGGTAGTTATAAGCTTTTTGAAAAAAAAACCGTTTTTGTTAATAACAAAAGAACCGTGATAGCAAGAGAATTTTTTTTTTAAATATAGGTTGTTTCATGCTCTTTCGAATGTTACATATCCGACTCAAAAATTTAAATCCAATCATTAAAAAAATTCAAAAATAAATTTTTTGAAAATAAAAAATTCGACATAAAACAAAAACGAATCAGTGAATCATAAAAAATTATTTTCTTCCCGAATTCGGAATAAAAAGAACAAAAAAAATAAGCCCTGTCCGGTTAAAATCGACCGCGTAGATCCGGAGATAAAGCGGTATACGTACACACACACGCGCGCGCGCACACACACACACACAGACACACACACACACACACACACACCACATCCATACAGACATTTTCTAAAATCATGTGATAAAAACTTCTAACACCTCTAATCATGTTTCTAGAGCGATTTAACGAAACTTAAAATTTTACTATTAAAAAGCTTCCTCTAGGAAGAAGCAAAAATCTTTTACAGATTAAACTTCTAAAATATTAATAAAATAAACAGTTTGTGTTTTATACTTATTTAAATATAAACTAACAACAATAGTTATTAATAACATTAAATATTGTTGACTATTTTTTGGTATTTATTGTTAATACTATTCTTTATAATCATGACAATAGTGATAATCATGAAAAAAGTGCTTCAAACATAATGATTTTTTGCACCAAGAGCATTTTACGATTGCTGGATTAGAACATTCTGCAACTTCGCAACGAGCATTACAGTTATTTCCAAAGCCAAATTTTACTGGATTATCAAATTTACTCAGCTTTGCATCAACGTAGCCACTTTTATGCCACGAATATTTGAATAGGTTCACAAATCGAGGGGATGATAACTGATTATGAACCAATGATTGAAGTTTTATTATGTTATTTCTTAAATGCAGTTCTAAATCTTCATTCATCAATATTACACTGTCGGAAGTGTCTTACGTAATTTTTCCAAATCCTAAAACGAAACACGTCTAATGGCTGAATTTTACTGGTTGTTCCTTTTGGAATTATTTTAACATCGACATTTTTATTTGGAGGTGTTGCTTCCTTCACTGCATCAGGACAATGTCCACTCCAAGAGTCAATTAATAAAACACTTGAATGACCAACGTTGGAAAAATACACATCTTTTAACCACGTTTTAAAATGCTCTGTAATAATTGCATACATTTTTATGTTTGTATAATAAAAGTAAAAAGTTATAATAATAGTAAATTTTATATACCTGAAGTTAATTTGCCAGATCTAGAAGTCATTACATAAACATTTGAAGGTTTAAATAGCGTACTTTCTACTCTTGGTCCAAATTGTCCTTTAGTTTCCTTTAATACAATAAACAAGGGAGAAAGTAGCTTACCGTCACCCGATATTAAGGGCTGAATAGTGTAACTATGCGTTGTAGAACTAACAGATTCTACAAGGCATTCGATTTGCCTTTCTCCTTCAACAGATAATGTTCTTCCTGAATGCATTTCAATTTGAAACTCACTTTGATCCGAATTAAAAATAGATTCTATACCTTTAATATTAATTATTTCTTTTACTTCAGAAACAAAAGCATTAGCTACCTTTTGTAAGCGTTCTGATCCCTCTAAAGTTTTTTTTATTATGAATTTGTTAATTTTTCTGGTGACTATTCTATGGGCTTTTTTAAAATTTTTTAACCAATGATCTGACGCTTTAAACTTTATATCTTCGTTTCCAATAATTTTTAGAGCCTGCAAAGCCCATTTTCATAAGTCTACGTCATGAACTATATGCCCAGCGTTGATTGCAGAACGAAAATTATCTAATACAAATTTAGCAATTCTTCCAATTTTTTCTTTGTAGGTGCCTCCTTTATTTAAGGTATGCGCCCATCGTTTCAATTGTGTAATTGACTTAACTTTTCGAAATTTATGTTGTACAGTTTTCAGAGTGAGAGTTTTTGTAACACCACTCCTCCAGTACTCCCATGTTAAATTTTCTTCATCCATAGTACATGTTTGTGAACTTTCATCAACGTCTGCTTCCCATATTCTATCATTATCTTCAACAATTTGCATCTCAACATCTTTGACTGGCTCTTGAAAATCCAATGTTTCTTGCTGAATGAATTCTAGTTCGTTAAAGTCATTCATACAATCCAGTAAAAATTTTTCTATACTATCCTTCAATGCAATTTCTTCTGTTGTAGTAGAACTTTCTTTTATACTCATTACTTGAAAGGACAGTAAAAGTAAATTTATAACGTTGATCGGGTTAATAGTCATTTCGTAAGTTGTTTATCTAAAAATAATTATTTCATATTAATATTATATAATTTACAGTTATGTATTTTAAAGTGTTTTTTTTAACGGAAAAATTAATTTTTATTAAATCTTAAAGATTTTATGAGTAGATACGCAGATTATGATCTTTCACTGGAATCATAATATGGATTTCACTTATATTATTATTAATTTGTTTGTATTTTTCACGTTCATTCAAATAAAAATTAAACGTTTAAACTTCTACTAAACATATCAGATAGAAATATTAAATACATACGATTTTTTCTATTCGTCAATGATAGTTTCAAAAGATATTAAAGATAAAAAAAAAAGAATTTTCAGAAAATATTTGATTTGTTTATACAAAAAATTGTCAAATAAGAAAATGTTTGTTATAGATGCATGTGTTCATTAACAAACAATTTGTAAAGAAAGTATGCAACAAACAGTATATGTATTAAAAATATATTATTTTGTTATTAAAAAATTATTTTTGTAATCTTAATGTATACCAACGTTTTAAAGAAATTTCACAAAGCTCTAATTCATGTGAGATCTACCTTCCGGAATATTATTTTTTACAAAAATAACTCCTGAACTTGAAAAAAATTCTTAACTATTCATCGAAAATATAATAACATATATGTTTGTAAAATATTATAAGATATTCAAAAACTGTTTTTTAAAGTGATTTAAAATGAATAATTAAATTTATACTTGATATATAATATACAAAATACAGGGAGTTTATTGAAAAGATAAATATTGCTGACCAATGGTGATGTCATAGAATTACTTTATAGAACTTTCATATATTACTTTATAATTATAACAATACGTTGTAACATCACATTTTGATATTATAATACTAAAATAGTATAAATTAGGTCGACCTACATAATTAGTATGGTAGATTAGAAAATCTAGACTCGATTAGCCCAGATTGGGAAGAAGGCTCTGAGCAGCTTGTAGACACCCCTCTAAGAGTTATGTTTACTTACGTGTATTTTTTCTTATCCTTACAAAAACCTCGGATTTCAGAGAGTATGCGTATTATGAGTATGAGTATTATTTATAATTAGAAGAATAGAAACAATAAAACTAATATTACATTATTTTGTAATAGATATTTACCTCTTTAACTCAAGTAGTTACTCTCTTAAAAACATTTTAATATTTTTCTTTGTAAACTTATTGAAAAAACTGTACAGTATATATAATAGTAATAAAAACAACTTTTAAAACAATGAACGTCTTACGTTTTATAACTATGAAACACAACTGACTGTTGATTATAAAACAGAAGCGAAATAAACGAATAAAAATAAAACGAACGAGTTAAAAATACAAATTTATCCCGAAGATCGGTGAATGATGAAAATTAGTATAGATTATAAAAATCACATTTTCAGTAATATTAAGGCATCATTCACGATCTAGAAACTATATACAAGCACTTGTGTTCTTTTGTATTATTACAAATTATTTATATTATTACAGATCATTTATTCAAAAATTGGAATAAATTACTCTGAAATGATTTTTTTTATTCATAGTACATGAATAGGAGCGTGCACTACCTTTACGAATATCAGAATTTTTGTTATCGTTTAATGTTTTTCAGTTGTAAAATGTTGGAATAAATAAAAAATTTGTTTATGCTTATAAAAACATTTTACTTTTCGAGTTGTATTCAGGACACATTAGTACATTTAAATATTGTAGTAGAGTAAAATATTTATTCCCTTTTAGTTTTTTTTTCAGATCTAAATTTTTGAATTTTAAATAAGGGGTGTTTACCCTTGTACAAGGGACCAATATACCTATTTATATATTTAATTTGCCAAAAAAATAAGTTTTAGAATTAATTAATCACAGTTGCACGAAAAAACTATTTTTTAGTTGATCGAAAATCAAATATTGTAATAAGGAGTTGTTTACCCCCTGAAGGGGGTAAATTTTCTTAAGCGAGTTAATTTATTAAATTTTGATTAGTTTTGTGTACCCAGTATAAAAAAGAAAAAAATTTATTTATATATACATATTTAATATTGAAATAACTTAATATCCGTTTTAGGGGTAGTCTACCCCGTGTAAAAAGCATTCTCCGTAAAACACAGGGATACTTCAACTTTATTTTTTAAATTGTTTATAATACAATTATTTTTTTTAGGATTCAATCAATTTTGTAATTTTTTGAGCGAAAACATTGCCAAATTTTAGGGTTTTCTTTTATAAAAAATAAGGGATGCTACCCATCTAGGTAGAAATATTGTACAAATATTCGTTTTTCAATTGCGAATCATATCCACTTTGTTTCATCAAAAAATTCCAATTCGTTCCGGAGATATAAAAAAAAACTGTTTTTGGGGGTGAACTTTAAGGGTGGTTTTCACCCCTTAAATGAGCGTATGGGAACATAAAAAAAACACGTGTCAAATATTTTTGGATGTACTACAACATATCAAAATTTGAAGAAAATCGGTGAGGTACACCTGGGGCCCTTTCCTTGTAAGATATAAATACCTCTTAAATTGTACGTAAATTATAAAAAGACACTGTCCTCAATTAGAACAACAAATAAGATATATTACTTACGGTATCTTTTTCTAAATGTGTCGAACTCGCCCATATAACAACAACGCATACGAATCATACTACACATGTATACATAATATTATCGCTACATAAACATATCAGAACTCAAATAACGACTGACCAAAATATAGTTTACTTTTAAAATAAAGGTTTTTTTTAAATTTGTAATTTCGATTCCCAAATCCGTTCAAAAAATTTCCATCGTATAATTTCAGAAAATAAACACGGTTACGTACTATAGGTATAGATAGAACAACGAATTTAAAAAATCTGTTTTATACTTAAAACACGCGTTTCTTCAAAATGGGCAACTTTGGATAAGTTTTTTGAATGGAAAATAAAACTTGAAATACTAAAGAAGAGCCCCGTTAGGTATTTTATCAGAATGGTAAAATGTTAGATGGGTATTTTTTCAGAAAATATACTATTGTTTAAAATATTTTCCGAATCCCATACTGTAAATTCCGAACATGAGCTATTCAGAACACACAAGGGATTTCTTTTGAAAAAAAATATCAGAAAAGTTTGCGTCTATAAAAATTGAAAACAGATTGCATAAAATTATAAAGATACTTTTTACTAGAAGAATAAAATTCCAAAAAATGTAAAACATTCATTCCTACATGAGTTTTAGCTCATTTTTCGACGTTATGATTTTCTAAATCACTACATTTTCTACAATTTAATCGTTAGGCAAAAATGGCATTCGAAAAATTGATATCACATATCATATAAAAACAATTTAATGAAAATATTATGGCCTTCTTACCAAAATTTTCGAATTTTTATATATTATACATTTTTAAACATTCGGAAAATTTACCCTTCTATAATAAGATATTCTAATTTATTTTTTTAACTTTTTGTCCCACAGTGACATCAATTGGCTAACATTTTCATTTTTGTAATTATTGATTAAAAAATACGCAAAATATAAGTTAAATCGGAGTCACAAAGACGTAAATAAAACATGATATATTATCAATTTTAGATCAACAAACTTGTTATTCAGAATGCATATAACAATAAAGAAACTCATTTTTTATCATACTTTATTAAATAAATTTGTCGGAGCAATATTAATATAGGAAAAAAGTCGAAAAAATCAAGAATAACCAATAGTTGAAAGTTCCATTAAAGTTTATAGCTTGATACAAGGAAAATAATAATGATATTCTGACAACTATAAGTGTTTCTTATGTGAAATTACACATAGAATCAGTGTGTCATATTCAAATTCAGTTCTTAAATACTTTCAAAAAATGTATTTTGGCCGTCATTTTACGTTTCGGACCACTGTGTGCCGCTCCCTGCGTGGGCCAACATAGTGACTGACGCCACCATGAAAGTCATCGGGCAGGCCTGCGTAGAGGCGGTTCTCAGGAAAAGACTAAGTCGGTTAAGACACCCAGTTTACTGGTGGACGGACGAGATCGTGGACCTTTGTAAGACGTACCTGCAGTTACGTCGCATAACGCAGAGGGTCAAAAGATGCGATAAAAATGCAGCCTTGGCCGCAGAGTACAGTGCTGTCAAGAAAACCCTCAAAAGGGCCATAAGGTCCAGCCAGCGGCGATGCTGGCGAGAGCTGGGAGAAGAGCTGGATTCAGATCCATGGGGATTAGGGTACAAGATCGTTACCCGCAAACTGGCGTCTTTCGCCTCATCAACAGCTCGGGACGCGGTAACGATAAATAACATCGTCAGTACCCATTTTCCAGATCATCCAAAAAGAGCGGATCACCCAGCTCAACCCGAGCCCATAGAAATACCCGCATTTCCGGGCACGGAGCTCTCCATCGCAGTAAAATTTATGCGAAATAAGAGAGCTCCGGAGCCGGATGGATTACCAGCAGAGGTGCTAAAAGCCATTTGTGGTAGTCACCCGCGCATCTTGCTGGACGTGTATAACTCCTGTCTGATCGCTGGCATTTTTCCCGCTCGCTGGAAGACGGCGACGCTTGTCCTCATTAGTAAGGGTAAGGGTCCAGCAGACAGCCCGTCGGCCTACCGCCCGCTGTGTATGCTAGACACGGCAGGGAAATTTCTGGAGAAACTGCCGAAACCTCGCCTGCAAGTCGCCTGATACATGAAGCCGTTCTCGAGAAATTACGATTTGAAAAAAAAAGGTTAAAAACATTTTAACCTTAAATATTTCTGAAATTTCTGGACCAATCATATTGCCCAAAGAACTCGACCGAGAGCTATCCAAAACCTACCTCTAAAAGGAATTTCGAAGCGATTAAGTCAATTTTACTCCCGTAATCGTTGGACATACAAAACTCATTTTTTTTATATCTTAATTTTTTTCTTAAGAACTAGTCGACAAAATGGATTCTAATTTTTACAGATTATAGCTATTTATATTCTGCATTATCATGATTTGTTCAAAAAAATTACCCGTTTAGAAGTTATAAGCTTTTTTTAAAAAAAAACACGTTTTTGTTAATAACAAAAGAACCGTGAGAGCTATAGAAATTTTTTTGTTTAGAAAATATAGGTATTTTAATGCTCTTTCGAATACTATCCATTCGATTGAAATATCTCGATCTTATCATTATAAAAAAGCAAAAATCAATTTTGATAAAATCGAAAATTCGAAATAAAACAAAAACGCATCGGCGAATCAAAAAACGAATCTTTGTCCCGCCATCACACAAAAAAAAAACAAAAAAAAATAAGACCTGTCCGGTTAAAATCGATCGAGTAGAAGCTAAGATCCAGGCACGCACGCACGCACGCACGCACACACACACACGCACGCACGCACGCACGCACGCACGCACACACACACACACACACACACACACACACACACACATCCATACAGACATTTTTCAAAAATCATATATTTTGATTCCTAACACCTTGAAAAACAATTATAATATATTTTTACAACAACTCAAAAAATTACTATTACAAAGCTTCCTCTAGGAGGAAGCAAAAAAGTAGATAAATATAGTCATCATAATTGTCTGTCAACTATCTTACCTTTTAAACATGTTAATAATAAATTACTTTGGATCTAATTTTGGAGCATGGTTTCAATGTAAGCTTAAAATTGAATAATTGAATTATGGATACTAATGATTTACAAGATTATAGATTACATAGTTTTCTTGCTTCCTCCTAGAGGAAGCTTTGTGATAGTAATTTTTTGAGTTATTGTAATAACATGTTATAATTGGTTATAATTGTTTTTCGAGGTGTTAGGAATTAAAATACATGATTTTTGGATGTATGTGTGTGTGTGTGTGTGTGTGTGTTTTTTTTTTTTTTTTTTTTTGGAGGAGGTTAGGAAAAATGCATTTACGCATACGAGATGTTATGTAGGACTCGACCATTTCTGGCAATACCTACTAAAACCCCCTGCTGTTGTTCTATAGCAGGGCCTCCCCCCGACTGTAATTCCCACCGCGGAAACCGTCGTTAGGCATTACTTCGCGGAGGGCAGTCGCAGCCTCTACGGCCCTCTACCCCGCCTGGTCCTCTGTGAGACGGTTTTCTCTTCTTTCTTCTTCTTGCCTTATGGAGTTCAATCTGTCCACCACCTCGGTGACGAGACAATCACAGCATCCCATCCTCTCTGTGAAGAGAGTAAGCATCTCCCGATGGCCTCGGGAGTTAGGGGGCCTTCCCATAAGGCCTGAAACCTTTCTCTCTCTTCCCGAAACCTGGGGCATACGAACAAAGCGTGTCCAACGTCCTCATCACTTTCAGGACATGTTGGGCACTCCGCGCTTTCGTACACTCCAATTCTCTTCAGGTAGCTGCGAAAGCAGCCATGCCCAGTTAGTACCTGGGTGAGATGAAAGGTCACGAGTCCGTGTCTCCTCTCCGTCCACTCCACGACACATGGAATAATGCGATGGGTCCACCGACCTTTATCTGCTATATCCCATCGGTGCTGCCACTCTTCCACAGTCTTCCTGGGCCATCGGTTTTGACGTGGTCCCTCATCAAGTTCGCCCTCCTCTCTTATCACTCCTTCACGATACACCTCAGCTCTCTCACATCCCATTAGGTCCAAGGGTGGCAGTCCGGTGACTACCGAGAGAGCGATGTCTGACACGGTACGGTAGGCGTAGGCCACTCTCAGCGCGATTGTCCTGCAGGCCCTTCGGCAAGCTGCACCATAGCTTGGGTTACTACGTATAGCATTAGCCCAGATGGGGGCTCCGTATAGAATCACGGAATAAACCACCGATGAAAGAAGCAACCGTCGTGGCTGCTTCGGCCCTCCTATGTTTGGCATGATGCCTGCGAGTGCTCGAGCCACTTTTGATGCCTTTAATCCTGCGTTCCTAAGGTGGTCTTTGAACGACATCCGCGCATCTATTGTAACTCCTAGATCCTTGATGGTGTCCCTTGTCTTGATCTTCTCGTCGTTGACCGTGAAAGTGGCGTAGACTCTCTTTTTTGTTCTGGCAATGAGCACTGCCTCGGTCTTTTCGGCAGCAAGACTGAGTCCATGGTCGCTCAGCCAATCTCGTACTACCTCGATTGCCGTATCTCCGAGGTATTGCACATCTTCGATGGTTTTCCCAACGATAATGAGAGCAATATCATCTGCGTAAGCTACTATCGACACCCCATGTGGGAGCAGTTGCCTAAGCAATCCGTTGTACATGATGTTCCAGATTGGGGATCCTAGTACAGAGCCCTGTGGCACGCCTCCTGTGATCTTATAAGAATGCATACAGTCGTCGGTATCATAGAGAAGCGTGCGGTCAGTTAGGTAACTTGAGATTACTCTTCGAAGGTACAGTGGCACGCTTAGGTCTTCCAATGCGAGCATGATTTTATCCCACCTGGCCGTGTTAAACGCGTTCCGTACATCTAAACCAATTATAGCACACATGCGTTTTGTGCACCGGCTACCACTAACGGCGTTCTCAGCTACTGACACCACCGTATCGATAGCATCGATCGTTGATCGACCCTTCCTAAAGCCGAATTGGTTATCAGACAAGCCGCCGATCTTTTGTATAGCTGCCTCCAGTTTAACGGATATGATACGTTCAAACAATTTTCCGACTATATCCAACATGCAGAGTGGTCGATACGCGGATGGTTTATCCGGAGGTTTATTTCCCTTAGGAAGGAGTACCAACCTCTGTATCTTCCACTGTGTCGGGAATATTCCTTCACTTAGGCATGCATTGAAAGTGTCCTTGAATATGCAAGGAACTTCCAGAGCTGCAGTCTTTATAGCTAAACCAGGAACGCCGTCCAGTCCTGGGGCCTTTCTTATGGCAATCTTTTTGGCCGCTATCTTCACTTCTGATTCGGTGACTGCTGTTGGCTCGGCTGTACCGATTCTTTTGGTTAGACCAGTGCCATGTTGCCGTTCCTGGTATTGTGGGAATAAATTTTGGACTACTCTATCAAGAAAGGTTGGACAGAAGGGAGCATTGGTGCCTCTGGGATTGATTTTATTTATGACCGTTTTGTACGGCCGTCCCCACGGGTCACTGTCCACTTCCTCGCAGAAGTCCTGCCAACACTTTCTTTTGGCTGTCTTGATGGCAATTTTCAGCTCTTTCCTCTTTTGCTCATATCTAGTTGTTAATTGATCATACAGCGATCCATGGACTGCTCTTTGGTGCAGCCTCCTAGCACGAAGACACTCTTTACGTATTACCGCAATCTCCTTGTTCCACCAGTAGACTGGTAAGCGTCCCCGGTGGTTCGTCCTTGTGGACATCGAGGCATCGCATGCCGCTGTGATGGTCTTCGAGAGGCTTTGAGCCCTAACCTCAGCTGTTCCTTCGACAGATGCTCCTTCCAAAAAGCAGAGAAAAGCTTCCCTGTCGAAAGTAGCTGGTGCCCATTTCTCTCTCTTCGGCATCCGGGTCATATGCGCTGTTTTGCCTGTCGGGTGGAGCTGGTATGTGAGAGCTCGGTGATCGCTGCCAGTGTACCGATCACTGACTTGCCAGTATGAGCCTTCCCGACTTAATCTGGAGTCGACAAAGGTCAGATCTACTATGGAAGACTTTCGTCCTTTAGTGTATGTCGGCTTTGTCCCTATGTTAGCAATCTCTAGCTCTAGTATCGCGAAGGTCTCAAGCAGTGCGTGGCCGCGGTTGTTCGTTTTCTTGCTTCCCCACTCAATTGCCCAAGCGTTAAAGTCCCCCCCGATTACGACTGGCAGCGTGGAGGTTCTAACGCTAGTGACGATAGCATCTAGGGATCTTTCGAACTCTTCTATTGAGTCGCTGGGTGGTAGGTAGCAGCTGTATAATCTTATACCGGATACTTCAACCCAGGTGAATTTGGGCTGAAGGACGTCCATTTTTTTGGATATGTGGAGTTCTCCGCATACCCAGATGGCCGCCGTGCTGGCACGATCCCTTATCCAGTTTGGTTCATTTTTGTCCCTGTACTGCTCACTGATGATTACTATGTCCGCCTTCTCCTCTCGGATCAATTGGGGCAGCAAGTCATGGCTACTGCACAGTGTTTCATGTTGATTTGAAGCACTTTAGCCATCGTTGTTTGTTGTTACGACCTCCATCGTTACCTGCTCGTTGTTGGTCGGGCAGTTCACTACCTTGTGACCCTCGGTTTTACACTTGAAGCACAGGGACGACCGGTCAATTACACTCTTACAATTCCGTGCCAGGTGTCCGATTTCGTGGCACTTGAAGCAACGCGTCACTGTTTCACGTAACCGGACCCGGCAATTGACCCATCCTACTTTGAGTTTTCTAGTTTCCAGCAGCTTTTCTGTCATTGCTACTGGTAGCATAACGCTGGCTGCTTGAGTGCCACTGTAAGACGCCCGGAGTCTAACATCCCCAGCGGTCATCATTTCGGGGCCGATAATTGAAGTGATCGCCTGTGTTACCTCTTCTGCGGTTGTTGTCTCGTCCAAATCTTTGATTTCGATTGTCTCCTTATGGGACAACGTTTGTACTATCGCTGACCCTGCAAGGGTAGACGAGACCAATGTCTGCAGTTCATGCGACACGATGTTTGGTTTGTCTAGCTCCAAAAGCAACTCTCCTGCCTTGGTGCACCTGATGCGCGTGACCCTTTCTTGCAGTGCCTTCAACTCAGGTGCCCCTTTGAGAGTTCCTAGGATGTCGGCGTAGGTGGTCTCACCGCACCTTCTTATTTTGCAGGCATCAGATCGAGCTGGCCTCCGCCTAACCGTGGTATGTGCCTGCACTACTTTCTCCTTGCCGTCAGTCTTGAGTCTCTCATATCTTCTGCGTGTTCCTTTACTTACGACGGTTGCCTAGTCGGTCTGTCCTATCTGAGCTTCCAGTTTTTTTGCAGGTATCTGTGAGGAAGCCCGTATCTTCGCCTTCTTTTCGTTTGGCTCTGGTGGTGGTGAGGGGCGGTTACGTTCGGTGTGTACTACCGACGCCTTCCATTTTCGAAAGAGCGGTGATGTTTGGCTTATTCCGTCCTTGGTAGGTCTGGTAGCTTGTCCAGACTCATGACTTTTTCGACTTTTGACGAATTCTTTTAAGGCTCTTTGGGTAGTCTTCGCCATTGACTTGAGCTCATTGTGAATGTTCTTTTTATCTAGAATAAACTCCATCAGAGCCTCTACCTTTGTTTTTAGGGTTCGGAAGACAGCTGCGTCTGCGCTATCCTGGCTTACTTCGTCTTTTTCTTCCATCTTATTCCTGGTATAGTGTATGTGGCTCCCCCAAAAATCCGTGGAGCCTGCACCGACCACCAGGGCTTTCACCCGATCGGAATCGGTGGTGGGATTAACCCCTCCATTGAGGGCACCCACTTGGGGTAATGCGTATCTCTCATTCACTACGTCCATGGTTGGTTTGTTATTTGGGGTGCCTTCCCCTAGCCAGTTTTGGTCCACCCCGAGTATTTTATTTCCCCGGTGCCCTTCATATCTGACGAGCTTTCCCCTATTCCCCTTAGTCGCACTGAACTGGTTGTGTGTGTCTGTGTGTGTGTGTGTGTGTCTGTGTGTGTGTGTGTGTGTTTGGTGTGTGTATGTGTATACGCCTGGATCTCAGCTCTACTCAATCGATTTTGACCGGACAGGTCTCATTTTTTTTTGTTTCCTTGTGTGATGGCAGGTCAAAACCTCGTTTTTTGATTTGCCGATGCGATTTTGTTTTATTTTGAATTTTCGATTTTCTCAAAATTGATTTTTGCTTCTTTTTAATGATAAAATCGAAATATTTCAATCGAATGGATAGTATTCGAAAGAGCATTAAAATACCTATATTTACTAAAAAAAATTTCTTTAGCTGTCACGGTTCTTTTGTTATTAACAAAAACGTGTTTTTTTTTTTTTAAAGCTTATAACTCCTAAACTAAACGGTCAATTTTCTTGAAAAAAATCATGATAGTGCAGAATATAAATAGCTATAACCTGTGAAAATCTGAATTCATTTTGTCGACTAGTTTTTGAGAAAAAAATTGAAATGTGAAAAAAATGGGTTTTGTATGTCCAACGATTACGGAAGTAAAGTTGTCTTAATCGCTTTGAAATTCCTTTTAGAGGTAGGTTTTGGATAGCTCTCGGTCGAGTTCTTTGGGCAAAATGATTGGTCCAGAAATTTCAGAAATATTTAGGGTTAAATTTTTTTTAACCTTTTTTTCAAATCGTAATTTCTCGAGAACGGCTCCATGTATCAGCTCAAAATTTATAGACAATTTTGTATGTGATATTGATAATATGTGTGCAAATTTTCATCAAGATCGTACGATTACTTTTTGAGATATTTGATTTTGAAAATTTTCGTATTTTACGAAGTAGTTATTTTCTTTGTCGCATGATAAGTAGAGAAAACAAAAATTGGTTTAATCATGTTGAAATTTTGTGGAAACGTGGAGTCTATTAAAATTAAGTATTATCGTCTAACTCCTTTAGATAAAAGAACTGTCTCTTGATTTTTAGAGATATTTAAGGTTAAAATTCTTTTACGGTTTTTTTCAAATTCGTAATTTCTCAATGACGACTTCATGTATCAGCTTGAAATTTATAGACTATTTTGTATGCGATATAGGCAATACCTGTGTAAAATTTCATCCAGACTATATGGTTATTTTTTGAGATGTTTGATATTTAAAATTTTAGTATTTTTTAAAATGACTTTCTTTGTTGTCGCACAATATAACTACATTAAAATTGTTTTAATTTTTTTTTAATTTGGTGGAGATGTAGAGTTGGTATATTATTTATTAGAAGAATTCTTAGGGTAAAAGAATTTGTTTATGAATTTCAGAGATATTTGAGGTTAAAACTATTTTAGTCCTCTTTTAAAATCACCATTATTCGGGATCGCATTTATGTATACTAGAAAATGGAAATGACATGCGCTATACGCGCGTGTTGTGTACCTGCTTTTGTTTTGTAATAGCCATTTATTATTTTTAAGGTTAGAACCTTTTTCTTAGATCGGAAATTGCAGAAAGGGCACACAAATACAGACAGCAGACTACTAGAGACACGTACCCTACGTGTGAAATTTTACAAAAAGAAAATATAATTTGAAGTAAAGGTTATTTAGGAATTTTAAAAGGTTTTGACGATAATATTACAATCAATTATTTTATTTATTTTTCACACATAATTTAAAACCGCTGCCAATTCATTGGCTCGTAGCTTCCTCAACCGTAATTTGTTGATTCCTTTAATTAATTTTTAATAACAAAATTTATAATTTTTAAAAAAATTTATTGCATAATTATAATTAAATTCATTTATGAATATTAAAAATTGTTAATTTTTAAATTTATTTATTTATTTATTATTTATTTATATCAAATTTATATAAATTTTGAGCTGATAAATAAAGTTATCATTTGAAATAGAAGTAAAATATCTATATTTTATAATAAAACAAATAGCTATCACGGTTGTTTTGTTATTAATAAAAACGTGTTTTTTTTATATTATATTTCATAATTCATATTTTTTAAGAAAAAAAAAAATTATAGCTATCATTGTTCTTTTGTTATTAACAAAAACGTGTTTTTTTAAAAAAGTTCATAACTCACAAATAAATTATAATAATGCAGAATATAATGCATTCATAATGCATAATTCATAATTATAACAGATTATAATAGATATAATTTTTAAACATTTTAATTAATTTTGTTACACATCATTGGAGTTATGATTTAAAAAAAAAACACATTTTTATTTTTGATGATAACTAAAGAACCGTGATAGATAGAAAATTATTTTTTTTAGAAAATATAGGTATTTTAATTCTCTTTCGAATGACACCCACCCCATTCAGATACATAGAGCCGTTCTCGAGAAATTACGATTTAAAAAAAATGTCAAAAAATTTTTAACTTCAAATATCACTGAAATTTATGGACCAATCATTTTGCCCAAAGATCTCGACCGAGAACTATAAAAAATATACCTCTAAAAGGAATTTGGAAGCCATTAAGTCAATTTTACTCTTGTAATCGTTGGACATACAAAACTGATTTTTTTCATTTTTCAACTTTTTTACTCAAAATCTAGCCTACAGAATGTATTCAAATTTTAACATATTATAACTATTTATATTCTGTATTATCATGATTTTTCTCAAAAAAATTGACCGTTAAGTTTCGGAGTTATAAGTTTCTAAAAAAAAAAAAAAACACGTTTTTGTTAATAACAAAAGAACCGTGATAGCTAGAAACTTTTTTTTTTTAGAAAATATAGGTATTTTAATTCTCTTTCGAACGCTACCCATCAGATTCGAATAACTCGATCCTATCATTAAAAAAAATCAAAAAACAGTTTTGAGAAAATCGAAAATTTGAGAAAAAACAAAAACGCATCGCCCCAATCAAAAAACGGATTTTTGACCCGCCATCACGCAAAAAAAAACAAAAAAAATGAGACCTGTCCGGTCAAAATCGACAGAGTAGAAGCTGAGATCCAGGCGTATACACACACACACACACACACATACATCCATACAGACATTTTTCAAAAACCATGTATTTTGATTCCTAACACCTCGGAACACAATTATAACATGTTTTTACAACAACTCAAAAATTTACTATCACAAAGCTTCTTCTAGGAGGAAGCAAAAAATGAGACCTATTATTTTATTCATATTTTATACATAATTTAAAAATTAATACTTTTTAATCTTCATAAATGAATTTAATTATAATTATGTCATAAATTGTTGGGTGGGTGGGTCGGTGGGTCGATGTGTCGGTGTGTCGGTGTGTGTGTGTGTGTGTGTGTGTGTGTGTGTGTGTGTGTGTGTGTGTGTGTGTGTTATAAATTTGTCCGCGGCATAACTCGAAACTGGCCAGAGATATCAAGTTTATCTTTGGCAGGTATATGAAGCTTATTTTGAAGTTGTGCAAGTTCAATTATATAGTTGATCGGATAATATTAAGTCGGTTAAAAAAAAATAAAGAAAAATATGGAAAAATCGAAAATATTTTTTTTCGGCTCTGGGTTTGGATATCGGTCTAAAGTGGTTCCATTTTCTGAAAGGTCTTGAAATTACCTATTAATCCGTATTTTTGTCGGCCGAATCGCATAATTTTAAGTCGGTTAAAAAAAATAAAGTAAAATATGGAAAATCGAAAATATTTTTTTTCGGCTCTGGGTTTGGGTATCGGTCTAAAGTTTTCGATTTTCTTAAAGGTCTTGAAATTATCTATCAATCAATATTTTTGTTGGCCCGATATGATAATATTAAGTCGGTTAAAATAAATAAAGAAAAATATGGAAAAGTCGAAAATAATTTTTGTCGCTCTGGATTTGGATATCGGTCTGAAGTAGTCCCATTTACTTAAAGGTCTTGAAATTACCTATCAATCCATATTTTTTTCCGGCTCAATCGAATAATATTAAGTCGGTTGAAAAAAATAATGAACAATATGGAATGATCGAAAATATATTTTTTTGGCTCTGAGTTTGAATATCGCGTGAAATTAGTCGCATTTTCTTAATGGTCTTGGAATTACCTATCAATCCATATTTTTGTCGGCCCGATGGGAAAAAATAAAGAAAAATATTATAAGAAATTATAAGAATTATTAAATCATAAGAAAAGTCGAAAATAATTTTTGTCGCTCTGGATTTGGATATCGGTCTGAAGTAGGCCCATTTTCTGAAAGTTCTTGCAATTTCCTATTTACCCATGTTTTTGTCGGCCCGATGGGATAATATTAAGTAGGCTAGAAAAAAATAAAGAAAAATATGGAAAAATCGAAAATACTATTTTACGGCTAATTTTCTTAAATGTCTTGAAATTATCTATCAATCAATATTTTTGTAATTTAATAATTACTACATAACTATTTTAAATATAATTTTCTAGATAATTTTGAATAATGTATTTATGGGGAATGAGATATGAAGAAACAATGAAATTTTATATTAAAATATACATTTTAAAAAATTATTTGTTGTAATTTATCAATTCTCTTTGAGAAAGCATTCTGCTAAAGCAGTTAGCAGCGGTTTTTTATAATCTTTTCTACCACCAAAACTAAGCATAATACATGAAAACTAATCATAGTACGTGAAAACTAAAAAAAAAAGAGGTTTATTTTTTAAAAATATGTCTTCTTTCGTTGTTGATGTATTAAATAATCGCATTAAAAGAAAATAACTATCGACTGGTGTAGTGGGACACGCTAATTTATTTGAAACGTGTAGTGGGACGCCCGTTCGGACGCAGTAGTGGGACTGTACTTTTCAACGTGTTCCACCGACTGTCCTACTATTGTAATATAGAAATTAAGTGGCACCTAAAGTGGGACAAAGGTTTCGTTATACGCATTCTGAAAATTAGCCTCGAAAAATTTTGTATCATGTTAAGCACTAACTTAAGGAGTAAATCAACAAAATAACGAAGTGACTACATAGTTAACATAATAAAGAATGCTAATAAATTAATGCTGTTATCGTCCTAACAGTTTATGGTAGATTTTTTACTGTTGCCCCACTACTGGTTCCAAAATTGTCTTTGTCCCAGTATTCCCTCTTTTACCTTATACAGGGTGTTCAAAAAGTATTCGACCCCCCCTCTATCTCAGAAAGTACTCATCAGAGAAAAAAATGACTAAGACAAAAGTTGTACGATTTTGCGCGCGCAATCTGATGGTGACCTTGGATTTGACCTTGATCTTGACCTTGAAGGTTACTTGAAGGTCAAGTCAATTTTTTCAAATAGAAACCCCAAATTTTTATCGTGGATTCGAAAAGAACGGAAAATTTACGTCCGAATATGATCTTGACTATGACTTTGAAAGTCATTGCAGGTTAAAATCTATTTTTTTTTCATGCCCAAAGAACTCGACCGAGAACTATAAAATCTATTTTTTTTTCATGCCCAAAGAACTCGACCGAGAACTATAAAATCTATTTTTTTTCATGCCCAAAGAACTCGACCGAGAACTATAAAAAATCTACCTCTAAAAGGAATTTGGAAGCCATTAAGTCAATTTTACTCTTGTAAACGTTGGACATACAAAACTGATTTTTTTCATTTTTCAATTTTTTACTCAAAATCCAGCCTACAGAATGTATTCAAATTTTAACAGATTATAGCTATTTATATTCTGTATTATCATGATTTTTCTCAAAAAAATTGACCGTTAAGTTTCGGGGTTATAAGTTTCTAAAAAAAAAAAAAAAACACGTTTTTGTTAATAACAAAAGAACCGTGATAGCTAGAAACTTTTTTTTTTAGAAAATATAGGTATTTTAATTCTCTTTCGAACGCTACCCATCAGATTCGAATAACTCGATCCTATCATTAAAAAAAATCAAAAAACACTTTTGAGAAAATCGAAAATTGAAAAAAAAACAAAAACGTATCGCCCCAATCAAAAAACGGATTTTTGACCCGCCATCACGCAAAAAAAACAAAAACAATGAGACCTGTCCGGTCACAATCGACCGAGTATAGAAGCTGAGATCCAGGCGTACACACACACACACAGACACACACACACACACACACACACACACACACACACACACACACACACACACACACACACACACATCCATACAGACATTTTTCAAAAACCATGTATTTTGATTCCTAACACCTCGGAACACAATTATAACATGTTTTTACAACAACTCAAAAATTTACTATCACAAAGCTTCCTCTAGGAGGAAGCGAAAACGTAAGCATTGAAAAATGAAAAAATAAAAAAAAAATGAGTTTTGTATGTGCAACGATTGCTGGAATAAAATTGACTTATTCGCTTCAAAATTTCTTGTAGAGGTGTATTTTTTAGATTTTTATGTCGATTTCTTGGGGGAAAATGATTCGTCCATAAATTTCAGATATTTGAGGTTAAAATATTTTTAGTAAAATTAATAAATGAAAAAAATTGAGCTTTGTATGTCTAGCGATTTTGGAAGTAAAATTGACTTAATCGCTTCTTTAAATCATTTATTAGATGCAATTAATAATGTGTCAACACAAAAGTATTTATGTTAAGATATAAATAATACAAAATAACCTACCTACTTGGAACGCAACTAATACACATTCAATTCACAATATATAAAAACCCTTTTCATAATTAATATTACCTCGAAATTATTTTACTGTGATATTTTGTATAATTAATAGATAATATTTCTTAATAAAATTTCACAAATATATTGTTTATTCCACAAATATATGGTTTATTGCAGTGGAAATGACACGCGATACGCACGCGTGTTGTTTACTTGCTTTTTATAATTTAATAAGCTATTAGGTTCATTGTTTAAAAATATTGCAACGAGGTATAATGAAGGTAGGTTAATGAAATTGTCGATCACTCAAAAAACATGTATTTTTTTATGAATAACTAAAGACGGTATTATTTAAATAAAATTAAAAAAACCGCTGCCAATTCTTTGGCACTTAGCTTCCTCAAACTAATTCATAGTTTCCTAATTAAAAATTGAAATTCTAAAAATACATTTTTCATAAAAAGGAATGCTAAAGAATTTCAATAATACTTTGAACCGATGCGTCTTATACCAGTTTCTTGCAAAATAGTATATTACGTACCTATTTTAAAAAAAGCTTTGACAGACCACCAAGTTTAAAAAAATTGAGATTAAAAAGAGAAAAAAAAGGGGCTAAAAATGGCACTATTAATACCTTTTGATATTTTAATTTACTACATTATATAAAAATATTAAAATGATAGTTCTCGAAAATAAATGTAGATAATCACTTAAAATTGCAACACAATATTGCCACCAACAATATAATTATCGGTCATTAATTACAAATAAAATATAGACTAAAACAAGATTTATTGAAATCACGAAGGGTATAGATTTTTTTTCAATAAATTTTATACAATTATCAGCGAAATATAAACTGTAACTAAATGTGATAAACGAATTAACGAAATTGGAAATTCAACGAAAACGCAAATTTTTTCAAAAATAAGTTTTTTCTAAAAAACAAATGAAGATAATCTCTTGAAATTTTAACCAAATATAGTCTTCTATAAGTTTAATAAGTGGTTAAAGTTTTAAGTCAATAAATCAAGTATTCTCCGAAAAAATGCGATTCAAAAATTTAAACAAAAAATTTTTAATCTCAAATATCTTTTTTCGTAATGGACCGATTTTTTTGGGCAACGAACTCGATCAGCAGATATATAAAAGCTACATCTGTGCCAAATTTCAGGACGATTGGATAATTTTTGCTCTTGTTATCGTGCGACAACGAAAACGCAAATTTTTTCAAAAATAATTTTTTGAGATATTAATTTTTTAAATATAAAAAAGTTTTCATTAATAACAAATGACAGAGTGAAGATATTTTAAATTTTAAAAAAGGAAAATATAGGTAATTTAAATACCTTTCAAGAAAAGTTTATTATATTATTCAATGATGGCTATAAGATATGAAAAAATCGGAAGAACTAAAAATTCAAAATTGTTCTTTGGAAAATAATTTTTTTTCTAAGGAACAAATGAAGATAATCTCTTGAAATTTTAACCAGATATAGCCTTCAATTACTACAATAACTGGTTAAAATTTCAAATCGATAAATATAATATTTTTTGAGATATTAATTTTTGAAATATAAAAATGTTTTCCTTAATAACAAATGACAGAGTGAAGATATTTTAAATTTGAAAAAAAAAATGTAGGTAATTTGAATACCTTTTAAGAGAAGTTTATTATTTTATGTAATAATTACTATAAGATACGAAAAAATCATAAAAACTAAAAATTCAAAATCGTTTTTTGGTTATAAAACAAAAGAAAATCAATAAAATCCCAAATCCATCAGGGTACTTTCCTTTTGCCGCAAGATGAAGGGAATAAGCTCTACCCGACGAAAATCGGTTGATTAGTTTCGGAGATATTAAGAGTTGAAATATACACACACACACACACACACACACACACACATACATCCACGAAATCAAAAATCATCAAAATCAAATAATATACACATATACCACCATAAAACATCTTTTTGAAGACTTTTTTTTTCGAAAATTTTTTTCACCGTTACAAAGCTTCCTCTTTGAGGAAGCAACATAGCCCTACAGCGAGTTTTCAATCATTATGAAAGCAGATAAGGTTATAAAAATAAACAATTTATTAAAATAATACAGATGTTTGTTATTTCTTAAAGAACTAATTATTTTGAAATATTTTCGAATACTTGTTTTTCAGAGAATATTTCATAAATCGAGTCAAAATTTTAACCACTTATTACACTTATTAAAAACTATATTTGGTTAAAATTTCAATACATTTTCTTCATTTGTTTTTGAGAAAAATTATTTTATAAAAGTATAAAAAAAGGAATTGATAAATTAGTTTGAGGAAGCTACGTGCCAATGAATTGGCAGCGGTTTTTTTGTTTTAAGGTGATGTGAAATACCGACATAATTTTCAAACATGGATATCTCATGAAAATACCAATAGAATCGTCCAAAAAAAAAATTTGAGTATAGTATTAACATATACGGAGCGCTTGACAAACGTGTTTTTTTTTTTTTTAAATATGAGAATTTATTTAATTAAATAAAAATCGTACTGTCGGTAAGTAGGAATCTGCAATTGACCTACTTTTCAAACGAGCATATCTAACGAAAATGCTAATAGAATCACTCAAAAAAATTCCTGGATATAGTGTTTATGTGTACAGAGCGCTTGACAAAATTTGTTTTCCGAATTAACGCTTGAATGTTGATTTAAAAAATATTGAAATTCACGGTTTAACATGGCCTTAATAAAATTATTTTATTGTTCGTATTCAAATATTGTTTTAATTGAGTCAATCAACAATTTTTAATCAAATAATAAATGTTGGAACCTTTTACATGACCACTATTGTGTGTAAACTCAGGCTCCCCTTTCACTTCGATTTACGCGATAGCAATACGTAGTTGACCGCAGACAGGGAAAGATTCTCCAGGAATCCGCAGGCGTCTAATGCTCGCAGGCATCCGCGTTCATCATGTTATCCTCGTCAGTTTCGAAAGTTTTAAAGAAACGCCACCGCGAAGGCAGTTCAAAGAAGAAGAAGAAGAATCAAGAAAAAGAAGAAGAACTGAAGAAGCAGCAGGCGAGATAGCAATACTGGTGAATCTTCCACAGCAGGAGTATATAGAAGCGCACACGTTGCTGTCGAGAGTCATCTCGATGGGGATCGGGGCTGCGCGCTACTAGAGGCAGCCCCTGCATCTGACTGTTTCATATTTAAAGTATATTTTCGCAGGCTGCGAATCTATTGCCTCATAGCGGCGACTTTGTAGACCCACGCGCGGGGACAAGAGCTGGGCGGCCACGCGGGCTGCAGGCATCATTTCCGGTGGCTTCCCCGATGAAGGAACCTGCCAGTCAGAGCCGTTTCTCCGAAGCTTTCGCTCCCCTCGGCCATGCTTACTTGCTCGACTCGCTCTTACTTGCCCGCCGCGCAGGATATGGCTGTGTGTGTGTGTGTGTGTGCGCGCGCGCGCACGTGTGGGCGTGTGTGTACGTATATAAATTTCTTTACGCGAGGTGGTAGCTTTACTAGTGTTCTACTTGTTGTTCTTGCGCTTGACTTCTATTTTTTTCCAAGGAAGAGGGACAAGACAGAGAGAGAAGGATATTGAACCTCACATCTTTACGGTTTGCCTCCTAAGGCTGTATCGACCTGGTTTCCCTCGCACGCTTCGTTTGCTCTGTCAGACATTTTTCGTAACTGGTAATGACTGCTTGTTTACGAGATTCCTTTCGTGAATAGAAAAGTCAAATTTTTTCAGAAGGGAACCGTTCGAGTTTTCTTGCTACATTATGCAGGTGCGTTAGCAAGGAAGAGGATTGTTACTTATTGGAAATGTTAATTGATTTACTAGAGGTAAATTTGGCGAAAAGAAAGTAAATCAGAGTTTTTATTTCTGGGATTAAGTAATTGAAAGAAGGAGGCACTATTTTGTATCGTTTTATGTAACGTATATACATTCTCAGTCGTCGTAAAATACTTCATTATTTATAGCAAATTATCATATCCCATTAATTATTAATCTATATCAAAATTTTAAATAGATTTTCTGAGACTCTGTCAATTTGAATAAGTGTATTAAAGATAATCACATGTATTACAATTTCTTTTTTAGATCTCATATTCATGTATTTTAAATAATAAAATAACGTCAGAAATCTCGCTCCTAATTATTTAAAACATGCCTATTTCGCCATCTATTTCGATTTGAAAACACAAGAATAATATGCTAGATAATTTGGTTGAAGATACTAGCAGAACTGTTTCAAAGCATTACTGTATTTGGTTTCAAAATTATAGATAAAATCATGAAGTATTTTCCGACTTTTCAAATAAAATAACGTTTCATTTTTTTATAAATTCTGAACTAGTAAATTATGACAGGAGTTTCATACAGTATTTTATACCACGTGAGCTTAAAAATCATGTCAAAGTTGCGATTTTTAGGTTAGAGTCGTATAAAATTATTTTCATCATTTTTGTGAGGTAAATGTTGAAAAAATTAACATTTTTAAAAAAAAAGACAAGGTTTTAGATATTTCTGTGAAGAAAAACTTTTGTAAACTGACCAGTTAAATAAAACTTAAGTTTTGTAAACGTTTTTTACAATGGGTCTGCCAACCAACAAGGTTGTACTGGAAAGATATAACTAGGTAGTATTTGTGAAATGTTTTAAGTCTCAGAAGAAAAATACGGAGTTATGGACCATCATTAAATTGGAAATTATTATTTCAAAATATGCAAAGCATTGAGGGAAGCCAATTTATGATAAGAGACTTGTCACTGAAAAGAAAGAGTGAATGAGTCATGTCCAAAAAGGTTGTGTCCGAATCTCAGAAATCTCCAGAAATTAGTGACTGTACAAGTTGCGGACAAAATGTATCTTCGTTTGTGTGTTGTGACTAAAAATACTTGTAGTCAGTAGTCAGTAGCCAGTAGTCAGTACTGTTAATCACTTCGCACACTGAGCTACAAAACGCGCGAACCGGGCACTTCGTATAACAGGCATCAGAAGTAGATTCCCGCACACTGACAAGGTGTGTATACCAGATCCGAGTCATGGACTCACGCCAGGTTCTAGAATATGTCTTCTTATATATAATTATAAAAGGCCGCACAATCATCGACCCTAACGCCTTCATAATTTTTAGTTATAAGAGGTTGAATTTTTTAAAAATTAAGTTATTTTTTCATCTCAAATTACCCATTTGGCGGCTAAACCTTGCTTTTATGCCTGTAAACAAACTTTAAAACATTTTTATAAGTTAAAATGTGACATAGTTTGGTAAAATATATAACAACTTTTAACAAAAATATCCATTGGTATTTTATATTACCTTATTTGAATCCATTAAATGCAATTTTTGCCAATATTCTTGGTTTAATCACAATGAAACCAATTGTCGACTGGGAAGCATGCTTTATCGGCTAAACTTGCTCAATTTGAAGTCTAATATAACGAATATATAGTAAATATATTTATCAATGAGTTCTTAATATCTACAACCCTATTAAGAATAATTGAAATGATAGGTTGATCATATTTTGATTTTGGCATATAAAGCGGAACTTTAGCCAATCTTCTAAATCCTGAAACATTATAAGAAAACGGCACACAGTATCACTCTTTACATTACTTGTACATTAATAAAACAGCATATAAAAAAAAAGACAAAATTACAGATATCTGATAGAAAATATTAATGAAGTTCTCTTAAGGACGCTCTTGCATGGATACCGTGGAAAATTTCGAGAAATTAACGCTTGAAATTTTCATTTTTTTACACGTGCTCTTATGGGACCGCGAGAAAAAATTATTAAAGTTGAGTATTTCTCAAACGGGATCAAATTTTTGACCAATACATATTGTACAATATATATTGTAATATATATCAATTTAAAGATAAAAGCTTCCTCTTTCAGATTACATTTTGTAAACTATACGTAGCCGTAGAAAATATTGAAATATTTTGTGTTAAGGTGGTCTTACAAATCAAAAATTAAAAAAATTAAAAATGATATGGTTAAAAGAGCTTACTATCTTCAAAATGACGAAGAAATTGATTTTCCTTTTTTTTTGCCTTTTCTATAGGTTTCTTATATATATAGGAACACGTTTACTTGTATGTGTTTTAAAATATAAAAAAACATTATTTAAGACTTATTAGTATAAGAATTATAAAAAAAATAATTAAGGGATTTATTATAAAAATAATATAAATCATATTCTGGAATTTGAAATCCAGTGGAATCGTCTTTTGAGTTGTGACAATTATGCACTTCTGTTCTAGTAAAGTGACCATTCCGTCAATGAAATTTGACAGTAAATTACTATATTAATACTCCCGTTTGTATACGTATATACTTATAAAACTATAATACCATAGTGTCAACACAGTTGCACAGCAGACAGCTCAAAATCTCAAATAAGCTAAGATACATAACCATGTTATTTCAACAGTTTGTTTTGCAGAGTTTTTGCTTTCAGATAGAGAAAGATTTTTTTCGATACTCGTGGGCAAAGCTCGATTTTGCACACGCTTGGCAAAAAACGTGTACTCAAAATCTAGCTTTCCACACGTCGTATCAAAAAATACTATACGCTACATGTTCGAGAAGGAGATTCTCGTCTCGTGTGCCTTTCCACCATCGCTTCGCTCGGGTGTAAACGTCACACGAGACGAAAATCTGCTTTCCCGCACTGGTAGCGTAATGTACTATTTCTTAGTGCTTGATTATTTGTATTCATAAGTGAATTTAGGACTAAAAATTTAATGTATTGTGTATATGTGAAGGTATATGTCTGAAAAGTGTAAGTGTAATTATAATACGAGCGTGCAGTGACAGTTTTGTTTAGATTTGGAATGAGACAAAGAGCAAATTGTACCTAATTTATGTATATTATGGGCGTAAGAGTTGCAATTTTAAGGTGTTCATGTATAAGTATTTTTTTCATGGAAAAAACCCTAAAAATTTAAAAAATGGAAAAAATTATTGCAAAAAAATCAGTTTTTGCCATGAAAAAAATACTTATACATAAAAACCTAAAAATTGCAACTCTTGCGCCCATAACTACATAAATTAGGAATTATTTGCACTTTGTCCCATGAAAATCCAGCATGCGGTCTCAGAGAAAAGTTACGACAAACTTTTTTTCTTGAAAATGCTATAACTGAGGATAAAATGAGTTTAAGGACCTCTGCCTCGGCTCATTTTATTCAAAATAAGTTGTATTTACAATATATTTGAATTATTTTATTATAATAATAATTTTTATCATTTCTTTAGGTAATTTTCGCCAGAAAGGCCTATAGTGTAAGACCGCCTTAAACTTTTATTATGCGGGACATGTGGCGACATAGCACAGAGACCGAGGAAACAGCCCACGTGATGCGTCCGTACTACAGTTTGTGTACTCTCTCTCCTAGCGTAAACTTGATTTCTTATACACAATTTTAAAACTTTCTTGGTTTGCCTCAAAACTAATCGCTGACATGAATGTTTGTATGAATGTGAAGGAAGTCTGCTTTCCAAAAAAAAGACTCTATAAATGTTCCTGCGGCTCTCTCCAGTTTAGCAAGTGTTCTGTGTGTTTGATTTTTTATAATTCTGAAATTAAAAAATCATGTTTGTTATTAAATTATGGACAATTTAACGATAATGAGGTAAGTCATATTATTATATTTTTTTTACCCTGATCTAAAATAATGTTATATGTGTCGCTTTTGCTATAGTCCAGGCGCTAGGTATTGTCCCGTATGCAACGGAGGGTTCCCGGGAAATTGAAGGTGATTTTTATAGATTTTGCTCCCTAAAATCTGAAAATTTTGGTCAAAATTTGATCATAGATCATAGAAAATAGATTAAAATTGTTTAAAATGCAATTGTTTAAAACAATTATAAAAAGTCTTTCTTTTAACCGGGAGTATTTTTTCCTGAAAATGCAGCTCATTTTAGGGTATACGTCTATTTGTAAACTCAAAATTCGAGAAGTTATGAATTTTCGAAAATTCATTTTCACTATTTTTTTGCAATTTCAACCGACAATTACGGTATCAAAAATAAATTTGTTTACTCCGGATAAAATTTTCTCAGAAAATTCAGCACATTTACATTAATACGCGTTTCGTCAAAATCTCTATTGACACAAAATAAAAAAAAACCGCTGCTAATATATTGGCACTTAGCTACCTGAAAATAATGTATTTATTTCTTTTTTTTAATTTTAACGACAATATAATAATTGTATCATACCCAATTTTCTCTATCAATATTCGTAATAAATCTAAAATATATTTTTCGAAAATACATTTTTGAAATATAAATTATCTCATGCCCATATACTTGTGTTTTTTAGTTGGAGAATGAGTGCATGTATTTACCAATAAAAATATGATACCCAATATTCTTTATGAAGTTCCAACTGTATCTATTAACTGTCAATAAATCAAGTCTTCTCTCAGAATACGCTTTTCGAAAATTTTCACGCGGGTGAGCGTATCCGGGTGTACGAGTATACGGTTGTATATACGCGTTTACGTGTGTACGCGTATACGCGTGTACGGGTGTACGCAAGGGCGAGTGTACTGGTATACGGATGAACGAGCCTACGCTGGTACGGTTGTACGCATGTGGGAGTGTACGCGTGGACGACTGACGCGTGTACGCGTGAATGCATGTATGAGTGAACGAGTGTACACGTTTACGCATGTACGCGTGTACGGGTGGATACGTGTACGGGTATACACATGTTCGAGTGTACGGGTATCCACATGTTCGAGTGTACGAGTGTACTCGTGTCGGGGTGTACGCGTGTAAGTGTGTACGGGTGTACTCGTGTCGGGGTGTACGCGTGTAAGTGTGTACGGGTGTACGGATGTATGGGTGAATGCGTGTGGGGGTGCAGGAGTGTACGCGTGTACGGGTGTACGCGTATACGCGTGTACGTGAGTAAAGATGTATGCGTGTACAGGTGTACGCAAGGACGGGTGTACTGGTGTGCGGGTGAATGCGTGTACGCAAGGACGGGTGTACTGGTGCACGGGTGAATGCGTGTACGCTGGTGCGGGACTACGGGTGTACGCGTGTGGGGATGTACAGGTGTACGCGTGTGGGGTGTACGCGTGTAAGCGTGTACGGGTGTACGAGTGTAAGGGTGTACGGGTGTACGGGTATACGCGCGTGGGGGTGTACGTGTGGAAGGATGACGCGTGTACGCGGGTATACGTGTGTACGCGTGTGCGTGTGTACGGTTGAACGCGTGTACGTCACCCAGTGGACAGTAATTCGCGTGGAACGTGCCTCTTCAGTTTTAAAATGCTGGAATCTCATTAGACAATTCCAATGTAAGGTTAATGGTTACACCCGAATTGCCTAATGGAATTGTAGGATTTTGAAACTGAGGGGGCACGTTCATACGTGTGTACGAGTGTGCGCGTGTACGTGTGTATACGTGTTCGAGTGTACGGGTGTATATGTGTACGGCTGTACATTCGTAAATCAAATATTTATTCACGTTCATCATAAACTCCTGTGTTTTAAAAAAACTTGACTTTTCAAATCGCACAACGAGTAAGAGTAGATCGCTCACAACTGTGCCGTAGTTTCATAACCTCCGAAGTTGACGCTCTGATAGCAAATTTTGAAAATTCATAACTTTTTTTACTTTTGGTCAATAGAGATTTTGACAGAACACGTATTATCTCAAATCAGCTGAATTTTTTTGATAAAAATGTGTCTGGAGTATAAAAATTTAATTTTGATACAGTTACTGTTGATCAGATATGCGAAAAAATAGCGAAAATGTATTTTTAAAAATTCATAACTTTTCGAATTTTAAGTTCGGCTATGGGGATTTCCTTGGAGATGGCGCACGAGTTTATGCCTATAACTGTTATAAAGTTAAGGCAGAAATCGCTTGATGCCATGTTATGCGAAAAGTCTATAAGTTTTGATGCGCTTTTCGTTACAGATTTCTCCGTGTACTAGCATAACAATATTTCTCAATATGATGGACAATAAATAGAAATGATTGAAAATGGCATTGGACTCGATAAAAAGAAAAAACAAATCATACGTGACCCCTGTAGGCCCAACAAAAAGTGCGTGCTAGCCACGCGCACGTCCAAGCTGTCGTCGCCGTAACGTTCATGCACGAACAGTCAGATTAAAAAATCAGGCGCGTATAATCCGACAAAAGTTTGCCGCACGTATCTCAGCATCGACCACGTTGAATTGATGTTATTATACATATTTGAGGAGCGCTTTTAAATTTAACGAGTTTTTTCTTCGAGCGCGCCGAGCTCCGTTACCCGACGCGCGCGCGTACGCTCACAAATGCCAATTATATCGTAAGCTCGCAAAGCTCCGTGCGTGGTAGAGAAAGAGTGACGAGGCGGAGGTTCGGGAGAGAAGAGAGAGGTAGGGAGGAGGTCGAGAGCGAGTCTCGTCCAATTTGCAGCGCGCAAGCAAGTTTCGAGTGAGCGCGAATTCGGACGAAAGGTCGCGTCTCCTCTGCACTTTTACGCTTGCAACTTCTCTCTCGCTCTTTCTCCAACATTGCCGCCGCCACAGACACGAGATGTATCTCCGAGTGCTCCGCGTCCGTCGCCACACTTGTATCGCGCGCCCACACTCGTCTCGAACATAACGAGAGAGAACCGCAGCCACGGCCCGCATCCTTCCCATCATCGGCCTTCGAGTGGTCTGCCCTTGCCACCGCATTACGTGGCGAAAGCACTCTTTCCTTCTACCCTGGCGGTATACATAAGTATGCAAATCGCATATTTTTATTAATCGATTATTTTATTATTTTAAATTTTACAAGCTCAGAGGTTTCAAGGATTAAATGCTCACACAAAACTCATGATTACAGTGCAAACTTTGGAAAATCTTCAAAGTAACCTGTATAAAGTTATTTAATCAATATTCTTCACTCTATTAAAGTTTTAAATTAAAATTGAATTTTACAATAAGATATAGTTTTTCATAATAAACTTTTGTAGCAGATAGAATTAATGTATATTAAATATATACTCTCAAAGAAAATCTTAAACAAGGCTATACATCAGATTTCATTGGGAACATGGGAAAAAGAAAAAAATGCATTATATGTATAATAAATAAAATTAAATTCTTTAGTGGATATTTTTATAAAACATAATCATATTAATAACTAAATCATGACTTTACTATATTTGTAATAGATATCAAATTTTTTTTCTTGTATTTACGAATGTCGAATTATTGTTTGTACTGGTATTGGCTAAAACTAATTTTTCTGCTGGATTATGTAGTAAATATTACTAAAGCTGTTCATAATAATACTAAATAATACTATTTTTCAGAATCTTTTAATTAGTACTAACAAAGTTATCCTTTTACAAAAAAAAATTTCATTTCTATAAATATTATCTAATTATAAAATATTTGTATTTTCACAACGATGAACCTAAATTTAATGCATAAATTCAATTTTATTTTAATTAAAATTAAAATATATAATTTGGAATTTGTGTGTCTTCATTTTTAAGTGATATTTTTCTGATGCAAGAAAAGTTCGAGGTGCTATTTATTAAAATGTATGAATCAATATGGAGAAATTTGTAAATCATTGTTAATGCAAATTTAATCAATAGATTACTCATCTCGTAATTCCCTTATAGTTTAATGCTACGTAAAAATTGCACAACGTAGGTTGTCCACGATAATCGATGGCGATGGCACAACAAGTGATCAGCTACCTAATTAAATCGGCACAGAATCCTCGTGCACAAGGAAGTAGGAAGTTAAGCCACAAGCGCGTTGCAACGATATACTTTATACACACACACACACACACACACACACACACGCACGCACACACACACGCACACACACACACACACACACACCCACACATACACACACACACACACACACACACGCACACACACACACAGACACACACACAGACACACACAACCAGTTCAGTGCGACATAAGGGGTATTGGCGGCTGTGTAGTGAGCGAACGCACATCTCTGCGCGCGGCATCCGCTGAAAATGGATTTCCGCAACGCAATTTCCCAACTAGGAAATGAACCGCGTATCTGCGTTGGCGGCTATGGCAACGTATCAGTCCGAGAGTCAAATAATCAGAAAAAAAACATCCAATTCACTGTCAAAACGAGGTCAACGTACAGTTCGCGTACGCTGCGACCTGCTTCAAAGCAGCTCGTTTGTTTTTTTCTCTCTATCACGTTGTTATTTGTCCTGCCTCCTACATCCACTCATACTATTCTTCTTTTTGAATTTCATTCGAATTTCGCAACGACTCCTGTCCGGAATAACGTTTAAATATTCATGAGGTTCTCGCAAGCGCACGCCAGACCAGCAACGCTCGCATTTTTGCTAACAGAGATGTCTTTTTGCCTTGTTTTTCTACTTTTTCTCACGTGTACATTATTGCGGCCTACCGGTTCTTGTGTACAAGTATATGGGGCTCAGTCACTAACACTGTTCAAGAAAATGAAACCGCTGCTAACTGCTTTAGCAGAATGCTTTCTCAAAGAGAATTGATGAATTACATCAAATAATTTTTTGTAAATGTATATTTTAATATAAAATTTAATTCTTTCTGCATATCTGATTTTTCATAAATACAATTATTCAAAATGATCAAGAAAAGTATATTCAAAATAGTTATGTAGTAATTATTAAATTGGAAATTAAAAAGTTTAAGGTATTATCACATGCTATTTATTGAATTTATAAATTAATTGCATTTCTTCGAAATTTCTTCGGCGTTTTCTTCGAAAACCTGCTAACTCGGCGTTTGCTTCAAAACCCCGCCAACTCAGCGAAGACTTCGAAAATCCACCAACTCATAGAGTAGTTTCAAAAACCATATAACTCGGCGAAGGTTTCAAATATCCTCTAACTCAGGCGTGTTTTTTTTTCTTTAATTTTGTAGTGGTAGCTCTATGTTAATGTACAATTTCCGTATAAGCGATGAAAAAAATTATTTTTGATTTTTCCATATTTTTCTTTATTTTTTAATATTATCCATTTGGATAGATAAAAATATGGATTGATAGGTAATTTCAAGACCATTAAGAAAATGTGACTACTTCCGACGGATATCCAAACCCAACGCCGTAAAAAAATATTTTCGATTATTCCATATTTTTCTTTATTTTTTTTAACCGACTTTATAGAGTAAGTGTGCCAATTACTGTGGGGTAACCGATTATTGTGCCCTAGGCATACTTTATTAAACCTTAAGTGCACATTCATATATTGCAATTGAATAAATGCTATTTTTTTCTGATAAATTGCGAAAAAGATCATTTGAAATTTTTGTTGCGAGATTTGGCTTTATTTCTCATAAATCTTATCAAAAAGCTCAAGGAAATGCTTCGTAGATGAAAGAGAATACAGTATGAAGTAAATTTTCTTGCGACATGAAAAACGTGTATTATATTAACAGAACTGTTCTAGATTATGAACAAATGTTATTAGGAGCGTTTATTTCAATATTATTTTTTTATTTTGAATAAATCCAGTAATTTAAGCAAATTTAAAACTTTCGCCAATTACTGTGCCCGATTTACTGTGCACGATAATTAGATAAGTTTTTCCAATGCGTTAGTTATTGTGCTACTCGTTCCCAAGGTGCCTCGAGCAGCCATAATCTTCAAAAGGTCAGTATTTGATCCGAAAACACAGTAATCGGTCAAAAGGAACGGTAACCGGGGTACAGTAACTGATTTTCGGAGGTCGTTAGAGCACAGTAAGTGGCTCCGAGACGCTTTTTTTATTATTTTAATTTTTCAAATAATATTTAATATTCTGATTTAGAAAAAATGAGTGTTTGTAAGAAAAAGAAGTATTAAACTATAATTTAATAATTTCATAAAGGTCTATTTTAGTTATTCAAATTTTCTATGACAGCTAAATCTCGGAACTTGGGTAACAGGGCACAATAATTGGCACACTTACCCTATTATCCGATCGGGCCGACAAAAATATTGATAGATAGAAAATGTCAAGACTTTTCAGAAAATGGGCCTTCTTCCGACCGACATCCAAACCCAGAGAAAAAAAATTATTTTCGATTTTTCCATATTTTTCTTTATTTTTTTTTTTAACCGACTTAATATTATCCGATTGAGACAACAAAAATATGGATAAATAGGGGATTTTAAGGCCTTTCAGAAAATGGGCCTACTTCCGACCGATATCTAAACCCAGAGACGAAAAAAATTATTTTCGATTTTAACATATTTTTCATTATTTTTGCTTCCTCTTAGAGGAAGCTTTGTAATAGTAAAATTTTAAGTTTCGTTAAATCGCTCTAGAAACACAAATAGAGGTGATAGAAGTTCGAATCACATGATTATAGAAAATGTCTGTATGGATGTGTGTGTGTGTGTGTGTTTGTGTGTGTGTGTGTGTGCGTGCGTGCGTGCGTGCGTGCGTGCGTGTGTGTGCGTGTGTGTATTCCATTTTATCTCAGGATCTATTCGATCGATTTTAACCGGACAGGTCTCATTTTTTTTTGTTTTTCTTGCGTGAATGGGGGAAGGAAATCCTCTTTTTGATTCGCCGATGCGTTTTTGTTTTATTTCGAATTTTCGAGTTTCGCAAAATTCATTTTTGCGTTTTTTTAATGATAAAACTGAGATATTTGAATTGGACAGATAGCATTCGAAAGAACATAAAATAACCTATATTTAAAAAAAAATTACATTAGCTATTGCGGTTCTTTTGTTATTAACAAAAACGTGTTTTTTTTAATGCTTATAACTCCAAAAATAAACGGTCAATTTTTTTGGAAAAAATTATGATAATGCAGAATATAAATAGCTATAATCTGTAAAAATTCGAATCCATTCTGTCGACTAGTTTTTGAGAAAAAAGTTGAAAAACGAAAAAAATGCGTTTTTTATGAAGCACGTTTACTTCAGTAAAATTGACTTAATCGCTTTGAAATTTCTTGTAGAGGTAGATTTTGAATAGCTCTCGGCTAAGTTCTTTGGGCTAAATGATTGGTCAATAAATTTCAGAAATATTTGAGGTTAAAATTTTCTTAACCTTTTTTTCAAATGGTAACGGTTCCATGAATCAGCTCCAAATTTAGAGACAATTTTGTGTGTGATATTGGTAATATATGGGAAAATTTTTATCAAGATCGTACGATTACTTTTTAAGATATTTGATATTTAAAATTTTCGTATTTTGCAGTCATTTTCTTTGTCGCATGATGACTAGAGAAAAAAATTGATTTAATCATGTTGAAATATTGTGGAGATGTAGAGTTTATATGTTTTCGCCATACCCTGGCCGAAAGTGCCACATTCCCGCCCGGCTCAAAAACGGGAATGTGGTGTTTTCGGCCCGGGTATGGCGAAAAATAGTATACGCACCACGGGAGTAAAATTGGCCAGCCCCCAGCCCGTGTAAATTGCCACCCGAGCCGAAGGCGAGGTTTTTTCCTCCCCTGGTGCGTAATATACTATTATCGTGTAAGTCCTTTAGGTAAAAGAATTTTCTCATAATTTTTAGAGATATTTAAGGTTAAAATTTGTTTACGTATTTTTCAAAATCGTAATTTCTTAATGACGACTTAATGTATAGACTATTTTGTATGCGATATAACCAATACCTATATATATATATATATATATTTGATATTTAAAATTTTGGTATTTCTAGAAATGACTTTCTATGTCGTACAATAACTAGAGTAAAATTTAATTACTTTGAAATTTGATAGAGATCTAGATTTGATGGAGGTATATTATTTATTACATGAATTGTTAAGGTAAAAGAATTAGTTTATAAATTTCAGAGATATTTGAGGTTAAAACTGTTTTAGTCCTCTTTTCAAATCATAATTTTTCGGAATAAAAATTTTGCCTTCACAAAGTTATGTAAATGTTTTTATTAGCTGCCACTGATATTTGTGTTTACATAATATTTTATTTGCTTTTTTTTATTAAGATGGTGTAAGGAATGATAAAATCAACAATCTGAACGATATTTTATTGAAAATAAAGATACACAATTATTGAATAATAATATATTTATAATATAAAAAATGGAATTATTATATATGATTTTGAAAACGTAAGTAAGTTGATCTCAGGGTAGATAGCAATTTTTTAATTTTATATTTTATAGTATATTATGCACCAGGGGAGGAAAAAACTTGAACAGTCCACAGATCGTGTAAATTGACATTCGAGCCGAAGGTGAGGGTTGCAAACACGAGTTGGGGGCTGGCCAATTTTACTCCTGTGGTGCGTATACTATTTTTTGTATCGCAAGCACGATTTTCGCGTTTTTCGAACCTATTAACCCATTAACGCGCAAATGCACATTTTTGTGCACACATTTTCAAGTACAGAATTCTATTGGAAAAACAAAGTCATTTTTATCCAAAATCCCATATAGGGGGTTTTCGAGGATGCTCTTTCAGAATCTGCAACTTATTTTGTAAAAAAAAGTCAGTAAGTGTATTATTTTTGAGATTTTTTAAAAAAAAGTCAAAAAATTTAATAAAATTTTTTTTTCAAATCAATTTTTGTTACTGTTTCTGTTTTTGGATAATCATATTACCGCCAGAAATCGCGGTCCGAATGTCTGGCGTTTCCAAAACACTGGTTGTGAATCTTTTTTCCCCTTTTAGCTTTTCCAAAATGGCGGATTTTGTGAAACAGCGTAATGTTAAACTTCATGATTTTTTTTCTCGAAATGTATGAACTTAACGAAAAAATGTTATAGAACAAAAAATGCTTAGAATCATTCAAAAAAAAACGTATGAATTTTTTCAGAAGTTTTTGAACCAATTTTGAATTTTTTAATTTTTAACATTTTTGAAAAATCAAAAAATGTCTCAAAAACTTCTGAAAAAAAATCATACATGTTCTTTGAATGATTCTAAGCACTTTTTATTCTATAAAATTTTTTCGTAAAGCCACTATAAATATGTAGTAAAATATAGCGTTGCCCAGTTCTAACCATGGGGAGGTAGACGATGCAAGAGAACCTTCTTCTTTTTTTTTATATATTTTTTTATTTTTTATATTTTTTATATTTTTTATATTTTTTATATTTTATTCTATTCTTTTGAATGTATAGAGAGAAAACAGTTTTTACAAAAATGTAAACCACACACCTTGCAGAGCTTTCTAGTTCTTAGAGAACATTAGTTTGTTAGAACAGTTTCTTTGACTTGCGGATTGAACTGCATTACTGAATTTGGGCTTTACATGTTTTTCTTTTTCCAAATAGCTTTTAGCAATAGCCATACAAACATCTTTAGTACTTATTTTTTTGCTCTTACCTGCTGTTGCAACATTGTACAAGACAGTGGGTCACTTGGGTCATTTTTATCAGAGGTATCCAAATAGCAATTACCAAGGCCAGTGTCTTGTACAATGTTGCAACAGCAGGTAGGAGGAAAAAAATAGGGACTAAAGATGATTGTATGGCTATTGCTAAATGCTATTTGGAAAAAAAAACATGTAATGACAAATTCAGTAATGCCGTTCAGTCCGCAAGTCAAAAAAACTGTTCTAACAAACAATGTTCTCTAAGAACTAGAAAGCTCTCCAAGGTGTGTGGTTTACATGTTTGTAAAAACTGTTTTCTCTCTATACATTCAAAAGAATAGAATAAAATATAAAAAATGTAAAAAATATAAAACATAAGAAAAATATATAAAAAAAAAGAAGAAGGTTCTCTTGCATCGTCTACCTCCCCGTGGTGAGAACTGGGCAACGCTATATTTTACTACATATTTATAGTGGCAGAATGACGATTATACAGTCTTCAATCCATTCAACATTTTGTGTATTTATGTAACGCATAATTTCAAAATTTTTGTTCTCGAAAAAAATACACTTTACGAAAAAATTTTATAGAATAAAAAGTGTTAAGAATCATTCAAAGAATACGTATGATTTTTTTCAGAAGTTTTTGAGACATTTTTTGATTTTTCAAAAATGTTAAAAATTAAAAAATTCAAAATTTACTAGATATGACACTCGCAATGCTCTCGAGCGAGCATCGCGACGTTAGCTCAGTGGTAGAGCGCGGGCCTACAAACCTCGAGATCGTGCGTTCGAATCCCGCTCGTCGCATATTTTTTACGCGACTTATTCAGTCTGTCCTCTCATACGTAACAATATTAATAATCTTAAAATAGTAAATTCTAAAATTGCAATAGAAAACAATAGAGAAATATTATTATCTGCACTATATAGATCACATGATATAACTAAAACGGAATTCCTCTTAAACCTCAAAAAATTAATAGAGCATAACAGCAAGTTTAAAAATAATCTAATTATGGGAGATTTTAACTTTGACATTTCAAATCAAGATAAACTTAATCAAGAATTTTTACATATACTCTTGGAGCATGGTTATTGCCCAGGCTTTTGTAATATTACGAGACCATCAGATAAAACAGGTATTTCAGGAACTTGCATAGACAATATTTTTATTAAATTAGATAAAATAGCCTACACGGAGAGAAATTTTAGAGTAAAAATTACCAAGGTGCCTTGGTAGCGCATGGACAGACTGTCAAAAGCCGTGTTATTCCCAGGTTTCTAATACAATTTATAAGTTTCCCAAGAAAAACTACCATAACCACTTTAAAAAAATACCAAATTATCTGAATAAAAATTACCAGAAACACTGGTAAAAATTGAGATCTAGTCATTTTTACAAGGTAACCTAAGAATTTTTACTAAGAAAACTGATAAATTTTACCAAATAACCTGGTATTTGTGTACTCGCGCATGCGCACTGCGCATTATTGTGTTTCAGAAGATTGATACTAGAGGCGTGCGCGACGTTAAAATGAAAACAATACACATATTTTCAGTAAGTAATAACGGCGATTCAAATGACTGTTGGTAACAGCTTCTGTGGCGCAGTCGGTAGAACGTCGGACTCTCAACCCAAAGATCGTCGGATCGAATCCCGCTTCCGTAAAAATTTTTTTCAGTTTAATGTTTTTTCATCATTGTTTCTGTTTCTATTTCTATATTAAAATACTATATATCCATCAATATGGATAAAAAAAGTTAATTTTTTTAATTTAAATTAACTAAAAAAAAATTTTACCAAGGCACTTTGGTAAAAAGTTTGAAATTGTCAGTCTGTCCATCCATTACCATAGAAACTGGTAATTTTGTCTCGAATATTTGTAATTTTCACTACAAAATTTCTCTCCATGTATAGAACTTTTACACTTCGTATACCACTTACTGACCATTTTCCACTTTTTATTTCAATAAATAAGATAATAACTACTGAAAATATAGATACTATAAAACATACAAATTACAATAAACTCAGGACAGCCGAGGATTCAATAAACTGGAGTGAATTGTCACTAATAAATGATCCAAATGTAGCTTTAAATAACCTTATTGATAAAATAAAAATGTTGATTATTAAATAAAAACTAACAAAAATAAAAAGATGAGACCTAGGAATAATTGAATAACTAAGGCAATTATGAAATCTTGTACTACCAAAGAAAAACTGTATAAATTGTGGAAAAAAGATCCTTTTAATAATAGGAATAGAGAAGAATATAAGAATTTTACCAATATCTTAAAGAATATTATAAATAAAGTGAAGGAATTGTATGATAAAAAACAAATAGAATCTAGCGTGAATAGTCTCAAGAGGATATGGAAAGTGATAAATCAAAAAATTGGAAAAAATCGTAAAAGAAATAATAACATTAACCATTTAACTGATAGTAATAAGAAAATATCTGACCCGGTAAAAATTGCTGAGCACTTTAACAAATTTTTCTGCTTAATTGGCAAAAAGCTAAGTGATAACATAGGACTACCGTCAAATGAGGAAATTAAACTCCCTACAATGAACAGTAAAAGTATATTCTTCGAGCCAACCAACCATCAAGATATTTTAAAAATTATCTGTCGAATGAAAAATAAAAATCGTGGTATTGATAATATCAATGGCAAAACATTGAAAACCCTGGTTGAACATATAGCAGAACCTTTAGTTCACATTTCCAACCTCTGTATAGAAAAGACCATCTGGCCAGATGCACTGAAAACTGCAGAAGTTATATAATACTCATCCATAAATCAAAAGAAAAACATATCTCCACTAACTACAGACCCATTTCACTTATCTTAAACCTAGCAAAAATATTAGAAAAAATCATACACAATAGAATAACAAATTTCATAAACAAATGCGAAATACTTGCCAAAAATCAATTTGGTTTCAGGAAAAATAAAAGTACAAAAGATGCTCTATCCCTAATATCTAACGCAATATATGATACATTAGACAAGTGCACTCCAATTGCCATAACTTTCCTGGACCTCGCCAAAGCTTTTGACACGGTAAACCATCAAATTTTACTTCATAAACTATACAATTACGGAATAAGAGGAAGTGCTTATAACTTAATAAAAAGTTATCTAGGAAATAGACTGCAAAAAGTAAAATTAAATAATATAAGTATATTGAATTATTTTTTTCATTATATTTATATTTAAATATAAAATTGCTTTCTTTATGCAAACCCCATTTAGTATAATAACACTATCATATTACTTACATACTCTTGTACATGCTTACAAAAAATAACTAAATCTATTTATTTTATATTGAGATACATTATTTTCTTTGTACACATTGTAATCTTAAAAATCCACCAAATTAAAATTTATTTTGAAATGAAATAAGTTTAATTGCCAGAACTGAACACTACATAGAGTTTATAAGTCTCTTATTTAATACTTTTAATATTCATTGTTCTGAATGTAGTACACATATTGTCGTTTACTAATGTCTCAATAATGTAGTCAACATTACATGTATTAACAATCGCAGATGTAAGTATAATTTAAAATAATATCTTTTTTCTAATTCATTGTAAAATTCTTTCTTACACATAGTCTCTTCTTTCCTCATTTTATTGTCTCTTTCAAAATTATGCCTTTAAAAAAAAAAAAAAAAAATTGATCAATTTCATAACCACTGTATTGATCGTACTGCTGTTATTGATGGTAATGCCGGTTTAGCGCATAATTTCATCATGTTATTATATATATATATAATAAAATTAACGAGAAAAATTATTTTCGATTTTTCCATGTTTTCCTTTGTTTTTTTTTTCTAACGACTTAATATTATCCGATTGTGCCGACAAAAATATGGATTGATAGGTAATTTCAAGACCTTTCAGAAAATGGACATACTTCTGACAGATATCCAAACCCAGCGACAAAAAGAATTATTTTCGATTTTTTCATATTTTTCTTTTTTTTAACCGTATTATCCGCTTGGGGGGTCGATAAAAATATGGATAGATAGGAAATTTCAAGACCTTTCAGAAAATGGGCCTACTTCCAACAGATATCGAAACCCATCTAAGAAAGAAATTATTTTCGATTTTTTCATATTTTTAGTTTTTACTTTTTAGGCACGACCGCTTCTCGGGAGAGTCTTATATTTTCGTCAGGGCGAAAATTGTAACACTTCAAATTCTGAAAATTTACAACATAAAAACTATTTTTCATCCAAAAGAAGTACATTTTAAGTACATTTTAAGCGTTTTCAGAGATGTATGTATGTCTGTACGTATGCATGTGATCAAGTAACCCGATTATCTCAGCGAAATTTCGACGGATCCAAACGGGCTTTGGGGAATATACTCATCTAATTATAAGTAACTGACAGTTCTCTACCGAGCAAAATCGATCGACAAATAAAAAAACGCCAGGGCAAATAAAAATTTGGAAAAATCAATTTTTGAGCATACGGTGAACAAAATTAAATTTAAGTCAAAAACAACAAATGCATCTGCTAAAACTAATTAAAAGACGTCTTTTTTACATTGAACATTTTTTTCTATGAACAATATTTAACAATGTAATAGCGAAAAAATCGCTAAAATCATCAAAAATAGTCGTTTTTTTGCTATTACTATTACTTTACAGGATTTGAATTTACACAAAAATGTTAAATACAAAAGTTATAGATAATATTGAAACAAAACTTTTTCCTATTCGACATTTTTTTGTACGATCAATTCCTGACGAGTTAAATCCAAAAAAACGGTTTTTAACGCCTAAATGTACATAAAATGGCCGATTTTCGTTTATAACTGAGCAGAAATTGACTTTACACACAAATTTTAAATGTAAAAGTTATAGATAATATTAAAACAAAACTTTTTTCTATTGAACATTTTTTGCTACGACCAATTCCTGACGAGTTAAATCCAAAGAAACGATTTTTTAATGCCTAAATACACCTAAAATAGCTGATTTTCGCTTATTATTGAACAGTATTTGACTTGACACAGAAATATTAGGTATAAAAGTTATAGATAATAATAACAAACGTTTTTCTTTCAAGATTTCCATGTATAATCAATCCCTGACGATGTAAACCTATAAAAACGATTTTTAACGCGTAAATACACCTCATATAGTCGATTTTCGCTTATTATTTAACAGAATTCGATTTGACACAAATATTTAATACAATAGCTATAAATAAGATCAGAAAAATCAGTAGAACATTCCAAATATTACATAATTATAAAAATATAATAAAAATATAAAATATAAATTGATGTTGAACTAAAAGAATCAAAATTACGTAATATTATATAAATACATATTGAAGAAATATTATATTTACCAAACAAAACTTGTGTAATGTATGGGCTGCGAAAGGGATGCTTTTACTCACATACGTTATACACAATAAATTACTGATGTTCACTGATTTTTCAAATTTATTTTTTTCAACAGGTTCAGTACGGCATGAGTCAAATATGACTTGTGAAATCTGCCATATTCTTTGAATTGTTGTAAAAGAAAAAAACTTTTGCCCATAACGCTTTTTATATCAGAAATAATAATATAATAATCTGAAAATTTCTTTGATTCTTTTTTTACTTTAACTTAACTTAACTTAATGTACTTTTTCTTATACATTATCCGTACTGAACCTGTTTAAATACATAATTTCTCTAATATTCGAGCTGAGGTACATTCATTGAAGTAAATAGGTTACGCCTGGACTTTACTAATTATTAAAATACAAAAATTGATAAAGAAATATAAAAATCAAATACAAAAATCTAATATAGAAGTAAAATAGATATAGAAATAAAATTTAATATAGATTTTTTAAGATGACAAATTGCCGTATACAAAGAAGTACCTACCCGACTACCCCAAATACAAACAACTACCTACCCGAACTGCATTTAACCACACACTTAGCACTTTTACGATATCCCGCAGTTTCTAATTACCTATCCCCTCACATTCTAAACCACTGACACTCGAAGATCACTGATGGAGCTGCAGAAGCAGCAAAGTGGGGCTGGACGGCTCAAGCTGGCACTACTCCATGGATGCCATCCGCTAGAGTAATCCGATCAGTAAGTACACTCGGAGGGAAGTCTGTCAGAGACCTTGGCTCATGTTTCACTGTCAGGGACAGAATCAGCCTGGGAGTCGACCAAGGCACAAATATCAGATCACCCACTACTCTGGTAGCCAAGTGAGGAGAGATGAGCATCTAAAAACAACATATAACTAATAAATAGATGACACAAAAGAACATTACCATACGAAAGAAGAGTCTGCAGCAGTGGTCGTTGTTCACTCTCCTCGCTGCACCAGCTACCTGCAACAAAAAGAAGTATCTTCAGCCGAGCTATCAAAGAGGTTAGGAACATAAAAGAGCTTACCAAAACTGCTCTCGTCGTCGACCCCGCTGCATTTCTGTCTCCGACGAGTCACCACCAGCAGACGGTCACGGCGAGAGGGACATCCATCAGGAAGCCGTACTACAGCAGTCTGCTGTCATCGCTGGGAACGCCGGGCGTCGGAATTGTATCACATTCACATACGCTGATACGTACACAGCAACGCAAGATGGCAGACGGTGCGTCCGTGCTGCGACAATAGTACTTCGTGCAGCCGCTCATGCACGCAGCGCTAACAGTTAAGGCGCGGAGGTCGAAAGAATATAGCCAGATAATAGCCAGATGCCAGATTCTCGAGTGCCTTAGTGCTGACTGCTGAGCCTATTCCTTCGTTTCCTCAATCCTCTCCCTTTCGCCGCGTTAGAGCGTGTGTGTACTTATGTGTGTGATGTGTGCGCGCCGGCCGCCGCAAATAACTTTTCGAAATTGAGATTGTACTGCGCGTGGTATAAATTCCTCGGGATACGAGTCAACTTTTGCACTTTTTTTTAATTAGGAACCCGCAAACATTGCTTTTATTTCCCCTGTAGTTAACATTTCATGCAAAGCGTCGTGTGAGCAGCTGACGGCCATCTTTCGTTAAAACTAAAGACTGTTGGAGTTTTCATTTCGTTCAGCCTAGCCTACTTCTCTATTTACTGTAGCCCGACTGCAGATTACAATTTATGTACTTTTTACTTACCAAGTTATAAAAAAAATTGATAAATTATTTCGACATACATACCGACCTATTTTTTTCTATTTATCGTGGAACTAATAAAATGTTACATTTTTCGAAAGGATTCGAAATTTAAAGGATCTCCGGAGAAGTGCGGTCGTGCCTATAATGTAAAAACGAAGTTTTTACATAGGGAGGGGGCGGGCGACGAGCGAAGCGAGGAGCAGGTGTGTGTGGGTTGGCGTGCCGAAGGCACGCAGGGGGGCTCGGTCCCCCTAGTTAAATACTTAATGTTGTCCGATCAACTATATAATTGAACTTGCACAACTTCAAAATAAACTTCATACGCCTGCCACAGATGAACTTGATATCTCTGTCCAGTTTCGAGTTATGCTGCACACAATTTTATAACAGACACACACACACACACACACACACACACACACACACACACACAGACTCACACACACACACACACACACACACACACACACACACACATACACGCACGCACGCATGCGCATGCACACAGAGAAAAGAAAATCTTAACTGTTAAGGAACGGACGTTTGGATATGGACAAATGGGAGGGGGTTCAGAGTTTCGACGATTCACTATAAAATTGAAGTCAACTATACATGTTTTTCAGTTCGACATATGGTAATGCAGATTGTTCTTAATTTCGAAATTATAAATTACGAAAATCATATTTTCGAATGTAATAGTTCACCTACTGTCCAAAACATCGAATTTCATCAATATGATCTCAAAACAAATATAACCTGTTTCTAATGATTTATTTCGAAATGTTTATATTGTACCCCTATTAAAATTCTATTAATGAAATTCGATATTTTGGACAGTAGGTGAAGTGTTACATTCGTAAATATGATTTTCGTAATTTATAATTTCGAAATTAAGAACTGTTATTATTGTAATTATTCGCATAGGTACGCACAGCGGCGAGTCCTTGAAGTAGGTCTAGCTTTCGATAGTAACGCTACTTGTTCTCTCGCTGTTTCGATAGTAGTCCTGTGCCAGTATACACAGAGCGTGCACGTCACCATAAGTACTTTAAAATAAAAGCCATTTACGTTTATACTTTAATATAGTGAGTTCCACTTTACTATACCTATCCCCCCGTTCAGTACTTCTACCCTCATCTAATAACATCAGGTTATGAGCCCAGGCTCCGAAGAAACGAGAGGTGATAGTTTTTTCGTTTGCGCAAAGTACAAGTAAAAAGACTCCCTTATTACCTAATGGCTTAGTGCTTAGAACAATGGCGACGTCGAAGCGCGAGAGCCAAATATAAGTGACTTGTCAATTGAAAAACTGCGTGACAGAGAAAATTTTCCCGATTGGTTGTAAGATATGCAATCTTGCCTAGAAATTCTTGGACTTTGGACATGCATCGAAGCCCCCCCCCCCCCCCCCAAGGAGCTGTCGATACGGACTCCACTAGGAATTGCAAAGCAATCGCAAGAATAAGACTGTGCGTAGAGAACATGTACGAGCGCATTTTCGTGGAGCAACGACAGCACTTGAGGCGTGGAAAATGTTAAAGGCGGCGTATGCAGAGTCTGGTGCTAACAATCAAATTACGCTGCTACACCAGGTGATTTCTATTAAGTTGGCAGAAAGCGAATCAATAGAAAAATATGTGAGTAATATATTAAACACGGCGCACAAATTAAAAGCAGTAGACTTTGAGATTTCGGATGTAGTCGTTGGAGCCATAATGCTGGCCGAATTACCGAGCCAGTATAAACCTTTCATTATGGCCTTGGAAAATTCAGGCACCACGATAACCTCTGATTACATCAAAACAAAGCTTTTACAAGAGGTAAACACAGACAATGATCCTTTGCCTGCGTGCGAATAAGGTTTCTTCACAACATCGAATTGGAGAGGACATTGCAGGCGCTACGGACATATAGCAACAGAGTGTAGGTCCGAAAGAGATAAAGCTTTGAACGTTAACACCGAAACTGAAGAAAACGACAACGAAGTGTTGTGCACGAATTTAAGTCTAGTGGCAGTTCAAGTGTGCAGTACAAATCATTGGGTGATCGATCTGGCCCATCACGGCATATGACGTGTGATAAGTCTCTATTATAAAGAGACAAAAATTAAAAATATAGTGGTTGCCAATAAACAAAAACTTGTCGTAAAAGGAGAGGGCGTTGTTCAGCTATCCTGCAAAGGAAAGTTCAAGTTTACAAAGCTACTCTATGTACCGAACCTAACCGCAAATTTACTTTTAGTAAGAAGTTTAAACAGAAGTGGATTCGAAGTCGTTTTTGAACATGACTCATGTAGGATTATGGCGAGTGAAGGGTGCACTATTGCAGAAGGCATACCACTACCAAATGATATATATGTTTTGAAGTCTAAACCTACTCCTTCAAAATCATGTGGAAAGGCCGGGCCATCTGCCAATGTTTCATCCGCCTTCCCCTCCGAGTGCCCATTTTTATGGCACCGACGACTCGGGCATCTTAACCCTACTTACATGTCCAAACTAATGGAAACAGCTGAAACAGGAATCCGCTTCCGAGATAACAATACGAAGAAATTAAATTGCAAAATTTGCACACAAGGAAAGTACCAAAAACAACCATATCTCAGTATCCAATCAAAAGCGTCTGAACTCATAGAATTAGTTCATTCAGATTTGTGTCAAGTTGATGACCCTTCAATTAAAGGGTACAAATATTTCATCACGTTTGTTGATAAGTCAACAAACGTTTACTAGAAAAGTCTATGTGTACTTTTTGAAAAAGAAGAGCGATACTGTTACAGCGTTTGAACAGTACAAAAATGTAGTAGAAAACCAAACGGAAAGAACTATAAAGAGACTCAGGACAGATAACAGACGAGAGTATCTCAGTCTCGAACAGTTTTTTAAAGACTATGGGATCCATCACGAAACATCAATAGCTAGAAACTCCCAACAGAATGGCAGAGCCGAACGGGTAAACAGGACATTACTCGATAAAGCCCGCTGTTTGCTTCTAGATGCTCATTTACCCAAGAAATTCTGCGTCGAAGCCGTAAGTACTGCAGCACATTTGAGTAACAGATCTCCAAAAAGTGTTTTGGACGGAAAAATACCGGAACAATTGTGGACTGGCAAGTTTCCAGACCTCTCTTACCTAAGAGTTTTTGGTTGTAAAGCCTTGGCACACATTCTGAGTGAAGATAGACATAAACTGGATTTAAAAATAGTTGAGTGTAGATTCATTGGCTATCCAGAAACCCAAAAAGGTTATAAGCTATGGGTTGATGGAGTAAATAAAATTTTAGTCTCCAGAGACGTGGTTTTTTTATGAAAAACAGGAGACCAACCAAAATTTTGCAAACATTCAAATTGAAGAGCATCCAGAGCATTCAGCAGAAGAAGAAGACACCTTAGCTGAAGAAGATCATTCTTCCCTGGAAGAGACACAATCACTGGAAAGCCAAGAAAAAACTTTGAGAAGATCAACTATGCCCAAAAAACTACCCACCAGATTTAATGACTGTGAAGTTCAGTGTACAAGTGCAGAAGTAGAATTAGCAGACAATCATACCTCTAATGAAAAGTATGTGACTTATTACATGGCTACAGATAATGCAGAGGACGAAAATATTACCTAAGAACAAGCAATACAAGGCCCTTTAGCAAAACAATGGGGAGTGGTAATGGTACATGAGTTGGAGTGTATAGCCAAGAACGACACCTGGACACTGACAGACTTACCACTAGGCTAAACCCCTATTTCATCTAAATGGGTCTTTAAAATAAAACTAGATAAAGGCACGCAAGTAAGCTACAAAGCTAGACTTGTTGCTACAGATTTCTCACAAATTCAAGGAGTTAACTTATACAGACATTTTTGCACCCGTGGTTAGATTGACAACTTCTAGGATACTGTTAGTTCAAGCAGCAGCAAAAGGCTATTGGGTCCTCCACTGGGACGTGAAATCGGCTTTTTTACATAGAGTACTTGAAGAGGAAGTATATCTGCAGCAGCCACCAGGTTTTGAAGTCCCAGAAAGAGAAAATGCAGTACACAAACTACATAAAGCCATTTATGGACTTAAACAAGGCTCAAGAGCATGGAATCAAAAGGTAAACAAAATCCTTCATGATATGGGGTTGAAACAATCAACATATGATCAATGCATCTACTTTCACCAAGAATAAAAACACGTTATTTATGTTGCTGTGTTTGTAGATGACCTCATAGTTTTTTCCAACACAAGCAGTTAGATCACTATGTGTTACACAAAACTAGAAGTAGTTTTACCAATTAAAAACCTGAGCGAGGCAACTAAATGTTTTGGCATCAACCTCAAGAGAAACATGCATTTAGGCACAATCGACATAAACAAGAGTAACTACATTGAGGGATCTTGACGAAATACGGAATGCAGGATAGCAATCCTGTCATGACGCCCATGGACCCTAACGTAGATCTCACGCCTACCCAAGATAGAGGAGATTTTCAAAAGTACCCATATCAAAATTTAATTGATGTTCGTCCTCCAACGCACTAGACCCGATTTAGCACACGCCGTTAGCGCATTAAGTAGGTTTAATAATAACTACAGCAAAAAACACTGGGAAGCAGCTAAGAGGATTTTACGCTACTTAAGAGCACCAGTAACTAACTACTCCACACGCTACAGAAAGGATTCACCATCATATATTCATAGATACTGTGACGCAACTTGGGCGAGTGATAGAGTGGACACTTAATCCACAGCTGGTTACATTTTTTGTGATTAGGGGAATGGACTTCAACGAACGAGTTATTGTTTAAAAATTGATATATTTTAAACCGACGTTTCGAGGGTTATTTTACCCTCCTCTTCAGGGCTACAATTAAAAGAAAAATTGTCATACAATCGAATGTAAACGACGAGAACATAATCTTAAAATGTAAAAAACAAATACCTTATGCTATCAAATTTTAACGCATAATAACGTCGTTAAAGTCAATCGCTATTGTAGTTGTTAAACAAATATATACATGTGTATAAAAACCGGTTGAAGCAAAGTGCTAAAAAATTTTTTTTATTGAAAGCTAAGTGAAAAACAGAGTAAAGAAAACCAATTAATACTCATAAAGAAACAGAAAACTCACATCCTTCCTTTCGCCTCACTTTCATTGTTGCTACAAGGACACTTGTAATCGATGGCACTTGGAGCAACACTGAAGAAACGATATCAAATTCGAAAAGTAGCCGATGTTTAAAAGATGGTTACACCTTTACCTTTTATGGTGGCGCAGTGAGTTGGAATTCCAGAAAGCAATCAACTACAGCACTATCTAGCACTGAAGCTGATGTGAGTACATGGCCGTGACATCAGCAACCAAAGAAGCTACTTGGCAAAAGCTCTTAGTGCTAGAACTCAGTATATCTGCTGATAAACCAATATGCATCTCATGTGACAACAAAGGTGCAATCTTTCTAGCAGAAACTGGAAACGTTAGAAAAAAGACAAAACACATTAAAGTCAAGCATTCATTCATCAAGGAGAAAATTGAAGAAGGAGTCGTCAGGCTAATTTTTACCCCATCCACCCAAATGGTCGCCGACAGACTCACCAAAGCAGCATCTAAACCATCATTAGATTTACTAATTCAAAATATAGGTTTAACAAAAAACTCTGTGTGATGTGATCAAACAATATATATATATACAACAAGATAAAAAGATAAATATATGAACAAAAACTTTTAAAAACTTTTAGGATTCTAAAAAAGTGTTTAACCATTCTGTATTTTTTTTATTATCATGTAAGAAATTTATTACTACTATCTTTTGCATACAACTCTTTGTACTCATAATTATGGTGGTGTGTTATTATTGTAATTATTCATATAGGCACGCACAGCGGCAAGTCCTTGAACTATGTCTAGTTTCGATAGTAACGCTACTTGTTCTCTCGCTGTTTCGGTAATAGTCCTGTGCTGATATACACAGAGCGCGCACGTCACCATAAGCACTTTAAAATAAAAGCCATTTACGTTTATACTTTAACACAGTGAGTTCCAGATTACTTTACCTATCCCCCCGCTCAGTACTTTCACCCTCATCTAATAACATCAAGAACAATCTGCATTATCATATGTCGAACTGAAAAACGTCTATAGTTGACTGCAATTTGATAGCGAATCGTCGAAACTCTGAACCCCTCCTTCGACAAATGAAATGTTCATTTATAGTTAGATAAATTCGTTAACAATTAAGTTTGATTTGTTTACTCAAACGATTCGTGACTTAACTGTTAACGAATTTCTCTAACTATAAATGAAAATTCCATTTGTCCATATCCAAACGTCCGTTCGTTAACAGTTAAGATTTTCTTTTCTCTGTGCAGGCACGTATGCACGTACGCACGCACGCACGCACCCACACACACACACACACACACACACAGACATTTTCTAGAAAACGCATATTTCGACTCAGGGAGCTCGGAAATATTGAAAGTCATCGAAATCGTCGAATTGAGAACCCCCTTTTTTTTAAGTCGGTTAACAATCTTTTTTTAATATTTTCGAATAGCATTTTCTCAGAGAATATTTGATTTATCAACGCAAAATTTTAACCACTTATTACAGTTATTGAGACAGTCGAGAGATTATCTTCATTTGTTTTTTACAAAAAAATTATTTTAGGAACAAATACCGTCTTCAAATTTTGAAACATATATTTTCATAGAGAGAATTCGATTAATAATATTAGTTATTGTCATAAAAATTTGAAAAAGGAATAAATAGATTAAATAAATGAACCATTCAATTCCTTCTCATCATCATTTAATAAATACATTAGTTTGAGGAAGCTAAGTGCCAATCTATTGGCGGCGGTTTTTTATTATATAGATGGTATAGAAATTTGTAACTTGTCAATAATAATTTTATAAAGAATCATTAGAAACTAAAAAAAATAACAAAACTTACATTCTTTGAAAATTTATTTCTCAGAGAGAATGAATCGCGACTGTGAAAAAAAGTTTTGTTATTAATGTAGAAATTTATCTTTTCTTTATTTTTAATTTTTATACTATTTTTATTGGGGTTATCCATAGATAAAATTTTGGTGTGACAATTAATTATTGGCATTAGAACTTAACAGAAGGAGTCAAAACATTAGTTTGAGAAAGCATGTGCAAATAAATTGGTGAACCAAACATTTTTGGTTTACTGAACTTGTTCGCTACCCACTGAGCTTTTTCTTTGTTTATTCAATAAATCAAACATATGTTGCATCGCTGCTTCCAATTGCGAAAGTGTTATATCGAAAACTGGTCGGAAAATGCTTTTTTGAGGAAGCTGGTTAGAAAACGCGTTATTTTGGAAATTAGTTGGAAAGGCCTTTTTTCGAGCTCTGATTTTTTTCAATCAAATTAATTATATTAGATAAAATCAGTAATTAATCGAACAATTAAATAATTATTTATAGCCCTTGACATTACATGGAAATCTCATGCTTGAAATCTATGAAAGACATAGATTTCGCAGGAATATATTGAATCATGGCGTTACAAACATCGGAAGGAAAACCTCGACTCCATGATATCGACCCACAGATTTTTTATTCATCTCACACTAATTAACATTTTATCGTCATTTAATTTATTTTAATTTTAAAAGTTATTATTCAGTTCCAACGCGGTTGTTATTTAAATGACACTGAAGATACGTTTAGGGTTACAGTATTAGCATCGTCTACCCTTTTTATGTACTTTTATTCATTTGCGACTTATTGACTCAACAGTTGACCTATACTTTCTCTCTGTCGACATTTATATCTGTCTTTGGTAATGTCAAAATTCACAGAGATCCGTGAAGGTCCGCCTAATCTTAGTTATAGTAGTTAAATTTGATAAAATAATGAAACCATTTAATCAAATAATTCAATAGTTTATAAAAATAAAACAAGTACATTTAATGAAAACTGGTGTATGTGAGTATGTACCCACTCAATCCTGTCAGATTGACGTAAAGAAAGTGTTTTAACGGTGTGAATTGAAAATATGAAAAAAAAATGAATTATTATTATTTACAATTCAATGAATTTACTTCTTTAATAAAGTCTTTCCTCTGAATATATAGACCAATCTTATTTTTTCTTTTAATCGAATTATTATGAAAATTTTGCTATAATCAATAATGCTACTATGGAGAATACAAAGAGATGCTGAAAAATTAGATGATCAGAACAGGGAGCACGTTAAAACGAATGTAGTTGAGCTGAGCACGGGTTCCCTTCATCAAAATTTCACAGCGCACCCTACCCTTAAAATAAAAGCCGTGGCAACGGAATGACGCGCACACCCACGCACGCGCGAGATAGGCTCGTTGCAGGCCTCCGGGGGGCAGCGGCAGCCCGCGCACCGCCAGAGCCGATTAGCGCGGCTAGCAATTTATCAAAAAATAAAACGAGCTACCCTCCTCCCGCTCTCCTCCCTTTTAAGCTTCGAAGTACACGTATATCTGTTAAAAAAAGTTTGCGGTACCTTTGCTCGCGAGTTAAATCTCAATTTCGCGAGAGAGAGAGAGAGAGAGAGAGAGAGAGAGAGAGAGAGAGAGAGAGAGAGAGAGAGAGAGAGAGAGAGAGAGAGAAATCGCGAAAAATCTAGTTTTTATTATCCTTTGCATCTAATCGTTGATAGTATACACGAACGGAACTGCCTTTTGAAATTAGAACTTTTGCGCTGAGCTTACCGTGCGATAGACTCGCGAGATTACCAAACACTTTAATCTATTTTTTTGGATGTGTTATTGCAGCTTAATGGAACGAATAATTGGAAAGGTAACGAGTTTTCCAAACATAATTATTGGATTGAATAGTCATGTATTGAAGCTTAAAAATATATAAAAATAACAGTAAAATTCTGTTCAGATAGTGACAGATGATGTGCAATTTAGAGCGGTCAACATATAACAAAAATAATTAGCAAAAGAGAAAATTCAAATAAAAATCACTAAACATACGAAAGATACAGTAGATACCTGTATAATTCTATCCATGTACCCTTAAAAATATTCATAAATATTGTTTATTCTTGGAAGATTAACTTCAAAGTAGTACGAATTTTATAGAGGATTCATTCCACCATAAGTATATATTGTATTTAATAAATTCAAATAGAAAGAAACTATTTTCACTCTTACTTTTTAAAATATATGTGTTTATACCTTTGTTTCCTACATACATATTTATAATTGTACTCATTTTAATAGTAATGTGATACAAAACATCGTATCGAGCTAATAATTTATCTGTAGAGATACAAGTAATTATTTATTCGGAGTTTCTGCGATTTTAAATCTCTTATACGTAGATTATGTTCAACATTTTGGTTACTTTTATGAGTACTAGGAAACAACCAAAACGGTAGATGTGCTTTCTTTGAACAAGTCCAGTTATAATATTTTAGTTAGATTGAGAAAAAAAAATTAAAAAAAAAAATCTTCTGTTTGCATTTGTAAAAAAAACTCCTTTCAAAGTTACTATAGTTTAAATTTAAACAGGGAAAATATATCTTATAGAATCTGCGTTGTTTCGACTTCTATTTTATTTGTTTATTGTCGCACCTCTCTTGATAGTTATTATAGTCACTTAGGTATATGTGCAATTCTACAAATAACTTCCTTTAACTCGGTCGTATAAACGACGAAAAAAAAGTTGAGGCTTGTTCTATGGGTCATAAAATAGACGAAAAAAAATTTGAACACAGGAAAACTTGTGACGCAGTTTTAACACACATCAATTTTTCTTATGTTAATTTAACCTCGGAAAAATTGATGAATAGCGGTTACTGATAATTAACCAATATTAAGCTCCCACAGGTGCCAACAAATTTTTCACAAGAAAAAAACCGCTGCCAATTCATTGGCACGTAGCTTCCTGAAACATAATTTACTGATTCCTTTAATTAATTTTTAATTCCAATATTTAAAATTTAATACTTTATTTTGTACGGTGAGACTATGTTAAATGGTTTTGACTTTTTATTTTTACTTTTTCTACTTTTAGGCACGATCGCTACTCGGGAGAGCCTTATAATTTCACTAGAGTGAAATTTGTTAACTCTATTATACCTCAAATTTGAGGTATACAAATGATTTTCCCCCCATCCAGAGTCGATTTTAGGAATTTTTCATAATGTATGTATGTCTGCATGTTCGTATGTAATCAAGTTACCCGATTATCTCAATGAATTTTTTATCAATTCCATCAGGATTGCAAAAAAATACTCCTATAATTATACTTACTCGGTGGTCCTCTACCGAAAACAATCGATCAAAAAGTTTAGGAATACGAGCACAAAGAAAAATTTCAAAAAACCGATTTTTGAGCATAATATCTAGAAAAATGAATTTTAAGTTAATATCTACACATCTATCTGCTAAAACTAATTAAAAGACACCTTTTTCCTGTTGAACATTTTTTGCTACGAGCAATATTTTTCAATACAATGGAGAAAAACTGATAAAAAGGTAAAAAATGGACGATTTTCGGCCATACCTTGATAGGATTTAACTTTACACAAATATGTTAAATGTAAAAGTTGTAGATTATAATAAAACAAAACTTTTTCCCATTTAATATTTTCATGTAAAATCAATTCCTGACGTGTTAGGCCTATAAAAACGATTTCAAACGCCTAAATATACATAAAATGGACGATTTTCGGCTATAACTTGACAGGATTTAACTTTACACAAATACGTTAAGCATAAAAGTTGTAGATTATAATAAAACAAAACTTTTTTCTATTTAACATTTTCATGTACAATCAATTCCTGATGAGTTAGACCTATAAAAATGGGTTTAAACACCTAAATATACATAAAATTTACGATTTTCGGCTATAACTTGACAGGATTTAACTTTACACAAACATGTAAAATGTAAAAGTTGTAGATTATAATAAAAAAAACTTTTTTCTATTTAACATATTTATGTAAAATCAACTCCTGATAAGCTAGATCTATTAAAATGATTTTTAATGCCTAAATACACATAAAATGGGCGTTTTCCCATAGTCTTCAAAAGGATTTCATTTTACACAAAAATAAGAAATACAAATATTGTAGATAACATTGAAACAAAACTTTTTTCTATTTAACATATTTATGTAAAATCAACTCCTGATAATCTAGAGCTACAAAAACGATTTTAAACATCTACCTTATAGGTATAGTCAATTTTCGCTTATTATTTAACAGAATTTGATTCGACACAGCAATATTAAATAGCTATAAATAAGATCGAAAAAATCAATAAAACTTTCCAAATATCATATAATTATTAAAATATAATAATATAAATGCAAAAAAGATGATCATATCAACAACAACCATATCAGCACGAAATGATCATATGATTATAAAAATATAATAATGTTAAAAAATATAAATTGATATCAAACAAAATGCCAATTTAGATGTAACAAAGAATTAAAATTAATTATATAAGTACTTATTAAAGTAATATTATATTTACAAAAAGATAATCTTGTGTAATGTACATGCTGTATTTAATATACATATTGTAACATGGAAAATTGTCGTATACAAAGAATATAATGTATATACTAGCTGACTCTGTCAGTCTTAAAGAGTGGTCGAAAACAATTAGATAGGTAAGTCTTGCTCGATAAACTATAAAATACATAATGAGGTATTAAAATATTAAAATACATCATTATGTATTACTTAGACTGCCTAGCGAGACTTACCTATCTATAATTTTTTTCAACCACACCCCAATACTGACAGTCAGCTAGTATATATACATTACATTCTTTATATATGACAATTTGCCGTGTTACAATATCTATATTAAATACAACACATGTATTATACAAGAGTTTCTTTATGTAAATATTAACAAGTATTAAAATACAACAAACCCCTTGAGGCGAGTTCTTATATCCTAGCTAAATAGTTCACTAATCTATCCAGTAATAACTACCTACCAGCAGCGCATCTAAACACACACACACACTGCACTTTTTTAATTTTGCCCAGTTTCTTATTAGCTATCCCCTCACATTCTAAAGCACTGATACTCTTAAATCACTGCTAAAACTGCAGAGTCAAGAAAGTAGGGCTGGCCGGTCCAGGTTGGTGCTGCTCCAAGGACACTGGTCTGTTGGCCAGGATGATATAACTAGTGGTGGTCACATCATCTGGTAGAGGGGAAGGACCGCTGAAGACCTTCACTTGTTGTTTCATTGCTAGAGATACTCTCAACCTGAGGGCCGACCAAGACAAAAGCAGCAGATAACACAGTCACTACTCTGGGAGCCAAACAGCAAGCATTGGGCACCTAAAAACCACATATGAATAATAAATAAATGACCCAGACAACATTACCACAGCCAATAGACAGTCTGCAGCAGTGGTCGTCGTTTACTCCTCTTGCTACCCCAGATACCTGCAACAAGAGAAAAGTACCATCAGCCGACCCACCAGAGAGGTTAGGAACGAGAAAGGGCTTACCAAGAAATCTGCTTCCACCACCGACTCTGCTGCCTTGCTGTCTCCTACGAGTCACCATCAACCGACGAATATAATGAGAGAGATGACACCCACCAGGAGGCCGTACTACAGCAGCCGCTGTCATCGCTGGGAACGCCGGGAGTTCCCCACGGGAGTTTACCAACTAGTTTGGTACTCTGCTGCACTGGTGCTTGTCACCGTATATGTTGCGCCGTTGAGCTTTAGTCAAAAGATACCAAGTACTCTAAAAGCTTCGTAACAGTATATTGCATCAGTGCGCGTAATCTGGCTCTATCTTATTGTCAGATTGAATTTATATAGAGTCACAAACACGTTAATCGAACCATTGTTAATTGTTAACGTCAATAATTCCAGTTACAACTTAATTCAATAAATTACATCATTAACTTTAATCTTCTCGTGAGTGTTTATTTCAAACTATCCACAACTCCTTGTGCTTCAGCGCTTAATTGAGCAAACGTTTTCACATTTTGATTGGTCAACTTGATGACCATTGCAGAAGTGCCTTTCTGCTCGCAGATCCCGACTCGGGTCGTCACACCTGCTATACCCATGTGGCCGTGTGTGGCATCCGCATGCGCCGCGTACGCGCGCACTAGAATATGATACAAACAATCGCAGTGCCTGCAGGTTCCTGGCGTTTCCAGCGATGACAACGGCTGCTGTAGTACGGCCTCCTGGTGGATGTTATCCCTCTCGTCGTGTTCGTCGGTTGATGGTGACTTGTAGGAGACAGCAAGGCAGCGGAGTCGACGGCGAAAGCAGATTTCTTGGTAAGACTTTCTCGTTCGTAACCTCTCTGATAGGTGGGCTCATGGTACTTTTCTCTTGTTGCAAGTATCTGGGGCAGCAAGAGGAGTAAATGACGTACACTGCTGCAGACCATCTCTTGGCTGTGGTAATATTGTCTGGGTCATTTATTTATTAGCAATATGTGGTTTTTAGGTGCCCAATGCCCGCTGCTCGGCTCCCAGAGTAGTGACTGTGTTATCTGCTGTGTTTGCCTTGGTCGACCCTCAGGTTGAGGATATCTCTAGCAATGAAATAAAAAGTGAAGGTCTCCACCGGTCCTTCCCCGCTACCAGATGATGTGGCCACCACTAGTTATATCATCCCGGCCAATACAGACCGGTGTCTTTGAAGCAGCGCCAACCTGGACCGGCCAGCCCTACTTTGTTGCCTCTGCAAGTTCCAGCAGTGCTTTAAGTCTCAGTGTTTTAGGATATGAGGGGATAGGTAATAAGAACTGGGGAAAATTTTAAAAAGTGCAGTGACTGTGTTTAGATACGGTATGGAAAGGTAGTTATTAGTGAGTAAATTAGTCAAATTAATTTATAAGATTAGGTAGGATATATGAACTCGCCTCAGGAGGTTTATTGTATTTTAATACTTGTTAATATATTATTGTTACAATATAGATATTGTAACATGATAAATTGTTCTATACAAAAATTGTAATGTATATATTAACAGAAGCTATCATTCTTACAGTGTGCTAAAAAACAATTAGATAGATAAGTCTTGCAGACTACTTAATGAGACTTCCCTATCTAATTATTTTGTAACACACTGTAATACTGACAGAGTTAGCTAGTACATTCATTAAATTCTATATATATATATATATATATATATATATATATATATATATATATATATATATATATATATGACACTTTGCTATGTTACAATATCTATATTAAATACCGCATATACATTGCACATAGATTATCAAGAGTTGATTTTACATAAATATGTTAAATTGAAAAAAGTTTTGTTTCAATGTTATCTACAAATTTTATATTTAACATTTTTGTGTAAAGTCAAATCCTTTTGAAGAATATGCGAAAAACGCTCATTTTATGTGTACGTGGGCGTTAAAAATCGTTTTTATAGGTCTAGCTTATCAGGAGTTCAAATTTCGCTCCAGAAAGACCGACTTTTGTGGCTATTGCTAGACTAACGCGGGCTCTGTTTGGCTGCGAGATTTTTGTGGCTCGCTGCATAGCAACGCCCGCCACAGAGCCCGTGTCATGGTGGAAGGAAAACAAGGTGTGTTCGTGCGCATCATACCTACCAACCAATCATCGCATTGGATCAAGCGGGAACCATTTTGGATAATTATCCAATAAGAACGAACCCGCGATTTTCGAACAAGTTCCTTATCGAATAAACATAACATGCTTCTTATAGAAAAAACAAAAAGAATGAATATTTTTAAAATTAACTTTTTATTTTATATTTCTTGTAAAGGTTTTTCATTTCAATCTTTAATGTTTTATAGGATCCCCACTGAATAAACTCATATGAGTACTCATGTGAGTCTTACGTGAGTCGCATATGAGATCATATATGTGATCTCATATGAGGTTTTGGCACGAGTACTCATAAGAGATATCATATGAGATCTCATATAAGTTTCCAGTGTCATCGTCGTTTATTTGAAAATCATATGAGGTCTCATGTGAGGTCTCATATAAGCCCTCGTACGGCTCTGCAGTCTCGATGCCGCCGCCAGGCGGCGCGTGGCAGCCTAGCACGCAGATAAGACGGACCCGTTTGGGTATATAGTAAAGTGTGCAGCGCAGGGTATGGGTGGGCGGGACCACCCATCACTTCTTAATACACTGAAAAGGAATGAGTTTCCAGTTTAATATAGCAGTTTTATTAGAAATTCATATGAGACCTCATATGAGTTTCTAACAAACTACGATTACACGGGAAACGTACATGAGATTTCATATGAGATCTTATATGAGTTCTCTTACGAGTTCTCGTACTAAAACCTCATATGAGATCACATATGATATCTCAAATGAGACTCTCACATGAGTACTCATATGAGACTCATATGAAATCTCATATGTGATCACATATGAGTTCTCATATGAGTTTTCACATGAGATTTTTCAGTAGGGATCAAGGTTATTAACAAAACAAATGTAAAAAATTTGCTCAATAAATAATTTTATTTTTGAAAAACAATTTTACTTACATATGTTACAGATATGTACAAATGTAGTACGTAAAGTGATAATAATGTATAATGTTAATACTGAAACTTAGCAATTTTTTTAGCACTTTTGTTTTTCGCATCAGAAAGTAATTTTTTGTTGATTTCTCGAACTCTGATAAAAGTACTTATACGAACAAGATAGAGCATGACATCTTCTGTAACACATGAGTCTTTGGGAAGAGTTCGCATTACAAGTTTAGTGAGTGTTATAAAAATAAATTTACTTTCAGATAAGTAAACAGGCCCATGAAAATATGATAATAATTCATGATATGATTATTTTTTATTGTTTTATTATTTTTTATTTTCTTTTATTTTTTATTCATGATTATTGCTTCCTCCTAGAGGAAGCTTCGTGATAGTAACAACAAATTTTTTCCCCATGATAAAAAAAAGCAAAAATAAATTTTGCGAAAATCGAAAATTGACAATAAAAAAAAGCATCATCGAATAAAAAAATTGATTTTTTTGTCTAGCGGGCCGAAAGTACCACTTTCGCTCCCGGCGCCCGATCGTGAAGGTTGCATTTTCGGCCTCGCTAGGCAAAAAAATAGTATACGCTCCACGGGAGTAAAATTGGCCAGCCCCCAGCTCGTGTTTGCCACCCTCGCCTTCGGCTCGGGTGGCAATTTACACGAGCTGTGGACTGTCCAAGTTTTTTTGCTCCCTTGGTGCGTAATATACTATTTTCCCCAATACGCAAAAAAATGATACCTATCAAAAATTTTGTTATGATAAATTAATTTCTAGCATTAAAATTTAACAGAAGGAATCAATAAATTATTTTGAGGAAGCTACGTGCCAATGAATTGGCAATGGTACATTTCGATACTAGTGCGAGGATTTGATTTTCCCCTCGTGTGACTGTTTGCACCCGAGCAAAGCGAGGGTGAAAAGGTCACACGAGGAGAAAATCAACTTCTCACACAAGTGTCGAACCGTATTTTTTGACACGACGTGCGAGAAGTGAGATTTTTGCACGCATCGTTTGACGCAGCGTGCGAGAAATCGAACTTCTCGCACGGAGTTTCAAAAAGGTTTTTTTTGCATCTTCGCTTCTATTCTTGCATCCAATTACACTACTCACAGGTATTTTCACATTTATTTTGCGTTCAAAAACAATTTATTACTCAATGTTTGTTTACGCGTATGTACATGGTAGTATATCTATATATAATCTAATATGGCGCTCGGTTGGCCCAGTCACGTGATGCGCAGAACGAGCTCAATTTCGTACCCCCGTCCGAGCACACCTTGTTTTCCTTCCACCATGGCCCGTGTTGTACTCGAAACTGTGCTTAACCTCACAACTGAACTTTATACGGATAAAAACGTGCAATTCCCGTGTAGATAAAAAGACCGTAATTTATTAGTTTTTGTGATAGTGTAAATAAAAAACTGCATTTATATTCTAATTAAAAGAAATTCGTTCATATTTTGTTGTCTAGTTTTCACAACAAAGGGTCCAATTATGTTTCATTTTAGGACCACACATTCCATAAAATACATCAATTACATTTATTCTCTGAGGAGTGTGAATTCCATAAAATTAATAATAGTTTTCGGAACAAGTGTGTATAATACAACTTTACACACCGGTAGCGATCGAATACACGAGTGACCGGTGCAGCCGTCCACGAGTGATATTCGATTGCTACGAGTGCGTAAATCCTACACGCGCGTTGCGAATATGGTTTTTCTTACTCGCCCACCCGAAAGTACGTACTTTCGGCCCGCATCTCCGGGCCGAAAGAGAAACTTTCGCATCCTATTTTAGACCAACCGCGCGCTCTGATAGGCTGCCGAAATTTCCTGACCCGCGGCGCTTGAGCGCCCGCGCGCATGTCTGACGAAAGATGTTTGTGCGGTGTGAAGGTTAGACACGTACGAAATAAACAGAGGAAAGTGCACAGGTGACGACAAAAAAGAGTTAAATGAAATAAAAAGTAGTGTTGTTTGATCGTGGTCATTGTTTTTTCCTCTTGTTTCCTACACGTACTTTCGAGTCGTGTAGAAACAATTAAGTAAACGTACGGACGGAAGCGTTCGAAGAAATATGTTTGTGTGGTGTGAAGGTTAGACACGTACGAAATAGACAGAGGAAAGTACACTTGTGACGAGAAAAAAGAGTTAGTTGAAATAAAAATTGGTGTTGTCTTTTTTTAATGAATGTGTTTCTGATGCCCGCCCCGACCAGCAAAACCTCGGCTTCGCCTCGGTCTTGCAAATGTCGGGCGGGCATCAAACCATCTGTGTAACAGCGAAAGTAGCAGACGGCCAAAAAACCAGCTCTCCACGCCGGGTCGAAAGAAAAAACGGTCGGTAATATCGACTGAGCTACCCAAAGCGGCCGACAGAGGTAGTACTATCGAGCGGGTCGAAAGAAAAACTAACACTCAAACGTCTCAAACACAGCTAGCAGACGACAACGCAATTTTATCAATTATTTAACAATTACAGAACGTACTTTCGGCCGGGGAGTAAGAAAAATAGTATACAATACTTGGACCGGAAATTGGATGCCCTGGCCGTGCGTCATGACGCCCTCGGCTTCGCCTCGGGCGTCATACCACGCCCGGCCCGGAAATCCAATTTCCGGCCCACGAATCGTAATGTACTATTTTATAACTGAGTGCGTAAAGTGAGTTCTTCACACACTCGTGAAAGAAATCCGGATACTTTACGCACGCTGAAAAGGCATTTAACGTAGAGTTTCACGCGCTCAGTTATAAAAAATAGTAAACGCAACACGTGCGAAAGCCAGTAATCTTTGCACGGGTATCTTGTCGCCCTCACTTCGCTCGGGCGACAACCAATACCCGTGCAAAAATGACTCACTTTACGCACTAGTTGCGTAATATACTATTTTGATAGCGTCAGCATAAGTAGTATCTACTTTACGCATTGTTTTCGTACTTTACGCATAGCATACCTATATCAAAAAGTAAATTTTATGGCATATTTACATTTAAGAAGTTTAATATTGAAAAATAAATATTTTGCAATAATTATGATAGAAATATTTTTATAATATTTCTATCTCTTATTTGATGTCTATATTAGTGTAAAAAATTATAATTTTCTTACTCGCCCACCCGAAAGTACGTACTTTCGGCCCGCATCTCCGGGCCGAAAGAGAAACTTTCGCATCCTATTTTAGACCAACCGCGCGCTTTGATTGGCTGCCGAAATTTCCTGACCCGCGGCGCTTGAGCGCCCGCGCTTATGTCTGACGAAAGATGTTTGTGCGGTGTGAAGGTTAGACACGTACGAAATAAACAGAGGAAAGTGCACAGGTGACGACAAAAAAGAGTTAAATGAAATAAAAAGTGGTGTTGTTTGATCGTGGTCATTGTTTTTTCCTCTTGTTTCCTACACGTACTTTCGAGTCGTGTAGAAACAATTAAGTAAACGTACGGACGGAAGCGTTCGAAGAAATATGTTTGTGTGGTGTGAAGGTTAGACACGTACGAAATAGACAGAGGAAAGTACACTTGTGACGAGAAAAAAGAGTTAGTTGAAATAAAAAGTGGTGTTGTCTTTTTTAATGAATGTGTTTCTGATGCCCGCCCCGACCAGCAAAACCTCGGCTTCGCCTCGGTCTTGCAAATGTCGGGCGGGCATCAAACCATCTGTGTAACAGCGAAAGTAGCAGACGGCCAAAAAACCAGCTCTCCACGCCGGGTCGAAAGAAAAAACGGTCGGTAATATCGACTGAGCTACCCAAAGCGGCCGACAGAGGCAGTACTATCGAGCGGGTCGAAAGAAAAACTAACACTCAAACGTTTCAAACACAGCTAGCAGACGACAACGCAATTTTATCAATTATTTAACAATTACAGAACGTACTTTCGGCCGGGGAGTAAGAAAAATAGTATACAATACTTGGACCGGAAATTGGATGCCCTAGCCGTGCGTCATGACGCCCTCGGCTTCGCCTCGGGCGTCATACCACGCACGGCCCGGAAATCCAATTTCCGGCCCACGTATCGTAATGTACTATTTATTTCGTAACCTGTAACTCATAACTCAAAAAAATTAAAAAAAAGACTTAAATTCACTATTAACTACATTTTCTTGGACATATTACCTTTTGCATGTGTTTTTGATGCCTGCCCCAACCAGCAAAAACCTCGGCTTCGCCTCGATTTTGCAAAAGTCAGGCGCGCATCAACCACCTATGCATAGCATTTATATATCAGCTAACCGAGTAGCAAAAGTACCAGAGCCCGAGTACCAACGCCCCCGATTGCCCCGAGGCCCGAGGACTACGCACCGCGCTATGCGGGGTGGCCGAGAGGACGCGCTGGTGCAGGCCAGAAAAAAAAGCAATAGATACATATGGCCGAGCGTGAGCTACCAGCCGGCAACAGTATTTTATGAATTAAGGCGATGTGAGTGCCACCCGTTACCGACGATTGCAAGGGACCCGTTTTTCCTATTCAATTTTTAATTTTAAGAAAATATCACTCTGGTACGTTATAGTTAACTAAATATCTCAAAAAGTAATGGAATGATCTTTATGAAAATGCACACACATATTATCTACGAGGGGTGTTCAAAAAGTAAGTTTCCCTGCTCCGGGAAAAAAGCAAAACACAATTTTTAGGTTAAAGTAACATATGTATTTATTGTTTGACTTATAAACTATTTTTCTACATAGTCCCCTTGGACTTGAATACATTTTTTATATCTGTTCTCAAGCTTTGACAAACCTTGTTTATAAAAATCCGTGCCCTGTTTTTTAAAGAATAATTTAACGATGTCTTTCACTTCATCATTTGAATTGAAGTGATGGCCACCCAAACTTTCCTTTAATTTAGGAAAAAGAAAAAAGTCACTTGGTGCGAGATCTGGAGAGTAGGGTGGGTGATCAAAAATTTCCCATTTTAATTTTTCCAGTAAGGTTTGTGTTTTTTTTGCTGAATGAGGCCATGCATTGTCGTGAAAAAGCAACACTTTTCTCGATAATTTTCCAGGACGCTTTCGTTTAACGGCACTTTTAAGTTTATTTAGCACTTCACAGTAACGATCTGCATTTATCGTGGTACCGGATTCAAGAAAATCAATCAACAGAACACCTTCGTTGTCCCAAAAAACTGTGGCCATAACCTTACCAGCAGAATACTGGATTTTTGCTTTTTTTGGAGCACTCTCTTCTGATTTCTTCCAAACCATACTTTGTCGCTTCATTTCAGGGTTTGTGTGGTGAACCCACGTTTCATCCCCTGTCACAATGCGTGAGTAAACATTTTCGCCTTCATCTTCAAGCATGTCAAGAAATTTTCCTGCAGACTGAAGTCTTTTTTGTTTGTGATCATCTGAAAGCAGGCGTGGGACCCACCTCGCACAAACTTTACGGTAACCAAGATGATCTGTTATCATTGTGTGGATTGAAGTTCGACAAATATCGATTTCAGGAGGCATTGAGTCCAAAATTCTGTCAATTGTAAAGCGCCTATCCACCAAAATAATTTTTTCGACTGCTGCGACTGTGTCATCTGTAATGGCGGTTTTTGGCCTGCCTGCACACGCTGCTCATCATGAACTTCTCCGCGTCCCTCGAGAAAATATGTACGCCACCGACGCACCATTTGCACACTCATGCATTTGTCACCATAAATATGCACTAATTCAGTGTGAATTTCGTTGTCATTAAGCCCTTTTGCAGTTAAAAAGCGAACAACTGCACGCAACTCACAGGTGGACACGTTTTTCACAGGTAGCTCCATGGTTTCCGAGCCGGTACTGATGAAAAAAATTTTTTCGGCAGCTAAGACCGGTTCCGCTCTTATCGGTATATCCTAAACTAAAACTATGTTCGGTCCCAGCTCTCTAGATGGCGCTGGGGCAAAACGGCAGACTAGGGAAACTTACTTTTTGAACACCCCTCGTATATCACATACAAAATTGTCTATAAGTATGAAGCTGATTCATCGAGTGTTCTCAAGAAATTACGATTTGAAAAAAAGGTTAATAAAATTTCAACTTCAAATATCTCTGAAATTTATGGACCAATCATTTTCCCCAAAGAACTCAGACAAAAGCTATCCAAAATCTTCCCCTTAAAACAATTTCAAAGCGATTAAGCCAATTTTACTCCAGTTATCGTGGGAGATACAAAACTCTTTTTTTTCGGTTTTCAATTTTTTACTCAAAAACTAGTCGACAGAATGGATTCAAATATTTGCAGCTTATAGCTATTTATATTCTGCATTATCATGATTTTTTGCAAAGCACTTTACCATTTAGTTTGTGAGTTATAACCTTTAAAAAAACACGTTTCTGTCAAAAACAAAAGAACCGTAATAAATAATGTAAAATTTTTTTTTGGAAAATATAGTTATTTTTATACTCTTGAACTTTTTATACTTTTTATACTTTTTATACTTTGAACTGGTATTTGTCCGATTCAAATATCTCATTCCTATCATTAAAAGAAAATGAAAAATATAGTTTTTCAAAAAGTGAAAATTCGATATAAAAAAAATTAACCAAAAAACTACATAATAATATTATTTTCCAAAAATCTGGAAAAAAAGAAAAGTTTTAAGCGCTGACCGAAAACGATTGGTTAAAAATTGAAAAAGTTACAGCGTTACACACACACACACACCCACACACACATCCACACACACACACACACTCACCCACGCCAACACCCACACACCCATACCAACCCACACACTCACACACACACATACATACACACCCACACACACATCCACACACACACGGACATTTTTAAATAATCGTATATTTTGACTCCAAATGACTCAAAACATCTTTCTAATATGTTATCTTGAAAACTTTTTTTCCCCGTCACAAAGCTTCCTGTAGGAGGAAGCATTTACTTAATCAAAAAATTTTAATATTTCCAACTCTTCGATCCATAACTGCATAAATTTTAAGTCATTTAAGCCCTGTTCCATGAGAATCTGTCAAATGCTTTTTCAAAAAGCTACGCGAAAGCGAAAATCTTGGCAATGCAATATCTCTCAGTAAAATTGGTCTACAGATTATATCTCGGGCCATTTTATCAAAAATTGTACCTACTCATAATATATTATTAGTATATATAACTACTTATATTTTATTATATTTTTAGCGTATAAAAATTGGTTTAAAATACGATCCATTGAATCGCTTAAAATGAAAAAAAATATTTGACCGTTTTTTTACACTATCTTTGATTGCTTATTATTTCCTAAAAAATCAATATTGCTTCCTCATAGAGGAAGCTTTGTGATAGTAGAAAAAAAAAGTTTATGAGATAATGTGTTAGAAATGTTATTTAGCAAATTTGGAATCGAAATACACTATTTTTAGAAAATGTCCGTATGGATGTGTGTGTGTGTGTGTGTGTGTGTGTGTGTGTGTGTGTGTGTGTGTGTGTGTGTGTGTGTGTGTGTGTGTGTGTGTGTGTCCGTATACGCTGATATCTCATGATCTACTCGAACGATTTTAACGGGAGAGTGATCATTTTTTTAGATTTTGCTTCCACAATTGGGGTCAATATTCTATTTTTGTAAAATTTAATTTTTTTTTTATATAGCCATTTTTTAATTTTCAAAATTATTTTTTTCGATTTTTTTAATATTTAGAACAAATATTGTTTATATATCATGAATTCTCTGTATGTAGGATAAAATTATCTACAATTTAAAAAAAAAAAAGTCGGTAGCTATATTTCGTCATAAGTTATTGATGAAAACGTAATTTTCTGTAAATAGGTTATATTTCGAAATTAAAAAAAGATATTAACATGAATATTTTTTTGGTTATAAAGGATATTAAGTACTATAACTTACTAAATTTTTAGGTTTATTTATTCATTATTTTTTGAGAAAAAAAATAATTTATAAAAAAAAAGTGATTTTTGTTGTCGTTCAATAACTATAGTAAAATTGACTTAATCACTTTGAAATTCTTTGTAGGGGTAGATTTTGTATACCAATCGACTGAGTTCTTTGGGCAAAAGGATTGATCCATAAATTTCGAAGATATTTGAGGTTAAAATTTTTTTCAAATTTTTTTTAAATCGTAATTTCTCGAGAACGGCTGTATGTATCTAAATGGGGTGGGTGGTATTCGAAAGAGAATTAAATTACCTATATTTTCTAAAAAAAATTAATTCTCTAGCTATCACGGTTCTTTTGTTATTAACAAAAACGTAAAAATTGAAAAATGAAAAAAAATGAGTTTTATATGTTCAACTATTACAAGAGTAAAATTGTCTTATTCGCTCCAAAATTCATTGTAGAGGTATATTATTGATAGTTCTCGGATGAGTTCTTTTGGCAAAGTGATTGGTTCATAAATTTCAGAGATATTTGAGGTTAAAATTTTTCTAGACATTTTTAAAATCTATTTCTTGAGAATTAATTTATAATTTTTTAAAATTTAGTTTATAATTAAATTTAATTTAATTTATGAAAAGATAATTTTAGTTTATAATATCTCTGAAAATTATGAACCAATCATTTTGCCAAAAAAACTGCCGAGAACTATCAATAATATACCTGTACAATGAATTTTGAAGCGAATAAGACAATTTTACTATCGTAATAGTTGAACATCCAAAACTCATTTTTTTTTTATTTTTAAATTTTTACATTTCTGCTAATAACAAAAGAACCGTGATAGCTAGAAAATTAATATTTTGTAGAAAATATAGGTAATTTAATTATGTTTCGAATGCTATAAATTACATTCAAATACATAGAGCTCTAAATATCAGTTGCAAATTTATAGGCAATTGTGATATATATTTTTGTGAAATTTTGTGGAAATATATAATCTATAAAAATGTGAATAAATTATGTTGGAGTTTTGTTATTTCTGTCTTTCTGAAGTATTAAATTTTAAATATTGGAATTAAAAATTAATTAAAGGAATCAGTAAATTAAGTTTGAGGAAGCTACGTGCCAATGAATTGGCAGCGGTTTTTTTAAACGAGAGCTTAAATTTTAGCTTTTGCTGTCTATTTTTATCATCTTTATATTTATATAATCTTTTTTGCTCGTTTTCGTATCATAAATAATTGCAATGTAACAGTCAATGGAAGAGACTTCATTTTTTAACGAAATAGAGGATATTTGAAATAAGGTTGTCCATATCTCAAGAAAAAGGGCCTATGAGATAGAATTGGAAACACTGAGCTTCATTTCTAGATACCAGAAATCGAATCTCAAATGCCTGCTGAAACTCATTTCCCGGAGGGTGTGTACTCTCCTTATTAGTAGGTATAACTTAAAAAAAACGCTACCAATTCATTGGCCCGTGGCTTCCTCAAACTTAATTTGCTTATTCCTTTAATGAATTTTTAATAACAAAATTTATAATTTTTGAAACAGTTTATGACATAATTATAATTAAATTCATTTATGAAGATTAAAAAGTATTAATTTTTAAATTATATATAAAATATGAATAAAATAATAGATATGATTTTTGTTAAATTATGCGTGAAAAATAAATAAAATAATTGATTGTAATATTATCGTCAAAACCTTTTAAAATTCCTAAATAACCTTTACTTCAAATTATATTTTCTTTATGAAATTCCACACATAGGGTACGTGTCTCTAGTACTATGCTGTCCATATTTGTGTAATATTTCTGCAATTTCCAATCTAAGAAAAAGGTTCTATAACCTTAAAAATAATAAATGACTATTACAAAACAAAAGCAGGTATACAACACGCGCGCATCGGCGCAAAGCGCATAGCGCATGTCATTTCCATTTTCTAGTATACATAAATACGTTCCCGAATAATTATGATTTTAAAAGAGGGCTAAAATAGTTTTAACCTCAAATATCTCTGAAATTCATAAACGAATTCTTTTACCCTAAGAATTCTTCTAATAAATAATATACAAACTCTACATCTTCACCAAATTTCAAAGAAATTAAAACAATTTTAATGTAGTTATATTGTGCGACAACAAAGAAAGTCATTTTCAAAAAGACTAAAATTTTAAATATCAAACATCTCAAAAAATAACCATATAATCTGGATGAAATTTTACACAGGTATTGCCTATATCGCATACAAAATAGTCTATAAATTACGATTTCGAAAAAAACGGTAAAAGAGTTTTAACCTTAAATATCTCTAAAAATTATGAGACAATTCTTTTACCTAAAGGACTTATACGATAATATATAAACTCTACATACCCACAAAATTTCAACATGATTAAACCAATTTTTGTTTTCTCTAGTTATCGTGCGACAAAGAAAAGACTTTGTAAAATAGGAAAATTTTCAAAATCAAAAATATCTTAAAAAGTAATAGTACGATCTACTGAAAATTTGCAGACATATTATCTATATCACATACAAAATTGACTATAAATTTGGAGCTGATACATGGGGCCGTTCTTGAGAAATTACGATTTGAAAAAAAGGTTAAAAAAATGTTAACCTCAAATATTTCTGAAATTTCTGGACTAATCATTATGCCCAAAGAACTCAACCGAGAGCTATTCAAAATCTACCTCTACAAGGAATTTCAAAGCGATTAAGTCAATTTTACTCCCGTAATCGTTGGACATACAAAACTTATTTTTTTCACATTTCAATTTTTTTCTCAAAAACTAGACGAAAAAATGAATTCAAATTTTTACAGATTATAGCTATTTATATTCTACATAATCATGATTTTTCTCAAGAAAATTGACCGTTCAGTTTATGAGTTATAAGCTTTTAAAATAAAAACACGTTTTTGTTAATAACAAAAGAACCGTGATAGCTAGAGAAAATTTTTTTTGTAGAAAATATAGGTATTTTAATTCTTTTTCGAATACTATCCATTCGGTTCAAATATCTCGATCTTATCATTAAAAAAAGCAAAAATCAATTTTGAGAAAATCGAAAATTCGAAATAAAACAAAAACGCATTGGCGAATCAAAAAACGAGTTTTTGACCCGCCATCACACAAAGAAAACAAAAAAAATCAGACCTGTCTGGTCAAAATCGATTGAGTAGAAGCTGAGATCCAGGCGTATACACACGCACACACACACACACATTTTTCAAAAATCGTGTATTTTGATTCCTAACCCTTGAAAAACAATTATAACATGTTTTTACAATAACTCACAAAATTACTATCACAAAGCTTCCTCTAGGAGGAAGCAAAAATTAACAGTTTTCGAAATTGAAATTAAAAAGAAATGAAAATGCAAAATTATTTTTTCCAATTTTATTTTCTTTGACAAAACTCTGTGTAACTTTTTTAAAATAAATTATTTACATTTACAGTAAAAGCTTTTTAAAGTTTTTAGAATTTTTTTTAGACTCAAATTAGAAATGTTCATAAATCAACTTTCTCAAAGTGCTAAGGGGACGCCGGAGTCAATGTATTTTAAATGGAGGATGTCACTGTATTCAGTAAAACGCGTTTTTATTATATAAATTAAAAAATTTTTGTCTTTTTGGATTTTGGAGACTTAAGCGCACTTTGAATATTAATATTTAGTTATTTCTCAAAATCGCAACTCAAACAATCAATTAATTGCCGAGAAAACCTTGAAAAACTTGCGCGGGTAACATAATCTATAAATTACGAAATTGAAACATAATAATTTTTTTGAATTTCAAGACGAGCGCGCTTTGTAGCGGAAGGTGGGGCGATATGGATACTTCGTGGGGCGATGTGGGTATTTTCGGTTTTAAAAATATTAATCGAACTTTGAAAAATATTGTAACACGCCTAAAGTATTCAGCGATTTTCCATCTACAAATAAATACACTTCATTATTTATATTAATGCAAGATATTGAAGTGTATTAATATAACGAAGACGATCACTGGAACACCCATATCGCCCCATGTGGTTTGCAGGTGGGGCAATATGGGTTTTCCCATGTAAATCAAATGGAGTCAGGCAGCCATATTGCTAAAAGATTTTCAAGTGGGGCGATATGAGTACTTTATTTTTTAAATTATTTATACTTGACTGTTATAGTTTCTACCACTTCAAGTACATTTGTTACTACTTTAGCCATAACCAAAAAAATTGTTCAGCGTAAAATAGTTTCTCATTTTTTAAAATCGCCAAAACCCATATCGCCACACTGTCCATTTCGCCCCCACCTTCTCCTATATAAATTTTAAGTATTCTCCCAAAATTTCAATCCAATCGGTTAATTATTCGAAGAGAAAACTTTGAAAAACTAGCTGGCGGGACTAATTCGGCCTCCCCTTAACACTCAATTGCGATATTCTTCAATTAGGGTAACTGTATCGGTTATTGCGGAATTTTCGTGAAGATAACTTCGAAGAGTATTGTTAATAGTATTAATACTACTGGTATAAGCACTAGATCATTATTAAAAAGTAATCATAAATCTCACTGTGCCAAAAAACAGTCTTAAAAGTTGGAAACTTTAAGAGGATAATGTAATTTAGAAGTGAAGCTACAAACTTCCGAATTAATTAATACGCTCAGTCAAACACAGGTCGAATCTATGATAATACAGAAGTCGAGCTTGGACATGGAGTTGGATAGTCATTGGGAAAAGCAGCGAATCCGAAGAAGCGAGCGAGTGCTCGTGGGGTCCCCTGAATGAGACAACTTTGCTTTTGTCCAACAATTACGCGAAAACAATGAGGGTGCGCGAACTACATCACTAGACATCGAACGAGTTGTCCCAACTAATATCAAACTCCGCAGCGATTTGGACGCGAAAGTATAAGTCTTTTATCTAAATGTGCGGGTCATTGCTTAAAGAAAGAAAAATTTAATTTCAAAAACTCTACTTATTAAGTACTAATTAATTGAATATTATTAAAATTATATTTCAGAATACATTTTAGTGTCTGTAATATTTAGAAATATAAAACCTTTGGCGAATATAAGTGATTTTGCTAATACTTAATATGTGTGTTTTCGTTCGTAGTAATTGTATTTAATTTGGTTGGTAAAGACGCTTATGGTAGAGTGTGAATTACAGCTTGACGTAATAGCACCTGAAGAGGGACACGAAAAAAGTGTCCGAAACGTAGGTTAAAAATAAATGGTGTCCATTTATTTAAACCTTTCCTGGTAGACAATTGGCCATTAGACTCAAGATACAAAATTATAATTGTATTTAAGTGTGGAAAACGAACGATAGACGAACCAATGTAGTTTAGCGTTTTATTGCCGACTTTTTGGTAGTTTTTGGAACTCCTCTATACCTTGAACGTCGGCAGTAAAAGGCTAAGCTACATTGGTTCGTCTTACGCCCGTTTCCCACACTTCAATAAATTAATTATTCGTCTTAAAAATAAAATGTTTATGCAAAAACGAACTTAAATTTTATTCTACAACTTGAGTTATAGAATGTTATAAACTTTGTGGGATTATATCTTGATTTTTTATTATTCGATGTATTTTTTATTGTTAAAAAGAAATCTAATTAAAAAATATATCATATATTGAAAAAAATAGCACGATCTCGTGGCTTATAGGGACATGAATTTTAATGAAATTTGACAGCATATAAACTTTTTGAAAAAACTTTGCTTAATTCGGTATGAAATGAATGTTATAAATACAGAGTCAGGTTTAAGTTATACTTTCATATGATGCATCTGAAATATCTACATGAAAAGCTGCGAGAACTTTTAAAAATTAAGAAATAAAGGATCATAAAAGGATTAATATCAAAATTAATTTCAAATATCACAGCTATTCTTTAATTAATCATGAGTTAGACTTTAAAACTCCTTGGTTTTAACAGGTTTTATGTTCACAGGATGAAATTAACAAATTGGTATTAGATTGTTTTATAAAAAAGAAATTATGCAAACTTGATTATGTGCTTACTAATTCCACCACTTTGTTTTGTGTAATTTATGATACCCACTTCATACAGAAATTTATTTACGGTATAGAAAAGGTAAATAGTTTTTTAAAGTCTTTTGAAAGAGATTTTACACTGATGTTACTGAGGAAGAAATTGAGAAAAATAAGCTTAGAGCCCAATTTAACTCTTAAAGGGCGCATCGCTGTGGCCCCGTGTGTCAGTTACGACTTATATTCGGTAACCAGAGCACTATATCGTAATCTTTGATATCTCACGGTTGTTTTAAAGATATAATAAAACGATAATTTTTACAATGGTGTACTAGTATTATACGTTTTAAACCTGTTATGTACAGGGTGTCTCAAAAAGACCTGAACCGACCCATAACTCTTCAGGATGAAGTCCTATAAAAATAAGTAAAATAGAAACGACGTAGGATTTAAAAAACCGATTCAGTGATAATCTTGACTTTGATCTTGACTCTAAAATTTTAAATGGAAACCTCTATGTTTATTCCAGAAATCGATAGAGTGCAAAATTTTACGTCTGAGTATGGGGTTAAAAATTGTCCAGAGGGGTTTTAATTTAAATTTTTTAAGTTCATATTGATTTGATCTTGAACATAGGGCCAAGATCAAATACAATGTCATCATTAAATTTTTTATAAAAAATGCTACGCATTTTCCTCTACAGTTCAATCCTATTGAGATATAAAGGGAAAAAAGTTGACCTTTAACTGACCTACAAGGAACCTCAAGAAAAAAAAATTGGACTATATTTTCAGACGTAAAAATGTGTGCTCTATCGATTTCCGACATAAGAAATATGGGTTTTTATTTAAAATTTTTGAGTTGACCTTGCTTTGACTATGAAAATTTGAGGTCAAGGTCAAAGACAAAGTCACTACTGAATTGGGTTTTTAAAATCCTAGGACTTTTGTATTTAACTTTTCTTCATAAGACTTCATTCTGAAGAGTAACTGATGGTTCGGGTCTTTTTTGGACACCCTGTATAAGTATGGAAGTTACGATGTTTTCAACTTAGACAGTATCAACAGTTACTATATGACAGTTCAATTTAGGCTTCCAATAATTATTGCACTAAGTACGCGCAGTTACCACGTCCTGTACCGAAAGACTACAATGATTCTTACATGATTCTCAATGAACATTAAAAAATTATATGAATGAATATTTCATTTTTAAATCTGAATCGTTACATTATGAAATTTATATGTTTTTGATTCAGTTAATTCGAGTGTCAAGGAGAATTTATTTTGTAATAAAATCATGTACCCAGTATTAAAGCATCAATCGCAGTTAAAATAAAAATGTACTAAATTACATTTGGGTGAGTCGCATCTTCGTTAAATTTCGCCTGATAAATATGCTTATACATATTATATGTGTGAGTATATTGTAAGGTACACTTACAATAAAATGTGTGATTTACTAATATTATACTGACAAAATAATGCAGTAAAAACACACAAATTCTAAATAAAGGAAAAAGGAGGTATTTGCTATATTCACTTACCAAGAATCAAAAGACACCCTAAACAAACATACCGCCCATTGGAGATACTCAGACCCGGCGTAAAAAATTCAAAAAATTACAGAAACCCTCTCCAAGAATAAACCTGAATATTAAATTGGGCTCGAATTGTATTGAGAGTTAGAGACTCTTACCTCACATATAAGATAAAAAAAGTCTCTTGCCACAGTAACATCTGTATAATATGCGTATGAATAATAGAAAGCATAGTTTAAATACTTTTTATTAACTAACGTGTGCGGCTCTGGAAGCCAACAGAATAAAATGAGAGGGCGGAGAACCGAGTAGACAAACGAACGGACACTGTAATGACATGGTATTTGTACAGATTTAGTGTGCATATATAAAAGGATCGACAATGTTGCCCTTCCCTCTCTTCCTCTTTCGCTTGCACGCATACGCCCCACCCAACAGTTCCGGCAAGGGCCTTCATCTCAGCATCCGAAAGTAAAACAGAAGGAGAGAATGTTCTCCTCTGCGAGAAATAATTGATTGTATTAAGGGAGTTAGTATTCCGGCCACGACTCGCTCTTCTCTCTTCCTTGCTATATATACGCGCGTATATACGTACGCTGGCTTTTCTCTCCCTTCGCCCCTGTGGACTCCTATCTTCCTCTAGGAGTCACACGTCCCGCTGTCTCTCTCTTTCTCTCTCCCCTTGGCATTCTAGCCTAGGACGTTCCAACAGCGAGCCGACGGCCATTGGCAAATATTTGCACAAAATCACCAACGGTGGATTTAGTGATTGTGCGCGAGAGCGGGCTGACCGATATATTTCTCAGTCTACCACTCCTGCGTTAAGAGAAAGCCTCCGGGGATGCTGACTGATTCGCGTCGATGCGAATGGGCAGCGTTTTGCTGGACTGTACGGCTTGCACGCGCCCATTTGTACAGCACTACGATCGGATCTGACCTGGTACATGCAGATAATAAAAAAATGATTAAGAAAAAAAGTTATGGATTTATTTTTTATTTAATGTTCTAGAGAATTTTATTCTTTATAATATTTGACAATAAAGTTTTCGTTATATGTGAAGTTTAATATGATTTATCTTTCTCTTGGAAAAATGCCAAGTTCTTTTTAGTACTTTGAAATCGCGTTTTTCTAGAAAAATACTGCTAATGAAACTATATTCGTTTATTGAAATGTTCTTTTAGGCGGAAATATCTAATTTATATAACTTGATAAACAAGTGAAAATAAGCTTATTTATTCAAAAGTAGCTCATGTGTGACAATTCAATAAATTATATTCTTCTTTTAATATCGCCTAAAAAAAAAAATATATTTTAGGCTCATGAAAATAAATATGGGACTAATATTGCAACTATATGGGAACTATATGGGATACTGGTGGGAATACTATGGCCCGATTCCAGCCCGAATTCGGCTCAGGCGCCGGGGTCGAGTATCTTCCATATATTGATCTAATGTGGCTTGCAATGGCCCATATATTGCCCATACTTGTCCAACACTGTGGGCAATGTATGGCCCACAAATGTTTTTTTGCGCGGGGAGCTAATTAGTTTTCATGTATTATGCTTAGTTTCGGCAATAGAAAAGATTATAAAAAAAGTATGGTCAAAACTGTCCCAGTACTGAGTACTTTACCTTAGTACTGGAGCGCTCCCTCTGTTTGGCACGGGAGAGTTCCCAATTTCGGCACGACTCATGTGCCGGATTGACCCAACCTTACCACTGCGTGTCACGCGTACACTGAAGGGGGCATGAACAATGGGGCAGCGCTGAGATGGGAGAGCTCCGCTATACGGGGCAAGAGCCATGTCAAGTCATGAGATCCCACAGCTCGGCCTTTTGGCATAGAGATTATACCGTCAAGGGCAGCTCCTGTGCCAAATTTTTTTTAGTGTAGTTCAGTGGTAGAGCGCGAGACTAGAAACTTTGGATCCGTCGGTTCGCGTTCCGCTCGTCGCATATTTTTTTACTTAACTTCATTCATTTCTCAGATACGTAAAACTAGTGCTATTCCAATAGTTGATGAAATAAGCCATTGACAGGCGCATAATTGTGATAATAACTCAATGGTTTTGTTAGTCAAAGGTCAGCAAAGGATTAAACACAGCCTGAGGATTGGAGCAAGTGAAAACCAACCAAATAAGGGAAAAGTAATTTATTTGAAAAAGTACACGGCTATGCATTTATTTTCACTTCTAATTTTCATTTATTCGAATTTAGAAATCAGAACCTTTCAATATGAAAATCACGAGTCGCATTTGGCAATTCATATTCGACTGTGAATCGCTTCTACTGTAACGAGCAAGTGAGGCGTATGTTCTTTCTCAAGTTTATGATTCGGCCCGTTCATCACGTACGACTGATGCTTCTCGGATCCGGGACGTGCTATAGGAAGAGCAGAAGCAGCAACTACAGCAGCACCGTCCACGGCAACAGCCGCGGTGGGCCTTAATTCGATTAAACCGCGCGTCACAGTGGGAAACGGCATTTTGATGCCCGTCCCGCCGAGGACGACGTCTCCGCCTAATCTTACGGCTAAGCAATTTCCCGCTTTCGACTGCTCACAGCGGTCAGCTTGATGGACGTCCAACGCGATTAGGAGGCCTTAAACTGTCACTGCTACCATGCTCTCTAATCGCGCGAAGGACGAGGCGCGTTTCGCCTAAAGAGGGCGCACTTATTTGCAGCTCCACAATAGCATGTGAGCACAGGCTGACAGGCGAACTGTCTAATAATATACACGCGCATCGTGAGCCACGGAAATCGATCCGATTTTCCATTTCCCTTTCCGCTACGCGTAGAATGCTCCGATGGATTGATGAATAAATGGAAATGGCCACGATTGCATTTGCGCGCGCGTAGATGTACCAGAGGCCAAGCCAGCTGGGCGCGTGCTCGGAGCTTTTATTATTATACACTTATAGCAAGATTTAATTACGCTAATAGCTCGTGATAATCTTGTGTGTCGTATATTATGTGCATTGTATGTGTGTGTGTGTGTGTGTATGTGTATGTGTGTGTGTGTGTATGTATACACAAAGTATGGATGTACATTTATATACGTGCTTTTGTCATTAGTTTGAAAGTCTTTCCTTGTTAATTAATGTTGGAGGTTGGTGCTGAAAATTCGATGTTACTCCATAAAGTACCATTTAAATTTTACTAATATAAAATAGAATTCGAAATTACTTTGTAGTTGACTCTTGTCAGTTTTAATTGCATAAATAATATTTGCAGTTACAAATAAATAGAATATATCAGAAATTAAAATTAAGTTTTTCTTTATACACCTCTCTTACGATTTCTAAAGGTTCATTTATAAACTTCTTTTGAATACGTGAAAAACATAAGGGAAACTTCCCGTTTTACACCGAAACACCCAATTTCGGTATCTAAATAAACTCATTAATATTTCTTATAAATCAATATCTCATAGAAATATACTGACGGTTTATTAATAAACCAACAACGAATTTGATATTTTGTCAGTTTTTTAATGTTAAAAATTATAATACAGTAGAAGAGTAAAAAGTCATAAGTATTTTTGACTACATTTTGATTACAACATGAAATGGGGTAAACACATAAAATAATTTAAAAAAAAACTTTATTTGATATTTATCTTTGCCAAAAATAAAAATATTATGGAAACAAATACATTAATCATAATATATTATGCATTTTTTAATAGTATAATAAATTATGAGAAAATTGCAGGGTCGGAGGGGGATGGTGCATAAGATATGAAACTCATACAATAACGTGTATAAAAAAGAAAAAAGCGCTCCCTCTATAAAAGCGAGAAAATAAGAACTGTATGTAATTTCTCACTCCATTAAATTTTACGATTGGGTGTTTGTTTTTACACAAAAAGTATACTATAAATTATTAACGATGTATTAAGAATTTTCAAAAATTTTATCATAAATCTAAGCAAAGAAATGGAGAGAAACAGTCGAAACAAATAGATTAAAGACAATTCTATATATGAGCAATTCTCTAGAACTTTTAACTTTTATCGTACTGTAACATATCTTATGGTTCTAAGATATTTAGCTATCAAAGTCAAGCAAATATTTATAAAGTCCTCTTCCAGTAACATGTTCCAGTACATAGTACTCACTTTTAAACAAGAATAAGCTCTGTCGGAAATCTGAAAAGGCCTAAATTTAGAGGTTTTGCATGCGAACTTAAGCTATCATCCTTTGTTTAGTATTCAAAAATATGTTGTCGGATTGAATGTGCCTACGTTTAAAAAAAAAGTGCATAGCATTATCTCTGCGACACTGTATTTTGGTAAAAATCAGAAATAAACTTTATTTGTCGATTAAAAAAAATAACTATTGTGTTTTTTTAACTTTCTGGAGTGTAAATTACTCGTCTTGGAGAGACGAACAAAAGGCGACTTTTGTTATAAGTGTGCCTCTTATGGAAAGTAAAGTATGATCTACCAAAACACACGGTGTCGATGCGCCCCTCGCCTAAAAAATTATCATTTTTTGGTGGTACACGTAAACAACAGTATATACCTCTAATGTAAGTATGGCTCTTTTTACTACACACAATTTCTCAAAAAAATTCACTGGGTGTCTAACGAAATTTTGGTTTATTTAAAAAAAAAAATAAATCAAAAAAGAAAGTGATTGTAAGGCAGTTTTACATGCATTTGCTCACGCTTACTCGTACGTGCATAAGCATACGAAATAAAAATACTATGTTTAAAAATGAGGAGCTGGCCCTTTTTATTGTTATTTGGGGTACCTAAAACAGAAACAAATGAGTTTTGTGTATGTGCCTCAACATTAAATTTTGAAATTTCTATTTAGCTAAAAGTTAAAAGTTCCAGAGAAATACTCATATACGATTGTAAGTAAGGGAATTACACATTATTATTTAATTAATACAAAAGAAAATTTTTCATCAGTCATATTTATTTCGACCACATGCTTATCGATTTTCGAGTTTACGATTGTGATAAAAGAATAACAAAAATAAGTTATAATAAATTAATGCCCGGAGCGTACATGGCTCTGGTTACCTTGACGGTAAGGTAATCAAAATACGGAGAGTCCGATTCAACAGCACTCAGAGGCTAAGCACTATTTCAACTAGGCCCTTTTCTGCAAAACGATTGCAGAGATGCTAAGATCGAATCACCACCTAGTCGGAAACGGCTCGAGTCGTGGATGATAACTCCATCATTCCATTCTCTATCTCATCGTGCGGAATCTATGGATACACTTAAAAGTCATCGGCGTAGCGACTGGCTTCAATCGTTTTACAGTAATCATAATGTACAAATAGTGAACCTAGAAGATCTTGGCTGTCCAAAAATTGGAAAATTAAAGTCCTATGTGGATGATAGTAAATCGTGTGATGTGCATTTAAATAAAAAATCAATAAGTTGCTGTGCTGTGCAGTGTGTTTTACTTTTAAAAAATTGGATCCTGCAGAACTCCATTTCTACAGAAATGTCTGTAAAGAGTGGATTAATATCTGATATTATAGATCAATTTAATTTAATAATATTAGACGAAAAATTGTCAGAAGAATTACAAAAGCAAAGAATTTTTACTAACAATAATGGGGAGGAGGAGCCAAAGGAAGGTGGTGGGGAGCAGGTACAACCAGATAAGAATTATGAATACAGTGAGGAGCAAGTACAGTCAGATGAAAATTATGAATCCATGGAAATTGACTAGGTGGGGATAGAAAGAAGCGCTGGAGTGCTTATAAAGTGAACGCTCTTAGTGCCAAGACATCAGTTACGCTCACTCTACTCTACTTTACATAAAATAGTCTTGCAATTACACTTAAATAATGGAAGAACTCAATATTGCAGCACGTTCTTCTAACTTTTTACCTTGTAAGAAATTAAAAGATTTAATTGTTAATGAACAGTATAAAGTGACTAAAATAAAAATAGTAACTACAAAATATGGGAAAAAAGCTGTGGTAGAATTGAACAATAGTTTCGACATCTTCTTACCAAAAAAGCTAGTGATTTATTGGTAAGCAATGAAACTTTATATAATCATCTTCAAGAAGAAATTCATGAAAAAGAAGTTAAATTAAAATATCTTGGTGGCTTTGCAGTAGAATTCATATAACTTTTTAATCTAAATAATAAAATTGTAACAATCAGTTTATACATTTAAAACTTAATATAATATCACAATGTACTTTTATATTACTTTTATAATACATTTTATACATTTACACATAGCTATTTTTTATATGTTTAATATACACTTAGTTTCAATTTTGTAATATTCTTTTATATCAGTTCTAAACGATTTAAATCTTATAATTTTTATAATTTACAATTATTTTGTACCAGTATATTCACACATTTAACACATAATATAAAATCATAATGTACTTTTATATTACTTTTATAATCCGTTTTATATATTTACGTATAGTTATTTTTATATGTTAATACATTAAGTCTCAGTTTTATAATTGTTATATCTTTTCTAAACGATTCTCTACATACCTATACATTTAACTATTATATTATATCAGATCTAATTTTGTATTACTTTTATATTACGTTTTAAATATTGTATTACTATGTATTAATCTTTATAAGTTATATATTTCATATTATAAATAAAAACTAATCGATTTTTATTTCTATTGTATTTTTTATTGTAAGTCTTGAACTCACATTTTCATCTAAAATTATAATTAAAGTTTAATTTTCGTAAAAAAGTTATAATTCAATAAAAAAATTTTATAATTTTTTATATAGAGTGAAAATATTAGATATATTTTAATAAAGTTTTGTTGAAATTGAAATGGAAATTATCATTCAATAATAATTTATTGTACAATTTATTCTATTGTATACAAAGTAATGATAGTTTTATGAATTTAAACAACGTTATAAAACTTTTAAACATCTTAACTTTTTCAGAACAAAACTTTTATTAACTTTAACGATGGGTAAAAACACACATCTATTTCAATAATGATTTTACATTTTATGTAAAGTATATTACATACTTTGATAAAGTATTATAAAATAATGATAAGAATGAGAGGTATTCAATATGTTTCACACAACTTATTTATTTCATTGACTCTGTCATCTTATCATACATAACAAAAGTTTGAATATCTTTTCAATTTGTAGTTAATATTAAAATAATATAATTTAATACTCATTTATATTCATTTTATTACATATGTAAAGGAATATTACTCAAGACACATGAGACATCCCGATGCTCGCTGGTAAATCGATCTGATCGATTACCATCAGAGGCAAATCGGCCGCGATCGGTATGGTAGATGAAAACCGGTTGGTACTGCAGGCGCATGCACTACCGGCCGGGGAAATCTCGGTCGCGATCGGCATGGTAAATAAAAACCGGTTGGTATTGCAGGCGCATGCACTACCGGCCGGGGAAATCGGTCGGTATCGACTGTTGGTAAGTTAGCGAGGAGTAGAACCCGTGGTCGGCAAGGTAGGGAGGATAAAGTTCCAGAAGCCCCATAGCCCATACTACTGCAGTCGAACCCACTTTTCCTCGTTCAGGATCTTACTTGGATATGTGCATAGCAGACTGCAGGCTCGCCTTCCCACATCTAGTTAACAACAAACTACCAACGAGCAGGTACGATAGTGACCACAAAGCCATCATAATAGAAGTGGCACTTCTAGCAGAAGTTCATTGTATACCCCCACCGCTTGGCCCAAACATCAAACTTTTCAAAAAAACAAACTGGAAAAAATTCAACAGAACGCTAACAAACAAATACACCGTGCCGATCCCAGACGACAGAAACCTGTCTATTGCGGAAATCGACCTCAACATAGTGCATCTAACAAAGATTATCAATGACACCATAGATGAATCCGTACCTCGTCCCAAAAAACCGACAGCATGACCAAATATATAAACAACAAAATCAATAGTTTATATAAAAAAAAATCTTTCATCATAACTCAAATCAAAAACTGCAGAAGAAACAACAACCTATGGATGACTGACTCAGCGATCTCTCTACACATCATACTGAACAACATTAACACTGCAATCAAAAAGGAATTCGCAATAGCTTGCAACGTTTATTGGGCAAACGCTGCGAAAGAGATCAACCACCGCACCAGCGCTGACTTCTTCCCGAAACTCAATAGGCTCTACAGACCTCATGAACTCAAGTTCACTAACCAAATCACCATCGCTGACAACAATGATCGTATCGTGGACAGGACCAACCTCAATGCCAACAACTCAACAAAAATCAACAATAAGATAACCACATCGGACTCAGTCACCATGCTCAATATACTTGGTGCTCACTTCGAATTGGTCAACAAAGCCAAAGTTCCACCCCGCAACAACAGCCGATTACACGAGCTTATCTACCAGGAAACAGACACCCTCATCCATGAAATTGCTCATCGTACCTCAAATCACCAAACCATTTCGACCTTTAACGCAATCAACACTGCTTTAAAGCCCGCCCAACCTGCCCAAGGTAACACTGCGTTCTTCACAAATGTTTTAACCACATATAACACGCCGAAATGTTTAAAAAACAAGACGTCAAGTGGAATTGATAACATACCAAACGTAGTTCTGAAACACCTACCTATGCCAATAATCAAAGCATACACAATTATCTTCAATAACTGCCTGAACAACCTCTACTACCCTACAATCTGGAAGACTGCCAAAGTACTCCCCATTCTGAAAAAGGACAAGGATGAAACGGACCCTAACAGCTACAGGCCCATCAGTCTCCTACCTAACATAAGCAAGGTATTCGAAATGTTCATCAACAACCTCATAGCCGACCACGCATACTCAAACAACATTATCCCCTACAATCAGTTTGGTTTTCGACACCGCCACTCTAAGGTCCATGCGATCAACTGCTTCACCTCGGATCTATACCGACATGTGAATAATAATAGACTCATCGGAACAGGTCTTATTGACCTTGAGAAGGCTTTCGACTCGGTATGGCTAAGAGGGTTATTCTTCAAACTAATAAAAAAAGGATTCAACCAGCTCCTTATTATGATGCTATGGCAAATGCTACACTCAAGATCGTTCATAGTAATCCAATGGGACCACACGTCATCTATCTCCTTCAATATAGAGGAAGGACTCCAACAAGGTACCGTCAACTCGCCTGGACTGTTCAACATCTTCAACAGTGATGTCCTCAACCTATTCGACCTTAATTCAAATAACGATACACACTCTATTGCATATGCAGACGACCTCATAATGTATGTCACTGGCAAGTCTGCGAATACCATAGCCACCAAGCTTGAAGCCCTGATCAACAAAGTTAATGACTATTACACCCAATGGGGCCTAAAAATGAACCCAGCCAAATGCGAGACGATCCTCTTCCGCAAACCACTTCACTATTATAGCAAAGCTGCAAACGCCAACTGGAGAAACTTCCAAATCAAACTTAAAAACGGAAATGAGGCCATAACAATCCCTCGCAAACGTCAAGTCAAGTACCTGGGCCTCTACATTGACGACCTCATCAGGCTCAATTCTACTATTGACGCCCAGATAGCAAAGGCCAGGAAAGCCTGGGCAGCTATCAGTAAGCTCTTCTATTCCAGACATCTATCTACAGATTCCAAAAAAATTTGCTTTATGCTGCTCATCAGGCCTATCATCACATACGCAGCCCCCATCTGGGCAAACTGTGGCGCTTACAGGATGGAGAGTCTACGGATATTTGAAAGGCAGTGCCTCCGTCACTGCGTGCGCAACTACCGATCAGCACACTCCAACTTTCAGCACTACACTAGCGACCGCAAACTGTACGAGATCGCCAACGTTCCACGAATTGACTCGTTCATCATCAACATCACCAGGAGGTACCTAGCTTCTGCCCACAAGCTCCAAAACCCGATAGTAGACAATAACCTCAGTATTGATACAACATACGTCGATAAATGCTTAAACACCGGGTACGTACCCACCGAAGCATTTGCTGAAATTGACAGAAGAGGATTACTACAAAACAGCAACAACGTACCAATACTGTACCACTCACCGAGACACCAGTGCAACAAAAAAATCGATTATTCTCCACACATCAACCCTGCAGACAAAGCCAACTTTAAATATTCGCCAGCACTAACCTCCTCGTGACTACCTAGATGGTTCTAGACTGAATACCAACAACTACTGGTGGCTCACAGAAAACAGTGTTCACCTAGACGAACTACGCAGACGCCTCAAAAAGAAAAAAAGATGATCGCCCCGCAAGTCTCCCACAATCAAACTCTAGCTCGACAACTGCATGTTATCTACACCATCATTGTAATTCACTCACACATGTAACTCTTATACCATACACTGTTAAAAAAAAAGAAAAAAAGAAAAAAGGCTGCTGCCATACTCTGTATCTATGTAAATATGTATATATGTAATTTATGCGGTATTACTATGCCACAACCTTTCACTCATTCTACCCCTCTGCGCCAAATGTATAAGCGGTTTTTGCTAATACGCACTTTTTCGCACTTTACGCCAACCAAACAATGTATTACATAACAATTTTGTAACTTACACAAGCCTCAACCAGTTTTCTATAATTAAAAATATTACTTATGTCGACTGCAATTTAATATCAACTGATAAGAATTTTTCCATCGGTCTTACAGTCTTACAAATTAAATTAAAATAATTAATATTTATGGCAGTCAGATTGCCCTTGTTTATAATCACCCCCGCAGAATCTGAAATAAAAACTTAATTAAAATCTGGAAAAAACTTTGTTAGCAAAGGACGATCTGACTGCCCACCACCACCACATTGTCCGACGTTTCGAGCCTGCTCCGGCTCCTCCTCAGGGACTGAAATAAAACCCGCGATACACCTCCTTATATACCATGCACCCATACCCCTTCTTTTCTCTTACCCCACCACCCTCCACATTCCCTCTCCAACTTGCCATTCTCACTTAAATTAATAAAGAATGATAAATGTTATCTAATTTACTTGACTCTATCATTAAATTTACATTATTCCGATTTCTTAGAATGTGAATACTTTCAAGGCTTTCCCTCTTATATTTATTCTTAATCCCCTGTTCCAAAATATCCACACTCCCAAAATCGAAAGAATGCAAACTATTTAAACAATGTTCTTTCAAACCCGATGTACAACTTGAGCTGCGTAAACTATATTGATGTTCATATATTCTCTTTTTCAAATATCTACCCGTTTGACCAATATAACAACCATTACAATCCCTACAATTAATTTTATAAACAACTCCCGATTTCAAACATTTATCATCCTTGTCTTTACAATTACTAAATAACCTTTCTAAATTATTATCATTTCTAAAGAAAACTTGAATATTATGTTTACTAAAAACCCTTCTAATCCTTTCCGACAAACCTCTAACATATGGTAAACTAAAATATGCATTCTTTCCATTTCTATTCCTTGTTTGATTATCTACCAGCTGCTTCAATCCACCATTATAAATTTCCCACACTCTCTCATCAATCATTTTATCAATAAATTTTACGGGATAACTATTTTTAATAAATGTTTCTCTAACTAAATTTAAATTCTTTTTCCTAAAATCTTTATGTGACAATTTAATCGCTCTGTCAATGACACCTTTGATCGCACCTGTCTTGTTTCCGAATTGGTGGTGAGAATCAAAATTTAAAAATCTCACTGACCATGTAGGTTTTCTATACCAATCTAATTTCACTCTATTATTATTACCTCTAATGACTCTAATATCTAAAAAACTCAATTGATAATCTTTCTCAACTTCTTTTGTGAATTTAATTCTATCATGGATAGAATTAAACACATCCACTATTTCATCCACAAAACATTCTGGTACAACTGCAAAAATGTCATCAACATATCTTTTAAAAATAATTGGCTGAAAAACCAACTTAGACAAAGCAATACTTTCCAATTTTTCCATTACTAAATTGGCTATAACAGGTGACAAAGGTGATCCCATTGGACAACCATATCTTTGTTCATATAGACTATTATCAAAAGAAAAAATTGTGTTTTTAAAAACCAAATTAAGTGCCTTTATAAATTCATCTTTTGTTAAACTAGTATGTACTTTAATTTCAGACCATTTATCTTGTATAATATCATTCAACAACTCTAAAGGTATATTTGTAAACAAAGATACTACATCCAATGAAACCATCCTATGATCATTCGGAATAATAATATCTTTCATTATACCATAAAAACTCCAACTATCTTTAATATATGAATTTGTTTTACCCACTATCTTGAACAATATATTAGACAAAAATCTAGCAAGTCTATACGTCGGAAAATTTATCGATGATATTATTATTCTATATGTCAACTGTTCTTTGTGAATCTTAGGAAGCCCATAACATTTAGCTACAGTGCCATTTTCACATTTTAAATATTTAAACATACTATCTTTAATATAGGCTTTTGTTTTCCAATGCATCAATAATTCTTTCAATTTATCTTGTAGTCTATTGATATGTGGATTCCTAATTTTCACATAAGTGGTATCATCCTCCAACATAAGTTGAATTTTATTAATATAATCCCTTTTATCCGAAACTCCAGTTACATTTCCTTTATCTGCTTTTTGGAAGATCATATTCGGATTCTCTCTCAAGAATTTCTTCGTTATTTTTAATTCATGGAATTTTTAATTCAGTTTTCTATAACTCACAATATTCTTCCGCCAAATAGCTTTGTCGCGAATGCCCTCCTAGGGCTTTACGATGTACGCAAACCGTCATTTGTAAAGAGCCTTGTATTATTCTGTTATGCTCTAACGCACTTAACCACTGTACTGAATTGATAAATAAACAGAATTTAAACTAAAAAAAAAGTAGCGAGCAAGTCTAGTAATTCAAAGGTTCGAGGTTCGAATCCACTCAAAGAATTTTTTTTTATATATTTTACAGTCCCACTACATGCACAATAGGATTGCTTTTTACGCTTATTTATTTATTTATGTTGTTTTTTTTTGTTAATGGTTCCCATGAAAATAAATATGGGACTAATATTGCAACTATATGGGAACTATATGGGATACTGGTGGGAATACTATGGCCCGATTCCAGCCCGAATTCGGCTCAGGCGCCGGGGCCGAGTATCTTCCATATATTGATCTAATGTGGCTTGCAATGGCCCATATATTGCCCATACTTGTCCAACACTGTGGGCAATGTATGACCCACAAATTTTTTTTTGCGCGGGGTGGTCTTAGTCGTTATTCCGGTACTCAATCTATTAATTCATGAAATTTCGTATCATCTCGCTAAAAATATGAGCTATATTAGACACGCGCCAACTATAGTAGATACTCGTTAAACTCGTGGTTATGAACAGCCATGGCAAAAGGCCTCTTAATATGTTAAGAATTTTTTTACACAGGTGTAGAACAAGAATTCTACAGCACCCTTTCCGCCGTTTCAGTTTGCAACAGCGCATCAAAGCAACTTCTGATTTAACAACAACGATTCTGTTTCGGAACACTGGAGATTCGGAGCATATTTATTTGCAAAACTGTTAGATTTTCTAGAGCTAAAATAAATTATAATAATAAAATGGATTTAATTCAAGATTCGAAATCTTTATCCTATACTCAGCAGAGCCTTCGTAAGGGATGTTATTAACTGTTTTATTCATCATCACTTGTGTCAATTTTAAATTTCTGACCTTCTAACCTTTTAATTAGCTTACTAAAAGTTTTTTTTTGCAATATTATATGTATTATAATGGGAATTAGTAGTTTTCGGTTCGTCGGTTCTCAGAAGCACAATTCCCACTCGGTCCGTAATATGCAATGGCATTGTTTTTCGTCATAAGTGTCCGTAAAGTACATACTTTACGATCTGCTTTCAGGCTGTAAAGTTGTATTTTACTTTACGGATATGAGTCCGTAAAACATATACTTTACGGACACGTATGACGAAAAAGTTATTTTAGCTTCTTTAAATATCTGCGATATTATACAAAACGCTATCTCCAGTGCATTCAAATAAATACTCAAGTCTCTTACTTTTTCGCTTATTTTGACATTACCATCCGAAAGAGACGCATTCAAAAATATAAAATATTATGTAATCTCGAATTTGAGAAAAATGGACTTAAGTCGTTTTACCGGGAACCTATAGATTTATAACAAACCTTGAAATATATATATATATATATAGCAATTTTGCAATACAAATGCGACAAAAAAATGTATCATATGATGTAGTATTTCGAAACTTATGCAATGTAACTCTCAGAAATTGTTTTTGAGATTAGTAGCTATGTACTTTATAATGAATAAAAATAAATTGGAACTTTTATCACGTATAATATACGTAAATCATCTGCAATGCGCTTGTATAATCTATTAATTACTATATAAAGCATTTAAGAGAGTCGGGAAAGGTTGAATTGGGCTGCCGTTTACTTGGCTCGTCTGCGATGCAACTCGCTGTATTTCTATATTTTTCTTTGACTGACTGAACGCGATATTCCAAGCGGTACGACGGGGCTGGATTTTCGAATACCTGCTGACGTTGCCGCGACGTGTGTGGTGATCACTCGCGAGACCACAGATCCCTCCAACGATGTACAAGCTGATATTGCGAAGAGAAAGGAGGGAAGGTAGCTGAAAAGGGAGAGAGAGAAAGAGGCGCGCGACAAGCTGCATCGACAAAGAAAAATGACGAGCGCAGATATATCTATAGGGTGGAAAGAGTGGGGATGGAGAGCGCGAGGGAGGGCTGGGGAGAGCGAAAATTTTCGCGAAACTTGTGCACTCCCCTCCCCCCAAATCTACTATAGCGAGGAAAAGTCGCTGTGGGTTCGGTAGCGCATATATACTTACTATACCTATAGCTACTTACGGTATAGTAGTGACGGTTAGTACCTCGAGGGCAGAGGAAGTAAACCGGGCCGGCGGCGGGGGTGAGGAGTTAACATCGTCCTAGGCGGTTATCCCGAGCACACGAAGAGTCGGGGAGCCGAACCCACACAGCCGGCCAGGGATGAATCTACAGCGAAGGGTGGGGAGACCGGGAGAAGGATGAGTTGTCTTGGCTTGGACGTGATCTTTCATAGCTGCTTGATTGGCCCGCAGCCCGCCGGCGGCACAAGTGTTGTCCGTGGCCCGGGCGTTCGGCGGGCCAGCCGCGCGGGACGAAACATTTAAGGGCAGCGGCCCGCTAAACTGGCAACAATAAAAGGAGACACGTTGATGAAATCAACGAGTGGGCTTGGGCCAAAGTTGTGGAAGCTGGATAAGCCTGTAGAGGTGACTGCTGATATAGGTAAGCGTGCGAATGTGTGCGGGAATAGAGACGCGGCCTGTGTACGTATATACTTGCCCTCCGGCCTTGCTTCTCCTCTTTTTTTCAGCCCACGTACGCGAGGCGCGCTTCTCGGGCTTTTTCTTCATTCTGTTGCGCTTCCGCGCGCCGTGTGCCGTTATGATTTTTTTATTTTTATACATTTTAGAACTTTTTCCCGGGGTGCACGTTTTCGAGCCTCATGATGCCTGGACATACTTTCGTGTACATTATTGCTATAAGTTACGAGCTTAAAATACTAAATACGTTGAATGCACACACATCTGCATTTCTTCGTATTATCTTAATACATCTTTCTGGAACAATTTAAATGCAACATTTTTTCTGTTTGTTGTAATATTTAACGAAGTTTAAATACATTTATTTTCGTCAAGTAGCATTATGAGCGGCGAAATGTAAATATATTCATAATTCATAAAGTATTTTATGTTCTATTTAATGGAAAATAATTCTTTTTATACTAATTGATTAGTAATATATTCAAAAGTCATCGGTACAATTTCTTACAATTACTAAACTGTTTTACAGAAGAGTTATCGCTATCGATTTTGGTTCGTTCAAAATCTCAAGGGTATAGAGAAATTCTATACCTTATACGTATAAAATGGGTTTTATTTGAGTTTACTTACGTTTTAGAATATACTCACGTATATTAGTTTGTTCAAAATTTACCTCGATATATGATGGATCTAAAATTTTACGCAAATTGTATTTCATAAATTTCAGTGACTAGCTAGGGTTAGACTTTGAAGAAAATCTTCAATCTTATATAAGATTAATCCAATCAATCATATTTATTGATAACACAATCCTGTAGCAGAATACTTTCGCCATAAATAATTTCTTGACCACGATCCTTTCGATAGCAAATGTCTTTGGCCATATTTTCTCAGTCATAAATGGAAAAGCGTAGGGAGGTAAATAGAAATCTAGCCAGAGGCCACATCTCAGTCAACTCGATCACGTAATGACCCTCGTAACATAAAATTCCTCGCTCTCAGTCCTCCCGCGCGAGATCATCTCGTTCATATAGTATTCGGCGCAATTCAGCCGTCTCATATGAAAGCTAGCGTCCGAGCGATCGGCCACATGCGCGCGCAGAACGTTGTCGCGGCGGGCGATTAAGAGATTACTTACCCCCCTTTTGCGCGTGCATATTAATGGGCGAGAGATATGTACGAATAGACAGAAAAATTTGACGAGAACACGGTGGCGTGGTCGTGCGCATACTGGATGCTCCCGCGCGTGCGGCTGCAACAGCTGCAGGCAGGCTCTTTAGCCATAAAATAATGTCCCTCGATACAACGTGGTAAATACAAAAGGATATAAGCGGGGGCAGGCGACGCGACCGCCGCACATAACGGGCTCGTGTGTAGGCCTCTCCCTCCCTCTCTCTCTCTCTCTCTCTCTCTCTTTAGGCGTCTGTCTGTTGCGCCTTTATCGCACGACAAGACCGTTAAATCCCCTCGGGGTCGCTTCTTCTCTTCCCTTCCTCGTATACTCGGAATATCCCTAGCTCTAACATGCCCCTTTCTCACTCGTTCACCCTCTCTCCGCAATTTTTCCTCTTCGTCTCGCTAACGTTCCCTGATTTTCTTCGTGTCTTTCTTTCATTTGTTCCTCCACCTTTTCATACTATGTATCAGATTTACATTCTGAGAAGTTATTTCCAGAGATCTTGGTGCGTAAAAATGATAAATGTCCACCTGATCCTAGAGATCAATTGCTATAGTTATAAATAGTATATAACCTTACCTTAGAAGGTTTGATTATTTTACGCGTATATATACATTACTGGGCCTCGTTTACTTATCTTTAATATAAATCCCTTCGATCATTATATTTCGGTTACATCTGCGTGCCCTCGCACATTCACGTACGCGGAAGTTTTAGCACTCTCGGTCGCACTTGAATTCGCATAAGCTGGGAGACGCAAAGTCTTATGCTAATGTAGAAGCGAGGTGCTCTCAGCCGGCCTCGCCATTTCCAGTGCTGCGCAATGCGCTGCGTCTGCAGCACATTTTCATTAGTATCGATGCAATAGGTGAGTTACGGCCCCTATCTCCGCGGGCACAGTAATACAACAGCGCGGCGGGGCTATAGTGCGCGGTGACGCGATCGCAGACGCGAAATTTGTAGCCGCGGAGCACGGCGATATAGAGGAGAGAGGCGATAACTCGAGTGAGTTATATCGAGGGTGGCGCGTCTGCGACGAGTCTTTCATTGAATGCTCAAAATTGGATTTGGATAACTTTTGCGCCGATTGGGAAATGATGTATTTTCAGCGCGGCCGGGCTTTACGCGAGCTGGAGGAAAAAGCGCGCGCGTAGAGGAGGGGCTTAATTGCTTTCTAATCGCTTTTTTCCCCGGAGCTGCTCCCGCTGGGATTTCATTGCATCAGTGGCCGATGCTTTTTATAGATGCAGTCGGTATCCGTTCCTTTTTTCGAACGTCGTGTCAACCAAGTCTCTAATTTCCCCCTTTATGTCGCTCTCTTTTCAAATTATTTTTATACTGACTTCTCATGTAAATCGAGATCGCTACAACTTATCTCGATGTTTCTATTTTTAATCTATTAGAGGTCGCTCAATGTACCTAGTGTAACATTTATTATCGTTAAAAGACATTTAAATAAATAATACAAAAATATTGATTGTCTAAAATAACGATTTTGGAGCCTTTTGTGCTTGAAACAATAAAGTTTGAATTGTCAACAATAGCAGTATACGGAAAAATATAAAAATCCAATAAAAATTTTAATGAGCCACGCATAAATTTTCCGACACAATTATTTTTCTTTAAACTCCCCTATTGTATATTATCAAGTTAAACTTTATTATAGACACTATGACTTCAAGTTGAATGTTTGCGGTTTATTTGCGGACGTCGTGCTCACCGCACACGCTGTTTATCGCCTGAGGAAGAGAAATTCCGTCAGTCTTAGGACAGCTTCCGCTCAGCGTATTCGCCTGGCAAATTTAGCTAGGAGCCCCGCAGCGTCATGCACGACAAGCGGCAGATCGAGCGAAGAACTTGTACTTCTTCGTTCTACATATTTCGTCGCCATTGTCGCTCTCTTGTTCTTTCCCTCCCTCTGTCTCTCTCTCTCTCTTCCTGCGTCGCCTCTTCGCTTCGCAGTGCACGATTTTCGCGCATCTCTCTGGCTGCCGTGTCGGCGCGCGTTGTTTGAGCATGCGACATGCGCCGCACGCGCGTCATCCCCGAGAAAATGAGCTTTTCCTTCTCTCTCGTTGTTGCTGCCGGCGCTGCTGCTGTTGCTGCCTTTTCCCCGCCTCTTTCTCGAGTCAACGATGTATCGAATGCCGTCATCGCATCGCCCGCGTACGTAGGAGACGAAACGATGCGACGGAGGCTCGTAGCCGCAGCCAGTGGCTCGAGGTGTCGCCTCGAATCGCACGCCATTGTCACAGCACGCGCCGAAGATATAATACGAAAGATACTATTCTTTGTCTTTTTGCACTTCTTTTGTTTCTCATTTCGTTTTCCTCTTTTACTCAATTTTTCCATTTTCATTTCTTCACATGATTTTCGCTGACTCTATTCCCTTTTCTTTTGATATTGTCTTTTGCCAGATTTTATTTTGAGAAATGATATTCTTTTTCTCAATTCACTCCCTCTACTTATTTAGTAAATTTTTATTCTAATACTTTTTGCTTTTCATTTCATGGTTGTGCATTCGCCAACCACTGAAAGGTACTTGCTATTTAAAAATATATAATTATGACTAATCTCTACACTGTGTGAATCATAATATTTAAAGTAATAGATGTACATACTTCACATGTTATAGTCCTTTATACGTGCTTTTACATTACATGACTCCATTTAATTAATTTCTACTTGTTCATGATGTTCCAAGCATTTTCAAAAATATTGAAATTGGTAAAAATTGGAGAAAAAACCAGATTGAAAATAAAAAACTAAGAAGTAAAAAGTAGAACGTTGCCGCACTATAAACAACTCTTTCACATCACAGCATGCTTTCTTTAATGTAACCGCATTTTTCTCTGAATTTTACATTTCTAGGCGCAGGAATTTAGATTTTGTCATATTGTATTGAATTCACGTAGCTTTAGGTAAAAAATTGTCAAAACGCTAGACATCAACAAGGAAGGAGAGACTGTCCTTGCAACCGAGGAGCAGCCTATCCATATCCCCCTTCCCCGTGCAAGCACGATGCAACGTGCAAAATGTACTCTCCCCGCCTCTCTTTCTTCTCACCCCGGCGTGCCATATATTTTCGCCTCTCTCTCTCTCTCTCTCTTTCTCCCCAGCGCTCTGGTACGCGCGCGCGGACTGCTTTCGTATTCCAGCAATACGGGAGCGTCGGTGGCGGCGGCGCTCCCCCGGCATCGCGTATGCAGAGCGGCCCCGCGCGTTCGCGCTCGAGCTACTGATGCCTTCTTCGTGAATCCTTCCGCCATCAGCGCCGGCAGCGGAAGACGTGCGCTCGCGGTGTAGCTACCGCGAGATGAGAAGACAAAGGCTGCATCGCCAAGATGGCCTGGATCATTGCTGCAATTCGCCGCGGCTGCTGCACAGGCGCTGCCGCCGTTCCTTCACTCCTTCCTGGCGGTGCGCGCGCGCGCCCGCAGCGAGGCTCTTCTCGTGATTTAGGGCTTTTCATTAGCAGCGCTGCGCCCCGCGCGCGCACTGCCGCCCTGACTCTGATTGCGAGAATGGGAATGACGCTTTTTATGTGCGCCCCCATAAGAGTGTCACGTGCGATTGCCGCGCGGCGGGCAATTCATGTTCACTTTTACGCCACTCCTGCCGATTGGACCTGTTTAGGACCCCGCTGGATTGATCGGAACCCTAAGCATCGTAAAGAACAGCTTCAATTAGCTCTACTTTCTTGAAAATACTTTTTGTCTTCAAGCTCTTAAATCTGGCATCAAAAATTTAGTTACTGAGAAACTTTGCCGGCCTATTGTTAAAGTATTTTAGGAAGCAGCATGCGCGGAACTCCTTAAAAAGCAGTGAAACGTTAACAATGCTACTCTCGGCTTTTGTAATGCAAACTTGCCAAACATATTGATTGGGCTTAAGTTTTCATAACTTAAAAAGGAACATAAACGAAAGACAATTTTTTATAAACTGTTTACACCAATTATCAACTAATTTGAATGATAACAAACACATTTATTAGTTTACTTTCATAAATTTAAGGGGGCTAGACACCTTTTCGTCTGAAAATAAAAAAGTCTTTTTTTAATATATAAATATCCACTGATTATTCTACAATTTTTTCCCCTAAAAGAGGGTATATTTACCTTACTTTAGCACTTTATCTGGGCCTTTCTATCGGCTAGAACCATAGTTATGGATGGAACAAGTTTTACCACTGTCCACACGATTTAAAATGATTCTATCGATAAAATGACTCTAAATTTGAAGAGGGTACTCCTGAATAGTATAATTTTCGTATAAATGTAGGATTTTTTTATTCAATGTGAGGACAAATTTTTATATGAATTTTTCATTAATTTTTCTAATTTTTTTTATTTTTGCAAATTTTTTCTTATGTAAAAATTTTTCCTGACATTGAATCAAAAAATCCTACATTTATACGAGAATTATACTATTCAGGAGTACCCTCTTCAAATTTAGAGTCATTTTATCGATAGGATCATTTTAAATCATGTGGACAGAGGTAAAACTTGTTCCATTGATAACTATGGTTCTAGTAGATAGAAAGGCCCTGATAAAGTACTAAAGTAAGGTAAATATATCCTCTCTTAGGGGAAAAAATTGTAGAATAATCAGTGGATATTTATATATTAAAAAATGACTTTTTTATTTTCAGGGAAAAAGGTGTTTAGCCCTCTTAAAAACGGTCAATTAATTTGATTTATTAACAGATGTAGCGTTTTGCAAACACACAGCAATACACGCTTTATTAATTTATATTATTCTTCCAATAACAGCATAAATAAATCTTTTGACGACTGCAGATGATGAATGTTTTTATAATTACATTGAAGAAATCCTTGTCAGTATTAATATTCCTGTCGTGATCGTTCTATAAAAATTAACGATAATATATGCAAAGGAGAAAAGCTCAAACCGCAGCATCATACTGCATGCATACATTTCCTTGTCCAGGCTAATTGTGAAATAAAAATAATAACTAAAAGAATAAACGAAGGAAAGATGAGTAAAATTCACCACTGATTAACCGTTTATCTTCGTTAAATCGTCCTCGTGCATCAGTATACGTATAGAGTAGCAGAGCGCATTCCACATTCTGGCAGCATGTCGCGGTCACGACTTTTTTTTCAGTCGGTTTTTCTATCTCGCTCTCTCTTTCTCTCTCATTTCGGGTGCGCGAGTCGCTCGCAAAGGCTACGCACAGCGGCAAAGATGAACAAAGAGCGGAAAAACCAAAAGCGAGAAAAGTTTCGTACTCTTCTAACTCGACTTTTCTCTTCTCTTCCCGGCAAACACACGTGCCCGGCCGCAGGTACAGATGTGTGCAATATAGCACAGCGGTGGCCGGTATCCTGGGCTACTTAGCGAGGCGAGGGTCTATACGTATATACGCAGCTATAAGCGCTCGCGCGCGCGCGCGCGCATCTGTCTGGGTGTCCTGTCCAGTGAGCCGCGTGACAGCTAATATCCGGCCAGGAAACTAACCCCCCGGGCCTCGGCGCGGCGCTCTCCTAACCAACGCGCGGAGTCGCGGCCGCTGCGGATGCGTGTCCACGTACATAGAGATACATTGGCCGATGTGCGAACTAACCCAATATTAAAGCGGGAGAGGCTATACTTATATATGGATCGCGCGGCCGGGAAGGCAGCGTGTGATTTTTTATTATGGAGACGAAAGTTTCTTGTGCACGATTGCTTCGCGACCAGAGTCGTCTCAAACACGCCCCAGTCGTGTGCGGTTGCTCGCTACTGCCACTCGTCTAATGATCGGTACGCCTTCCTCCGCTCGCGATGACAACGCTCTGCTCTTTTTTCTTCGACTTCGTTTTTCGCCCGGCGTCGTCGTAGTTGGGTTCTTCGCGGTGCAGCTCCGAGCTGGAATGGCTTATTACGCCGCGCGTCTATATACCTTGTGGCGTTTAATGAAAAGGTTTATATCTTGCGCCAGTTCGAGCGCACTTTTTCGATACCGCGCGTGCGTCGCGACGACCCCCTCCTCGTCCCTGCTGACTCTTAGAGTTGTGAAAACGTTGTTTTAAAGTCAACGTAAAAGTCTCGGGGTAACTTTTATAATTGAAAATTTTCACAGACAGTTTAGTTGCTTCTAAAATCATTATGTGCGTTAAAATCGCAACATTAGATCTATATCTTTGCTTATTTACCAAGAAAACCTTGTGACGGTAGAACAAAGTTTTCATTATAGATGTAGAAATATATTCTGCAATATTTCAGATTCAAATAGATTATTTTTTTAGAAAAGTATGTGCGTGTGAGTGTAGATAATAACCAGATTTCACGATTCTAGAGTCAGTGTTATATTAATGAAGAGATAATCTTTTATTTAAGTAGCATATCCCACAAGTATAAAAGATATTAAAAATGGCTAAACAAATGAGCAACGTTAATGGACGGTATTGAGTTGCCTTAAACAAAGTGTCCCAAGCAACCGTCCACCCGTTCTACGATGAAGAAAATCCTCCTATCTTAAAAAAGTCATGAGCGGAAAGTGAAGCCAAAATAAGTCGTTTGTGATTGACTAAGTCCGATCAAAATAAACTTGTGATTGGTTGACGTTGATGTGACTGACGCGAGGCTCTTGTGCTTAACAATTGAGCGGACTGGCTAAAACTAAACTGTATATAAAACGACATGTGCCGTAGTCTTCTGTAAAGTGTAGACAATGTACCGTATTTTATGACAGTGTCATATGTTCTGTTTCATTGTTTTCAAATCTTCCCTTAAAAAAAGTGATGACCGTAAACATTTTTTTAACGATATTTCATTATTATTAAAACTAGTTACCGACACCTAGAAGAAAATTTAACAAAATATGACAATCATTTTGACTTTTTATCCAATTTAGATTTCAAAACGGTCATGTTGTTCCTTGTTCAATTTCAGGGGTACCACAGGAAAAATTGGAAAATTATCTAAACCTGCAAAGTTACAATCAATTGTTTATAAATATGTGAACATTTCTCAATAATAATAAAATGTCGTTAAAAAAAATTTTTCGTCGTCTTAACACCTCTACCTTCAATGTATGTCGTTGCTTGTAAATGAGTGACGCTGAATCGATTGCGAGTATTCTCAGCGTCACTCTCCATTCCAGGAGATACGTAATTTTAAGCCGGAAGTCGGTTTTTCCAGTAAACAAAAAAAGTGTGCTTCGTTTCCTACAACTGACATTATCCATTCAGCATCGCTAATTTATTAATAGGGGGCTTTAGATACTTCATTTGAGTTCATTTTCTTGATTTTACTTATCGTAGTGAACGTAGATTTTTATTGAAATTTAATTTTACTTTACAGTTATTATATAAAGATTTCAATCTGTTATCTGAATCTATATATTAACCTCTTTATTAACTTTAATTGTACTCTTCACAATATATTCTACCTAATATACTGCCGAGCTAAAATTAAATATTACTCGTTTGGTGGCATACCTCGTAATTGTCTTAATGGGCTTCTGAAAAATTTACCCGGCCAATAAACGCTGTCAAGTAAATGCTCTATCAGATGCGAAGCACTTCGTGTATTTTAAAACGCTTAATTTTCCACTGCAGAATGGGCGGAAAGAAATTATCGATGCGCATTTTCGTCGTGAATAATTGCGAGGCTTTCTCTTCCGCGCTCTGCGTCTGCATTTCTTGAAATAAAGCTATTTTTACGGCGGATGCCATTGGTTGCACTCCCTGTCGCCCCTAATAAATTCAATTAGCCGTGCATCAGCAGCGCAACCCGGACGCCGATAACTAATCGCCGAAAATAGTCGCGGCAGTAATGGCGGCGTCCGCACTGCACGGAATAACGGGAGAGGAAGAAATAAAGCAACGGATGATATAAAAAGGGATGGGCGACGGCGCCGACAGCGGACTCATTAGGGATTCCGGGAGAGAGCAACGGCTTTTTCCCGCGCTTTTTCACGGACTACATAATATGGCTCGTCTGCCGAGCACTCGGATGAGTGCTAACCGAGGGAATGGGATATGGGAGAGACGAGAGGAAGAAGGCCGAGTATCGAAAGTATGACATCGAAGGCGAATGACATCGTAGAAGTAATAACCGAATCCAATATTCCTTCCTTTCACTGGGGGGCCGTACACGTAGTTGACAAAAAATGAAATTTGCCTTTCAAGACAGGACTGTCAGCGACAGGAGTTGTACCGCTGGATTTTCGCCGAGCTTTCGCCGCTGCCGCCACCCCTCAATTCTCAATCCTTTGCCCTTTCCTCATCCTTCTCGTCTTCTTCCCCTCTACTTGACTGCTGTTTCTTTTTCTGTCTCTCGGTTCCCTTTATAGCTTTTATATGGAGATGTTTACTTTCTTCTTTCTAGGGATGATGTACATACATGCTTGTAAATTCCTTCATTTCGCTTAAGGGCAAGCTGTTTCGCGCAAGCGATAAGAAAGAAGTATTAACAAGTTTTACTGCGATTGCAACAATTATTATAGAGTAGTAGCCTATTACTGTTAATAGAAATAGAAAACTGGATAATTTTCTTCCTAATTAGTAGCTTATATTGTTTATTATGATGCGTACACTGTCAGAAAACTTCCATGTATATGTAGGTATACAATGTGTACATTTGGAAACGCAATATATATATATATATATATGGAATTTTTCTGACAGTATTTTTAATAATACAAATTTTATTTATAAAATTTGCAACGGTAAAATCAAGCAAGCTGTTAAAGGTAACGTCAGCAATAGAGATTTTAGCTTCTCTCAGCTATAAACGTTTAACAAGCTAGGCCGTCAACGATCCAAGAAATCACAGTGATCCTAAACTGAAGCAAGCGTAACACCACAAATAAAGTTTATGTAGTAACACCGGCACAAGCGATAAATTTGTCACTGATAATCGTGTCATTAGCCCTTTAGCGCCGTACGTGCGTCACGGCGCAATGAGCAAAATCTTTCATTTCGAGCTAAGCTTTCACACAGTGCATACTCTTTATTTTCAAGGGGCTTATCGTCAGCATATGCGCGAGCTGAGAGGGCGAGCTGAGAGGGGGGGTGAGAGAGAACAGTTCGGTAGCAAATCTGATTTATGAGTCAGCGGCGAGGAGTAGCATTGGCCGCAGACGTTTATGGATCACCATCGGATATTTATCGGCCGGCTTCGTTTGCACTGGTTAAATCGAATCGACCGCTCGCTACTCTATCTCCCGCCCCCCTCTCTTTCTCTCCCTCTAACCCGTATTTGCTCATTAATCAGAGATGAAGAAACAGAAAATGAAGCTGGAACAGAAATAAATATATACACAAATTGATAACGGATGGTAGAGATAAACTGGGGAAATCTTCTGACAAATCTTTTCTATCTTGCGTCCTTTATATATGCTATAGCTTATTCACACTTGCTTTTGTACTGTTTCGAAACGAAAATCAATTGAAACCTGCTTTCTCACCTAATTATTATATATAAATTACATAAGCAGTATTGAACGTTTTGCAATGTATTCTATATTTAAACAGTTGAAAATCAGATACAGTTTTGACACAAGTACACTGAGAACAATGTTGTAGTAAATTTTGTTATAACTGTAATAAAAATTACTATAAAGTATAGGAAGGGTGAGATAAATACACTTTATGCTGCATTTTTATTATAATTGTATGAATAATTACAAAATTTCTTGTAATTTTTATGACAGTTGTTGATTAGAAAATATTACGAAATAAAAGAAAAATTGCTATACACATAGCAAAAACTGTGATATAATAAAATTTAAAATATATGCTTTTAATTTTTATTAGAATAGAATATAAATTTTATTTTGTAGCGTTTAAATTTTATTTTGTAGCGTATAAATTTTATTTTGTAGCGTATTAAAAATTACTATAAACATAGTAAAAAGTGCCACATTCAAAAATTGCTACAGGCCATAAGAAAGTTTGCTATCCAACATATAGTAAAAATTGCTACAACATTAGTGCTTTCTGCGCAGATCAAGGCGCCCACGTGTCTGATTGAGGTTACGTTTCTACGGGAATTTCACTTTGTCTTGCTTTTAAGTTTTCAAAACATTCAAAACCTTACTTCAATTATTTTATTTTTATATTATGCACATTAATGATAAGTTTCTTTGTGTTATCAAAGTTATTTATTGTCATTATTTAATATTATCTGAAATTTTCTTGAAATCGATGGTTTGACATGTACAAGTTCCAAAATTTTACACTCAAGAATCCTATTTGGGTAAGTGGTTAGCGCGTCCGATTGCCGCGGTGAAAGTTGCAGGTTCGATCCCAACGCTCGTAAAAAAAAATATTTTTATTTCTCATTTTAATTTATTTTCACATTAAATATTGTATGATTAGAGTCTGAAAATAGTTCTGAAAACAGCCCGAACGGGAAATGAATAGGGGGTTGCCTTAGATGTTTGTAAGGCGCGTAACGGCGCTTCCGCCCGGCCCTGATAGTGATGATAGGGCCTTAGTGACGCCGGACAAACGCCGTATAAGGGCTATTTCATGTCGCCCTGACTATGACCTGACGTTCATTTCCGGATCCCCGCCCTACAAAAGCCTTAAAATCGCATTGACGTGGTTTCATTTTTGGGGTTACAATAAATTTTCACGGTATTGTTACGTTGTCATTATTGCGCGGGTAACTTGTCAAAACAACTTATTGATGATTTCTTAATCATTTCGGGCAACTTTAGAGCTTTGCGCGAGATTAGTTATCTAATGCAGGAAATTAAGAAGAAATAACAAGTCCGAATGAACTGCCAGGGCCGCGTAGATGCCCCGTTACTCGCCTTACATCGGGCTTTACGAGGTGCCATGTCAGGACCTTGTAATTTTTCTAGGGCATCGGACAAGGCCCTAATGTTAGCCCTAAGTCAATTTCCGTTCGGGAGGAAGAACGAGAAAAAATTTAATTTTTTGAAATTTAAGGTCATTCATAAAAATTACTATGTTGCATAGCAAAAATTGTTATAATTTCGATTGTCCATCCGTTCCTACGTTCCTACAAAATATAGTAATTTTTCTTATGTTTATAATAAATTTTACTACAACATTGCTCTCAGTGTACATGCAGAGAAATCATGTAGGAAAATTTACAAATTTCTATAGGAAAAATTAATTTTTCATGCGGTATAATAATATAATTTTTCTATAAATGTTTCCAATTTAGTATGGTAAATTTGATAACAACCCGTATAGGAAATATTTTTTGAGAGTTAAAAATTTATAATATATTACGCATCTAAGGAGGAAAAACTTGGACAGTCCACAGCCCGTGTAAATTGCAAACACGGGATGTGGGCTGGCTAATTTTTCTCCCGTGGTGTGTATACTATTTTTCGCCATACCCGGCCCGAACAAACCACATTCGCGGGAAACAGAATCAGAATACATCTTCGCTTTGATAAGATTAATGTAGTAGTTTTTAAAACCAAATTTTTCTCCGTGTAGGGGAAGGTGAGGCGATCTGGATTGTGGGTATAACTATAACAAAATAATTCGAAAAATTATTTTTTTTTACATTGATTATAGTAAAAACGTAATCATGGCAAAAAATATCAAAAATATTTTATTTTGCAACGATAAAGAATGATTAAAGTTTTAGGGTAACGAAAAACGCATGTTACAATTTTATATGTGAAAAAAATGTTAGGTATTAACTATCATCTTTTTAATAGTACCATGTGATTGTTTGACTCTTAAACTTTCATTTTCATGTTACACTTTCTTTTCTTACGTTTTTTAACTTTTTTAAAACTTTGAATGAAAAATAGAGAGAGTACGGACGACAGAGGGAGAAACTTCACGACGACGTCTCTACGCTAGCCTGCGGCGCATATAAGACCATCTCTCTCTCTCCAGCTTAAGTATAGAATAAAGCTCGTTTATTAATTAATAAGTATCACTACTTCATACAACCGAGACGGCGACTCTTTACAATGATTAATAATTATTAGTAATAATTATTATAGTGTACATAACAAGGTAAAGGACCCAATACTGGGATAGTTTTGATCATACTTTTTAGGCACGACCGCTTCTCGGCAGAGCCTTATATTTTCACTAGAGCGAAAATTATAACACTTCAAAAACGAACAATTTGTTGCATAAAAACTATTTTCCACCCAGAATTGGTTCATTTTAGGCGTTTTTTATGGTGTATGTGTGTATGTCCGTTCGTATGTAGTCAAGTTTATGGAATATCTCTGCGAATTTCCAATAGATCTTAACGAATTTTGGCCCAGATACTCGTCTAATTATAAGTAAGCTCCAGTCTTATACCGAACCGAATCGATCAACAAATAAAAAAACGCCAGAGCAAATAAAAATTTGAAAAAATCGATTTTTGAACATAATGTGAACAAATTAATTTTACGTCAAAAAACAACAAATGCATCTGCTAAAACTAATTAAAACACGTCTTTTTTACATGGAAAATTTTTTTCTATGAACAATATTTAACAATGCAATAGCGAAAAAACCGCTAAAATCATCAAAAATAGTCGTTTTTTTGCTATTTCTTTACAGGATTTGATTTTACACAATAATGTTAAATGTAAAAGTTATAGATAATATTAAAACAAAACTTTTTTCTGTTAAACATTTTTTTGTACAATCAATTCCTGACGAGTTAAAGTCATAAAAACGATTTTTAACGCCTAAATATACATAAAATGGACGATTTTCGGCTATAACTTGACAAGATTTGATTTTATACAAAAATGTTAAATGTAAAAGTTGTAGATAATATTTAATCAAAACTTTTTCCCATTTAACATTTTCATATAAAATGGATTCCTGACCGCTTAGACCTATAAAAACGATTTTTAATGCCTAAATACACCTGAAATAGTCGATTTTCGCTTATCATACAAGAATTTGACTTTCAATAAAACTGTTAAATACAAAGCGTATAGATATAGTTTAAACAAAACTTATTCCCAATTAACATTTTTATGTACAATAATTTCTGGATCATCTAAACGTATAAACATGATTTTTAATACCCCAATACACGTATAGTGAATTTTTGCTTATTATTTCACAGAATTAGATTTACACAGAAGTATTCGATAAGATGGAAAAAATCGACATAACATTCCAAAGATAATATAATTACAAAAACATAATAATAAGATACAAAATTACATTTGATTACAATATTCAATGGGATAAACACATTGGAAGAATAATTAAAGAAACAAAATATCTATTTCCCTGTTTTCTACAAAAAGATTTTTAATAACAAATTTAAAAAATTTGATATAAGATTACCCAGCGCTTAACCTACTAACTATGTTCCCAGGACCTAAGCGATTGAACTAAAAAAATCAAAATTGTGTAATATTATATAAGTACATGTTAAAGGAATATCATATATAGAAAAAAAACTTTTGTGTAATGTATGAGCTATAAATGTTGTAATATGGTAAATTTCAATGCATAAAGAATGCAATATTCTAGCTGACTCAGTCTTACAGCATGTAGAAAACTATTAAATAGGCAAGTCTCACTGGGTAGAAGTCTGCGAAATACATAATGATGTATTTTAATACAACAGATACCCTGAAGCGAGTTCTTACACCCTGACTAAACTTAGAAATTAAATAGACGAGCTAATATTACCAGGGACAACTACCTACCCTTATCGCATTTAACAACACACACAGCACTTATACACTGAGAGAAGGATTTAGTTATAATTAATGTGGCATTGTAATTATTAACATGCCTATGTTTAAATTTGGCCAAATATATATATTATAACAGTTAAATTAATATCTTTAGCCATACATTTCATCTTATTACAATAAAAGAATGATATTGTAACAGTTACAATACCGCCGATCAACAGTTACGCAAGCATTAGGTAAATGACGTGTTCATAATTTTAATTTTAAGTGAAACCTTTCAATAAGAAAATAATAATATAAAATAGAAATCACGTAAAAACTACTTTTATAAATTTATTTCAAGGCATTTTTGAATGAAAATTCTTATTCATATTATTTTACATATTTAATGGGTAAAAAATGGGTAGGGAATGAAAATAAATTTAGAATACAAACATTTATTTCTAAATTTTATTCTAAATCACGACGGCATACAACTAGTGAACCTGTTGGTGTTTTGTGAGCCATTATAGGTCTTATAAATTTCTTTATATTTACTTCATATATTTTCTCAGAACTTGCGCCTAACGGTTGTACAATTTCATAGCTTTTTATATGATTATTATAGCCAAGAGTTAGGAATTTCGTGTATACAGAAAATATTTGTTTTAAAGGATTTTTTAAAATTGCCTTTATTTTTCCAAAGACAGGATCATTGTTCTTATCATTTTTAACATAAAGTATGTTATCCTTTTTATACAAAGTTCCATTTATTTTTACTGATAATACTTCACATTTTTTTTAAATTTTTTATTTTCCGATCTTTAGATTTTCCTATAACTTTTCTAAATTCAATTACATCATCTAACCCTGTATTGCTCAATAATCAAAATTTGGTCTTATTCTCTCGTGCGTGCAATTTCAAAGATTTTCCCTTTGAAACTGTTGTAGTAGAATCCTTTATATGAATTTTGCAGGATTTAGGTGGCAATACGCTCGAAATAATTTGGAACTGAGCATAATGTAGATTATCTAAAAATACAATTAATAAAGTAAAGAAATATAATTAAAAATATAAAAAATATTAAGTCGCTATTAGATTAGGTATTAGGGAGTTAAATGTAAATTATTTTTAAAATACCTTCACTTATATCTTCACATTCAATTATTTTGAGCGTTATATTATTTTCTTGATTTAATTTTTTTTTATAGAGGGATAATAACTTGGGTAAACAATTTTCCAAACCACAAATGAAACCTTCCAAAGTATTATTGTATTTCTTTAAAAAGTCGATTTCAATCTGTAATAAATACATATTATTAAAAATACTTCTATTATATATTTGTAACTTTGAAAAATTTATTATCAGTTCATGCCCACAAGATTCTTTTAAAATTGGCCAATCATTAAAAATATGGGTATAATTTTTATTTTCATTGCTTTCAAAATCTATAACACGAAGGTAATATGATTCATTCCAGTGATGTAGAACTTCCTCAGACGAGTCTCTATTATCTTGAAGCCATGCCCTACTCAAGACCGCACTTTCATCTGCGTATCAATAAACAATAATAAATTTTAAGATCTATTTTTAATAATTAAGATATTAGATAATTAAGTTAAGTAATCTTACTTTCTTTACTTGTTGTTACTAAAGCATTTGAACACACTGGTTCATTATGTACCAATTGAAGGTTTAGAGCGTTTCTAATATATGTACATTTATTCCTATATTTATCCACTAATTTCCCTTTCGACATTCCACATACATTATTTCTTGATTGCTTTTTACTGGTTGGCGGCACATAGTAAGTCTCTTTACACTCATTGGGAAATATTTCTATTATTTTGTGTGCTAAATAATCATGATCGTAGTTCTCTAGTTTTCTAAAATAATAAAAAATAATTAATTTAAAATAGATAAGACAGTTAAATATATAAAACAAAAAAGAAAATGAAGAAAGATCTTTGGCGTCATACTTGCACTTTAATTTTCACAAAATAAGTGTCAATTATGTCACACAAGTATGACTGTGTTCGGGAATTCAACTCTTGTTCATACTTGTAAATAATTAAAATTACTTCTCCAAGTGGGTGATTAAGCAAAATTTTTCTTAAATCAAAATCTGCTATCTCTCCAAGCTTTGGCTTCTTTACTGGTGGGGCACCATCCGTTATACCATCATCATCATCAACTCCACCGCTTTCAGAGTCCTCATGTATATTAAGTTGTTGAATAATTTCTTTCTTTACATTTGCAACTCTATTATCTACTATTACTACTCTATTATCTACTGGCATTACTTTAATAAGCTGAAAAAAATGATTTAAAAATAATACAATTTTATGTGAGATTTTAGACAAGTAACTGAAAATTAAATTTTATATTACATTTTTTACATGTTTCTGAAATTTAAGGCGAACTCCAAGGATAGGGATCAATGTTGAAAATTCATTGGATGTATTAATTAACTCCTCAAGGATCTCAACGTCGGTTATGCCTGAGTCTGGAGACACGGGAAAACATTGGAAGATATATGAGTGTTTGAGGTTATAGGTAGTGTGCCGGGAGAAATAGAGAATTCAGTTGTACTTACCTTTTAAAACTTCGTGATATTCCGCAAGACCCCAGGCAGCCAAAGTTTCCTTAAAGTCCATTATTGGCGAGATTTCGTCGTTAAGAAAATAGAAGCAATCAGTGCCGAGATTTTTCAGTCGCGGGATTGCGCTATGCGGCAGCGTAAAAGACGGTTAGGTATCGGGAGCGTTCGAGCGGACTCCGCGGTTGCAGACGCGACCGATGCGGCCGCTGTACAGCCCCCCCTACCACATATAAGGTTGTATTCAATTTCATATTGTAACTGTTACAATATCTGCTTTTTAAAAGTAAAGTCGTTTGAAATTAACATTGAAATTATTATTCCTTAACTTTAATAATGTATTATCCTATTATTCAAAATTTGAGTTCCGAAAATCCCAAATAAATAAATAAGTTAATTATTAAAATATTCTTCTCTCAGTGTATAATGTTTCCCAGTTCCTATTACCTATCCCCTCGCACTTTAAAGCACTAACACTCGAAGATCACTTAGAACTGCAGAAGTTGCAAAATAGGGCTGGATGGTCTAGGCTGGCACTACTTCATGGATGCCAGTCTGCTGAGAATCATCTAACAGCGATCCACTGTGTCAGTAACCACAACACCTAGGAGGAAAGTACTGACAGAGACCGTCATTTGTGTTTCAATGTCAGGGACTGCCTCAGCCTAGGGATCAGCAAAGCGCATGAACAGCAGATCAGTCCCTATTCTGGGGGACAAGCGAGGAGAGTTGGGCACCTAAAAACCACATATGACTAATAAATAGATGCCTCAAAAAAACATACCATACAAAAGAAAAGTTTGCAGCAATGGCTGTTGTTCACTCACTGTACCAGCTTCCTGTAACAACTAGAGGGGAAGAACCGGTGGAGACCTTAAACCGTTGTTTCACTGAAGACGCTGAAGACACAAGCAGCAGCTTAACTGTACACATAGTCACTACAGTGTAAGAGCCAAACAAGGAAAGTTGAGCACCTAAAAACCACATATAATTAATAAATAGATGACTCAGACAACATTTCCACACCCAAGAAACAGTCTGCAGCAGTGCCCGTCGTTTACACTACTCTCGCTGCCACAGATACCTGCAACAAGCGAAAGTACCATCAGCTCACACATCAGAGAGGTTAGGAACGAGAAAATGCTTACTAAATCTGCTCTCGCCGCTGACACACTGCCTTCCCATCTCCGACGAATCATCGACAATCGACGAATACGATGAAAGGGCGAACACGATTCACCAGGGCAGCATACTACAGCAGCCACAGTCATCGCTGGGGACGCCGAGAGCCAGACGATTCGATTGTTGACAACACACACCATGGACACATGTGCGCCACGGCTGACGGCACGCCGACGCCGCACTACTTAGCAGTAGCAGAAAGCGCGCGCGATCATATATATAAATATATCTTATACCTCGCGGTCGCACGAGTTGCATGTGTTTTTCCGCTGTTTTTGGTGTGCGAACGCAGCCTAGCCGAGGCACGGTAGTATACATAGGTCCGGAAAGTGTGTACGACCGTGAGCCGCGGTACCTAGCGTAGCCGTTACGACTGCTGCAGTATTATATAAGTATTCATGCACGCAGGTCGCAGGGCTAAGCCAGATTGCCGTTGCCGAATGCATCAGTATTGAGCATTCTCCTTCTGTTTTTCTCCTTTTCGCGGTATTAGTGTATATATGCATATGTGCGCAAGTATTTTGCTTCCTCCTAGAGGAAGCTTTGTGATAGTAAAAAAAAAAGTTTGTGAGATAATGTCTTAGGAATGTTGTATAGAAAATTTGGAATCGAAATACACCATTTTTAGAAAATGTCCGTATGGATGTGTGTGTATGTGTATGTATGTCCGTATACTCTGATATCTCATGATCTACTCAACCGATTTTAACGAGAGAGTGATCATTTTTTCAGATTTTGCTTCAACAATTGGGGTCAATATTTTATTTTTGTCAAAATCGATTTTTTTGTTTTTTATCGCCATTTTTAAATTTTCAAAATTTTTATTTTCAATTTTTTTTTATATTTAGAACAAATATTATTTATATAAGATAAATTCTCTGTATGCAGAATAAAATTTTCTACAATTTAAAAAAAAAAAAAAAAACGTTAACTATATTTCGTCATAAGTTATTCATGAAAACGTCATTTTTAGTAAATAGGTTATATTTCAAAATTAAAAAAGATATTAACATGAATATTTTTTTGGTTATAAAGAATACTGAGTACTATAACTTACTAAATTTTTAGGTTTTTTTATTCATTATTTTTGGAGAAAAAAAATAATTTATAAAAAAAAGTGTTTTTTTTGTCGTTCAATAACTAGAGTAAAATTGGCTTAATCAGTTTGAAATTTTTTTAGTGGTACGTTTTGTATCACAATCGATTGAGTTCTTTGGGCAAAAGGATTGATCCATAAATTTCGGAGATATTTGAGGTTAAAATTTTTTTCACTTTTTTTTTAAATCGTAATTTCTCGAGAACGGCTTTATGTATTTGAATCGGGTGGGCGGCATTCGAAAGAGAATTTCAAGACCTATATTTTCTAAAAAAATTATTTGTCTAGCTATTACGGTTCTTTTGTTATTAATAAAAACGTAAACATTGAAAAATGAAAAAAATGAGTTTGGTATGTCCAACTATTGCGGGAGTAAAAATTGACTTAAGCGCTTCAAAATTCCTCGTAGAGGTGGATTTTGGATAGTTTTACACGAAAATGTTAAATACAAAAGTTGTGGATAATATTAAAACAAAAAATTTTACTATTTAATATTCTCGTGTAAAATCAACTCCTGACGAGTTGTTAGACTTATAAAAACGATTTTAAGCCGTTTACATCGTACAAAATAAAGTATGAAATTTTAAATATTGGAAGTAAAAATTAATTAAAGGAATCAGTAAATCAAGTTTGAGGAAGCTACGTGCCAATGAATTGGCAGCGGTTTTTTGTAATTGAGATTGTATAGGTATATGTAGTTAGGAACACCCGTGAGTCCGTGAGCAGCTAGTTTATTATTATTATTATTATATATTTAATTTTTTTTATTATAAATATCGGAAGTGTTGCAATTTTCGCTTTTATAAAAATACAAGGTTCTCCTGAGTATTGCGATCGTGCCTATTATGTAAAAACTTCGTTTTTACATAGGGAGGGGGCGGGCGACGAGCGAAGCGAGGAGCAGGTGCGTGTGGGGGCGGGGGGAATGGCGTACCGAAGGTACGCTGGGGGGCGCAGCCCCCCTAGTTTATAATCTTTTCTATTGTCAAAACTAAGTATAATACATGGAAACTAATCACCTCGATGGTGTATTAAAGTAATCGCATTAAAAGAAAATAACTATCGACTGGTGTTATACTGGGACACGCTAATTTATTGGGAACCAGTAGTTGGACGTTCGTTCGGACCCAATAGTGGGACTATACTTCTAAACGTGTCCCACTAAGTACTGTGATATGGGAATTAACAGGCACCTAACGTGGGACAAAGGTTTCCCTATACGCACTTCTGAAACAATGACCTCGAAAAATTTGTATCTTATTATATGCTAATTTAAGGAGTAAATCAACACAATAACGAAGTGACTACATAGTTAACATCATTTAGAATGCTAATGAATTGAAGGGGCGGATGCAATAAGCGGGTTAGCGCTCGAAAACCCGTAAAAGTATTGTCAAATTGACTAAAATTTCAATGTAGCCAAATTAATTTTTAAAAAATATCACCTTGTAGGGAATGAAAAGAAGTATTTTTACCTAGAAGGAATTTTTTTTATTCGACTTTCTTTTTAATATAAAAATTAAAAACTGAAAATTTTGTTCATTTATTTTTAAAAGCTTTCAAAAACATTAATCGTCCAAACTTGGTCAAATATCATCGAAATATTTTGAAATTTGACAGGGACGTGCAGAATACTCCAGCGTTGCCTATGGGATTGATAAAAGGATGTAAATCGATAATTGTTAATAATTATTTAATAGCAAATATATTGCGATCGATAATTACGTTTTCTTAACTTTAACGGAAAAAAGTATCGAGGGAAGTTGAAGCTAGGAAAAACTTCCAGCGAGACATTTGTTCCTTAATAGTCTAATAAGTTTCTGACAAAGTTTCAAATTGATTTATTAATAAATGAATTAAATAGAGCGTTATTAATAAAGACGCGCGCTAGCAACATCGGCGGCGCGGCGCGGCGTGAGCTCAGACTGCGTCGCACACGTTTTCGCAGTGGCGTATCACGTTTATAAAAAGTAAAGAATCATTACGTTATTGTGTGTGTGTGTGTGTGTGTATGTATGTGTGTGTGTGTGTGTGTGTGTGTCTGTGTGTGTGTGTGTGTGCGTGTGTGTGTGTGTGTGTGTGTGTGTGTGTGTGTGTGTGTGTGTGTGTGTGTGTATCCTTATGATAGTATTAATGAACATATTCAATTTTGAAGTACAAATTTATTTATTAACATACTAACAAAATATAATTATATGTACAGTGCGTTGACTTATAAACCGTGTTTTTACGTTATATAAAACATAATATCGTTACATAATAATTCATTAATTTTTATAAACGTGATACATCAGTGCACAAACATGTAAACACAGGCTTAGCTCACGCCGCGCAGCGCCGCCGATGTTGCTAGCGCGCGTCTTTATTAATAACGCTCTATTTAAGTCATTTATTATTAAATCAATTTGAAACTTTGTCAGAAACTTATTAGACTATTAAGGAACAAATGTCTCGCTGGAAGTTTTTCCTAGCTTCAACTTCCCTCGATACTTTTTTCCGTTAAAGTTAAGAAAACGTAATTACCGATCGCAATGTATTTGCAATTAAATAATTATTAACAATTATCGATTTACATCCTTTTATCAATCCCATAGGCAACGCTGGAGTATTCTGCACGTCCCTGCCAATTTCAAAATATTTCGATGATATTTGACCAAGTTTGGACGATTAATGTTTTTGAAAGCTATTAAAAATAGATGAACAAAATTTTCAGTTTTTAATTTTTATATTAAAAAGAAAGTCGAATAAAAAAAATTCCTTCTAGGTAAAAATACTTCTTTTCATTCCCTACAAGGTGATATTTTTTAAAAATTAATTTGGCTACATTGAAAATTTAGTCACTTGGACAATACTTTTACGGGTTTTCGAGCGCTAATCCGCTTATTGCATCCGGCCCTTCAATTAATGCTGTTATTGTCTCAACCGTTTATTGTACATGGAGAAAAATGTTACAATAAATTTTATTATAAAATATGAGATAAATTTTTATGGCTGACTTTAAATTTCAAAAAATTAATTTTTTTTTCATTTTTTGAACTATTTTTGCATTTTAATAGAATACTTAATGTGAAAGTAAATTTAAAATTAGAAATAAAATTTTTTTTTTTAACGCCGGTTGGGATCGATCTTCGGACCCTCAGCATGGTAATCGGACGCGCTAACCACTTACCCAAGTAGGATTCTTGAGTACAAAATTTTGGAACTGACATATATCAAACCCCTGGTTATGAAATCTCTTAAATGATAATATTGAATAACTACAATTACACAAAAGATACTCATCATCAATGTACATAATAAAAAATAAAATGATTGACTCGAGATTTTCAAAGTTTTGCTTACTTAAAAGCAAGGCCAAGTGAAATTGCGATGGAGTACATAACCTCAATTAGACCACGTGCACGCCTTGACGTACGCATAAAGTACTATAGTTGTGGCAATTTTTACTATATTGGATAACAACATTTCTTATGACGGGTGGCTAAAATTAAAAGAATATATTTCAAATTTTACTATATCACAGTTTTTGCTATGTTGTATAGCAATTTTTCTTTTATGTCGTAATGCTTTTTAACCAACACTATAATAAAAATTACTAAAAATCTTGTAATTATTCATATAGTTATAACAAAAATACAGCATACAGTGGAAATGTCACACTTTTCCTATATTATATTTTAATTTTTATTATACTTATAATAAAATTTATTATAATATTTTTCTCCGTGTAGTTATTTACTGTTGTCCCACTACAGATTCAAAAAATTGTCTTTCTCCCAGTACTGGGTCCTTGACCTTATAAGTAAAATATTAATAGGTTTCTTTTTTACCGACAGTTTGGCAGGTAGCGCAGTCGCCACCTTGGTCGATCACTGAGGTAAAACAACCTTGGGCACGGTCACCTTAATTTGATACGGTGGACGACTCGAAATGCCCGATTCTGCATCTGCCTTTTATGAACTAAAAGGGCCTATATTCCTATATTTATTAGACACAGCTGATGATGAAGGCGTCCTCGTGAGCTACTCGACTCAATCGTTATTCTCGCTAGAAAGAGTCAACATTCCTCCCAAGTTACACAATGTTATTAAACATTACTTATTTAACATTACTATACAGGTAAAATTTTTATACCTTGATACTTTCATTTGATCATTTGAATTCAGGTTAATTGAGCACTAGCACATTTCGACACGTAGGTATGATAATGAGCGATAATTACAAGCTTTTCAATACTTTCTGCTCCATTAAATGGCCCGAAAATAAATCTCGTTGGGTCGTCGTTACGGCGGGACGTTTGCTTGCGCGCATCCCGCGCTCTTCATCTTTTTCCATCTTCGCCACGCACAGAGCTGCGCAGCCCGTCCTTCCCGGCAAATTGGTCTTTCGGAGCGTGACCCGTTGCCGACTCGCCACTGCAGGTAATCGGAAGTAGCCCGTTGAACGATTTTCCCGCGCAGCATTCTCTGCGCGACTCCCAATCGGGTTTTGCACCGCAAGCACGTCTTTCGGCGATAATTCGATTTTTCTACGCCACCGACAGAGACTAATCGTTAAAACTCTGGATGTACAGTGACATCGTACTTACAGATGTTTATTGATAATTATAGAGGTATTTAGTCAGGGCTTCAGAGTCTTACAGACTGGGTTTGAAAAAATAAACGAAAGACTTAATATATATGAGTAAAATATTGAAAAGTTTTAGTCTTCATTCTCCACAAAGTTATAACCAAATACAGAATCGATGCTTTACTGATTTTGAAAAATCACTTTGTCTAATGAAAGTGGAATTTAAAAGTACGAATTCAAAATGTGCATGTCAAACGAAATATTTTTTCTCTATGTAAAATACGTTCTTGACAACTTTCTCAGCTCCTGCGGTGCCACGTGTGGTGCATAAGCGACGAAAGAAGGCGACGAACGCAATTCCTCAAGGGCTTATCAAAGGTGACAAATATACGTATATTTCTCTCTCTCTCTCTCTCTCTCTCTCTCTCTCTCTCTCTCTCTCTCTCTCTCTCTCTCTCTCTCTCTCTCTCTCTCTCTCTCTCTCTCTCTCTCTCTCTCTCTCTCTCTCTCTCTCTCTCTCTCTCTCTCTCTCTCTCTCTCTCTCTCTCTCTCTCTCTCTCTCTCTCTCTCTCTCTCTCTCTCTCTCTCTCTCTCTCTCTCTCTCTCTCTCTCTCTCTCTCTGGAAGGTTTGGCTTCCCCCGCTAGCTTCTCCGGCCCAGGGGAATAGATCTTTAAAAACGCATCTACAGAAACGCAGAAAAGTTCAGTTCGAAGGAATTAGCGGGAAATATTCGAGGCTTCCGGGATGTCGCAGGCCTGTCGCAGCCGCGCGTCAACGCGCATGACGCGTTTTCGCACCTCCGTGCCGCCCTCTCACCGCGAGCCGCAAGGTATTATCATAATTCCCCTCTTTATAACACCGCTTGCCTGCCTACGCGCCCCGAGGACTTTTCCGAGTTCTTTCCTCCCCGCGGGACGACAGCTCGTTAATCATTCGCGGGATATGCGTGTGTCATCCAGCTGTAAATCCGCAATTACAATCTCGGCGCTCTAAACGCCGCGTCGGGCGCACGTGTGCGGAGGCGGATATTATAAGCCACGGGCAAAAATGCGCACAGGCGCGTGCCGCGCATTCGGAAGAAAAAGATTATACACACGCGATACGAAGACGTTTCTTTGCATATTGTGCGCCGAGAGTGAGGAGCGGTTACGCGTCGATGTTTTTCCAACAGTCTGGATTGTCGGATCCTATCTGAATCATCTCCAATTTTTCTTCTATCAGATCTGAAAACATCTTCCTCTTGGTAGCTTATTGCTTTCGTATTATTCCAAAGAAAGTATAAGTTTCATGAAAATAATATTTACAACTACAACTCACATAAAGCGCTATAAGCTATTCTTATCATAATGCGAAAATACTTAAATAAAAAAAATTCACTAAAACTTATTATAAAAAGTTTTTAGCGCTCATATGTATGGAACGGAATTTCGAAAATTGGAAGAGTTGTCGCTAGGAATAAGATAGACTTAGAATGAGATGCCGTCTAAAGCGCGTAAAAAGCACGTTGGTGTCGTTATAGTTTATTTCAAAAACTCATACAGAAATAGAATAAGGGGATGTTAAAGTTTGTATATCATCACATAATTACCGACATTTAACTATTTTTTCACATCTTTTTCATTTTAAAATTGTTATCAATTAGCTCTCTCGTCTATTACTTTTTCTAATTTATTTGAATCTAAATGGTCGAGAAGAACTGAAATTTGATCTTAGTGATGAAGCCCCTACAGTGACTCTGACATCTCCTGCATAAGAGTTGATAAGTAAAAACGATTTATCCTGCTACGCATCATAATCGTTTTTATACACATTTAAATAAAGAGATATATTCTAAATTCAGCTTTTACAATAATAAAACTCATTGTTTACATATACAATTGCAGACCTATTGCTTCTGTTCCACATAAAACGGGTCTCGTGGGACGTGATCGAAAAATATATTAGCAAAGCCCACACAGAAAGAAATAAATAGTAACATCTACTGAATTAGTGAGGTAATAATTCCCTTTTTCTAAAAATGAAAATTCTACTTTTCAAAAATGGAGATTGTACATTTTAAACCGGAAATTCTACTTTTCAAGAATGGAGATTCAACTTTCTAAGAATGGATCTTATTTTTCAAAATGGAAATTCTACTTTTTAAGAATGAAGTTTTTACATCTCAGACAATGGAAATTCTACCGATTTTTTTTAAAGTATAAAACGAACCTGTCACTTTACAATTAAATTTACAGTAGGAAATGTAGAATTAACTAATTATTTTTTCCGGGCAAGATAACTTTAAAGTTTCATTTATTATTATTATTATAATAACGATTAATGAGCACCTTGTTCAAAAGTTACGCAAAGACTGGTCACTAACGACAAATCAACAACTTGACTTCTTCCTAGCAACGGTTTTTACTTGTTTTTCGAATTAATCGTATTCGGAGTAAATATATGTATACAATCAATAATGATGAATTTATATAAGCTCTATTTTCTGAAATCGTGAGTATTTATAATTAATACGTATCCGTAACAGCTTCATTATTTATTTAATCATTCATAATCACATTTATAATTACAAACAAAGTCTGCAAAGTCGATTTTGATCGATAATTTTGTCTATATATACGTGCGTTCGACTGTGGACACAGAAGGGAAGTATTTAATGACTTAATTGAAAGCCGATTCCGATAGCGCAATCAATAGAGCGCTCAAGACTTGACACGCAGGTTCGCGGAAGCCGCATCGCAGCCGCAGCGTAAAATGGTCGAAATAGCATCGCGTGGGCACTCGAGGAGGAGGATGGCACCCAAGGGCCGTCAAGATGACGCCGGTACGCTTGGCTCCAATGCAAATTTTATAAGCGCCTTTGTACTCGAAAACAAGTCGCATGTAATTTCCCCGAGCCTGCAAAGGCGTTTCCGCGTTTTCTCTTGCAAAAGAGCCGCACGAGCGAGAGGGAGAGGGAGGAATAAGGAGCAGAATGCTGCTCTTCTTTCTCACTCCCTCTCTTTTTGTTTCTCACTCACTGGGCTCCGTCGCGAAACAATGGGCGGACGAAGGGGGCCGCAAAATGAATTGGTATTGAATGGGATTGGGACGGCGCAATTACATTCCGATTGTCTCATCGTTTGAATAGTCTCTCTTCTCTTCCTTCCCTCCTCCCTTTATCTTCTTTTTGTAGCACACTCCTCGCTGTCTCCCCCCTCTTTCTTTCTCTCTATATATATCCAAAGACAGTTTTATTCGCGTGGACGCCGATCGATCGATATTGTATCAGTCGCGTATTGACTTGTTAATTGACTGTGGACTCGTAGTTTAAAGTATGATTGTCTCTTTGCCGATGGAGGAGTAGTCTCCTCATCTGTCTTACTTTATCTACTCCTTTCTCTTCCTCTCTACTATTTCTGCTTCTCGTTTCTCGTTTCTCGTTCGTTCATTGGTTTACAGAGTTTTGCGAGGCTTTGCTTGACTGGTTGCCTGCTGGAGAGCCGATAGCACCTTTTAGCTAGCTCTCTCTCTCCCTCTCCGCAAATTGTGTATACATATATAGCACACGTGTATAGGAAGCGTCGACCGCTCCGCGCTTTTCTCGCGAATCGAAGAGAGAGAGAATTTATCTCGACTACGTTTCAGTAAACAATTTCGGTTGTATTGGAAACGAAGCGAACGCGCACGCTGTTCGTTTGCAATGTTTACTCGTTTTGTCTGTTTAGCGGATGAGGGGCTCGCCACCGTAATTGCCTTCGGGGCATGATAAGATTTTACCACTCGAAACTTACTCCTTGATATATATATAGCAGCACTGTCAGTAAAGCCAAAATTCAAACGTTAGTACATTGTGACTTAGATGAATGATTACATTGAACTAATTAAATCGACGCACTGGCTTTCTTTACAAATGTTAATGAACAACAAAAAGTATTAAATAAAGTATGTATTATAAAAAAAATAATTTTTTTTTCAATATTTCAGTAATATTTCAATCTAAAAATTAACTGCACTTGATGATTAAAAATAGTAAACTTCTTACTATACAAGTAGTTATAGTACGAATCTAGTCAGCCATTACAGTAGCCTCCTTTTCATTAGAAACTCATTGTTCTCAATGAAAAGTTTCAAATTTTTAGATTCACAACAATCTTTAAAAGAACATTGTAAATCACAGTAACTTTGTGACTCTGAGTTCACAAAGTGTACACAAGTAGGCAAACAAATGAATTAGCGCTAATTGATGGTATACTTTGTCGCAAGTGAGTCACATATACAAGTAAAAAAAGTACGACTAGAGGAGATATAAGAGAGCGTGAATTACGATATCCATCGGGTGGTATCAGCCGGTGGTGGGGCGGAGAAAGTTGGCGGAGCGGACCATTATGCTCGAGGCGCGCGCGAGCATCATCGAGAACCCCATGAGCTTGGCTCGTAAAAATTAGTTCCCCGTCGCGATGCGCTCCTTATCAAGCGGCGCGCCCCGGCGTCCGCTGTCGCCATAACTTCGCCGACAATCTTCATCGGGAGAGGAGAGAGCGCTAACGAGCACAGATAGCGCCGAGGCTTAATTGTAACCGAGGAAAATTCCCCCGGCGATAAGCTAAACGTCAATCTCTCGGGCCGCAGGTGGCTTTGCGCCCTGCTCTTCTCCCGACTTGAGACAACTAATATCGCATGGGCTCTGACAATGTGCACCTATAGAGTCTCGTGGTTCCTGCTCTTGCCGCGATTCAATAATGTGTTCTTTTCTATAATTGAAATTCAGTAAAACGTATTGCACGATGATTTTTTTATGGATAATAAGAGTTCCTATGTTACGCATCGGAAATTTATTTATGAAAAACATAAGAAATAAATACATTTCCTTTCCGGTAGACGTCGTCGAAAATATTTTACTTAACATAGAAAGAACATTCCGAGTGACGTTTTTCATCTTGAAGATTTTCCGAAAGGAGGTCAATTTTTTGAATCGCGTCTTATGTCTTAAAATATTTATACTAAAAATGTCCAGATGACTTATAACAACACTAGTTCAAACGCCTAAAGCATATATAGAAAAAATTAGCTATAAACAATGTTAAATGTCTTGAAAACATATGAAAATGACAAAATAAAATTGTTATATAAAGTACATTATTTTAATTGTGTATATTAAATTCCCTGCAGCAAATTAGAGCTTGAGGAAATTTTCACATCACATCTATAGCAGTTGTTATTCTTTTAATATGAGTGAGTAGCAGCATATTCGTAATACTTTTCTAAGCTTTTAGGCCTTTGCAGCTTAATCCGTAAATCACCTCTTCTCTCTCGTTCTCTCTTTTTCTTCCTTGTTCTCTATTCTGATTGGCGAGGTATATCGGAAGTTTCTGGGGAAAAGCGAGTGAGAGAAGGTAGGCGGAGGCGCACACGGACGGAGTTGTCGGATTTGCCTTACTTCCGCTTGGGGCTATCTACGCGAGCGGACGGGACGAGCCCGTCAAATCCGTGAAGCTTCAAACTTACATCAGCCAAATGAAAGCCGCACCCTTCAACCCGTCCTTCTCCTCGTGTACAGTCACGACTCCGATGTGTATATACGCATGCACGGACAACGCGCAGATATAGAAAAAAATCTTTTTCCACCACTTCGTCTTAAATAACTGTATATGCGCGAGTTGGAGCGGAGCTCCCGTATTATTCCAATGGACATGTCTGCATGCTTTCCTTGGATTTGTCGGGGATTATGCGCAGGCCGGAAAATAGTTTTCATCGTCAGATTTTACTGCTTTCTTGAAAGCACGATGCCAAGAACATTTTTAGATATTCCAAAAGACTTATAGAATTTATAGTGGTCACGTTGTGATTACATTTGATAACAGTGTTTAAAAATAAGTTTCTGAAAACTGTTGGAAAAAGTTTTTTCAGCAGGAAGTATATTATTTTTTTACAATAAAGGGATACTATGATTTCATTGCCAAAAGCTGAAACATCCTAATTTCTTCCGTATTCGTAAACAAGTTTATAACTCTTTCGGAGATGACGATGAATATAGAAGATGGAACAATCGAGTTTCAGTTTACATTATGTAGCCATTAAAGAGATAATACAATTATTATCAACGCATATTGACGGTTGTAATTAGATTGCTGCTATGCTTTTATTAAGCTCCCTTTATCGGGGCCCGCCCGCATCGAAAATTCAAGTGTTGTTACGTAATTAAAAGATAGATACTGCGTTTTCAATAATGTGAGATTCTGGACAAGAGGAGCGCGGCGGCGAAGACGTTGGTAATGAGCCATCAAAAACCCCGGGCACATCTCGGGGAGGTTAAAAAATCAGCGCAGGAGTGCAGCCGACGACTCAATAAACTCGGGGCTCCCCTCCGCCTCTGCAGGGCGGTGGCCCGTCCGCGGAATCAATCGCCGGCGGTGCGACTCCTTGGCCAAACACCGGCGCGGCGCGGTCGCAGGCGCTGGCGCGAGGCTCCTCAAATTGTCCTCCAGATTGAAATTAGCCATCCGTGCCCTGCCTCTCTCCCTCTCGCTACTGCAGGCGGGTGGCGGCCGACCTAATACCGGTCGCGCGCGAAGGAGCCGCGCTGTCCGCGCGGCGGCAAAGTCGAAAATCTTAATCCGGAGGCGCCGCCCTCGCGACACGGGGGCGTCGCCCGCGGCCCCGTCGCCATTGGCCCGCGAGCGGCCTCGTGGGCTCGCGGCCGCGGGGGTGGGGGTGCGCCGCTCGCCCGTGCGCTGCGCCTTGCGGCAGAGATTACGACGGTGCCGCGCGCGCGGCCGCCGTCCCGCGGCCCACAGCCAGTCAGTCGACGCCGATCAGCGTCCGCGAACGGAGAGTCGGCACCCGCGTACGCGTCGCGCGACCGCCTCGCTCCCGATTTCCGAGCCCCGCTCGAGCCGAATTGACCCCTTTCACGAGGATACCGTGGATCGCGCGTGTGGGTGGAAACTCGCGCTGTGCTAAAATTCTTTTTGCCCCTACACGGAGGTGCCCGGGTAGCAGACGACACTTCAATGTAGATGCGAGACAAAAAGTGGAAATAGTGGAAATCGCAAGGATGCCGGATCGTAGTTTAATCTTCTACAAGATTCTGGCTTGGTGAACGAAGTGACACGGGACGAGGAACGGTGAAGGAACAGCTGGAAAGCCAAAGTGTTGAAAGGTCAATGGATCGGCGCCGATTTGATCACAACCGGAACGTCATAGGGGTCAGCGAGAAAGCGCGCGGCTGCGATTACCGGACGACGCCCGTGAGCACGTGGTACGGAGACGCCCCGGCGACGACGGCGAAGCTACCTCGCAAGAGACGGCTGTCCACCGCTATCATGACCCTCTTCACGAACATCACGTGGCTCGTCGCGCTGCTCGCTGCGTCGGCAAACGCTGCCGCGGCCGCCTACACAACCGGCAAGTGCACTTTTCTGAGCCTTTCATTCTCGCTTGCCTGCAAATCATTATAGGAATTTCACGTATTTTCAACTTTGACAATTTCAATTTCAAATTTAAATTCCAATTGTAATTTCACCACTCGAGCACAAAGGTTACTTGCTACCATCAGGGGCCGCTCTGAACCTGTTGAGTTTTAGTTTCGTAAAATTCACAATTCCTCCATTTGAGTGTAGAAGCAGATTAACAAACATTTTATTCAATTATTTTATATCTACGCCGCGCGTTTTTGTTCTGTTCAAAAGAATGAAAAATTCGAAATATTTAAAAATCAGTTAAAAATCGACAGTTTTGTAAAATATAATAATAAAAATTTCATATAAAAGGTTGATTAAATAAAGTTCTATTTCAAAATGGCTCATTTCTCCTCCAATGAAGTAACAAAATCACATTGTTATTAACCGTTTGAAATACAATAAATAAAAATGAAGCAGTCTTCTTTAAACATTTCTACTAACACTTCTAAACTAATATTGTATAAGATATAAAACATGACGGCATGATAAAACTATTTGTGATTGGTTAACACCTACCCCGATTTTTCAATAAAAGAGAAAATCTGCACTCAGTGGTGGTATTCAATTACTTATCTATATAGAATGATTTTTTCTCATTGTCGAATAAAAAATAGTATCGAGTAACCGATGAAATTTCAGATTTTACATCGTGAATCGTAACAGTGATGTACGGAAGTATTTTATTTTAAAACGAGAAAATAAAATACACATATAAGTTATATGATATAGAGTTTTAACATATTTTTTGCATTTTAAGTGTTCTTTAGATATAATCATTACAAAGCTACAATTTGACGAAACAAATTTAAAAGAAAAATAAGTAAAAAGCATCATGACAATCACATTTGTTACAAATGAGAAAATCAAATGTTATTGCAATAACATGCTGCTGTTAATATCACACATATATGACGGGTGAAATCTCCGACAAAGTTCAAGAATAACTATAGACTGCGATGCACTCGACATAGAATCACGACCTTAGCTCTCTGGTTGGAGTATGAGACTAAATTTGTCGGATCTGTGGAATGGCGTTCCAGATGTCGAACATTTTTCTCGCACTTTATAATTTAATTACACTGAGAAAAAACGTGTTGGTGATGGTAATTATATTGTATAGTAAAATCGATTATAGATGTTCATACTGTTTTTACTGGTAGAATAAACTATAATATGTTAATGATAAATGTACGAGTTTAGATACATCAACATAAATTATAGTAAATATAATGTTACTAAGCAATCATTATTTTAAAGTTAATTTAACATTATAATATTTTACAATAGCGTATTTTATAAGCATTTTTACCACAGTCTTCTCTGCATACATTACTATAAAATAAGGTCGTAGTCAAATAATACTATATTGTATAGTACTTATATGGGGATGACTTCTGTATCTTTTTCTCACAAGGAAGGTACCCCAACCCGAACTCTCGGATTTCAATAATTGTTGGATATGTTATAGTACTTTGCAAAGTAAGTGACACGTATTTTTTTTATCTGCTAATTCGTCGATTTAAGGAGTGAAATTCACCCTTAAAGTTTATTCTCAAAAACAGTTTTTTTTGTATATCTCCGGAACGAATTTTTGGAATTTTTTGATGAATCAAACGTCAGATTATTTGTTATAAAAAGACGCTTATATGGACGCGAATTTTATGCTAAGAGGTTGCAACGCTTATTTTTTATAAGGGTGAATGTGATTTTTTAACGTTTATTTTGGCATAGAAATTATTAAAGTTTCTGGAAATTATTAAAAGTTGTACTATTATGAAGTAAATTAATAAACTAAATTCACGTGTTATTGAATTTTGGAAGAAATTCATTGCAAGGGGTGACTTACCCCCAAAAACAGTTTTCTTTTTATATCTCCGGAGTGAATTTCTTCAAAAATTCATAAACATGTGAATTTAGTTTTTAATTTACTTAATAACAGTACAACTTTTAATCAATTTCAGAAACTTTAATAATTTCTATGCCAAAATAAACATTAAAAAGATCAAATACACCCTTATAAAAAATAAGGGTTGCAACCCCTTAGCATAATGTTCATGCCCATATAAGCGTATTTTTATAACAATAAACTGGCGTTGGATTCATCCCGAAATTGCAATTCGTTCCGGAGATATAAAAGAAAAACTTTTTTTGAGTGTAAGTCACCCCTTGCAATGAATTTCTTTAAAAATTCAATAACACATGAATTTAATTTATTAATTTACTTGATAATAGTGTAACTTTTAATCATTTTCAGAAACTTTAATAATTTCTATGCCAAAATAAACGTTAAAAAATCACATTCACCCTTATAAAAAATAAGCGTTGCAACCCCTTAGCATAAAATTCACGTCCATATAAGCGTCTTTTTATAACAATAAACTGGCGTTGGATTCATCCCGAAATTGCAATTCGTTCCGGAGATATAAAAGAAAAACTTTTTTTGAGTGTAAGTCACTCCTTGCAATGAATTTCTTTAAAAATTCAATAACACGTGAATTTAGTTTATTAATTTACTTGATAATAGTGTAACTTTTAATCATTTTCAGAAACTTTAATAATTTCTGTGCCAAAATAAACGTTAAAAAATCACATTCACCCTTATAAAAAATAAGCGTTGCAACCCCTTAGCATAAAATTCACGTCCATATAAGCGTCTTTTTCTAACAAATAAATTCGCGTTTGATTCATTAAAAAATTCCAATTCGTTCCGGAGATATAAAAAAAAAACTGTTTTTGGGGGTAAACTTTAAGGGTGATTTTCACCCCTTAAATCGACGAATTAGCAGATAAAAAAAAAACGTGTCACTTACTTTGTAAAGTACTACAACATATCCAAAAATTATTGAAATCCGAGAGTTCGGGTTGGAGTACCTTCCTTGTCAGAGTAGCGTCGCATGCAACACATAAAATATGGCAAATTTTGATTTTCCAGATATCATATTTCATGTTTTTTTTTAATCTTTCCCTCCGAATGTTTTATTTTCAATGGCATTATCGTATTATTTTACAGTTCAAAAATAAAGTTTTTAAATATTGCTTTTACCAATTAAGCACTGTACATCATTTTAGAATTTAAAGCATTGAAAGCTGAATTACGCTAAGTAATTAATAAAATAATACACTGCTTTCAATTTCCGCACAAACATTGTTTTATTTAAAGTTGTATTCAATAGGGGGATTGTTAATACAGGTTTATTTTACAATTACTAACAATGAAATTTATCGTGAAATGCTACAATTCGACAGATAAAAATAATAATAATAAGCGGAAGAGAGAACAAATTTTAAATAACGTCATAAACATTTTATTTATAATGATAATAAATTGATATATAGAATAACATTTTTTTATGTGCAGATTCTCGTTTTAATTGATACAAAATAACATTTTTAAAAAAAGCAATTTGGAAATTCATCATTCATTAATTTATAGAATTATTAAGCCATACTCTAAAATGATCACGAAAATTTCAAATAAAAACACCCATAATAACTACTTTGAAAATGTTTAAAATTAAACTTAAAGTACGTAAGGTTTTTTTTCAAAAATGGGTAAAAAATACACAGAACGACCGAAAGGAAGCATATAATGGCATTCTTTTATTATTTCCATTAGGAAATAATTAGCTGATTGGGTATCCATCAACATAAGACATTAAAATGCGAGAAAAAAAGAAGATTCGGATAGAGAACAGATCTGACGCAGGGGATAAATCCTCACGAGGTAAAATCCGGAAGAGCGGTTGGGGCTACTACACGACGGGTATAGGATTTGCGAGTCGTTGGCAATTTTATGGGCCATTTCCGGGGAAGGGGGGTGGGCTGCGCTATGTACACGCGCGCATGTGTATGGACACACCGAGTGCGATCGCTCCATATACTCGGTCGGTTTGTGCGCGAGAGGGTGAGAGGGGGAGGAGGAGGGCTACGTCGTCCCGCGGCAGGGCTGACTAGTCGGGCGCCAGCCGGTCAATCGAGGCTGGGGGTCGAATATCGAGAGCGGTTTATCGCGATCAGTATTACGATAAACGGCTCTGTCTCTCTGTCTTTTGCTCTATCTGTCCGGGATGCATCGCCGTTCGCATTCACCACGCGACGGTAGCTAGCTGGCTCTCTATTATGGTGGTGCGCCCCCGTATTTGCGCGCGGCTAGTGCCTCGCTACACAGGGTTGTTGCAGCGGAGTCCGAGATTGGCTTAGAGGCCAATTTTAACTTGCTGCCATTTTTTATAACATTTTTACATGTTTCGATACATGTCAGATACATGTCAGATACTTCCATTCGAATCAACAAGCCAAAAAAGTTTTTTTAACCATTGAAATAAAAAAATATGTTCCCAAAGTGGCAAGTGTATATTCTCGTTTCCTCCTATAACTTATTGAATTTGCTTTATGACACCTTTTATTGACAAAATACTTTAATCTTGTGTAATAAAACTTAATATTAAAAAAAGTCGCAATCTTGAGATATATTCTGAAATTTCCTAATCTGACAAAGATGTTGACAAAGTTTTTCAAAATTATGATATAATAAATTGAATTTTATAGAAATGTATATAAAATATTAGAAGCTGATGAAAAATATATTATTTCTATAAAGATTCACAAAGGAAAGAACTAATAGATAACCGCATACTTTGGAATGTTGTATTCTACGTGTTGCTCATGCTCTACACATACATTTATAGTGATAGGTGGGAGCGTGATGTGAGCATGTGTGCGACGATTTAACGCGAGTGCACGCAGGTTTAATTTTGGTTATACTGAATCAAGTATCGGAAGAGTCATAGAAATCACCAGGGATGCGTGAGCGCGAAGGGAGAGCGCGCTAGATTGGGGACGAGTGAGGCGCAGGTGTTTCCGACAAAATTATCAAGGTTTACAATTGCAATTTATAAAGAGTCAGTATACCCTTCGCAGCTAAACCAACTCACTGTAGTGGCATCTTAATTTATGTCTATTAAACAGAATTACTCAGATTTTACAAACCGGTAATTTTCAATTTCATTTTCATTGCTGGATTTTAATATTTTATCGATATTGCTTTCAATACTTATAAAAATAGAGACGTCTCCCAATCAAATAAATGATAGCAGTATTCAAATTCTTGTCTCCGGTTTTAATATATTGATAGCAATTTACATTTAATGAATATCACTAAAGAATTTATTGAAGAGAAGTAAATGTTTCATTTTAATCTAGAATTCCGAAAATAAAACGTCTATTTTAACGCTTTTTAATTAAATGTAATATTATTAATATTTAAAATGAATTCTATTATACGTTTGCGTAGATCGGCAAAACTAAAATTATTTTTAAAAATTATGTTTTTAAATTATTCTCACCAGGAGAGTGTCAGGGATCCGGATCACGGATTCGGTTCAAACTTTAGGATATGTTTTTGGACGTAGAAACATAAAGATAGCTGCAATATTAGACCCTAATGCTCCAAAAAAACTCAAGTTATGGATATTTTTTTGCTTTATTTTGAAAAAATCCTATAAAAAGGCCTCTTTTTATAACCGTAATAATTTAATTTTGTAAAGTCTAAAATGTCATTTCAAGTAGAGAAAATAAAACTAGAGAAAGCGATCTTTCATTTGCTTTTTTCGGAATTGAAAAATATTAATTCCTTTCAAAGTTATGAAAGTTTAAAGTTGAGCAACGAAAATGCACTAAAATATGCATGAATTCAATCAGCGAATTTTAGACATTTAACAGTGCATTTTTATTGCTCAAATTTACTAACTTTCAAAACTTTGGAACGAATCAATATTTTTCAATCTCGAAAAAAGCAAATGAAAGATCGCTTTCTCTAGTTTTATTTTCTTTACTTGAAATGATATTTTAGATTTTACAAGATTAAATGATTACGATTTTAAGATGAGGCTTTTTTAAAAGATTTTTTCAAAATAAAGCAAAAAATGTCCATAACTTAAGGGGATGCCATACTCGTACCATTACCGACCAAGCAATTCACACAGTTTCAAGCTGATTAAAAATAAAATACGTCGAATCACAAAAAATCAAGAGAACACTCTTCTGTATTTTTTAACGTTCTATCATCCAGTCAAAGTTTGGAGTCGAAATATCAAGTCATTTTTGCAAAAACTTTGAACAAAGCGAAATTTAATTTCGTTCAAAGTTTTTGAAAAAACGGCTTGATATTTCAACTCCAAACTTTGACTGGATGATAGAACGTTAAAAAATACAGAAGAGTGTTCTCTTGATTTTTTGTGATTCGACGTATTTTATTTTTAATCAGCTTGAAACTGTGTGAATTGCTCGGTCGGTAATGGTACGAGTATGGCATCCCCTTAAGGAGGTTGGCTATCGCTGCTCGCGCGGGGCAGGAGGAAGGAGTCCTCTCGCACCGCGCGCGCGGCTCCGCTCACCGGCCACCCCTTCTCGCAGCCAACGAACTCGATCGTTTGTTTAAGTTTTAACGCAGTACTCAGAATCGGTGTTGTACGTCGTTTTCAGATTTCGTATACACATTTGCCTGTATATTTTCTATATAGCCAGTAGTTTTTTGGTTCGTTGTTACCTTTTTTAAAGAATCGCATCCTAAGTGTCTTGTGTTTTTACTAAGGTTATGGTTTTACTTCCATAAGAACCCGTGTATAAGAGTTGAACTTTGAAGTTGAATTATTCCATAACCGAGTTAACAAACGATCTGAAATTTCGCACACTTATAGGAAATGAATCGAAGAACAATAATGTTAAGTTTTTGGAATGATGTAACCATTTTCATTTGGGTAGCCAACCTCCTTAAGTTTTTTGGAACGTTAGGGTGCAATATTGGAGGTTTCTTTATGTTTCTACGTCCAAAAACATATTCCCAATTTGGACCGAATTCGTAGATCCGGATCCCTGACACTCCTGGTCAGTTTTACAAAAATAAAAAATGACAAGGTTTTAGAATAGATATGGGTGAGATTTTAAATGCGGTACTACATTAACGAATTTCTATAATCTCTTGATCTCTAAGAGTGACAAGATGTAATGCTTTTCTGTTTTAAACGAACATAGTCATATAATTTTAATCTGTATCATAATGAATTAAAAAAAGATATAGGAATAACAATTTTAATTTTGATAGATGAACTTTGAACCGTGAATGTAATTTTGATATTTTTAGAAGAATTCCTATCTTAAAGTAAGAAATTAAGCACAAATTGATGAATGTTATTTACGAACTTGGAATTCACTAGTCATTGCACGATCGTGTTCAATGTCCGACTCATTTACTTTAGATTTCTGGAAAACAGAATATATTAAGCCACAATGATTAAATGATGGAGATGTATACGTAAAGTATGATAGCAACTTGGAATTTTCAGATTGTGACTCAGCTACTATGACCCCGACCCCAAACATTACATTATCGGAATGATGCAAGTGGTAAATTAATAAAGTGTTATTTCAGTCTTGATTTTATCGTCTTTAGAAGCAATCAATCTCAAAGATTTTGTAATATAAAGTAACTGTTCTACCGTTCAGCTGTATTATTTGAATTTATTTCTATTAAATATAATTTCTTCTGTAATATAACTATAAGAAAGGAAGATGTCCATCAAAGCCTATTATATACGTAGACGTATAAGTATAAGGCGTGCAAAAGTAATACCATTGCTTAGATTTTTTTTTAAATAACCATCTGACATTTTATATAGTAAAATGGAACAAGATCATATTTTCAATATTTTTTCATTTATATGTCTGTGGCTTCCAAGAATAACCACTTATCTCCACTTTTCATAATTTCGAGTAAATCGAGTTTTTTGTTTTACATCGGTGTTTTATATCAAGACAAATACAATACTAATCTAAATAACATATGTATTACCATAGTATAACTAGACCAAATAGCAGTCATGCCTTAGAAAACGACTTTCACTTATGTAGTTATTCCGGAAATAAAAACAAATTTTGAGTGGAGTCGTGGGTTTTCCGCTCTCAATGGCAATCACATTGTTTTTTCTGTAACTATACATGATAAATATGAACTACCGCTCACGGGAGCTTGAAGAAGCTATTGTCTTCGTGTATAGGGACAAATGTGTGTACTCTTTCTAATACAGCTACCTTGCTATGGGTATACTTATAAGAATAAGGAATGTCTGTCTCTCTTACTGGAAACGTGGAGTTGTATCCTTTTTCCAGGATATTGGATGAAAGAAAGTGAAGTTATATGCTTTTTCTGGGTTATTCTTTTAAAAAAAGTGAAATTATGTGGTTTTTCCGAGAGTTATTCTAAAAAGAAATGGAGATACGTGGTTATTCCGGGAACATGTTGAAAAAATGGAGTTATAGCATTTTTCTTTGTGTTTATTCAAGACAACAAGTACACTTCAGTAATTTTTCTTACGATTACGTGATAGAGCACTGTTCGAAGATAAGAAATAAGGCATAAAATCTACTTTGAAAAACATGTCACTTACGTGGTTTTTCCGGGATGCCACAGATATACATATATAAATCAATTTATGTTCGTTTTTCTTAATGCGAACATTATTATGAATTCTTATTCGGATAATAAATTCGACTTTGCAAAGAATACTTTTTCATTTTCTTAAAAAGATTATACAATATTTTGATTTTTACTATTTATATACATAAATTATTAATGTGTGTAACATATTTGTGGGTCAGAATGAGAGTGGCGTAAGTCACATTTGCCAAAAAATTGAGATGTGGATATATCGTCACGCGGTACGAAGAAAAGCCAACTTGGAAGTTACAGGCAAAGAAAAGACAAAAACGCGTCTAAGACGAAGAAAAGCCAGATTGCGCCGTTCCTGCGGAGGAAAAATCCCAACTGACGGCATCTAATCAATTACTAGTTATCTAATTATCTTGACTGATCATCTTTTTATCTTATCTTTTTATCTTTTTAAAAATATGTTTAATCGTTTTGGTTATCTTTTTATCTTTATCTTATCTTATTATCTGAAAGTTATCTATAAGATACCAACTAAATGTTACTTTCGTTTGAGAAAAGTCAAACTGGCTTTTCTTCGTCTGGGAGAGCGCAAACTGGCTTTTCTTCGTCTGCGAGGACGCAAACTGGCTTTTCTTCGTACCGCGCGACGATATTTAGATTCCTCACAACTGAAACTATTACTAACGCCCTAAAAGGGGCTCTCTATTGTTCTTTTTTTAATTATAAATAGTCTACAAAATAGCACGTAACATTAAAACTTTTTAAATTGAGTATCTCCAAACGATAAATATGTGACTTACGCCATACTCATTCTAACCCACATATATAAAATATTACTCGTGATTTCAAACATGTTGTATGTTTGATTATATTAGGAATGTATACCGATCAATCGATAAATACGTAGTCTAGTCGGTTTAGCAGTTTTTAAGTGAAAATTCAATATGTAGCCCATTTATTTTACATGTGTAAAATTTTATAGCAATCTTACGAGTCGTTTTGAACTGAGTACCTATTAGAAAATTCATGAAATTTTTGTTAATTATTCAAACTAGAAAAGCCTTACATATAATTGTAAAAATAGAAAATAAAACTAAAGAAAACAATTTCTCAGTGCTTTTTTAGAATTAACAATGTAGGGTGACTACACCAGTATTGGAACAGTCACCAGTTAACGAACATTTTCTTTATATATATGAAAATATCAAGCTTTCTATGTATTGTTTATCTAACATGACGATAATTTTCGAATCCTTGAAAATTTTTATTTCATTTTATGTAAAGATTCTGCGTAAAAGAAATTATCTTGTTAAGAATAAAATCATAAAATCGCCGCTATTGTGTTTATATTCACTGGCGATGTATTCATTCACTGGTGAAACGTATTTAGATACTAAGATTGCGTGTTCCTTTACTGGTTTTTAGGAGATATTTTCAGATTTTCATTAAATAAAATGTTTACATTGATTCTTTATTCAAAATTTGCTCACCGATGTAAAGTTTGAACATTATTAGAATATAAATTTCAAAAGGGTTTTACTTTTAATCCATTTTAAACCACTTAATTAAATAACAAAAGTTACAATTTCCTTATCCGCTCCTTCAATGGTGAAGTCACCCTAAATGCACCAAAATATGGGAAAAGTTGAAACTGCAGAGTTTTTAACGATCTATCAGCGGATTTTAAGGTATGGTATAAAGGCCAGGCTGAATAGTTACTTAATGTTATTTCTTGAAAAAAAGATTGGATTTGGAAATGTCAAAAGCTAAATATTTACATAGTTTTATAAAGATTATTTGATTGTTACTCCTGTTATCATTCGACAACAAATAAAGCAGTTTTTTTTTTAAATATTTTTCTATGAACAAGTAAATATATAAAGCAAATATCAAACATACAGTATTATTGTACAAAAAAATACATCAAATCATAAAAAAATAACACAAATCTTATAACTTTCGGTGGCTACAAAAGTTTCAGGGCAAAATTTATGTTTGTTTTTGTGTGAACTTTATATTTTTCGGACCAATAATTAATTTGGTGGAATAATAAACTAAATTTTAGAAAGGTAAGATTTTATTAAATGAACAATGTAGCTAAACAGGTTTCGGTGTTTAATGTTATTTCGTAGTTCTTCATACAGCTATTAATTTTATCGCTAATCATAAGTTCTACTCAATTCATAATTATGCGTAAAACATTTACATTTTTATAAGAGCACTACTAAGTATTATATCAGCGAATGCATTATTCGCGTGAATACCCTTAAAACATCGTTTGTTTTTTTACGTATACCACACAGAGAAAAATTTCTTTGTAAACTTTACTTTCTTTATAAGAAAATTAATCATTTTCATAGTAGTACTGGGACACACTCAACATGTGCGATTTTTACTTTTTAAATAGTAATTTTTAAGATTTTCGTAGCAAATAATTTTACTTTTTACATAATAATTTTTATTATTTTTGTAGCTAATTTCACTATTGGAATAGTAGTATTCATAATTATTCTAATCTCGTCTATTCGAGGTGTTCTTGTTTATGCACATACTGATTGTGCACATATTAATTGTGCACACTTTAACATTGGCATATATCTATATATATAGATCTGTACCAATGCTATCTGTGCACAATAAATATGTGCACAATCCTTATGTGCACAAACAAGAACATGCCGTCTATTCAACAAGCACTCTTTAGAAATGGTAATAATTTTTTTCATGACTGTACAAATAATAACATTGTTAATAAAACTTTCTACGAAAGTATAAAATAAGGCAAGTATAGAAGTTTTTTCTGTATAATCTATAAAATAATATTTATAATTTTTTAAAAGAAATCAAATAAATACTACTCTCTAAAGTTGAATTAGTGAAAATTTCTCCACCATTTCAATTAGTAGAAAAACCTTCTAATTTATTAGTGAATATTCACTATTTCATTTAGTAGTTTATTAAAACTACTATTTTTATTAATAGTTTTTACTAATTTAATTAGTAGTTTTTAAAAAACCACTAATGAAATAGTAAATATTCACTAATAAATTAGTAGTTTTTTCTACTAATTGAAATGGTGGAGCAATTTTCACTAATTCAACTTTAGAGAGTAGTAAAAAAGTCTTCTACTTTGAGTCAAATTATTCAGCCAGCGGGCATGAAGCACTACTTAACGCCCAAGAGGCCCAATAGCTCACATGGTCCTACAAAACTTTATAGAACCTACGCACTTTACGCCCGTGTGGGCAAAAATTATTTTAATTTTATAACTATAATGCCTTCTTTTTATTTCTAAAATTTATAAGAATTTTTTCAGATATTTACGAAAAGTCAAAGCCTATATAAAAAATTACATAGACCAACACATCACTATTTTTCATTATTCTTTCTTAATTCTGAACTTTCTATAATATTACGCATCTTGGGAGGACAAGAGAAGTCTAGAGGTGCTCTAGCAGGGGTGGTCCTCCGATCTCCCATACATACTTGGCGGGCCCGACGGTTTGCAGTTAAAGGTGTAACGTAATTTTCATATAAATATTCATATCTTTAAAGATCAGAGAAAATGTTTAAATGGATTGCTTCTCCGTGTTAACTACTGATCCGTGAGTCTATCACTCTGTTTTTAAATAGAAAGTGCAAACCCGCGTGAAAATATCATATGAAATCTCATATCACATCCCATAATATATAAAATTGCAGATGGCATCACATATGAGATTTCATACGAGATATGCGATGTCTGAAATTCTTTTATGAGTCTTATATGATATTTACACGCGGGAAAAGGGTATAAAATATGTTGCTTACAAAACGGTCAGTAAAATTTATATATTCGCACCTTTAAATTTATATGAATTTTTTATTTTATTCTCGTTTAAAAAGGACGGACACAAGGAAAAATATTTTGGATAATGAAAGTAAATCATGAGATTTTGGACATGTAAGGATGTTGTACTTAACGGTATCAATTAAAAATTAGAGCTAATGTAATTATTTATAGTGGACTGACAGGTATAAATATTTTTAATGAATTTATGAAAAAATTTAGTAATCGCATTTAAGTAGCCCACCGATAAATTGCAAACCGTCGGGCCCGCCAAGTATGTATGGGAGATCGGAGGACCACCCCTGCTAGAGCAGCTCTAGACTTCTCTTGTCCTCCCAAGATGCGTAATATTATAGAAAGTTCAGAATTAAGAAAGAATAATGAAAAATAGTGATGTGTTGGTCTATGTAATTTTTTATATAGGCTTTGACTTTTCGTAAATATCTGAAAAAATTCTTATGAATTTTAGAAATAAAAAGAAGGCATTATAGTTATAAAATTAAAATAATTTTTGCCCACACGGGCGTAAAGTGCGTAGGTTCTATAAAGTTTTGTAGGACTATGTGAGCTATTGGGCCTCTTGGGCGTTAAGTAGTGTTTTATGCCCGCTGGCTGAATAATTTTGAAGATACGCCACGTGGGCGTAAAATGTAATTTTACACGCGAGGTACGAAAATTTCCATTGTCAGTCAAGTTAACTTATGGGCAGTATTTGACTACAATAAATTGATTTCAGTACTTTCTTGTGTTTAATTTGTATAGAAGGATGAACAAATTTGAATACATTTCTGAAAACAGTCATACCGTTGTTCCGAGAGTTGTTTGCATTACTTGACTATCGATAATTGATTTCACAACTTTCGTTTGTTTGATTTACAGTGAACAATTTGAATGTACTTACATATAATTTGTTTAGCATACATTGACTCAAAGAAGTAGAAGACTTTTTTACTAGTATTTATTTGATTTCTTTTAAAAAATTATAAATATTATTTTATAGATTATACAGAAAAAACTTCTATACTTGCCTTATTTTATACTTTCGTAGAAAGTTTTATTAACAATGTTATTATTTGTACAGTCATGAAAAAAATTATTACTATTTCTAAAGAGTGCTTGTTGAATAGATGATATTAGAATAAATAAAAGGATTATAGAAAAATTGTGTCGTTAGAATATACTTAAAAAATTAGTTTTTGAGAAGAACGTGTTGATTGTTTTGAAAAAATATTTAAGCTCTCATTAAAGTTGCTGATACAGAGTTTGGCAGATATTCAGAGAGAGGGAGAGAGATGGGGAGAGAGGGAGAAAGAGAGAGAGGAGGAAGAGAGAGAGGGCGAGAGAGAGGTAGATTATACAGAAAAATCTTCTATACTTGCCTTATTTTATACTTACGTAGAAAGTTTTATTAACAATATTATTATTTGTACAGTCATGAAAAAAATTATTACCATTTGTAGAGAGTGCTTATTGAATAGATGAGATTAGAATAAATAAAAAAACTAGACAAATGCTGGTGTTAGAATATAGTTACAAAATTAGTTTTGTTGATTGTTTTGAAAAAATATTTAAGCTCTCATTAAAGTTTTTGGTACAGAGTTTGACGGATATTGAGAGAGAGGGGGAGCAATAGAGGGAGGGAGTGAGAGAGGGCGAGAGGGAGATAGAGAGGGAGGGAGAGAGAGACTAATACTTGCCTTAGTTTAAACTTTTGTAAAATGTTTTTTTAGATAGATTTCACAACTTTATAAGAGAAAATAATAATTACATAGTGTGAAAACGTTATGAGAGGTTATTATAGTATATTATTAATAACATTATTAAATGGTAGTATAGTTATTCACAAAAGTTTTAAATTTGAATGTTTTTTTAAGGAGCTCGATAAAATGAGTACATTAGTAAAATTTTTTGAAATAATATAAGCAAACGTGTATTTTTTTAGGTATGATATTATTTTTCTATAGAATGCCTTGTGGGTTGCTTAAAAAAAATTTAGGTAGGAAATTTCTTATTTTGGGTATACACCAGCCGTCAATGCTGCTTTTAGTACAGAGACAAGTTTTCAGAATCAAAATTTAAATCTCTGATATCACCTGATCCTCTAGGTTTTACAAAACTTGAAGCTCAAAGTTGACCAAAAAGTATAAGTATAGTTCTCATCCCAACTACAATTTCCATAACAGCAGCTGATACAAAGTTTTTTCACAAAATAATCGTTCCAGTCCATTTACTATTGTATTTTGTCAAATTTGAAAAAGTTGTTAACGCATTTATGGTGTCAGAGTAAGTCCCAGCTGCAATTTCTTTACAAGCAAGCATTGCTGCTTGTTTTTTTTGACAGCAGAAAATATAAACCAGATGTGAATGCTCTTTTTCAACAGCCCAGTTTTTTTTTCAGAATTGGAATGCAAACTCACATGATTACCTTTTGCAGTATCTGAATAAAATTGATAACCAATTATTAATAAACATATTAATAATGACAAAAAATATTCTAGTTTCCCCTGGTGGTAAATGAGAATAAAAGCATAAACATCATAAGAAAGCTGCATAAGCCACTTGTTCACCAGTGAGACTACTGTTACTAGCATTCTAGTTGCCAACATCACTCATTTCTTTTTATTAACGCTGGAGTTTGTTCACTAAGTAAATTGGGTGTTTCGCTATTTTGGTATCCAGATATTTCTTTTTCATATGTATCATCAAGCTGTTGTATGTAGCTATCGGTCTCTCTTGTCACAAGTAGCATCTTTTTCTGTAGCCTATTTATAAATCTAGATAGTCTGTCATGCGAGTTATATGTAACAAGAAGCCCAGGAAACTGAAAAAATTGTGACTGCTAAAGAAAGTCCCAATAAAGAACCCAACCGAAAATGCAGTTTATATACCAAAGATACCACTAGACAGCATCATGGGTTTATGTTACAAACCTAAATTATTTCATGAGATTACACGATGATTCATTTTCATTCACATATAAACTGGTATGGATTCTTTTCATATTGATTCTGGATCCATAGATTACCTAATAATTCACTTATAATACAACTCATTTTATTTGAATTATTCTTTTATAGTAGATATAATTTTTTGAAATTATGTTTGATTGAAACTACTTAAATAACCGGCGATCATTACCACACTAATCTTGTAAATTAAAAACATAACCAGTTGATGAACTAAGAATTATTATTATCTGAATCTTGTATAGAAAAATATTGACTAAGAACTTCTCTGATAAATTAGATTAACTAAGCACTTTTATTCGTTGAAATTTTCACAATAACACATCATCTTCACTTTTTTTATTATTTCAATGTTCATTTGACATAATCTTTTAATTGGTTCTTGAGTAAATATGTACAACAGCACAGCACTGATATCGACTAAGTTTTTTAAAGACGACAAATGCTTTTTAAACCAAGGCTCAGACCAATATTTCAAATTAACATTATAAATTATATTGTAATATTGATGAGCCACTCATCAATATTTTCTTCTATGCAAAAGCTTATTATAAAGTTTAAGAACCTCATAACACATAATTATTTATTAATGCACATTTGAGCTACTCTCAAAATATTTGAAACTAATTTTAAGTAAAAGTTGTAAAATTTTATTTTATTTTATTTTTATTTTATTTTTTTATTTATTTAGATTGTTGATTATAAACACCGATTTGATTTCATGGAACATACCATACTGGTACTTTCTTTTATTTAACACAAAACACTGATTAGATGTCACTTTTTGAGAATACAATATCCATTTGAGAATACAATATCCATTTGTATCGGGAAGATCGTTATTTTAATTGTTATTTATAAACACTAATTTGATTTCATGTAACACATCATACTGGTACTTTATTTTATTTAACACAAAATCCTGATTCCGTAAATCTTCAAAAAACTTCACCAGCTCTGATATGATTTTCAACTAGATAGATGATCTATTGAAATCACAATTTTCTTTTTTTATTTTGAAGAACTAACTTCAAAACATAATACTTTTTTTGTACTTTGAGTGCAATACTATCGAAATAAACATCTTAGTTGTGGCTTCCTATAACAGCTTTTGTCACATTTTGAGAACCATTTGGATCTTGTATACACATTGAAGAATCAAATCAGGATTCTTCTACGTTATTTTCTTGCAGATGACGCTTGTAGATTTCCATTTCTTCAGGCAGTTGTTTATAATATTTCTACTGCCAACATATGAACAAACAGCATTAGCATGAAATGCAAATTAGCATGATGAGAGAAAAATCCATAAAAGTGATGTTGAAAACTTGTATTTACAGGGGCTACAAAAATGTTTCAGAAAAACCACATTCACAACCTAAAAAATAAATAGAATACGTATTTTTTAATATTCGTTCTCATTTGTGTTAATTTTCTAAATATAATAATATCTTACCAGCAACTATTTTAGAAGATCTATTTTCTATTTTTTGTAGGTTATGTGGACAAATGATTAAATGTGTTTTATTAATAAATAAAACTTTTTGAAATTATTATCTGAATGTTGTCTGGAAAAATATTTACTAAGAATTTCTCTGAAACATTTTGACGTTTCCTACCGTGAGAAAATCATACACTAGATTAACTGAGCACTTTTATTCATTAAAATTTTCACATTAACACATTATTTTCGCTTTTTTCATTTGACATAATCGTTTCATTGTTACTTGAGTAATTATGTGCAATAGCGTAGCACTGATATCGAATAAGTTTCTTGAAGATGACTTTTTAAACTAAGGCTTAGACCAATTTCAAATAAGTATCATAAATTATATAGTAAAATATTCTTCTATTCAAAAGCTTATTATGAAGTTTATGAACTTCATAACACGTAATTATTGATTAATACACACTTGAGCTATTCTCAAAACATTTCAAACTGATTTTAAATAGAAGTGGTATGATTATAAAGACTTCATGTTAAGACAGCATACCATTATTTTATTTTATTTATTAAACAAAACACTGATTAGATGTCACTTTTTAATTAATCACTACATTATTTGTTATCAATAAAATTAAAAATATATAAATATATAATATAAAATATATATATATATATATATATATATATATATATATATATATATATATATATATATATATATATATATATATATATATATATATATATATATATATATATATATATATATATATATATATATATATATATATATATATATATATATATATATATATATATATATATATATATATATATATATATATATATATATATATATATATATATATATATATATATATATATATATATATATATATATATATATATATATATATATATATATATATATATATATATATATATATATATATATATATATATATATATATATATATATATATATATATATATATATATATATATATATATATATTAAAATCACAATTTTCTTTTTTATTTTGGAAAACTAACTTGAAAACATAATACTTTTTTCATACTTTGAGTGCAATACCGTCTAAATAAACATCTTAGATATTGCTTCTTATAACAGCTTTTGTCACATTTTGAGAATCATTTGAATCTTGTATACACATTGAAGAATCAAATCAGGATATTTCTACGTTATTTTCTTGCAGAAGACGCTTGTAGATTTCCATTCCTTCAGGCAGTTGTTTATAATATTTCTACTGCCAACAAACAGCATTAGCATGAAATACAAATTAGCCGATTAGCGTGATGAGAGAAAAATCCATAAAAATGATGTTGAAAACTTGTATTTAAAGGGACTACAAAAAATGATTCAGAAAATCCACATTCACAAGCTAAAAAATAAATAGATAGAATATATATTTTTTAATATTCGTTCTCACTTGTGTTAATTTTCTAAATATAATATCTTACCAGCAACTATTTTAGAAGATCTATTTTCTATTTTCTGTAGGTCATGTAGGTCTACAAAATGACTCCAAAAAAATCTTGTATAATATCTGTAAAAATAAAAAATCACACAAAGTATCAATTTTTTAAAAATCATTTTAGCCATTTAACATTTAGCCATTGAATAAATACTTATCTAACTAATAAAAGTTATTTTCCCCGTTGATTGATACACATAATTCTTCTCATAATTAGTTGACTTCTTGAGATCTTTGAAATATATTATTACTAACTCACTGTATGATAACATTTGTATATAAAAATACTGACATGTTATATGTAAGGTTAGGCGTCGACCAGATACGGGTGTATATATTATTTATATATATATATATATATATATATATATATATATATATATATATATATATATATATATACAGTGTGTTCCAAAACTATAGAAACACCTAGTTGTAACACGATAAACGTAGCGTAGACCTTGCAAATGATATAATAACCGGGCCAATCTTTCTTTAACATATTTTAAACATGAAATTTGAACGAAATCATTTGTTTCACGGGATTAAAAGACATCAAAATATTTTTTTTATTCACTTTATTTAAAAAATAAACAAATTATCATTAATTTCGCCGTCCCATAACTATAGAAACACTATAAAAATTCGCTATTAAACTGAGTAATACTTCTATTCATTTTCATTAATTATTTATAAAATATTAGTTTACATTAATTTTAAACAAAATAATACAAATTTGAATAATTTAATACATAAAATAAATAAATTTTAATACTTTGTTGGCCCACCTTTGTTCTTTATTAATTCAAAAATACGGCTCTGCATACTGGCGACCAATTTATTTATGGTATTTACATCAATCGCTCGCCATGCTTGCAGGACTGCATTTTTTAACTCTCGAACAGAATTGTATTGTTTATTATCGGCATACACTTCACGAACAAGAATACCCCAAAGATTTTCTATTGGGTTCATGTGCGGAGAACACGCAGGCTATTTTAAAACTAAAATGTCATTATCAGTTAACCATTGTTTTGTTTCGCGACTTCCATGTATTGCTGCATTGTCTTGCTGAAAAATTAGATCTAAATGTTCATTGCTGTCCAAAAAAGGTAATCAATTAGTTTCCAACACACGAATGTACTCTGCTGAATTCATTTTGCAAGATGGAAATGCCAACGGTAAGATTCCATGAAAACTAAATGCTCCCCATACCATTAAGCTGCCACCACCAAAATTTCTACGGGAAAAGTATTGGGGATTTTCTCGTAAATCTCTCCAATAAGAGTGCACTCCATCTGGTCCGTCAAGGTTAAATTTTTTTTTATCTGAGAATACCACCTAAAAAATTAAAAATCATCACAGTTTTTCGTTAATCTAAAACGTTAATAATTATTTACCATTTTAAAGTTTCTATTCATATTCAATTTAGCAAACTCGAGTCTAGCATCTTTATGTCTTGGCAGTAATCTCGGAGCTTTCTGCATTTTTTGTGTAGTGATAACAGTAGATTGTTGCAATACTCGATGTACCGATGATTTAGAGATGGTTACTGGTAATCGTCTTTTGATATTATTCAAACTAATCATAGAATTACTAGCTAAGTTAACAATTTGCCGTTGCAATCGAGGCGTAATCTTACTTTTTCGGCCACCTGTTTTTTTCGTACCATACAGTGAAGGATCTTTTAAAAAACTATGAATAACTTTCAAAGATCTACCAAGCTTCTGTGATATCTTTCTAAGACTTAACCCAGTTTCACGGTATGCTTGAATTCGTCCTTTTTTAAGATCAGTTAAATATTTACCTCTCGGCATTGTAAGTTCGTTACAAAAAATAACTCTATACAATAGAAAATATATTTAATTATAACTCAAATCTTAATGTCAACAAGTGGTGAACAAGTGAAATACGTATATGCGTACTACTTAAACAATAAAATGAACTGCAAAAAGCTTTCGTTGTTACGCCGATTTTTACTGCAGGTTAAAAAAGAATCTGCATTACCGACGGTGGGTCAGTAAAACACATATAAACTGGGCTGGGAGTAACAGATAGCGAAATTATAAACATAAACATACATACAAAATTAATTTTATAAGCCAAAATAAGATTAAAATGTTTGTTATATAAACTATTGTGTAAAAACGCAGTTGAAAATTAAATTATTTAATAAGTTATTAAGAAAAAGTCGACTATCTTCTGAAAATAAATATATTCTATATATAAAAATAGTCAAATTTATATTATTTAATAACAATTTAATAAAAACTATAAATAAAAATAGAAGTATTACTCAGTTTAATAGCGAATTTTTATAGTGTTTCTATAGTTATGGGACGGCGAAATTAACGATAATTTGTTTATTTTTTAAATAAAGTGAATAAAAAAAATATTTTGATGTCTTTTAATCCCGTAAAACAAATGATTTCGTTCAAATTTCATGTTTAAAATATGTTAAAGAAAGATTGGCCCGGTTATTATATCATTTGCAAGGTCTACGCTACGTTTATCGTGTTACAACTAGGTGTTTCTATAGTTTTGGAACGCACTGTGTATATATATATACAAGCGTAAGATAGACGACAACCGGTAGTGTCGTAAGAGCTGCAAACCGGATATCGGAATAAGGAGAAGAAAAGTTCGGAAAGGAAACAGTACGTAAAAAAATTCAGCTCTCTATATCTTTTGCACGAGATAATCTTTTTAAATAAAATCTTTTGATTTGAGTAGAGCAATGAAATGGCTTTCGATTGAGCGTAACCTGTTATATAGTTTAAACTAATGCAGATGTGTATAGGCGCATTCAATTTCTCGCACACCCATTTCAATGTATATGTAGCACGGGTCGCTCCTTCAGGCTTCTTCTATACTTGCCTTCGGAGCGCTCCCGCGCTCCTTGATATGTGTATGCACCAATATGTCTTAGTATGTCTTAATATATCTTTATGTACACCTATCCTTGAGGGATTCTTACCGAACGTGCCTCCTCAGTTTCAAAATCCTGGAATTCCGTTGGCCGATTCCAATTTAAGGATAATGGTTGCACTCGAATTGTCCAATGAGATTGCAGGATTTTGAAACTGAGCAAGCACATTCGGCAAGAATCCATCAAGGATGTGTGTACAATATGTCCTTAAGGTGTGCTTATGCTATTTCCTATAGTTACAAACTCTTAACTAAATTAAAGTAATTAAATAGTTTATACTTCAAACCCTGGTAGAAAATTCCCAACCAAAATGTTTTATCTACTATAACTGTTGGTCAATTTTTCGGGCCAACGAATAACACAAATATTGACCAACGGTTAGCCAATGGTTGGTGAACTACCGATATAAAGGTGTTTTTAATTGTAATACTTATTTATATGTAAAAACGATTTAATTGTAAAAAGTAATAAAATGTCAATAAAATTAACATTATAGCGGAGTTGGGAATATAATAATTTTAAGATTATGTAAACATAACATGATACACGGGCTGTGCTCCGAATTGCTGCCACTAAGGATGTGCGTACATATACGTACGCTCGACTGAGTAATTATGTAGGTCCTGTATAGGGTACAGTCAGGCTGGCTGTATCCAGGTATGCGACAAGGTGTGAGATAGGCCCTTACAGATTACCTTGCAATCAATTTGTTATCCTCTTTAAATACTTATCTAAACCTAGACATATATGTCCTATTTTTCGAAGTATCATCCTGATGGTATTTTCAAATTAGGTAACCCCGTATACAGAAAGTGTAACAAAAACCGCTGCCAATTCATTGGCAAGATGCTTCCTCAAACTAATTTATCGATTCCATTTTTTAAATTTAAAAAACAAAAGTAAATTTTTTACAACAAAATTTTATTAATAAATAAAACTGTTTTCTTTGTGGTTCTTTGTTGTTTGTTAAACAATTTGACTGAATATAAAAAATATCTTTTTTGTTTTTACATTTATGTATCCTATACAAACAATTAGTTATTGTTATAAAAAATTTTAAAGAAATACACTAGTTTGAGAAAGAAAAGTATGTATTGGCAATAATCTAATAAATATTTGTTTTGAAACCGGTATTTAACTACTATCCTGCTCGACTTAGTGGTTTAAAGTTAATCCATCATTGTAACAATCATACAAATATAACAAACTAAGTTATACTTCTTAACAAAAGACAATGAATCGTTTTGAAATTTAACAGAGAGGTAGTTTTTTTCATATTTAAGAATCGATATTTTTATGAAATATTTTTATGAAACTTTTACGAAATTCATATTTTGAAAGTCAATTATTATCGTTGCCCTAGTACACGTTGCCGCGGGACTCAATCTGAAATGACGTTCTCGGGGATATGCCCTAGTACACAATAATAATTTTATTTATATATGATATACAAATTAAATAGAACTATTGCATATTTTGCTCTAAAACTTTATACAACTTGTTCGGAAAATGTATGCATCTGTAAACATAATCCTGTAGAGCGCAAAATTCTAAGAAAAAAGTTCCTTTACTATTTTTTCATATGACTAGTATTTTTTTAGTAACTGATATGTTTAAATTCTTTGTTTTTAATAGAAAATGTATACCTATGTTTATAAGATGATATCTATAGATATACAATTCCTATTAAAAACAAACAATTTAAACACATCAGTTACTAGAAAAGTACTAGTCATATGAAAAAATGGTAAAGGAACTTTTTTCTTAGAATTTTGCGCTCTACAGGATTATGTTTACAGACGCATACATTTTCCGAACAAGTTGTATTTGCGTTTTGGGGCTAATTTGGAATGAGCAAAAAAAATATTGACCACCATAACCTCTTGAAATTTTAACACAATGTTGTACTCGATAAGTGTAATAAGTGGTAAAAATTTTGAGTCAATCAATCGAATATTCTTTTTAAAAATGCAATTATAAGAAATTTATAAAAAAATTTTAACCTCAAATATCTTTGGTCACAACAGTCACATTTTTTTTGGCAAAGAACTGACTCCTTAGATATAAAAAAGCTAATTCTCTGCCAAATTTCAAAACGATTCATTGACTTTTACTCCTGTTATCGTAAAGGAAAGAAAACGCACATTTTTTCAAAAATAATTTTTTTCTCGGAAACAAATCAACATAACCTCTTCAAATTTTAACACAATGTTGTACTCGATAAGTGTAATAAAAAAAATCGGTAAAATCAAAAAGTAGGTTATGCTCTCTCTATTCTCCTCCGAAACGAAGAGAATAAGCCTTTTCCGATGTAAATCGGTCGATCGGTTCAAAAGTTATCGCTATCGCCTGTACACACACACACACACACACACACACACACACACACACACACACACACACACACACACACACACACACACACACACACACAGACACGAAAATTTTTTTTATCAAAAACAACGGATTTTAGCGCCAAAAGTCTTAAAACATGTTTTTGAACATTTTTTGTTTCCAAATTTTTTTTTCACCATTACAAAGCTTCCTCTTTGAGGAAGCAAAACAAAAATTATAAAAAAAAGTTAGTCAGGCTTGGATCTTGTCACTTGCCTGGAAATTATGGATGTTTAAGCATGTACAGACGAATCAGGTTGCCTGTATATGTCCTAACTCGCCTTAAATTCATTTGTGCTCGGGAATCCTCTTCCAATAAATATCAAAATACCACATCTATATGTATACACTAATCTACATTTCATGTACAAATTTACTGATTTAAATCTATTTGTGTAAAGTAAAGTACTGTCTGTGTATGATTTTTTAATATTCCACGAATAATACAATTTTGTATATTTTATTTGAATAATAAATTATATAAATTTAATTATCTTTTTCCGTGACTTTTAAAATTCAGCATTCGTTAGCTAACCGCAAGCATTATTCCGTGACGAAATAAGCGGTATTTATAATCAACCATTGGTTAAACGGTTGGCCAAAGTTTTGTGATTTGTTGACCCCCCCCACCGCTAGTGAAGTTCCATTCAGACTTCTATTCCTCATCAGGATTACAAAATACAAATTTGAGTTTACATATAGTTTAGAGATTCTTATTGCAGTTTAATTAATATTAATCTATATATTAATATTAAATTTATGTTACTTTGAATCAGATATATAGAATTGAAAATTGGTTCAATTTTATATAAATTACAAGTAGAAGAGATTGCACGCAACATGTGACGCTACAATTAACACACAAATAAACTATAGCTCCTTAAAAATAACCAATTAATGTTGCTTAAATACCATGAAAACGTATTTTGCTGTGCGTTAATGCAACCAATTTTTAGAATATTAATGGATATCGCGATTTTCCGTAGCCAAAGATATATAGTGCGGAGTGATAAAAATAAAGCTACGTTCGGTAAATCAAGCCGAAAGAACGGGCGAACGAAGAGCATCAGACGGCTCGCCCCATCTGTTCCAGTTCCAATTTGCCTGTTATGTGTACCCACTAGCTTTCTCTTCCAGACCTCGATAAATCAGCGGTCGCGTGGCCGCGAGCGCGGGGATACTCTCCCCCTGTCCCCTCCCTGCTCTCGGGAGGAATTAACCGCATCCAACAATATGTAATTATAATACTAATTGCTATAAAGTGCGCGGGCGGTGGGCGAAAGAGTGCAAGAGAGTGCCAGGAGTGGAAAGTGGGAGAGGGAGAGAGGAAACAAGCTCGGAGAGTTGTAGCGCACGCGCTTTTCCTCATTTCAGCTCAGCGGCGCTGCGGCAGTAGCTTCTCGGCGCGTCAGCACGGCTCTCGCGCATGCATAATTCATAAGTTCGCACAGTGACGGCGACGACGGCGGCGGCGGCGGCAGCCCTTGCAAGGAACATATTTTTTCAAGTCGGCCGAGCACATAAACGAATGCAAATGAATCGTTCTTAATGGAGTGTCTCGGCGGCCGCCGGGCTGCCTGTAATTGTTCGCCCGTTAGCCGGCCGCGAATTCCCTTCTCGCGGCTTTTTCCGGAAGACAGCTCTTCCTATTCGCGGAAGTGAGCAAATTGACACGCAGTTTCGGCGTATCGTCGTAATTGCCTCGGCCGCCGGTTCACGCATGCCTTGCGTATTCGTGCCGCGAGTATAATGGATAGTAATTGCTGAAAGTGTTCCCTCTCCCCTTGCGCCAATCCTATTGCTTTCGTGGGAAAAGAAAACCGGAATAAAGCAGAGAGTTATTAGCTTAGTAGTGCGGCTTTTTCTCATATTTGCAGAAAAATTAGCTGTACTGCTGCATTTTTCTTTAGAGACCATTATTAGCCTTTCTAGATACCTGCATAAGAACGAAATTATACCATTTATGTCCACTTAAAGTTATCTAAATGAGGTTGTGTATGATAAAATTTGGTATCTATAAAATTCACAATCAAAATACAAATCAAGTAGGCTAAATATTGTAATAAATTTAATAATAACAATATTGTCGTGTTGTGTAATAAATTGTTTCTATTGTGACATTCAAATTAAATTTACTAGGAGAGGCCGCGAACTCCAGATCACAAATTCGGCTCAAACTTTGCGATATGTTTTTGGATGTAGAAATATAAAGAAAGATGCAATATTAGACCCTAACGCTCAAAAAACTGAAGTTCTGCGCCTTTTTAACTTTATTTTGAAAAAAGGCTTAAAAAAGCCTCTTCTTGAAACGGTAATCATTTAACTCCGGGGAATCTTAAATATAATTTGAAAAATAGAAAATAAAACTAGAGAAAATGAGCTTTCATTTGCTTTTTTAAGAATTAAAAAATATTGATTCCTTCCAAAGTTATAAAAGTTTTAAATAGAGCATCGGAAATGCACTGTTTAATCCCTAAAATTAAACTGTTCGACTGCCGGCATATTTTGATGCACTTTCGATGCTCAATTTTAAACTTACATAACTTTTGAAGGAATCAACATTTTTTAATTCTTAATAAAGTAAATAAAAACTCATTTTCTCTAGTTTTATTTTCTATTTTTGAAATTATATTTAAGACTCCCCGGAGTTAAATGGTTACCGTTTCAAGAAGAGGTTTTTTTCAAGCCTTTTTTCAAAATAAAGTTAAAAAGGCGCAGAACTTCAGTTTTTTTGAGCGTTAGGGTCTAATATTGCAGCTTTCTTTATATTTCTACATCCAAAAACATATCGCAAAGTTTGAGCCGAATCTGTGATCCGGAGTTCGCGGCCTCTCCTAGTTAGACAATTTATCTGTTTTTAGAACATTTTTCAATCAAATCATGTATCGCTTTTAATTCAATAGAATGCCGCAGCTGCTCAATTTCATTTTATTTATTTTCTTTTTTATGTATTAAGAATGAAGTAGTTTGACCAAATGCGTTTCATTTTGTTATAAAATGCTTACTGCTAAAATTATTGTTTTCTCTAAAAGAAGTCTATTTTGGAACTGTAAAATTCGAAATTTTAAAAAGTATACGTAAGTAATTTTAGTGGGATCGGCCTTATCATGCAGAATGGCCAATGTTATTAAATACTAGAGCTAAATTATAAACGTTGGTATGTAATTACATAATCCCAAGGTATAATTACATGAATGAAATTATACATAGGTATGTAATCGAATGATAAATTAGTTTGTGAGAAGTGATCAGCACTGAATTGGATTCAGAAGTCGTAGTCTATTATATGTCTCGATGAGAGCAGTATAATTGCGGAGGAAAAGCGCGCTCGCGCCTATCGCGATGACTATCTTAATCAGGTCAGTGCAGCGGGCGAGAGAAAACGATTTTGGCGTCTATAACGCTTCTCGCCTGTATATGTACATACGCGCATTGAGAACTCGGATTCGAGCCATGCACCAGCGCTGCGGGGGCAGTGTCCTCTCTAATCACGATTGATCTCGGCAAATAAATACGAGATGGGCGTCTCATTGTCTAGCGATATCTGATATCGAAATAAAGGGGAAGAAATAAAACCATTTAGCTCTGCTTTTCTCCCTTTCCTTCGGTTAATACTGTATCTGTCTTTGGCGATATAGTTGAAGCGTCACCGCTGCTTGGACAAAAAATGGGAAGCAGAGAGCCAAAATAATAGAAATAAAGCGAGATGTAGATACAGTCAAGTTAAAGCAAAGAGGCACGAGAGGGCGGGATATAAAACAATAGAGCTGGGCTGATAGAATACGGAGATGGTAGACTAGAATGAGAGGAGAGACGGGCATATCGATATCGTTTCTCGTTATCTTGTGGAGTAACGCGACAGAGATGGAGATACTTTGGATGAATTATTCGCGCAGGCACGTAGCGCCAGAGAAGTTTCCAGGGCTAAGGGATTGACTTTTCGCGCAGTGGACTCAAAATTTCCGAGTCCCCTTTTGGTGCAAGTATATAAGATTAGTTCTAATACATAGAGGAGAAAAAAGGAGAGCCCGAAGGCCGCCATCTGTTTCTCTTTTCGGACTGGAGCTCCAACCCCCTTAATTAGGCCGAAGGCGCGTTCGTGCGACAGTTGTAGGACCGCGCCCCGGCGAATCTAATGCAATATGGCTAATACGTCTCTCGCTCTCTGCGGTGTTGCGTACGGCGTGTATGTAGGGGTGGAGGAAATCGAGTGCCGGGAGAAAATTAGAATGCCAGGCGGCGTTGGAGACGCGCGCGCGCGCCTGCACAGTCTGCCGCGCGCGTAAGGAACGCCGTCCGTGAGTAAGGGAGAAAAGGAGAGAAATCGAGAGACATTTTTTGAGATTAAGATACGCGCCCCGATGTTTATCGCTGTAATATGCTAGCCCTGTTTCGGCTATGTATATATCACGCGGGGTGTGCGCCCTGTCGCGCACCGCGAGTGCAATGAATACGTAAGTGCCGTTTTAAAAACTGCTCTGGGGGATGTACAGTCGCCGCGGGCTCTGCGTATGCCTTTTTATTTTCAGATTTATGCTCGGAGAAATAGAAATTCGTAAATCGTTCGCAAGATAAGACTACTTGGATGTGAATGCGGATTGCTTATCTTCGATTGCCTCTATTGCGTTTACGTGCCTTTTAATATGATCTTACAGGCCGATTTTGCGGTATACATGTGTTATCAAAGTACTAATAAATTACACGCTATCTTTCAAATTTTAAAATCTAATCTGCCTAATAGCATGAATATATTATGTCGAAAAGCTTATTCGAATAAATGGGATCTAATAAAATAGGGGTTTCATATAAGAATTAGCATTTAACTGATATGTACCAACAAAATTCATTTCTCATGAGTAATCGATTCGACTCGACACGAGTTCATTGAGTCGAGTATTCAATATGAGTATATAGTTCTGATTCACAAACGGTCCGACATGCCTAGCTCCTTACCTTGCTCAGTTAGTCACGGAAAGTTGGCAGAATTTAAAATACAATAACGTCTAGCGTGATAATATCAATCTAATTAAGAATATATTGCGTAAGATCCTTAAAGAGTTTTTTATGTATTGGAAATCTTCTTTATATCGTATAGTAAATAATTGAATTTGAAATAAAAAAAAAAAAAAAAAAAAAATAACGGGCGCAGCATTAGAAAGTAGTACAATGTCATTTGCCCTACTACGTCTTCACTAATTCATTTTATTAGCGAAATCGCATAACAATTTTAGAATAAACTACATTTTATCGAATTAGTTTGCAAATGTTAAATGTGTATAATATAATAAACGATGCTTCAAGCCAATAGTGATTTGATCGTAGAAACATCAGATTGCAGTGGTATACTGAATAACGTTACAAATAATCTATAGTCGCGTAATGAAGTGTATACTATCGCGGTAAAGCTTTGCAAGTGGAACGATAAATTAAGCGGAGGCAGCGCGAGTGCTCGCGAAAGACTACGGGGCGTAATCGACGGGCCATAAAAGAGCCGCCCCGATCGACTCTCGTGCACGCGGACGTTCAACTGTATATGTGTGTGTATATATATATATGTGTATACACACACAGGACACTCGAAAATCCGCAGTATTTCGAGTCTCCACTTCGCACGTGGGCACTTGCGCGCCGCCCTCATAAATGTTTATGGCGCTGGGATTGAAGGGAAGCGGCCGTCGTCGGGCTGGCACGCGCGGGAATTCGCGAAACGAACGTTGACGCGGCCGCAGCTTCCGCGAGGCTCCCAGAGATTATTGTTTTAAGCGCTGCCGCGGAAAATCTATTGCTACGGCACTAGCCAGAGCTTTTTCCAGAGCGCCGACGCGTTGTCGACTAGTCTAGGAGCCAGAAGGGTTTTCGCAACCAATGTGCACGCAAAAGTTTTATAGACGTATTTTGGCCAGCTGATCACGAATTTCTAGGGTGTTTAACCGGAAATCGTTTTTTTTTCAAAATTATTAACAATTTAATTGTTTAAAAGGCTCCAGAAACGAGACAATATACTATAATATGCTATTTTATACCTGTATAGTTATTGCATTTTTCCGTAGAAATAAGCTCGTTTTTACAGAATTAATAAAACTCTCTCGAGTAGCGGTCGTGCCTAAAAAATGTTGAGTAAAACCCGAAATATTGCTAATTTAGTGAACATGTGTTGCATAATTACGCTTCGCGCGCACTATTGGTCTTTCAAGTTCGGATCGGCTTCGAATTTCTTCAATGTATCAGTCTCATTTGAAGCTTTGACAGTGCTCTTTTAATATATGCAATGATATTTACATAAAATTTAGTCAAAAATAATTTTTTTCAAAACAGAATATTAAAAATTACATAGAATGATTCCTTGCATGTACTGAAAGTGCACTGTTAAAGCTTTAAAATGAGACTGATTCATTGAAGAAATTAGAAGACAAATAGTGTGCGCGAAGCCTAATTATGTAACATATGTTCACTAAATTAACAACATTTCGGGTTTTACTAAAAAAATTTTAATTCTGTAAAAACGAGTTTATTTCTAATGAAAATGCAACAAACTTATGATAACTTTTGAAAAAAACGATTTCAGGTAAAATACCCTAAAAATTCGTGATCAGCGGGCCAAAATACGTCTAGAAAACTTTGGTTTATGACTGGATCTTCACTGGCCTCAGAAACCCCCCTGTCTCCTGGACTATATATATACATTATACTTTTAGGATAGCGCGTGACTATATAGACACATCTTTTTTGGAATATAGTTTGGGTCAATGAATATTTCTAACTTATTACTCTACACGGAAAAAACTTTGGGACTGCAGCGCTCTCTATAGAGACAGGAGCAGTGCCAAATGAGCGGACTTCTGCTACACTTCGAATGAGAAAGCAGCGCTCTCGATTTGGGAGCGCTGCTGCCCCGAATTCGGGACAACAGCAGCCTCATGCGTTGAGAACACGTGATCGGGATAGCAGCAATCCCAACTCGGGACGACAGTGCGCCCGAGGTGAGGTCGCTGTATTCCCAAACTGATGAGAGCGCTGGGCTCTCAGCGCCCAGAGAGCTGGTGTCTCGATCTTTTTTCCATGTAGTTACTCTATGATGTAAAGTCTAATGCAATAGTTGTTTAGAACTAAAATAATATCCCACTATCGAAAACTCACAGGGACAATAAATGAAAAAAATGTGATAAATGATAAAATTCAGTGTTTTAGAGCATACGAAAATTGTTATCACATGAAAATATATTTAAAAAGTTACAATAACAGAAATTTTAAGACAAAAAATTCACAAAAATAAGATGAAAATTGCATGTTTATCCACAAGTAAACTGATTCGGCGCGAATCATTAGAGTCCTATAAAACTGATGTGCTGTCCTGGAGTATAAAGGGTGTGGCCCGGAAATTTTTTTTAACTTTCAAAGTCTATTTTTATGTATTTTTTAACGAGGAATCGAATATCGAATGCAGTTATCTAAAATGGTTCGGCTCGACCTTTTAATCTCAAAACTTAAGAAAAACTGAGAAAAAGTAAAAAAAATGGATTTTTTCATTAAAAAACGGTTAAAAAAAATATTTGGCCGATTGGAAAAATGAGTTTGGACAATAGTTTTTGTTAAGAAATTTCCTTAGCTATACGCTCGTATAAACATCATCGAGAAATGTTAATTTTTGGCCAAGATATAAAAAAATGTAAAAAAAAGTAAAAAATCGTTTTTTTTTTTTTTTTTTTTTGGTATAATGGTGATCCAGATAAGTTTTTTTATCTGAGCTCTGTGCAAAAATTCAGATAGTTGGAGGGAGGGGAGGGGGAGGGGATAAAATGACTATGAAAATTCGCTATGCCCTTTTAACATGCATAAAAAACTAGTCAAAAGATTTAAAGAGAAACAAAGTGGTTCTATGCCCTTATCTTTAACATAACATTATTTGGCCTTCCGTTGGATCCGATTTATTATTTTTTATCCCGCATGCAAAGTTTCACCCTCGTATAAGCACAGACATGCGCACTTGGCTTAAACGACGATTTATGAGTGTGCGAGGAATCCGCAAGTGTCGCCCATAGAGCGCCGCCGAGTTGTACCTCCGGCGTCGTGCACTTGTCGGCTAGCTTGCACGCGCAAGCGGGAAAGCGAGAGGCCGACGTATCCGCCTTTGTCGAGCTGGAAACAGCCGCCTAGTCACGTGCGGCTCCCGTGTGCCCAGGCTTTTTTCCGCGATCATAGCACGTCCGTTTTTCTTCTCTCGCCGCTTCGGAAAAGGAAAATGAAAAGGGAGGAGCGAGAGGCGCCAACGAGCTACAAAGAGACAAACGTATATACGGGTGAGCGGTCGCATCGACGTACCCTATGCTCCCGCAGGGGGAGAATGGTTAGATAAAAGTGTATACGTCCGATGGACAGATGTGCAGATATATTACTGTCTACACGCATATAAAAATCTAATATGTGAAAGGTATAAAAGAAATAATCTAGTCAAAATAATTCGGCTGCATAAGTACATTTAGATAATAAATATATTTATTATAGATACTGTAAAAATCCGAGAACTAATTGTAAATGAAGAAGGTAATAAAATTTTGGAACTGAAACTTTTTTCTAAATATTTTACAGGGGACACAATAGTACATTTCGATACGGGTGCGGAAGGTGATTATTTAACTCATGTGACGTTTTTCGCACGAGCGAAGCGAGTTCTCCGAAGCTCGCGGAGTGCGTCAACGTTCGAGAATTCCGTGGAAAAAGTCGGGTCTCGACTAATTCCCAAAAGTTTAAAAATAAAAAAGATAAGTCGGCAACCGTTGCGGACGTCAAAAATCTGATCCACAATAATACATTTTTAATAATACTCCCGCGCAAAAAAGAGTACTATTACCAATGTCTTGGCAATATATTGGCAACATGCATTGGGCATATGTTGGCGGTATATTGGAGATCCTATTGGCGAGATATTACTCATGTCTCGGCACACCACAGTTTCCTATATATGTCCAATATACAGCCAATAGTTTTTGGCGTCTCGTTAATTCATTAATGCAATATATGCCCAATATATTGCCAACATGTTTTCAATATATAAAATAATGGGTTAGGAGAGCTTTTTGCAGAATTTTCTTTCGTTTTTTTTGGAATGATGTAACAGTATTCCCCCTAAGATTTAACACGTGGGGGAAATCGATAATTTGAAGCATTTACTTATATCTTTAAAAAAATTGAAAAAAAAGTTAATTTATTTTACGCAGACATGGCGTAAAATTTTGAGTCCCCAATGTAAAGGGGATACCAAAAACAAGGCCAGCCTTGTAATTTTGGATTCTTCGTAAAAAATCATTTGAACGGTTAAATTACTCGGCTTATATACCTTCGGTCATCCCGTGTATCCACAGAAAGCACTACCAGGGCGCCGCATGGCGGTGACAAACGGGAACTTGTGATGGGCGGCTCTCGATACGTAAGCTTCGGCTATTCATCCGCTATGCGGCGCGCGTAGTGCTTTCTGTGGATACACTGGATAGCCGATAGTATATAAGCCGTGTAATTTAACCGTTCAAATGATGTATGGGTTTTTACTCCTAGCGAGGTTTTTCCCCATTCTACACTCCACATAGTAGTCCAGCTATACAACCGTTTTTGCTCTATAACTTCTGATAGTGTGGAAATGCCCTCACAGGGTAACGCACAACTTCCTCTTTTTGATTTCCTTCTTTAAGGAGAGGTAACTGGAATCGCCCAGGCTCCTCCTACGTGGATTCATTTCTACGTAAGGGGCTCCTGGACGGTGATCCGAGCAGGCTGTACCTCACTGGTAGGGGGCGACGGAGGGGGCCCCCACCATCCCTTCTTTCTTTCTTTCTTTCGTTCAAATGATTCTTTACGAAGAACCCAACATTACAAGGCTAGCCTTGTTTTTGGTATCCCCTTAACATTGGAGACTCAAAATTTTACGCTATGTCTGCGTAAAATAAATTAACTTTGTTTAATTTTTTTTTTAAACATTACCTATAAGTAAACGTTTCAAATTAACAGTTCTACCTCGTGTTATTATTAATTCTTAGGGGAATACTGTTACATCATTCCAAAAAACGAAAGAAAATTCTGCAAAAAGCTCTCTCACGAATAGCCTAACCCATTATTTTATATATTGAAAACATATTGGCAATATATTGGGTATATATTGCATTAATGAATTGACGAGACGCCAAAAACTATTGGCTGTATATTGGTCGTACATTGGAAACTGTGACGTGCCGAGACATGAGCAATATCTCTCGCCAACAGTATCTCCAATATACCACCAACACATGCCCCATGTATGTTGCCAATATATTGCCAAGACATTGGTAATAGTATTTTTTTTGCGCTGGCTGCCATTAAAATCATTTAAAAACATGCCTAAATACTAAAGAGTTTCAAATTTTCAAATTTATCTAAAATCTTTTTAAATAATTCTTGTAGTCCATTGTATTTCTTTATTTTAATAATTTGTAACCACTGCTTTTTTTATAGGAACGAGCGGACGTCAGACGAACCAAGCATAGATTTCCAAAATTTGTTATTTGGCCAACGTTTCGAGAGTTTTGTTCTACTCCCCTCTTTAAAGCTACAATATGTTTAAGAATGATATAACCCTGGTAGAACTGTTAAGCATAATATGGCCATAATATGCCGTATTTTATGACGGATGACCATTTTATGCCGCATATTATGCTCATAAATCCTGTTACCTGGCGACATAATTATGACCATAATTATGCTGATAATTATAACCATAATTATGCTGAAGGAATAACGAGATTAGAGGGACTATAGTAAATAATTATGACCATAATTATGCTGAAGGAGCAGGGGAGATATAGGGCTGCCCGTAAATGAAAATGTCCGAACGTTAGAAAGAGAGAGAAGATCGCGGGACGTATAGCTATCTCTCTCGTCACGCAAGCTGACGCTCACTTTCTGCGCGTACTGTGCACGCGCGAGTATAAGAGAGAGAGCTACGTCCCGCGATCTTCTCTCTCTATCTCTGCGACGGCCGGAGGCCTGACTTCCCTTATTATACTCTATCTATAATACCTCTGTGACTGTGATACGAATAGCTGTAATATAACGAACTACCAGAGCGGAGACTGTGTGTGTGTGTGTGTGTGTGTGTGTGTGTGTGTGTGTGTATATATATATATATATATAAGTGTGAGAGAACACTGGGAGAAAAACACAGCCTAGAAGATTCGAAATTAAGGTTAGAATTGCCGAAGCGCTCGGTATAAACAGCCTGAGCGACGAGCGCGTCGGAGGTCACGTGACCTTTGTATACGTTTGTCGATCGTTCAGCATCTCGTTCACCATAATTATGGTCATAATTATGACGAATTCCCCCGTATTAATTATGATTAATTATCTATTCAGAATTATGACCATCGGCCATTTCTTATGCTGAATATTCTTGCAGGGAAATTATAAAATTAAATACTACATAAACTACCTTAAAAATTTCGGAACACCACGAGGTTTGTAAAAAATCGCTTCACTTTCATATTGCATATCAAACGATATTTGACCAACCTCACGGTGAGTCGGAAAGTTTTATTGCGGTACTGAAGTGGGGATATAACAAAACTTCCAAAACATTGGCCAAATAAAAAATTTTTGAAACTCTACGCTTGGTTTGTCTGTCGTCCGCCTCTTCTCATCAAAAACATTAATCTAGATTCTTTCAAAATACATTCATTCATTCTTAAAAAATACATTCATAATGTTTTTCTCACAAAATTTTTTATATGCATAAATTTGCAATAGGTAATATGTATATAAATTATAAAGTATGACAAGTAATAGCTTTTAATTAAATTAAAATTACCTTTTCTTACTGATACAAAAAGAAAAATTCAATAGAAAGATTAGATTACACGATTTGCATGGAAATAGTAAATCCATTTATGAAGGAACTAACGCGATAAATCTCGAATTGAAGATAAAGTTTTTATTCTGATTGGTTAGTTTTCTAATAAATATAGCCTACTTCACGTTATTCGTTTATAAATTCATGTGAGGAGGACCACGTATATGGATGCATCTGTAAAAGAAAAGTTGAAGAAGAGTTAATTAAATAAAACTATATTTAACTTGCAATGCGGTATAGAATTATATAAGATGTTTATTTAATTCGCGTCTAACTAAAGTTTGTGAAATCTTTTTGTGTAAATAACCAGTATAAATATTTCGGTATATAGATATGACAATCTTTTGTCAAAATAGTTCGGAATTGGAAGTACTAAGGAGCGAAAAAAACGTCGTGTAGAGGGTGAGAATATCCATTGATAATCGAGCTCCTTAAAAACTCATATAACATCTCGGCTACACGCGCGGTACACGCCCATGGGGCGCTCCCCCCGGGCGGCGAAAAGGGCGAGCAGAAGCAGCAGCTTGGCTGTCCCCGCGGGGCTCGCCGACGACAGTCGTACGGCCATTATACCTAATTTTCACGCGGCCGAGCTTCTCGCAGAGAAGTGGTTGCGGGCGCAGACGCACGAAGAGCCCGTAAAATCCTCGGGACCGGGCCGAAATAGCCGCTGCGTAAATTGCCCCGCGGCGATACCGTCGTCCGCACTGTCCGCGCGCAAAGCGGCGCTCGCCTCGAGCACCATGTGCAACCTTTGTCTCTCGCTGGCCCTTCGACCTCCCTCTCTCTTTACCCCTTCGCTTTTCTTATCGACGAGAAAGATGCTGTGTGTACAGCGTCGGTAAACACTGTGGTTTGCCTCTGTTTGCTTCAAAATTACTGCTGATGGCTTGTGACGGCCTTTCTTTTTTGCGGTTCTTGTGATTAGTATAATAGCGGGACGATGTCCTTATAGCAGGCATAAGACACTTCAAGCAGAAGGCTTTTTATATCGATCTCCGCAATCCCCCCTAAATAGATTTCCACAAAATGCACGTGTCTTCTGTGAAAGGTTTTAATAATTTGTAACATTAATAAACGGTTTGAAAGACAGTTTTCCTTAATGAAATTCACGGAAATGTGGAATAAAATAGCTTGATAGTTTCATCACAATGAGATGAATGATTTTTATCGTCTATTAAGCCACAGAAAAGTAGATTTATTGCCTCCGTCATAACTACTTTTTTTATCGACAAAAGTTATTTGGTATAAAAATGAAGACATAAACTTTGTATTACGTAATAAAACGATAATGTCAGATTGAAATTAGGAAATCGCAGCGGAAAAGTGCAATTTTCGAGTAACATTGACAAAGTAATTTTATTCTGGATTTATTAACTTTTACTTGAAAATTTGCAAAATTATTCATCAATATAGCATGGATGGCTATCATCGTGTCATTTTTCATGTTAGTACAAACGTTTGAATACAAGTCGTTATTCAGAAAAAAGCCATTAAACAGATACTCCGAAGCACGAAGCAAGGCGGCACGCATAAGATTAGAGAGAAAAAAAAATCAAAGTGAAATCAGATAGTATCGAGCAGAAGTCATCTGGGCAATTAAGCATAGCGATTCTCGCGGTAGTCGCGGTGGCGGGCGCATAACGAAAGCTCACCAAGAACGTCGACGTCTCAATGATAAATCATCCCTATACGCCGGCATCCCCGAATATTGCTACCGCTCGCTCTCCCTCGTCGCCGTAACTCATCGACGCGCAACGACGCGTCGACGGGGCGACAAACCACCCCCACTCCCCCATCCTCTTCACTGCTGTCCCCTCTCTCACTCTTGCATTCCTCGATTTCCCCGGTAATACGTGTGCGAAGAGGCCAAACAAAGAGCCTTGTTTTCCGTGCTCCATGGACCGTGGCCCGACTACCCGGACGCCGCGTCGATATCACCGTGCGTGCGTGCATGCGCGAGACTCGCTCAAGCGACGCAATGCACGTATGGCCGATTTACATTTTTCGAGCGCTGCTCTAAGTCTATACCTATGGTGTAAAGAAAAGAGAATCATGCGTGCGTTACGTGATAGGTGAGGGAGGGAAAAAGATGGGCATTATTATTTCTCTTGGCTTCACTTTATAAATGGAAAAGCATAATTCTTTACTAGAAAACAAGCTCAATTTTCGTTTTAATTCAATAATGGTTTTATAAAGTGTTGGAGTTCAGTTAGTATTTAATAATCATTGCACGTTGTTATTGTGATTGAAATCAATACGACTCTGAGAAATAAGGCAAAAATGTTGATAATAATAAAATAAGCTAAAATATGAGGTCGGGAGGGCGCGTAAAAAGTGAGAGAGAATTGGCGAGTCGCGTTTACACAGCGTTGTAGCCGAAGAGAAAAGAGGGTCGGCTTCGTCTCCGTGGGCGCCGCGGCGCACCCTCGGGATTTTGCGCTTCATGCATTTTATATTTCACCCCCGAACTTTGATTCTTAAACCGGCTGCTGCGGTGATGTGCCTTTGGCCCCGCTCTCTCTCTCTCTCTCTCTCTCTCTCTCTCTCTCGCTCTCTCTTTCTCCTCAGGGAACGATCCTTAATCTTCGATATTGGAAATTATCTTTGATCATCAGCGCTCCTGCGCTCCTTGCCTTACATCCAGCCCCTTTCCCTTGCTCACATTCTCTTTGCTATACTCTTTCCTGCCGTTCAGACTCTAGCAACCACTTGGGACGACCCTCTTAATTTTGAGGCTCCGTCAGAACTCGATTCGGTAAATTTAGCTCTAACGGAAAGCTAGCCCTTTCCTCTATCGAGCTTGCGCATTCCTTCTGACCTCTTCCTCGCTCTATTTCTAATTCCTATATGAGCGCGTGTGTGTGTAGCTGGTGCGAATTATACGTATAGATATATATACGTAGAGCGACTTTCGTTCTCTCTCGAAGTCGATTTTTTTCTTCGGGGGAGATGCGACTTCCTCACAGACGGAGAGTCTAGTCGTCGCTTTGCTTTGAGAATCCGCTTCGAATTTTCTTACGTTCTAGGGACGTATATATGCAGAGTTTCGACACTCGCGTTCGACGTGCAGTTATATCTCGCGGTAGGAGTTCGCAGGAATTGACAATTATTTATTTCACGAAGTATGTCGTTGATAACATTTTCGATTTTTCTTGAGAAGTTTATAGAACTGTACTAGATTTCCATATTAATTATTCAAGTTTTACAAGAAACCGCCAGGAAGATAAACAGTTCTAAAACTGTATTACTAACTCGTTGATGGCATATATGTAATAAATATTTCTCGAATTCAAAGAACATTTCTTTATTTAGTAAAATTTCTAATAAATGCATCAAATCAGTGCCATAAAATTTAAATTAAATTAATTAAAAGATAGGGAATAAAGTATTAAAATATTTAAGTTGGTTTGATAAACTCAAATGACTTTATAGGACACAGTCAAGGAGGATCGATCTAATTATCTGAAATAGGATCCATTAAAGTTAATTCAGAAGAGGTGTAAGTGGTACGAAAATTCTCTTCGTAGGTATTTTAATATGGATATGTAATGGTGGCTGCAGCATATAACCTTGTTTGGTATCCTATTACTAGTTTGTGTAGGAAAATTTCTGGCAGCAGCGTGGCGGCGTCACGGCCAAGTTCTGAAATATTAATGCTCCCGTGGCGCAACGCACTCGAGGCGGCTGCTAACGCGTTTTTTCCAATCCGCAGCAGAACTGACGTGTGTGGGCTTCGCTAGCAATAACGTCGCCGCGAAAACTTTTCGATATCATTATCGGACATGTTTCGATGGAATATTGACATATACTCTACAGGTATAATATACATGTATGTTTAACAAATTTCTTATTGCAAATAAACTTTCGGTTTATTGCATCCAGTAACATTGCGTACTTGATATGTTGTAATAAAAGACATATAGAAAGTTATCCAAAAATAGCATTCTATAATCATCGTGTTATGTATAATTGTTAAATATATAAATGTTGGTAATTTGACATTGTGAAAATTTTAAACGTAGTTCTTTTTTTCCATTGAATCTAAAATCCCAGTTCACCTTCTGATTTGAGCATATACTCCTGCTGGAAACTTGGTTGTGTAAAAAAAAAGTATATAGACAGTACGCGCGCGGAGTCCGAGAGAGAAACAGAGGTGCAAAAGTGCGCGCGCGCAAAGCGCTCAACGCATATATATATACACAGCAGCAAGGAGAAGAGAGAAGAAACCTCAAGTATTTCGCCAAGTTGGTAAGCCGAGTCAAGATCGCGCACTAGGATTTCTCGAGTTTTCTCATCCTCACTTTCTCTCCCCAGCCTTCTCTCCCTCTCTCTTCCTCTTGCGGTACATCCCTTTCGCGGTGGCTGTAGTGGCGCCGTGCGCGACGTCTGGCAGACACACGCCGACGACGACCAAATCTTTCGAGAACAGATTAGAGCGCAAAGTTATCGACGCGGCTGTGTGTTTTGTTATTCTGTTGTGGCATGCCGCACGTGCACCGCCGCGTCGTTTAGATGTGTTCCCACACCTTCCAACTTGTATATTGAAGTCCGTGTGAAATTAGTTTATTGGAAATGTTTATTTTTTCAACTTTAATAAATTTTCGTTCATTTCACAAAGAGGTTATTATTATTATTATTATAAACTTGATAACTTTTTCAAAGGGATAAAATGTTAATTAAAAGCTCGGCGCAGATACTCATGTTTCATGCTATCGAAAAGGCAACGACCGATATTTTAGCTGGGCGCCAATTGATATTAAAAATTAAGCAACTTGCATTAACAGTACTTGCATTATATCACGTATCCGACACTCAATAATGTCTTTGAAACAATAATTTAAAAAACGTTTCACGGTAAAAGGGCAAATGCTTTTAAATTACAAAAATGAACGAAATATTCGGATAAATGTTGTGGTTAAATATTTGCGATTCTCCGCAAAGTGAAGAAAAACAACGCGTTGTTTCATTTTTTAGGTAATTAATGATAAAGCTTTCGGTGCAAATGCGCTCACAAAGTACTGAATATGCGGGTAAAGGACTGGGAGAGAAAAACGCGCGGGCAGAAGTGCAGTCGCAAACTCGATCGAAGCCTTCGTTAACTGGATTACTAGCTCGATGCTCAGCCGCGCGCGTTCGGCCTAAGCTTTAAAACGCTAAATCGTTAATCCAATTGATCAAGCCCATTGAAGATAAAGCTTGCCCAGGGAGAATGTGCTTTAAAAATAAAAAATGATCCCGCCGGGGGGAGAGAGGGGCATGGAGATGCGCGCGTGCTGAGTGGAAAACGGAGTTTTTCAATCCAGATGAGCTTTCCGATGGCTTGCATTCCTTTTTTTCTATAATCTATGCCTCTTCTTGTTGGCTTATTTTTCAAAACATCCAATAAATGACAGAGCTTTCATTAAAGCTGTTTTATCGACTTCAAAACATCGCCTTGAGTGATTTTTGGTGAAAAAAGTGGCAAACTTTGTGTCTCGTTTCAAGTATAGGATGAAATTTAAATAAGATTTCTAAAGAATCGAGCTGTATATAATCACAAGCCGAAGAAAAAGTTTGGCTAAAATATTTTCTTAACAATGTATATAGACGCAATAACTATTATTATTATTTTATTTATTCTTGGTTACTGCCTAGAAAATTATACATACCTAGTACACTAGTCACAGAATCTACAGATTGTGATAAATAAAACAAAATTACAGTAAGTCGTAGTCTCTAGTCGCGATAAACATTAATAGTTTAATAGTACAGATAGCACAGATAGGCATCGATAAAAGACTGCCAGTCAATCAAAAATTCACTTGATGTTATACACACGTAGCACCTATATATAAACACGAAATATCACTGGTTTCAATTAGTAGTTAGTTAAGATTTAATAGATGCTCATAGAGAGTGGGGTTAAACCGATTTCGACGAGGTAGATTTTTTATGCACTCGGGAAGGGAATTATACACCAAAAAGATAGTTGACCAAACTGGGAATGCATTTTAAAAGTCATAAGAGCCCTTGTAATCCCCCTGGCAGGTCGGCTTGATTAACGCTTCTGAAACGTGCCAAATAAATAAGGCGAAGAACGAAAGTTTAAGATTTTATACAAAAGAGCGGTAGTAAACTTGTCAATGCGAAACGGCTCCGGCCGTTGATGAAAGCTAGGATGTACCCTTCTACTCTAACTGATCAACTGGCATTTGGCTATAAATTGGTAGATCGTCAGCATAAAGCATGTGATCGTTGTCTTGAAAAAGTCGTTGTTCGTAGGTGATATATAAACAGAATAGCAGAGGCCCCAGCACCGACCCTTGTATAACACCGAGGCTGCTCGTTACCCAATCAGATGTGTCTCATTATTATTATAAACTCCTTACCTAACCAATAAGTACGAGTGTAATAACGTGCCGAATCCTTTACCGAAGTCAAATAGCAACGCGACAGTAACGAGTCTTTTGTCTATAGGCTCGATCTGATATCGTCCGTCTGACGAGAAACTATCTAATAATTATTTACTAAATATGCAGTAAATCACTATATTTTACTTTAAGTATTATGTATTAATACTTACTTATACTTAAGAATTATGCGTACTTTAATGATTTTATAGAGTATAAAGATAAATTCCCAAATCTTTCATCCCGTGTAAAAAAAAAAAGTCTGGGCGAAGTCTTGCACAAGTCTGGCTTGAAAAGTCTGGGCAAAGTCTCGCATGTCGGACGATCCCAGACTTTTTGCCAGACTTTTTATTTCTTCTATTAAAAGTCTTGGAAAAAATCCCCAGACTTTATCCAAGACTTTTTACCAGACTTAGTATACTGCCGAAAAAGTCTGGGAAAAAATCCCCAGACTTTATCCAAGACTTTATGCCAGACTTAGCATACGGCGTAAAAAGTCTTGGAAAAAATCCCCAGACTTTATCCCAGACTTTGTTCACCAGGCTTTGTGGTCGGCGTATGGAGGTTATGCACACCCGAACAGAAGATTCCGCTGGTGTGATGAAGAGAGAGGTTGGATTAAATCTGCGCCCGTAGAGCAGCGAGGCAGTCCGTAGGTGCGTTTACCATGACTCTTCGTGGCTGCTCACATTCAGGCGTCTTCTTCGGGGAATCAGGAATTCGCCATCTGAAATAACTACATCATTGAAATAAAAATATCTTCGCAAATTCACTATAACATATGACCAACACGATTATTTTGAAGTGAACATCAACTCATAGATTTCACTTAAAAATGAACGAATTCGCGCAGATGTTTTTATGTCAATGATGTAGATATTTCAGATGGAGAATTCTGATTCCCCGAAGAAGACGCCTGAATGTGAGCAGCCACGAGGAGTCATGGTAACGCAGCTATGGACCGCCTCGCTGCTCTACGGGCGCACATTTAATCCAACCTCTCTCTTCATCACACCAGCGGAATCTTCTGTTCGGGCGTGCATAACCTCCATAAGCCGACCACAAAGCCTGGTGAACAAAGTCTGGGATAAAGTCTGGGGATTTTTTCCAAGACTTTTTACGCCGTATGCTAAGTCTGGCATAAAGTCTTGGATAGAGTCTGGGGATTTTTTCCCAGACTTTTTCGGCAGTATACTAAGTCTGGTAAAAAGTCTTGGATAAAGTCTGGGGATTTTTTCCAAGACTTTTAATAGAAGAAATAAAAAATCTGGCCAAAAGTCTGGGATCGTCCGACATGCGAGACTTTGCCCAGACTTTTCAAGCCAGACTTGTGCAAGACTTCGCCCAGACTTTTTTTTTACACGGGATGTAACATATACTGTTTTTGTAACGAATTACGAAAGTCTATAAAATAATTTTGGCTTTGCAAAAATAACGGGGGAAAAACTTATGTGAATTCCTTTCTCTAATTGAATACTCTATAAAAAACTCGTGTCCCTGCGAGAAAAAGACGCAGAATTAATTGGAATAAGCATTTTAAGAAGTTCCTCGTGATTTAGTACATCATAAGGATAATTGTTTTTGTGGGACGAGCCACGTGTAATAGGAAGCCAATAACCCGTCCCCCGCCCGGTGCGTTGTCACGAGGTGTCGGCCAACTCGGGCAGGCCCGTAATTCAGGATTCCTAGCCTCCTCTGTCAAGAGCTGCTCTTGTGTTCGGCTCTCGCTTGCGACCAGGCGGCAAAGCAAGAGCGAGAGAGAGAGGGGGAGAGAGAGCGACAATGTTGTGAGAGGCGGGGGCAGACCGGTTTGCCGATGGACTATTAACTTCGCGTATTGGCCTGGGGAGCGCGATGCGAGAGCGACTCGAGGATCGATAGCCGTTATCTTCTCGCTGGGGCGCGCGCGCGTGTGCATGTGCATTAACGGCGCCGGCAGCCCCCTCCAGGTTATATTGGACAAAATAGGCATCCTTCCTCCCGCTGGAAATTCAGCGGCTCGCGCAAAATGGATTCCAGCGCGAGGATATCCTCGGCCGATATGGGGGTAATTATTAATTGTCACCGGGCAGCGGTGCCTAATGGCGGCCGGACGCCTGCGCATCTCAGCATTCCTGCGCAACGGCCTCATTCGCGCACGCCTACGTACACACGTGGGTTTGCGTGCGTGAAAGGAACCGAGGGACCGGGGCTAAGAGCTGCAGATGCTGTCACCGTCGACGGAGGCTGCTGCTCCGCCGAGTAGCGCATTCCTGTGCCGACTGCCTCGGAGGTGGGTGGAACGTCGTGCATTTGGCCCATAAAGCTCGCCAATTACGAAATGCGACACGTGTGGTGCGTCCGGTACGGCTCGCTGAAATGAGGGGCTGCCGCTGCACGTCGTAACAGCAGCAGGAGCAGCCTGCCAGAAATGACGGATGGCGGAAATACTAGGACAAAGAAGAGATTGTCTTGTTACCACACATCTGTATCAATGATCTATACTCCTTTTTCTAGCGTTTAAGGAAATGGTACAAGGTTATTATTAAATGTATTATTCGTTGAATTTATCACTCACCAGAGTGTCAGGGATCCGGATCACGGATTCGGCTCAAACTTTAGGATATGTTTTTGGACGTAGAAACATAAAGAAAGATGCAATATTCTAATATTCATAACTTTGGAAGGAATTATTATTTTTTAATTCCGAGAAAAGCAAATGAAAGATCGTTTTCTCTAGTTTTATTTTCTCTACTTAAAATGACATTTTAGATTTTGCAAAATTAAATGATTACGGTTATAAGAAGAGGCTTTTTTATAAGATTTTTTTCAAAATAAAGCAAAAAATCTTATAAAAAAGCCTCTTCTTATAACCGTAATCATTTAATTTTGCAAAGTCTAAAATACCATTTTAAGTAGAGAAAATAAAACTAGAGAAAACGATCTTTCATTTGCTTTTTTCGGAATTAAAAAATAATAATTCCTTCCAAAGTTATGAAAGTTTAAAGTTGAGCAACGAAAATGCACCAAAATTTTAGACATTTAACAAGCGAATTTTAGACATTTAAGAGTGCATTTTTATTGCTGAAATTTAAACTTCCATAACTTTGGAACGAATTAATATTTTTCAATCCATAAAAAAGCAAAGGAAAGATCGGTTTCTCTAATTTTATTTTCTCTACTTGAAGTGATATTTTAGACTTTGCAAGACTAAATGATTACGGTTTTAAGAAGAGGCTTTTTTAAAAGATTTTTTCAAAATAAAGCAAAAGATGTCCATAACTTAAGGTTTTTGGAGCACTAGGATCTAATATTGCAGCTTTCTTTATGTTTCTACGTCCAAAAATATATTCTAACGTTTGAGACGAATCCGTGATCCGGATCCCTACCACTCTCCTGGTCAGTATTTAATAATTAAAAATTACTACGTATCGATCTGTGGGAGTTGAACGGTAAAACATGAAGATAAAGCCTTTTTCATTTATTAGTGTTTCGGTGATCAATGACACTTTCATCAGAACTATAAATATAGGATTCTCTTGGCATGTCGTAATATGCTATAATTCTTAAATGCATTTAGCTCAGAGAGATCGATAGATTCTTCTTTAAAATTCAAAGTTTATCATTGTTTTATGACTTTTCATAGTAGAATATACGTTTTATATAACGTCTATGTAATTTGTAATACAGCGTTGCTATGCATATTTATAAAATTCTCGTGTTTTCCTTCTTGCGCTTCTTGAATGTCGATGGAGACTTACTCCATAACAGATAAAATAATATTGATTATTATTTAGGCAAAAAGTCATTTTTCATAATAAAATTTTTTAATGACTAACAAGATTCGAACTATGGAACCCGCATGTAGAAAACTTTTACTTCATTCACTGAGCCACTCTCAGCAGGCTTTTTTCGCGCTTCCGCACACATTATCATATTTGTAAGAATCCGTATTGTCACCACACTGAGAAAAATGTTGTAGTAAATTTTATTATAACTGTAATAAAAATTACTATAAGGTATACGAAGGGTATAAATACACTTTATGCTGCATTTTTATTATAATTGTATGAATAATTACAAAATTTCTTGTAATTTTTATGACAGTTGTTGATTAGAAAGTATTACGAAATAAAAGAAAAATTGCTATACACATAGCAAAAACTGTGATACAATAAAATTTAAAATATATGCTTTTAATTTTTATTAGAATAGAATATAAATTTTATTTTGTAGCGTTTAAATTTTATTTTGTAGCGTATACATTTTATTTTGTAGCGTATTAAAAATTACTATAAACATAGTAAAAAGTGCCACATTCAAAAATTGCTACAGGCCATAAGAAAGTTTGCTATCCAACATAGTAAAAATTGCTACAACATTAGTACTTTCTGCGCAGATCAAGGCGCCCACGTGTCTGATTGAGGTTATGTTTCTATGGGAATTTCACTTTGTCTTGCTTTTAAATTTACAAAACATTCAAAACCTTACTTCAATTATTTTATTTTTATATTATGCACATTAATGATAAGTTTCTTTTGTGTTATCAAAGTTATTTATTGTCATTATTTAATAATTTCAGATAATAATCTGAAATTTTCTTGAAATCGATGGTTTGACATGTACAAGTTCCAAAATTTTACACTCAAGAATCCTATTTGGGTAAGTGGTTAGCGCGTCCGATTTGCCGCAGTGAAGGTTGCAGGTTCGATCCCAATGCTCGTAAAAAAAAATATTTTTATTTCTCATTTTAATTTATTTTCACATTAAATATTGTATCATTAGAGTTTGAAAATAGTTCTGAAAACAGGAAGAACGAGAAAAAATTTAATTTTTTGAAATTTAAGGTAATTTATAAAAATTACTATGTTGCATAGCAAAAATTGTTATAATTTCGATTTGTCCCTCCGTTCCTACAAAATATAGTAATTTTTCTTATGTTTATAATAAATTTTACTACAACATTTCTCTCAGTGCACATCTGACACGCTGAGGCCTCAAACAAACCGTCCCGAGCGTGCATGCAATGGAGTCGCTTCTTTAAAAGACTAATTCTATATGGATCATGCTACGATGCTGGGCGTAGTACAACTAACATCGCGGGACGCACTCGGCTAATTAAATCTATAGCAGGCAATGAAGACAATAAAAAGTAGACGGGCCTTCTTATACTAACTCATGTTACGTGTGGATTCATGTTGCCTGTCACTTTATTATAAAAAGTAATATTGGCCGGCAATCATATTACTCTTTATTTTCATAGTTTTTAATTAAATTCTTTAATTGATTATAAGGTTGACTGGTATATTGTGAAGCATTTTATAAATTCCTTTCAAAAGTGTAAACCGGCATTGGTTGGCAACAACGTCAAATAAATTGTAATTCGTTCATTTAATTTATTTCGATAAAAATAATAATAAGATACCCTATAATAAAATGTCATTAAATTTAATATAATTTTAAATTATGGCACTACATCAAATTTCATTTACTTGTAATAAAATAAAATTTGTGTAGAATAATATGAAATTAAATGTACTCTGGCATTTGTTACGGATAGGATATCCGAATGGATATTATATTCTAAATTTAGATTTTGGTTTTGATAAGAAAAATGTTTAATGTACCTCCTTAAAATTTCTATGGAATGTACATTTTAATTATACGAACGTCAACGCTTACTTTTTTTCCCTCATCACTGGTACTTTGGTCCGAAGAGAGGCAAAAATGTGCCTGCCGCTCTTAACATATTTCGTTGCTACGATATAATTACAAATTTTTGACCTGTTAAAAGAAGCCTTCATTCTTCAGCTACACTGAGAGAAGAATTTGGTTACGCCAAATAAATTTGGTAACTATTACCAAATATCAATTGAAATACAAGCAAATGAATATTTAGTAACAGTTACCAAATCATACTTGAACAAACCAAACGTAGTCGTTCGTCACAATAACATATTTGGTAATAATTACCAAATTCTAATTTCTAATAAACAAGCATAGAATTACAATAAATATGTCATATTTGATTAAAATATGTACATATATGAATAAAATAAATTTTTATATCAATATAAATATAATTTTAAGAGTAAATCAAATTTTTCTTTATTAATTCGTATATTTATATACAGTAAGACCAACTGCAGAAAATTTATTTGTAGTCGGAAAATAAAAAACACTTAAATATTTAGTTTATTTCGTTTTATTCCAAATCTCTTCTTGAAATGACATTGCAACCATCAGCTGTTACATGAATTTTCATCGGTCTGAGGTATTCATTACAATCAATATTAAAGATATATAATTCTTCACGCTTTTCTATACAAGGCTCAACTATGTAGGCTTTGATGTGATTATTAAATCCAATGGTAACGCACTTCTTATAAGTAAAAAATATATCATTTTTATTACTTTTTAGTACACGATGAATGACACCAAAAACTGGATCATTATTTTTATTATTGCATAAATATATTGCATATGGTGATTTATATTTACAACCATTAACTTCCACATACGATATTTCGAAAATATTACAATTCAGTTTTTGAATAATGAAATCATCGTGTACTGATCTGATTAAACGCCCAAAGTTAATATTATCGTTTAGTCCTGTTTTAATAATTAGGCGGTAACAAAAATTTAGTTGATTTTTAACAGCAATTGTGTGTATAATATTTACTCTGGAGGTAACAATTTTAGCATATTTTTTTGATTTTTTATGATGCCCTTCAAATTTAGCGCACGATAAGTACCTTAAGGGTCCTATAATTCGTATACATTGTGGGTAGTGCGTCAAGAAATGAAATTTCGGCTTTAAATATTCATCAGAAATCTCGACATATATTTCATTATGAGATTTTATTAATTGGCACAAGTGTATTATATCATCTTCAGAAATTTCAAAACTCATAACTAAATCTATTATTTCATATAAATACAAATACAACTCCCAAGCTAAGTCTTCTTCAGGTATGAGGTCACCACCAATTACTCCAAAATAAGAAACTAAAAATGACATCTCTGCCGCTGTAATTATCAAATTACCTTTTTCAAGATGAGTTTCTTTAATTGATGATATCCTATTACCTCGATCAACTTCACTATAATCAAAATATTTTAATCTTTCATTTAATCGTTTCAGTGTAAAATATTTGTTTTTAATGCAATGTTTTATAACGGTTGCCATAACATATCTACAAACGCCTAAAAATAAGTCATGCATCACATCACAAGATACATTAAGTGTGTTATGAAAAAATGGTAATTCGTTAAATACGCATTTCGCTTTAACTCCACGAGAAAAGGTTTTTACATCTTCTTCATAATTTTCTACGTTTCGCAATAATGTAGCGTCCTCTACATATAATTGTGATGCTTTGTATTTTGTTGTGAAGCAAAATCACCAATAGTAAGTAGCAGAAAACCTTTCCTGAAAATCTAAAAGAGAGTTCACTCCTAAATTGTCACCTAGGACTGCTAATACTACAAAATAAACTTGATAAGTACTTTGATCTACATTAATCGTAATTCCATTTTCAAATAAAAATTTGCATTCTTCAATGACTTTTCTAAAACACTTAGCATTTTTTAAATCATGCTGGTCTTGTGTAAATATAAACTGAGCTAAAAAAATATTCTGTAAAGTCGATGCAAATTTAGGCGGCAGTCCAGCTATTGAATAATACATGCCACCCACTTTGTGTAATCCAGCGGCTGTTGACAACGGATCACAGACTTCAAAGTCGTCATAATATAGGTACAATGGAATTACGATCTTTCCAGGAAAATTTTTACTTATATTATTCCAGCGATAGCCGTGATAGATACTCGAGTACAAATTTTTCTTTTGCTTAGAGATTTCACTATTTCTATAACTAATTATCTCATTATACACATTTGGTAGTTCTAAGAATTTTTTTAGAACTGTTCGCATTGGAACAAAAACTCCAGTACACTTTTTTTTTGTCCACATCGTTACATTACCAATTTTTTTATCGTCATTTATTTCCCCGATTACGAAATTTTCAGGCGAAATAAAATATTTCATTTTTTTAAAATAATTAATTCGTTTGTAATTGCTATCAAATTTATCCAAACAATCTATTTCGATGCAAGATTCAATTGTCTTGTGGAACTCAGCTGGAATATTCGCTTTTAATTTATCTAAATAGAAATCAGTCAAACTCTTTAACAGTTCACGAAAATCATTGACGATTTCTTGAACTATATTGCTAGTTATTGAACTATGACTATAAAGTTTAGTCAAAAAATTTACTACAATAGATTCAGACTTGTTATTACAAACATTCAACTTATCATTAATATTACATTTATTTCTCGCTTGTCATCGTAAGATACTTTAGTAAGATCTTCACTTTTAGAGAATTGATTATCCGTCTAATATCTAAGTTTCTTTCACTTTTGGTTTTTTCAAAACATCGTAATATATGTTTCTTTAACATAGATACGGTTTGGAACTTATGAAAACAATTATCGTAAACGCAAGTGTACGAATCTTCTAGAGAGTGAAATATTTGTACGCGTCTTAAAAGAACATTAATATCCCGAAAAGACTTGTTACATTGTTCACACTTCATATTGACTATGTCTAAATTTTTGTTTTATTTGATAATTTATTTTCGAAGTTTTTTAATTTTTTTAAATAATTGTAAATGAGAGGTATTTCAACGTCCCATTCGGACTTAATACAATACACTCCCCACTGAACAAAGTAACAAAAATTTTCACTCTCTCTATAGGATAGTTAATGTTGAATCTTATGTAAAATTGATATAAAATATGAAGCGCTTGCAAGAGCGAAGAAGCCTCGTACGTGAGAGAATCTGTGCGAACGTAAAATGCATTTAGTTCCATGAAGTTTCGTCCACACACAATGATAAACGGTTGAAGTGCAAGACCCATTCTAGACATTTTATGACATTTTTCTTGGGCTTCATGTTCTATATCTCCTGGAACCTGAGGTAGAAATGTTAAAATCAATTCATACTCAATTACTACATTACGATACGTGTGACTTAAGTTGCCCATTATTGCACGGCATGAAGTGATAAGTATCGTATACTATTTTATAGCACGTTTACCTAAGTCTCCTTTCACGCCTATTCGTGCCTTAAGCAGTCCATTTTGGCACGGTGAGGTTAAACACCGTGCAATAATCGACTACTTAAGTCGCAGATAGGCGTGACCTAAGTGCGGACTTAGGTCACATCGTGCTATAAAATATGATGATATATATCGTGATAATACCTTGACGTGAATTATTATGCCTTCTCTAGCCTCAATGGTTGATGGTTTCCAGCATAAACTTTTTTTCTTTGATTTGCTTTGACCATCAGCGTAATGTATTTTTTGAGATTTTGGAGCAACTAAACTCATCAAAATTTGTAGCTGTATAAAATGTTTATAATCTGAAACAAATTAAACTTTTGAAAAATAAATTTTCTCTAAATTTTAAAAATAACTAGTTATTTATGTTGTTCAATTATAATTCAATAAAAATTATTCAATAATAATGTTACGTACTAGCATCAGTATCAGTATTTGTTAATCGTCTAATGTTAATCGATCACTATCAGATAAATCGTTTTTGCGCATGGAAAAAAATAATTCAGTAGTTGACTCCCATGCATCTTTGAACTCTTCAAATGTAACACCATATTTTTTTGTGAAGTCTCTGTCAATCTAAACACAATGTATTTCATTTATTTCAAATAAGTTAGAAATCTTATGATATTTGTTTTAGCAGATTATTATTTACTATACTATTAACTCACCGAATCAACACCAATTGATTCAGTTAGTATGGGCCATTGGACGAAAATATCTACAACTTTTTTATACTCATAGTTTTTTGCATCATTCTCACGTAAACTGTATATAATATCCCAATGTTTTTTCACTTCATCTTCTTCTCTATTATTGATCAACCATTTTTTGCTGGTATTAGAATCTTGAGGCGCTTCGCACACAAAACATTAATTTATTATATATAAAATAAATTAATAAATAATATAACTAAAGATAAATTATTAAGTACAAATTAATACCTGTATTTTTGCTTATATTATTAGATTTCTTAGCAATTTTTCTCTCTACACTTAAAATAAACGATCGCTTATTTTTATATTTATCTACTAATTTGCCTTTAGATATTTCTGATTTATTTTTTTTTTTAATTTTTCTTACACTTTGGATCCACGTAGTAAGTTTAAGTGCATTCGCTTGGAAATAATTCTACAAGCTTTCTCGAGAGAACTTCAAAATCCTCATTTCTTAGAATTCTATTAAACATTATATTTTAAAATACAAACTTAATAACAAAATCTTATATAATTGTGAAATAAATGATTGTACTCACAGTCCTTCAATTCCCAAAAAGTGCAAGACAATGATGTCACAGACATATCCTTGGCATTGTCGATTCAGATCATTATAAATTTTGAAATACTTGAGTATAACTTTGCCAATAGGATGCTTTTGGAGCAGTTCTTTCAAATCAAATGTATCCACTTTTGTTTTTGTGTGCTGTTTTGCTGGAGGTTCAACGCTGACTGCATCAGTCGTTTCAAATAATCGCTTACTTAGCTTCTGCTCTTGAAAAACTTGTGATGTACCTGCTTTATCTGAAGCTTCTTCAATTGCACCACTCTCCTCATCAATATATAGGTTATCGTCTGGTTGTTTTAAATTCTCTTTAACGTGCAATGTATAACCAGAGTGTATGTTATTTGACAGAAGCGTATGTTCTTTTTCTTCTATATCAACAAAATCCACTGGAATTTGATTTACTCTCTCCGGTTGTCCAAACTGTACAATAGATTTAGTAGTAAGAAACAGATATTTATCAGAAGACTATATTGTATACATTCTTTAAACGCAATTACAGGTAAAATGTACTAATAAATACAAATAAGACATACTTTTATTTTAAACTGTTTTTGAAGTTTTAATCTCATTCCAAGAGAAAATATTACTTTAAAATCATGTACGTTATGAAAAATCAACTCTTCCAAAGTGTCGATATCCGTAATTTCATTTGCTGCAGAAAGAGGAAAAGTGCAGATATGGAAGAGAGGTTAGGTTTAAGCTACTTTGAATTTTTCTAAACAAGAAATGACAATGTACTTACCGATGAGAATGGGTAGTGCATCATGAAGTCCAGCTTCTTCTAAAAATGCCTCCATATTATATAAAAGAAAGAAACTGCACTCACAATGACAATGTGCTCACTATACTTATACGCCGGCACGCTGAACGTTACGACCTTCCGCGTGATTCCTTGTTTTTCAGTTAAGAATTTGAAACAGTTGCGCATGCGCGCTCCGCACAGCGCACTGTCAGTGTGGCCAGTACCGCTTGGGCGCCTGTCGCCATCTACAGGCTGCGAACTCGCCTAAAATCGCCACATTACGAGTATACAATAGCCGCGAAAATCGCCACAATAATTGCACAATTATTGGATGGGGAGCGGGGCGAAATATTATTTAAAATGTATATATTTTACATAATAATATATAAAGGAACATTTATATAATAAATAAAAAAATACTTGAATTTAGATACTACTTTTAATAAGTAAAATAATACATAACAGTATTATATCCAATAATACATAACACTATAATTTTTAAATCAATTTTTTAATACCCTTGTAAACTTATAGACGGAATTTCGAATGCACTTAAAACATCAAGCTCCCTCAGTAACTTGGGGTTTTCTGATGTTTTTAGGTGCACTGAATCGAAATTTGTTGCTTACGAAGTTCGAAACCCGTTAGTTTTTTTGTTATAAACAAATTACTGATTTGCAATAAACAAAAAATTGTTTTTTGCAATTAAAAAAAATGGGTTACGTTTTCTAGGTATTTTTGAATCGAATGTGTTCTTAGAAGTTTTTCGTAAAATGCATACTTTTTGAGTTAAAAATTATTGAATTTTCATACTTCATGAGAATGGACGGGCATAAAAGCCGATAAAAGCTGAAACAATAGTATTTTCTGAAAACTTTATCAATTTTAAACTCAAAAAGTATGCGTTTTACGAAAAAACTTCTAAGAACACTTCCGATTCAAAAATACCTAGAAAACGTAACGCAATTTTTTTAATTGCAAAAACAATTTTTTGTTTATTGCAAATCAGTAATTTGTTTATAACAAAAAAACTAACGGGTTTCAAGCTTCGTAACCAACAAATTTCGATTCACCGCACCGAAAAACATCAGAAAACCCCAAGTTACTGAGGGGAGCTAAAAATTTATGCTCAAGTGTCACCAGCGCCCGGACTAAGAATACGAATGTACCTACGGGATGTTAAAAAAAAAAAATCTTAATTCACGATCGCACGTTCGTGCGCCATCTGTAAATACCGAACGATCAGCCCTGAACTATTCCCTTAGCCCTCTCGCTAGTCGCTACTTCGTTAGTCGCTCAGTTCTAAAGTTCTTCTAGCCACCGCACGGTATTTTCCAGATGGCGTGCTAAAATGTGCGATCGCGAATATAATAGTCAACTTATGCATACATGCTATCGCCAAACATAACTAGAAATGAAATAGCCAAGAAAGAGCAAATATCGCCTAAAAAATCGCCATCGCCACATCGTCACTTTGTGTCGCCAGTGGAAGCTGAAATTCGCCACTTTGGCGATAAATAGCCAGTACTGGCAACACTGCGCACTGTTGCTGTGCTCAAAACTATAGTTCGGTGCACACACACACACACACACACATATAGAACATGTATAAGCATATTGGGTCGATTGACGGTCGATAAACACAGGAATATTTATCTCAATTAAGATTTGGTAATAGTTACCAAATATTTTTTTCATATTAATGTCTATTCAATTCTCCAAAAGCGATTATTTAATTATTTTAAAGTTATATTTATCGTGATCTAATGAAAGAATATTTCAAACAAATTAATTAAATTTAGGGAATATCAAATAAATATGTTTATTTGAGGGAACTAAACTCTTCTCTTAGTGTAGTCATTTTTTCTTCAAAAGATACAGGGTATGTGATTTATATTTTATATGAGGCAGAAGTTAAATAGATATTAGCTGTTTGGTAATTTACTGCTTTAAATAATGTACCGCTTTGTAAGTGCACAAGTTATCCAAAATAATTAAATAAACTCCCTTCATTTACAGCAGACAAGTTACTCTAGTAATAATAATAACATAAAAGAATACGAAATTAAAGAAAATTATTTTTAACATATACCTATGCATGCGTCTATAGCGGACACATATCAGGACAAAACAAGGGTCATTCCCACATTAGTCCTACGTATACGTAGGACTGATACGTCAGACCTCATGACCTGACGTATCAGACCGTCACGTTTACATAGGCCCGGTTCTATTCATGTTGCTTTCTGGAGATTGAGGAAGACTCGACGGGGAATGGAACCCCGTACCTTCCGTTTTCGTGATGCCTAAGCGCGTCTTTTTTTGAGTCGTCCTCATATTGCTAGATGCACCTCGATAATCTACCTCTATATACAAGTAACACAATTACATTAATAATACATAGGCAATATTAGCTTAAGAGGAAAAAAAATGAAGTTGAAAAATAGCTATAAAATAAAAGAAAATCATATTTAACAAAAAAGGAATATTTTTCGATCGCAATATACGATATTACAAAAAATATTATTACTCAGCCCAGTAAAAGGCTGTTTGTTCGCAGATAACGACACAATAAACTGCTCTGGAAAAACACCTCAAATCATCCAACCCCTACTCTAAAACTCTCTAGATAAATTGCAAACATGGACAGAAAACACCAGCCAAATGCTCACCTTCAAAATCCCAGTTTATAATATTCTCTAGACATTAAAGCAAAGGAAATACCATATTGACTCAAAATAAAAATGATCTCAAACAAGTATATAAAAGTAACTTGGAAAAGACACATTGAGGAACTAAAAACAAACTATAGTACCAAAATAAACTTAGACAAGGTTCTACTTATGTATATTTTAAAAAACTAATGTCGAGGAGCGCGATAGCGCTCCAAAAGTAAGTTATGCGTTATTGATGACTATAGTTAATTTAAATTATTTTCGAAAATTGTATAACCTACTTATTTTTTAATACTACTTTTCTGTATAGGTATAGTAGTAATTTTTATATTGTTCATATATAGTCATAGTCTCAGACAATCAATTTTAAAATTTAAATTTAAAATTCTTTTTCCAGTTTACAATAAAAGCGATCGCGTAATAGGTGATATCAAATTCCTAACTATCATTGCTTAATTATTAGTATCAATATGACTCTAAATAAAGCATATTTTCATTGAACAATTTAATATTTCTTAAAGAATTTGCAGCACAAATAAATGGATTGATCATCTGCGACTCCTCCATATCATTTTTAATGTAATTGTAAGTCATTGTACAAATGTTTCAATGTAATGTTTTTGAAAGTGAAACTAAATTTCATAATTAAAAGCAGCTTTTTGTATAATGAATGAAAATGTGAATGTTTTTAATTGTCATTACTCGTATTTTCAATCCCTCAAATAATTCTGTATGATAGCCGCAAACACAAATCGTTGAAAAATCTCATAAAGGGAAAACAATCTCGTGGTATAGCAGACAATTCTAATCTACGCGTGGGAATTCCCGCTTGCTGCTAAGGCGGACACAATACACATAGCTACAACTGAAAGCGATGGGTGGGGGGCAGGGGGGGACGAGGGTGACGCAAGGTGTGTGCGCGGGGACGACGGAATGTGCTGAGGGGCCGAATCGGTGTGGCGCCCGTATACAGAGCAGGGCGCCACGCGCCGCTGTGCATTATGACGTTTGCGTGCTCACCGCCGGCCAGCACCCGCCGGACTTTACGAGGTTTCGCGCGCAGCTCCGACCTGCCCTCCCTCGTCTTCTCCTCCTTCGCACCGCCCGCACGATTGTCGCTTTTATCGTCGGCGTTTACGCGCCGACGCGTCGTGATGACGTTCGAGATTGGGCTCTCGGCTTCGCAGGCCTCTGATGTTTGCCCCCTAATAATTGCCCCTTTTTCACAATTTCCATTCCCCATCAAACTGTTTCTTCCATCTCCACCTGATCGACAATGATTATTATTAAACTTGTTTGTTGATTAACATTCACATTGACAAGCTTGACTCATTTCTTCGAACCGCAAGAAGTAACATCGATCATTTTTTATGACTATTGTATATAAATATTTTAATGAAAAATATTTTTAGATACAGTTTTCACAAATTCATATACACAAAAAATGTCAATATGTAAAGAATATTTGTAACAAATATGACACATATTGTATATTGAACGGTTAGTATACATACATGAAAAAATAGATAAACAATTACGTTTCTCGTCCCAGCGACAAAATGAACCGAGCTATAAAATTAATCTAGCGGCAATAAAAATAAAAAGAAAAAAAACGAGATAGTGTCAAAAAATACGCGCGGGAGGCTTTTTTCGCTACCAGTATGCGTATATACGCACACATGCCCTCGTCGATCGGTCTGGCTCAGTGTCAGCGCAGCCACTGTGTTGGGAGGCGGCGGCTGACAAACGAGCGAGCAAAGAGCCGATCGACTGTCGCTTCTATGCACCTTACATCGGGCCTCGGCTAGTAAGTATAGCTATATGGCGCCTGCCGCCAACCTCCTCCGCTACAGTGGTGATTCCGATCCGTTTGCTATGCCAAGCTCTCCCCCTCCATGCAAACATTTATATATACACCTATATCTATACGCGCACACCGACGCGGGCAAGTCTCCTCCCGTATTATCGTCGGGATTCCGCAAGCGCGTGAGGGAGAACAGATCCGTGACAATGAGTGGCCCGCTTTGGAATCCGAAATCCCCCCGGATGCGATTCGCATTATCCGAGAGATGCCCGAATTCGAACTCTGTGTCTGTGTGTATAAGCTGCGCGAGTGTGTGTGAGCGAGTGAGAGCGCGCGACCGCGTGGCTTTTCAAGCTGCGAGCTAGCGGATGGGTTTGCGGCTGCCGGGACACAAACTGCCACGTCGTGCGATTGCTCGGATGAAGGGGATGCGAGGGCCCGAGCCGAGCAATCGATAATTGAATGGAAAGCACCAATTAATGGCCCAAAAGTCGGGGTGCTGATAGAGTTAACGATCCGCTCTCGGAAGAGGGAGAACGCGCCAACTGATAAACCGTTGACGCTATGCTGACAGAAGTATATTGACCAGAATTGCAAACTCTGAATGCCCAAAAAATACGTAATGAAAATCGCGAGTACAGAAAATGCACAAGGAGAGAAATAAATTGTTTTAGGAAAAATCTTAAATTTTATAGCTTAAATAAACACGTTAATGGTGATCGATAGACTTTAATGATCGATGACTTTAGGCTAATTAAGTCTTTTGTGCATAGCAAAAAAATTAATTTCTGTCTATTCTGATTTCCCTTCTTGATCATTTTGTACTACAAATACTTGCAGAGGTGTGTTCTAAAGGAAGTAGCAGTCGTTGTTTTTATGGAAAGATTGATTGGTTTGAATAATATAGTTCATATTACGTAGAAATGTAGTCTATGAAGTCAAACTAAAGAGGATAGTATCACAAATGGGAAACGGATTTTGACGGGGCTTTGAGAGTCAACTTCTGGCATCGAAAAATGAAGTCCAGTCCCTGTAATTCGTTCCAATGAGCCTTTTTCTCATGATATGATCTAACTAATCTTAAATATGCTTCAGTTTGTTAAAAAATTATATCTCTCTTATTAAGTCATTATTCTGCAAGAACTTACGTTACAGAAGTATTAAAAAAAAATCCTAAAAGTAGTCAAAAAAGCTTTAATTTGAGCTTTGGTTAGTAAAAATCAAAGATAATGTAAAAAAATTCAGTTAAAATCATTTTTTAACTAATCAAAGTTCAAATTGAAAATGTTTTGCCTACTTTTATAATATTTTCTGCGGATTTCTCTAATGTAAGTACTTACAGAGTGATGACTAATAAAAGAGATATCGCTTGTCAACAAAGTGAAGCATATTTGAGATTAGGTAGTTCATATCTTGAGAAAAAATTCTCATTGAAACAAATAACTGGGTTTACCCGGTTATTTTTCTAATATAAACAAGAATCTAAAAATATGTAACGTGTGGTCCATTTTCGTATACGAACCTTTTCAATTCATATATGGCTTGACATTTTCTTATTGCACTCCGCAATAGCGCGCATTGCCCCCCGAGGGCGATCGAAGAGCAAACATTCTATTTATGTAACCCTTAGTCTCGAGCAAACAGTCGCAGAGGCAGACAAAAGGTCTCTCCAAAAATATCCCGACGCGAGAGTCAGAAGCAACAAATCTTTGTAAGTATACCGATCTCGAATTCGTGGGCAGGTCTCGTCAGGGGAAGTGAGCGGCAGGCAGCGCGGCACGCGCTAATAAATTCACAAGGCCAAACAAAGGGCGGTCGACGAATTTCGCGCGGCTCGCCGGGCGCACGCAGTCGGAAAACAGCGACGGCCCGCCGTGGGCTGTTATACATGCGCTCGCTCTACCTATCTCTCTCCCGCCCGCCTCTCTCTCTCTCTCTCCCTCTCTCTCTCTCTCTCTCGTTCTGTCTGTCTCCCTCGCGCTCTCTATGGAGTGTGCTTCACACAGTGAGCGCGTCTTCTCGCCGCGAGTCTCTCGGGCTGCTTTGTGTATACGTGCGCACACGAGCACATACTCCGGTATTTATCGTTTTAATTCGCCGTGTCCGCGTTTAATTATGGAGAGTTCATTCCGCTCGCGGTACCGCCGCGGTTCTCTACAAATGACGCTTTTTGGCTTCGCAGCATGCACTTTGTTTTCCGCTTCCTTTTTTCACGCGTTTTTGCACAGAGCAGAATCATATTAGAAGTTTGAGATACGCCGTCGGGGCCACCTTGAACTTTGCCAGAGTGTGAAAGAGCGCAGTGGTTAAGAAACGCCTGAGAGAGTTAGCGCGATATACCCTGTTGCTGCTTAAATGGGTAATTCAAACAGATACCTGAACTTATAGAAGTATTATTATTTATGTAAATAACGTTCAGACTATTAAGGTATTAATTGTTCAATTAATATTGACAGAGAGAGAGAGAGCGAGAGAGACCGGGCGCTAGGAAAGTTTCCGTAGCCGATGAACCTCCACAGCTACACCAAAGTTTTTCTGACGTATTTTGATTCGCTGAATCCGAATTTCGAGGGTGTTTTCCTGGGAAATGGTCAGGAAAATTTTTGCGGACGCTTTTTCGGGGAAACCGGAAAATTTTCGTTTTTTCACTATAAGAAAAATATAGTCGTATTCTTTGTGTAATTTTAAGACTTTTTTGTTCTTACAAATTTTTTCGGAAAATGCATTCGTTTCTGTGAAAAAATTCTCAAAGTTTGAAAAAATCATGTTTTTGATGATTTCCTCCGTATATTTTGTGGCATAAGAAAGAAGAATTTTGACCGGTTTGGGGGACACGAAATGTTGAAATAAATTTTGGATTTCCTCATATATATAGAAAATATCTGAGAGATTACGTTTTAAATCATATAACATTGTTACTACTGCGGAAATACCATCATATTTTTAAAAGACAATTCCAGTGGTTTATAGGATTTTTGCCAAAAGAGCATTACAAATTCAGTACAATAAAAAAAATTCATCCGCGCAAGTTGAGAAAACACAGAAAAAATTAAAGTTGAGCTCTTCACTCATGAAGCAGAAAAATTAATACGTAAATTATTTAAAAGAATACGTAGATACAGGTAGTTGAGGAAAGTTATGAAGATATTCCTTAATGTATTTTATAAAAAAGAATAATCTGAAAATACTTTCAAATCGATGTATAACGTTTTTCATGAGTTATTTCTTCTCGTATAGTCGAATGATTCAGAGCTTTTTCCGTTTTATTTTTACTATCGATTACCTGAATTCGCGGTACTTATCGACAGTGGAAAAGACGTCATCATAATAATTAAGAGTAATAAATTTATCGCTACTTGAAGGCAGTACAAGCACTAATTATTCAATACGGCAATTCAGATTGCTTCCACTCTTTAATATTTCGACGGCTGAGCGGAAGAAGAACGTATCTCGGCGCGCGGATGAAGAACGACGTATCTTGCCGCGAGGATGAAGAACGACGTATCTCGGCGCGCGGATGAAGAACGACGTATCTCGGCGCATTTACGGCCAGTACACGGACAGTATACGGCGAAATATATATAAATAATGCCTGATTGTAGAAAGCTGTCAAAGATATTAGCTAAAACTGGTAAAAGTACACGTGTATTATTTCTAATAAACTGCAATGGGATATCGTCAGGTTCGCAGGTGTTAGAGCGCGACGAACTGATCACCTCTAAAATATCGGTGACTTCCACGTGCTTACAAGAAAAACGGTTATCCGAGGAAATTCTTGCAGTCGGGCACTGATCTTGAAGTGCTAACGAACTACCATTCCCTGCAAAATGACGGTTAAGCTCATCTACTGTAGCTGGAAGCGTAACTTGACCCTTAACTTGAGATTTAAGGCCCAATTCATCCACAATTTTCCAAGTCTCCTTACTATTACTACTAATAATAAGCCTATTATGATAGTAAGTAGCAATATTTTTATTACCTCTGATTTCATTTTATTGCGAAGAAGTCTATACCGCTGAAGATTGTCGTCACGTCCAAGGCGTCGATAACGGTCCCATGCTTTATTACGTGCTTTTATTAGCAATTTGAGATCCGAAGTCATCCAGGGTGAAGGCTTATTTTTCTTGATAACCGTTTCGTATGGTGCATGTTTATTGATGAGATCTAACAAATTTGAAGAATAAAACTGAACTTTATCGTCAATATTGTCGATCATATTAATTTGGGACCGATCATATGAATTATCGCCGAAAAATCTTTGTCGAACGCCTCCTGGTTAAAATTTTGAAAGGATCGATAAGTTATCTTGTGTTGTTCGGCTTATTATCAATGATAAAAGTTAATTCACAAAATAAAATGTTGTGATCAGAGATATAGGACGCTTGTTTCTGGGAGAGACACTACTCACTTTTTATGAGAGTGCACGAAGCTCCTTGCCGGTAGGTTGAAAAGCGAGCGGCGTAAACCCACAACATAGAAAGTGAGATATGTAGATTTTTACGGGCCGAAGAGGTAGAATTCCAATTTATGTAGAGATCACCGAGTAGCATCATGAAGTCGAAAGAGTGGTTACAATTTAAGATGGCCTCCTCCATGCGAGACCAATACCCTAATTTAGGCAGCTTGTAAACTACAACACATAAAATGACTATGTTATTAACCCGAAGTTCGCATATAGCAAATTCAGGTCTGCGGTAGACAGGTTGAGAACTAGCTGAGATAATTCTTGCTCCAATTGATCGCTTACGAACCAAACCTCTTATGAATTAGTCGTGTGAAAAGTAACCTTTTTCAATTCGGAAATAAGCACTACGACAAACTCATAATTGGTTTGGTTCGTAAGCGATCAATACATTTCATTTTAAGAAAATTTTTTAATATTTGTTTTTAAATACATTATGAAATTGCAGGGAATATTTAGTAAAAAAATTTTAAGGTTGTGTTATCGCCATTCAATAGAGAATATGACCAAAAAAACCGTTTCATTACTATCCAGAAATTAACTATTTTTACTATAGCCATTTATTAAGTTCCTGAATATTTTAAGGTAGAGAAATTTCTACCAGGATAACTTCACACCAAGGAAACTGTATTGCATCCATTGTTTCAGCATGATAATTGAAGTAAAAAGTACTTAATCACTTTTATATTTTATGAAAAGACACTTTTTATATATATGTTTGATGAGTTCATTGGGAAGAAGGATTGGCTTTTTTTTATAGTGATAGCCATAAAATTTTTTTCTATGTGGAGTCATTATTTTGTTATACACAATAAAAGCAGTATTAGAGCGTTCTTCACCAAAACCTATATACAGATACTTTTTAAAAATTGCATGTTTCATTTCAAAATTACTTGAAAATTTTGGTTGATATGACTTTATTACTTGTATAAATGTAGTTATTAGAAGGAAGAACTGGATGATTCTTCACAAGTAAAAAAATGGTTAAAAATCTAGGTTAAAAATTTATAAAAATGATTTTTACAAAGTGTCAATTTTTTACACCTTACATTGGTTCTCACAGTACATTTTTGGATTCCGCGTAACCAACGTTAGTTGGGCGAATCTGAAAATGTTGACGTGTGGAGGTGCCAGCAAGCTCAGTAAGTTTCCTTCAATTTTCAATATTTAAATTTGCCATCTAAATAGTTACAGACACAGTGCGGATAAAATAATCTCGTTTTTTAGTTTTTTAATTTTCGTATACTTTTTCCATCGTGACTTGGCGACCTAGCGATCACTACAATGCTCTAAACAATTTAGTGACGAACTACATATGTTTTAGATCTTAATATATGGTATGTTTTACATATTTATGGTGCAATATTACCTTCAAAATTTTTTAAAAAATTTTTTGTACATAACTTCTATTTATATTGCTTCTGTAGCCCTGAAGAAGAAAGTCCAAATACTTTCGAAACGTAGGCAATAAAAAAGTTTTCAAAACTATTAGTTCGCTTCGAGTCCGTTCAATTACCCAAGACAAAAGTGTCAAATTAATCAAACATCAAAAAACACAAATGACAAGAAACTAACGAAGTCGTACCTTGAAAATCTTATACTGTTAAACTATTACCCCACTATTAAAGTGTATCATGAAGAAGTCGGTGTTACGGTAATTTTTTTCAACACGAGCATAAAATGGGCCTTTCTTTCATGCCTGTTGAGCAAAAAATCGCACATTTCGAGCGTGCTTCATAAAAGCTAAAGATAATATTATTATTCCCCGCTGTAGTGGGGGGTAATATTTATTAACTGTATTGTGCACTATTCGAAATGCACAATCACCTACTCAAGTCTATGTATAAAAAAGACCCTATCTCGTTAAAAAAACTACGACGTGAAACCCGGGAAGAAAAGCTATTTCAAAATCGGTTGAGATATTTTCAGCACTGGTTTCTGTCTCGGGTGTCTTCGGCACGAGACTTCGACTCGTCATGAACAGTTTACCACTTATTTTCTTCCCTTGTTGTACAATGTACTAAGTATAATTAGTTGACAATGGCATTCTTCTATGATACCCATCGTTTCATAACGACAACATAAATTGAATCATTACATTCTTACAAGCTAACGGATATTTAATAGACTTCATTAATAAATATATTGACAACAAAATTAGTCACATCAAGAACAATTTCTCTCACAAGGACAATAAGAGCAATAATGACAACCTAATAATGGTCCTCCCGTATATAAAATACATAAACTTAAAAATAGAACATACACTCCGCAAACGTAACATTAAACTTATCACTAAACCTGCAACAAATATATAAGAAATATGATTAGACTAGAAAATGATAAATGATACCCTCTAGACAACGGAAATTTTGTTTATAAGATTGATTGTGGCGATTGTGCTGCTTTCTACATTCTACATCGGGCCCATGTCTCAAAAATGTAAATTCCGTGGCAATGAACACCGCAGCGTGGTCACTAATAATAAAATTGATTCCTCTGCACTTGTTGATCATGTTTCAACAACAACATTAACTGTGATTTTTTTCAAATAATAGACATAGAAACTAATAGCAAAGAAGAGAATTTTCTGAAATTCTCAATATTTATTATCATGATAGTACTAAAATAAACAAAATCGAAGACATAAATAAACTACTAAATAATTATAAATAGACTTTAAACCTATTAAAAACCAGAAAAAAAACAAACAACAACATAAATTACTCCGATTAACTTCTCCTATTTCCCCTCCCTATCCTCTTCCGATCATACTTAATTACCTCCCTACCTAGCCAATCTGATCAGTTAGTTGACTGTTGATTTACACAATGACGACACACGAGCCACAACACCTTAGCCGTGACCTTTCGTTATCCAAATGTCAGGCACTTCGCTTAAAAAATTACTATATAAGTAACAAATTCTATATCTCGCTCTATAATTTAATTACCACGTCTTTTGCTTCCTCCTAGAGGAAGCTTTGTAATAGTAAAGTTTTAAGTTTCGTTAAATCGCTCTAGAAACATGAATAGCGTTTTTTTAATGATAACATTGAGATATATATTTGGATCGGACAAATAGCATTCTAAAGAGCATAAAAAAAACTATATTTTCCAAAAAAAAAAACCGCTGCCAATTCATTGGCACGTAGCTTCCTCCAAATTAATGTATCGTTCCTATATGTATAGTAACATATATTTTAAATATAAAATATGTTTATTCATTATACTTTTTTCAATGATTTAATAATTCATTAATATTTAAAAAATTGCATATTTTTTTCTTATTATTGAAATTATATTTGTTATTTGACACTTATTTTATTTAACAAACCGCTGCCAATTCATTGGCCCGTGACTTCCTCAAACTTAATTTGCTTATTCCTTTAATTAAGTTTTAATAACAAAATTTATAATTTTTGCAACAATTTATGACATAATTATAATTAAATTTATTTATGAAGATTAAAAAGTATTAATTTTTAAATTATGTATAAAATATGAATAAAATAATAGGTATGATTTTTTTTAAATTATGTGTGAAAAATAAATAAAATAATTGATTGCAATATTATCGTCAAAAACCTTTTAAAATTCTTAAATAACCTTTACTTCAAATAATATTTTCTTTGTGAAATTTCACACATAGGGTACTTGTCTCTAGTAGTATGCCTGTCCGTATTTGTGTGCTCTTTCTGGAATTTCCGATGTAAGAAAAACGTTCTAACCTTAAAAATAATAAATGGCTATTACAAAACCAAAGCAGGTATACAACACGTGCGCATCGGCGCATAGCGCATAGCGCATGTCATTTCCATTTTCTAGTACACCTAAATGCGTTCTCGAATAATTACGATTTTATAAGAGGGCTAAAATAGTTTTAACCTCAAATATCTCTAAAATTCATAAACGAATTTTTTTACCCTAAGAACTCTTCGAATAAATAATATACAAACTCTACATCTCCACCAAATTTCAAAGAAATTAAAACAATTTTAATGTAGTTACATTGTGCGACAACAAAGAAAGTCATTTTCAAAAAGACTAAAATTTTAAATATCAAACATCTCAAAAAATAACCATATAATCTGGATGAAATTTTACACAGGTATTGCCTATATCGCATACAAAATAGTCTATAAATTACGATTTCGAAAAAAACGGTAAAAGAGTTTTAACCTTAAATATCTCTAAAAATCATGAGACAATTCGTTTACCTAAAGGACTTATACGATAATATATAAACTCTACATACCCACAAAATTTCAACATGATTAAATCAATTTTTGTTTTCTCTAGCTATCATGCGACAAAGAAAATGACTTTGTAAAATACGAAAATTTTCAAAATCAAATATCTTGAAAAGTAATAGTACGATCTACTGAAAATTCGCACACATATTATCTATATCACATACAAAATTGACTATAAATTTGGAGCTGATACATGGAGCCGTTCTCGAGAAATTACGATTTGAAAAAAGGGTTAAAAAAATTTTAACCTCAAATATTTCTGAAATTTCTGGACTAATTTTATCCAAAGAACTCGACCGAGAGCTATCTAAAATCTACCTCTACAAGGAATTTCGAAGCGATTAAGTCAATTTTACTCGCGTAATCGTTGGACATGCAAAACTCATTTTTTTTTTATATTTCAATTTTTTTCTTAAAAACTAGTCGACAAAATGGATTCAAATTTTTAAAGATTATAGCTATTTATATTCTGCATTATCGTGATTTTTTTCAAAAAGATTGACCGTTTAGTTTAGGAGTTATAAGCTTTAAAAAAAACACGTTTTTGTTAATAACAAAAGAACCGTGAGAAAATATTTTTTTAGAAAATATAGGTATTTTAATGCTCTTTCGAATGCTATCCATTCAATTCAAATATCTCGATCTTATGATCTTATCATTAAAAAAAAGCAAAAATCAATTTTGAGAAAATCAAAAATTCGAAATAAAACAAAAACGCATCGGCGAATCAAAAAACGAATTTTTGACCCGCCATCACACAAAAAAAAGAACAAAAAAATGAGACCTGTCCGGTTAAAATCGATCGTGTAGAAGCTATAATACAGGCCTATACACACACACAGACATACACGCACACACGCACACACATATACATGCACACACACATACACACACATACATTCATACAGACATTTTTCAAAAATCATATAGTTTGATTCTTAACACCTCGAAAAACAATTATAACATGTTTTTACAACAACTCAAAAAATTACTGTCACAAAGCTGAAGCAAAATGAAAATTAGAAGTATAATTTCAATTTTTATAACATGTACATAATTATTTATAATAAAGATACACAATTATTGAATAATAATATATTTATAATGTCAAAAATGGAGTTATTATATATGATTTTGAAAATGTAAGTAAGTTGAGCTCAGGGTAGATAACAACTTTTTAATTTTATATTTTAAAATATTACTTTTTTTTAAATAAAAAATAACAAATAACAAATAATTGCAATAATAAGAAAAATATGCAATTTTTTAAATATTAATGAATTATTAAATCATTGAAAAAAAAGTATAATGAATAATAGTATATTATGCACCAAGGGAATAAAGTGGGAGTTGTCGCCTGAGCGAAGCGAGGGCGACAAACGCGCAGGTTCGCACAGCCCACTGTATTCACGAGTGCAATATACGACTTTTTAACACAACTATCATAAAGTTCGTACTCGTTTCCCGCCGAAAAGGGAAAAAATGCTGCATATTGATTCCCTAACCTCACTCTCGTTTCCAGCGCAACGCACTGTTTGTGGCGCTGGGGACTAGAGTGGGGGTAGGGAATGAACGTAGCTCTTTTTTCCCACTTCGGCGGGAATAAAGTACGAACTTTATGATGGGGTGTGTTAAAAACATATTTTATATTTAAAATGTATACTATACATATAGGAACGATACATTAATTTGGAGGAAGCTACGTGCCAATGAATTGGCAACGGTTTTTTTCTTTTAGAAGAAATAAAAACAATTACACTTATACTTAAAATTTTGAAAAAAAATAAAAATAAAAAATAAATGCGCAATAGTTTATATGAAGATTAGTTATATTTTTACTCCAGTCATCGTTCGACAACGTAAACGCATTTTTTGTCCACTTGAAGAAGCAAAATACTAAAATGAAATTATGGTATACAGCTCAGAATACCTAAACGTATACAAATAAATCACTTTTTCAATTGTCAGTATATTTTCAATAATAATTTAACAGAGCAATCAAATATATGAGTTTTAGTATATAAAAATGATAATTATAAAAAAATGAATTTTATATGTTCAACTATTACAAGAGTAAAATTGTCTTATTCGCTTCAAAATTCATTGTAGAGGTATATTATTGATAGTTCTCGGATGAGTTCTTTTGGCAACATGATTGGTTCATAAATTTCAGAGATATTTGAGGTAAACACAATCAAAGAACAACTTTAGAATATTTTTTTTATTTCGAACCAATGTACGACGAGAAGCCGTTGACAGTGGACTTGAAGAAGAAAAATTTAATGAAGAATAGAACTTGAAGAAGATTGTTTTCCATTCATATAAGAATTAAAATCACAAACAAATAAATTACAAATGGAACCTCAATGAATAGCCATGAAAAAATTACAAGTTAATATTTTCCATAAAATTTTTGCAATTTTTTTCGTGAAAAATTTATTTTTCGAATTTTAATTTAATAAAAGGAATCAAAAAATTATTTTGAGGAAGCTACGTGCCAATGAATTGGCAGCGGTTTTTTAAATATTAGTATACGAAAAATTTAACGAAGAGATTCAGAAAATCTATATGAGTGGGTTACTACTCAAGACTCTAATTTGAGCAGAAGTGTCTCTGAGACAGCGATCCAACAGAGTCCAGAAGTTCTATTCCTGGCTTTGCACTTTCTCTTACGTTGTGCTCTATAAATACTTTCTTTTGCGACGGATACGTTCGGTCGTCTTACCGAAATCGATTACTCTGGTTTCATATTTCTTTTAGGGAAAGTTCTCAATTGATTTCTGAATCTTTTTTGTATTCCGCATTGATCTCATTTAAGGTGATTCTTTCGTGACTTCCCTAGTCAAAGCAGTGCTAAATGAAGAGGGTACCTAAAATTAAAAAAAACATAGTTGCAATGTGATTTATTTATTTAAAATGATAGAAATAGTCAATTTATTATAAATAAAGTGTATTTTACATGACTAAGATATCTTTTTTAACAAAATGTCGATATTTTAAAAACAGCCCAAACAATTATTGATAAAACATTTTAATCTTTTTTGTTTCTTATCCGATTTTAATTTTCAAGTTCTCATTTTGTTCTTTAAGTAATTTCATGGGGATTTGCCGAAGGAAAAATTTAAAATTATTCAAAACCAAGAAAGTTATAGCCAATTGTTTATAAATTCATGCACGGGGTTAAAAAATATATTTTTTTAATTGGCTACAACTTTCTTGCTTTTGAATAATTTAAAATTTTTCCTGGGGCAAGTCCAACTGAAATTACTTAAGGAACGAAATGAGATCTTGAAAATTAAAATCGGTTAAGAAACAAAAAAGATTAAGATGTTTTATCAATAATTGTTTGTGCTGTTTCTAAAATATCGATATTTTGTTAAAAAAGCTATCTTAGGCATGTTAAATACACTTTATTTATAATACATTGACTATCTCTATCATTTTAAATAAATAAATCACATTTCAACTATGGTTTTTTTAATTTTAGGTACCCTCTTCATTTAGCACTGCTTTGAGTAGAGACGTCACGAAAGAACCACCTTAATCTATCAAAGAGAGAATTTATCCATGCTCAAAATAGAAATACATCAAGAATGCAATATTGCATTATTTTCTTGATTTTATTTAAACTGTTATTCTGTATAACATTGAAATATTTAAATCATAAATATTTATGAATACGTTATTTATAAAGTAGCAATATTGATTTATAATAAGACATAGCTGAACTTCTTTCAAACTATATCCAGAATTCCGTTTTTATTCTGCACAATTCAACTTCGAATAAAATTTAAAAGTTCCTAATTAATCATGTTAAGTGGATATGGTAAAATTAAGAAATAAAAACATGGAAAAAAAAGTTAATTGATACTATTGAGTATTCATGAGTGAAGAATGTTTTGCTAATTTTTGTTAATTTGTAAAGCGAATGACTTCAGTCGAAGAAATTGTGTGGAGATGTGTGTGTGTGCGTGTGAGAGAGGGACGCAAACAGCTGTGCGCCAGATAGATATTCGACAGAAATACCCACAGCTACTATGGCGATTCCGCGAACCTGCACTGGGGATCGCGTGCTCTGCGTGCGTATATTCACTTTTTCTTTTTTCCACTCTATACGTATCTCTTTTTAAAGTTCGTTGGATAGGGCAGACGATACATAGGAAAAAGTTAATTAATATAGTTTTTGCAGAACTGTTGGTCAAAGAATTCTTAAATTTACATACAGATGTGACGATGGCATGCAAAGGTGTTGCAGTTGGACGATTAATTAAAATTCTTTTTTGATTTTTTAATCATTATTATTGACTTCTGTTAGTATAATTGGATATTGTATTAAAAAAATGGAAAATATGTTACCGATGTAGCTTTTTTTTACTTACTTTAAATAGAGCGTTTTAAAATTTTTTATAATCAAATAATATTGAATAAAAGTTTATTTTTATTAGATAGGTTTTGCTAAATAGAATAAATACTGATTTGAATCGGATACACATAGTTTGTTTGGGGACATTTTTCCAAACCAAGGAGGAGTGTCCATAAGAGCCGTTTTTTGACCACCTGTAATAAAAAGTAACCATTTCTTACAATATTAAAATTTGATTCCATAAAGTAACCAATTTGAAGGCGAATGGATCCAAACCAAGTTGGGCCCACAGACCAAACTGGGTCCATTTGTCTTCAAATTGATTACTTTATCGAATAAAACCTTAATATCGAAAAAAACCGCTGCCAATACATTGGCACTTAGCTTCTTCAAAACAATGTATTTATCCATTTTAAAAAATTTTTTTTTATAACAATAATTAATTGTATCATACCCAATTTTCTTTATGAATATTCGTAATAAATTAATATATATTTTTCGAAAATTCATTCTTGTTACTTTTTTCCGATGCTTTCGTACATACAAGCGCTCCGATTATATTGACTTGTCTCTACATCACGTTTCCGAATCATCTGATGATTTTCACAAAAAAAAGTAGCAGAATTATTTTTTATGGTGCACCTTCAACTTTGGGTAATATTTTAAATCCATAATATTTTGAAAACTTAAAAATAAATTCGAACAAATTACCAAACTCTGTATTAGGGGAGGGCGGGGCACGTGTGACACACTAACTTTGATTAAAAATAACAACTAAACCGTGTATTATTTCAAAATGTACAAAAATGGAATAATTAGATCAGAAAAAAATAAAATAAAATAAACTATTAACTTCTTTTTCATTTTCTTTTAATTATTGATAAAATACAGAAAAGAAATTCTGAAAAAAATGCTCTACGTGCCCCACCGGCGGGTGGATTGTGGCACCCGACGGGGCACGCATGGCACGGTCAAATTTAATATTTTACTATAGGTATTTTTCAATTCTTTTTTCCAGTAATTAAGACTTTAATAATTATGCCATAATAAAATTTTCAAAAATCAAATAATTAATCAGTCTATTGAAAATTAAAAATTTTATTTTTATTAAGGAACATAACAATTTTTATTTTAAAATAAATTATTATATTTTAATAAATGATTTTATATTATAAATTCCTTCTTATAAAATATGATCACAACATATAATACTTTTGTTTGATTAACAAATTATCATTATTATTACAATAAGTTTAATTTTAAAGATTTCGCATCATTTTCATCTATGTAGCATATTTGAACTACCTAAAAAGGCAGTTTGAGTATCTACAATTGATTCTTCAAGTATTACTTCTCTAAAGTAATTTTCATTATTTACGGAAGCTGAATTATTATTAACAATGGATAAATCAAGCTGATTTGTGTTTAAGTCTTCAAGTGACTTTTTTCTACTCTAAATATAACTTAATACGCAGTCGAAATAATCGTTATTTACTTATTAATGTAATAATTGAAACTAAAAACTACTTAAAACTAAATTATTGCACTGCGTAGTTGTTAACCCATCTTGCTCCGTTTTTGGTTTGTAGGGTTACATCATTTCGCTCGGCGACCGCCGCGGCGCACTGATACGCTCGAGTGTGCCACGCGTGCCCCGCCAGGGTGCCACATCATGCCCCATTTTAATACCATTTTCATTTTTTAATTATATTATTTATAAAGATTTTCTGAAAATAACAAAAACAGGGCTTGAAAGATAAAAGTTGAAACTATCAAATAGGTTTGGTCTCATTTAGAAAAACAATCATTTTCTCGTTGCTCCAAGCGACTTAAAAATGAAGTCAACCTTGTTTCTAAGCACCGATTTTCAATCTTATTAAATTAAATGTTAAATATTATCTATAATCTCAAAAGTATAGAGGAAAATTCTAAAAGCATATCTAATTAGGTTTACATAAAAATTACATTTTTTGCATTCATTAATATTAAAAATATGAGGGTGCCAAACTTACCTACCTGACACGTCATGCCCCGCCTGTCCCTACATATATTCGTTTATTACACATATGAATGTTTATTATAAAGTCACCAATCAAGTCAATCAGTCAAGAGACTTTCCAAAAAGGTTACAACAAAAATACTGGCATATTCTGCAAGTAAAATGCAAACTTTTTCCCAATCAATGTTCTATACAAAAAATTTCGATATTTTGAGTAAAAAATAAAGATAATCTTTTGAAATTTCAACCAAATATATTCTTCAATGAGTATAATAAGTGGTTAAAACTTGATCGCGCTGTAAATTACCCTCAATAAAAAACAAAAGCAAGTGAACAACACGCATGCATAGCACGTGTTATTTCCATTTTCTAATATAGATATATCCAAAAAATTACGATTTGAAAAGAAGGCTAAATCAGTTTAACCTCGAATATCTCTGAAATTCATAAACGAATTCTTTTACTCTAAAAACGCATATAATAAATAATATACACTCTACATCTCCGCCAAATTAAAAAAAAATTAAAACAAGTTTTCTCTAGTTATCAGGCGACAAATAAAATAACTTTGTAAAATAGGAAAATTTTGAATATCAAAAAGTAATCGTACGATCTTGATGACAGTTCACATAAATAATATCTATATCACATACAAAATTGTCTAGAAATCTGTAGCTGATTCATAGAACCGTTCTCGAGAAATTACGATTTAAAAAAAAGTTTAAATAATTTTAACCTCAAATATCTCTGAAATTTATGGACCAATTATTTTGCCCGAAGAACTCGACCAAGAGCTATCCAAAATCTACCTCCACAAGGAATTTTGAAGAAATTACGACAATTTTCCCTCCGGAATCGTTGGACATACAAAACTCATTTTTTTCATTTTTCATGTTTTACGTTTTTGCTAATAACCAAAGAACCGTGATAGCTAGAAACTTTTTTTTTTTTAGACAATATAGGTATTTTAATTCTCTTTTAAATGCTACCTATCCCATTCTGATACGTACAGCCGTTCTCGAGAAATTACAATTCGAAAAAGAGATTACAAAAATTTTAATCTCAAAAATCTCTGAAATTTATGAACCAATCATCTATCCCAAAGAAAGGTGCAGGTGACAACGAAAAATCTACCTCTACAAGGAATTTTGAAGCGATTAACACAATTTTACTCCCGTAAATTGTCGCCACCTAAAACACTTTTTTTTCATTCTTTAATTTTTTTCTCAAAAACTAACCAACATAATGGATTCAATTTTATACAGATTATAGCTATTCATAATCTCCATTATTATGATTTTTCTCAAAAAAATTGACCATTTAGTTTGGGAGTTATAAGCATTTAAAAAAAAAACACGTTTTTGTTAATAACAAAATAACCGTGATAGCTAGAGAAATTTTTTTTTTTCAAAAATATAGTTTTTTTTATGCTCTTTCGAACGCTACCCATCCGATTATAAAATTTAAATCCAATCATTAAAAAAAATCAAAAATAAATTTTTCGAAAATGAAAAATTCGACATAAAACAAAAACGAATCAGTGTTACGTGTGCATAGTATGCACAACGTGACGAGGCGGATCGGGTTGCATATAGCAGCAACATGAGGACGACTCGAGGAAAGACGTGCACCGGCATCGGTAGCTCAGTGGTCAGAGCACTCGTCGCGAAAACGAAAGGTCCGGGATTCGATTCCCCGCTGAGTCACGCCATGCCGTCTTTTTATCGAGTCCTCCTCCATTTATTTATTGTATACGATTATTAAATCGTAACAATCAGTTAGTCCTATTTTTACGATGCTTTCAATAATTATTAATAGTTTAAATTTTTTATTATTACCGTTGAAAAATCCTACATTGAGATTTTGCGAATTCCGATTGCCACCACAAGTATGAGCAAAGTCAGCTTTGAGATTATCTTTGCATTCTGCGTTTAACAGCGAATCACACTCGTAGCATTGTCGGGCGGAGACTAAAATAAATAGAGCGGAGAACAAAATTATTTTTTTCCCGCATTCGGAATCAAAAAAACAAAAAAAATGAGACCCGTCCGGTTAAAATCGACCGCGTAGATCCGAAAATAAAACGGTATACACACACACACACACACACACACATCCATACAAACATTTTCTAAAATCATGTGACACAAACTTCTAACACCTTTATTCATGTTTCTAGAGCAATTTAAAGAAAATTAAAATTTTACTATTACAAAGCTTCCTCTATGAGGAAGCAAAACAGTTACTTTATTTTGCAAGTGGCAAAAAACAGCCCTTACGGACACTCCTCCTTTACTTGAACTTTACTTGGTGGGTCATATATTTATTTATACATCACTTTGTTCATTTGTACATTAAAAAATTCCACGTGTTTAGTAATTTATCAAAATCGGAGTTTTAGCGCGATCTGATGGTATCTTTCGCTATTGTGCTCTTTCTCTCTCTTTTTTTTTTAACAATGGGGGGTGACGTCAAGACTAATTTTTCGGTAATTCATAGGATTTGGTTAATGTGACCAATCTATTTGATGCGTTAGAAATAAAAAATTGTCATGTCCATTTTTAATGCAGATGACCATCACTCATATAGTATCTCATATAGGCCATTTAAGTTTTACCCTCACTGATAATGGGAACGATAGTTTTTGATTACCAATATCTCATTTATGTAAATTATGCGGGCTGTTATTATCTATTGAAGAATCTGTACATTTTTTTAGTAAATCACATCTTAATAATAATACATTATAATTATATTAATATATTATATTATATTAATTTAATTTATGTTTAATAATGTATATAAAAAGCCTGCTTACCATAATTTCATTTCTGTGGTTACTAGCGAACAAGTATACGTATTTGATAGTAAGGTGCATGTAAATGTGTAATGGTAATTAAGTTATTAGTAGAATAACTAAGGTTTAGATTAAGTCGATTACTAATGTATTCTTCACTCTGGCAGTGAGTGTAATTTCTTATGATTCCATTTATGCATTACAAAAATTTGATTACCTTGAACAAACTTTTTCTATGAAATATTTTTCTCTAAATTCTCCCTGGTAGAAATTAGTCCATTAAAAATGTCAGGAAAAAGAGAAACTGGCCATTGGAAAATTGGAAATGGCTAGATATTAAAAATCAAAATCGTGTGTGGATTTTAAAGCGGTATCAAAATCGAAGAGAATAAGCCTTGTCCCGTCGAATCGACCGATTCGTTCTCGAGATATCGTCTGTACACACACACACACACACACACACACACACACACACACACACACACACACACACACACACACACACACACACACACACACACACACACACACACACACACACACACACACACACACACACACACACACACACACACACACACACACACACACACACACACACACACACACACACACACACACACACACACACACACACACACACCCACACCCACACACACACACATACACATACACACACACACGCATATATTGCAAATATACTGGCTATGCGATTACCAATATATTAGTAACATATCTCCGATTGTACATCCTCCAATATATTACTCATATATTGGCAGTATAAAATGTATAAAAATAAATTTCAAAACGTGTTACCAATAAGTATAGCCGGAATAGAGTGTCGCTACTTCAATAAGTTATTTTTATACATTACAAATCAAAATTATTTCACGCAAACATTGCGGAAATTTTTGAGACCCTGTTGTACATGAGGGGATAACAAAAACAAGGCGAGCCTTGTATTTCGAACTCTTCGTAAAGAGTCGTTTGAACGAATGAATTACACGGCTTATATACTCTCGGTCTTCTAATGCGTTTAAAGAAATCACTACCGGCGCGCCGCATAGCGGAGGAATAGCTGAAGCTTGCTCATCGAGCGCCGCCCATCAAAAGTTCCCGTTTGCCACCGCTATTCGGCGCGCCGGTAGTGGCTCCTTTAAACGCATTGGAGGGCCGAGAGTATATGAGCCGTGTAATTCATCCGTTCGAACGAGGGTTTTTACTCCTAGCGAGGTTTTTCCCCATTCTACACTCCACATAGTAGTCCAGCCATACAACCGTTTTTGCTCTATAACTTCTGATAGTGTGGAAATGCCCTCACAGGGTAACGCACAACTTCCTCTTTTTGATTTCCTTCTTTAAGGAGAGGTAACTAGAATCGCCCAGGCTCCTCCTACGTGAATTCATTTCTACGTAAGGGGCTCCTGGACGGTGATCCGGGCAGGCTGTACCTCACTGGTAGGGGGCGACGGAGGGGGCCCCCACCATCCCTTCTTTCTTTCTTTCTTTTCGTTCGAACGACTCTTTACGAAGAGTTTCCGCAATGTTTGCGTGAAATAATTTTGATATGTAAATATATAAAAATAACTTATCGCAATAGCGACACTCTATTCCGTCTATACTTATTGGTAACACCTTTTGAAATTTATTTTCATACATTTTACACTGCCAATATATGAGTAATATATTGGAGGATGTACAATCGCAGATATGTTACTAATATATTGGCAATCGCATAGCCAGTATATTTGTAATATATTGCTAATTTATATATGCAATATATATGAAATATATTGCCCATACTTTCAATTTTTTCGCGGGCACCCACACCCACACACATACAGACACACACACACAGACACACGCGCTCGCACGCACGCACGCACGCACACCCACACCCACTACACACAGACACAGACACACACACATGCGCGCGCGCACGCACACGCACGCACACACACACACGCGTCCGCGCACGCACGCACGCACGCACGCACACACACAAACACACACACACACACACACACACGCACAGGCAAATAAATTTTTTCAAAATAAAAAAGTTTTTAATGCCACTACTCTTAAAACATGTTTTTAACACTTCTTTGTCTGAAAAATTTTGTTCACTGTTACAACGCTTTCTCTTTGAGGAAGCAAAATAATTTCAATTTCTACCAAGGTTGATATATTCTTTTTTTTTGTGTTATTAGAAAATATACTAAGGGTCAATAATTTAATTTGTGAAATCTAACTAAATTACCAATGAACTCGAAGTGATTATGTATATTTTATAAATTATTATAACGAAATATATTGGTATATACTAATTTTATAATTTTTTATTATGTTACAGGTAAGGAATTCTCTAGCGTTTGTGATTTTTTCTGTTGACCGTGTAAGTGTATCAATATATATATATATATATATATATATATATACAATTTCAGAGGCTTCTATCTAATTTTCATTATACATATAATATTTTATTAAATCTAATAATAAGTTTATCATTGCTAATTGTATTCGAAAATTTATTTAAATACATTAATTCGCTATGGTCTAAAGAGTTATAACAATAAATTTTTGCGAGTGTGAGAGTTTCGTTACAATCCACGATATAAGGTTTTTCTTTTTATAATCACAAGTAGACACTAGAACGTAACTTAACTTAAAGTTTGATGCACACGATATAACAAGAGTGGAAATGTGGGGGGTATTGTGTAATTTTAGGGTGACAGACACTGAGTTAGAATTTACAAAAATTAGGGCGATATTCTGATTAATTACTAATTTAAAAAATTTTTTAGAAAAATCTAATGGATGGAATCATTTGGCAATTTAATAGGCATACTTAATACCATTTCGGAGACTGTAAAAGAACCCTTTTTCTAAAATTTTTGTTTAAATATGATGAAAAAAAAATGTTGGCACCGGTAACGTAGGAAGAACCTCAACTTGATGTCATTGAATGTCTTCTACGGAGCGAAGATGGTGAGACAGTCAGGCATCAGAACGATAGATGCTCATGGCATCGTGTTAAGCAATTTCTTCGGGAATTTCGGCTGGGATTGGAAGTACTTACGCTCGCACGAAACATTGAAAAAAAAGAAGAATAAACAAGTATTTCCATTTACCAGCGACGTAGGAGTGGAGGTGGTGGACTCTTCTTCTGGAAGCCAGTTGAGCGAATTCCATATAGGAATTTGGCTCTCTGCATATTTTCTGACGCAAATGTAACCGGTGAATATTCACTGTATTACAAAGCATGCAATAATAGTTTTTTGCTTGTAGTTGTTGTTAAATCGTTAATAAATTTTAATAGTCGATAGCCAACGCAAAACGAGTAATGAACTAGTTCTGTGTTGAACAAAGAAATAAACTGCTTAACAAATTGTATGCAGAATAAGGGAAGGGCGATTACTTGCAAAAAGTGCATGAAAAGTGCGAAAGAAAACAGATCGATATACCCGATGTTGGTTGAAAGTAAAAAAACGCAAACCGCGAAAGTTGAAAAGAGCAGCACAGCTGCGATACCGCCGAGCAAAAGGGAGAAGAAAGTGCAGAAAGGAGAATAAAAAGAGCAAGAAGAAGTTGACTAGTGGCGGGTCATGGGCCGCAAAGTGAAAAGCAAAAAAGGAGAAGGCACTGGCGTGTATAAGTGTTAAAACAAGTGTGTGAGCTCGCGCGAGGGTGAGAGCCAACAATATTAAGAGTTGGCAAGAGCGAGTAGGGAGTTGGCGCACGCGGGCTCATAACAATGGTCGGACGCGGTGTGTGCGTTTCCGGTCGGTGAGCAGCTTCCGGTTGTGAATTACGCGCTTGAATAAGCGAGAGACAGAGAGAAAGACATGGACATATATATGTGTGTGTATGTGCGTGTACAGCCACAAACACAAGCATACATAGAAGCTCGCGGAATATTACGGGGGCCAGAGGGTGTAAGCCAGGCTAATGAAATTGAAATGCTCTCGCGGCGAAAGGAAGGATTAGTAGTGGCGCATAACACACTGGCCTTATACATATATCAGGCAGCCATAACATCCTGACCGTCTGATGTTCGCGACTCGTACTCTATTAGTTTTCCTAGAAAAAATGCTGCATATCTACATAAGATTTCGTTTGCGGAATTCGTAATGCTTACTGTTACCTTTCATTTCTTGCTTTTAATTCGCGGATTTCTCATTTATTCCAAATAGATAATAGATATTGGCATTTCGTAAATATAGTTCTGCTGACCCCACTTACCAAAACTATAAATATATTTTATTTTGGGTTACATACAATAGTTTTTGTCCGACCATGAGTGTGTCATGTGTGTAAAGTCATGCATAAGTTTTTACTTGTAATACTTACGAAAAACGAAATTGTAGAAACGCAATATCTATTTATATCGGATTTGCATGATAATATGGTTTCTATTATTTTACTGTTCTATCCTTTGAAATGTACTTTCTACTTTTTTATTCGTAATTTTTATGTTACTATTGTTGTGGATCTGAATTCTATGAATTCTTCTGATATATTTCTGTATGTTAACGTTATATATTAATCGGCCTCTTTGTTCTTAAAGCTGCATGTGCTGTATTTTTAATATTCTGCAGCATAAGGATTCTGCACATCAGCTTTTCAAAATAACACACCTCGCCGTCAGCTACTTGGCGTAATTAAAGCGAGCGCAGGCGCGAGAGTACGCGACGCACAACGTAGCCAGCGTCGACGACGACGGCTAATTATTCTAATGGAGATGCCGTTTGTATTTGCCGTGTCATTGGCTCGTTCAAAGGATCCCGCAGATCCAGCTTGGCAGTTCTATCTGTTCAACTCTCTTCCTACTCGCTTTCTCTCTCTCTCTCTCTCTCTCTCTCTCTCTCTCTCTCTCTCTCGTGCTCTTATATTCTCTCTCGCTTCCTCTATCTATGTATATACTCGGAAGCAAGCCGCGTGCAGTGACTTGTCCGCGGGCATGCACGCCAAAAATATAATGAGATGTGTACAAGTGTGACGCCGCACTGCGCATGCGCGTATACCTATGACGAAATCAGAAGGGCCAGATTTAGCAGTCACATCACTCAAATAAGACAATTTCTGAAATGTAGAGCGAATATTAATATCCGACTGTCTAGCGTATCGGCTCAATCAAATCTATCTATCATTTTATCTATTAATTAAATCATCTGTATTTAGATCGCAGCATTCGTCTTTAACACATGGAAGCTTTGAAATTAGGACATAAATTCGATGTAGCTTTTTATTCATATTTATAAAAACTTGTTAATGAAAAAACAGCATAGCTTATTCGGTAAATCATATTAACCGAGTTAAATAAATTGATGAGAAATAATAAATAGGAAATTCAGGCTTGTATACACGGAGCAGCATAATTGCACTAGACGCGAAAAAGGGGGATCAAAGAAGGCGGAATCATTAAAGTCTCCGGGCGACAAGCTTGGGAACTCGGCTATATTCCCGGGACCTTAGAAGCCGCACGTTTGCTTGAAAGTAACGAAGAAAAAAGGACGCCGGCAAAGAGGACACGGAGCCAAACCGAAAACGAGTCGGCGTTCGATCGTCGATTCGTTTTATAAATTCCATGAATAGCTTTCTCCTCCTCCTTCTCTGCCACCACCTCATCCTCTGCGCAGGCGCTCGGCTCTCCCCGAAGGAATAAAAGAATCTCTCTTCGCACTCGCGCATCGCCGGCAGTCCCGCGCCGTCGCAGCCAGCGCCACGCGCGCACAAAGTTCAATAGTCGTGCTTTTGGATTTCCAATATCAAGAGCGCGGCTGTAGTCGCGCGAGGAGACGGAAAAAAGAAGAGGCGCGCCGCGCGCAAAAAGGAAGATCAGAGAGTGAGAGAGCGCGAAGGCGAGCAGCCCGCGCGTATTTCGTACATCCTCCACCTCGTCTCTCGTTCGCGCATTATCATATTTATAAGTCCGAGAGTTAGAACCGCACGCTGATCCGTCGTCGGAGCCGCGCGGCTTGCCGCCTGCGCCCCGGGGAATAGCATCCAAGAATTCCAAATTCGCGGGGCTGACCCGAGCGCGTACCTCATCTACTTACCGAACAACGCCTAAGCTCTCTTGCCGCGGCGCGCGCCCGTCCCAGCTTTCTCGCTCACGCTAAATATGACCAACCGCATAAATACACTTCGCTACACTATCACTTTATCACTCTAACAAGCTACTCCTCTCCTTTTTACCTCTGCATCAATAAGATATCATCATTTTTTTTTTATTTTACAACGTTACTAAAACTTTCTTTATAGTGAAATGGATACGGCGCTTGTCCGCATGGTATATTTAATTTAATTTGTTGTACTAGCACAGTAGGTCGTTTGTCTTTGTTACCGAAGGCTGAACAAAAAATAATAATAATAATCAACCCCGTGTTACATATTTTCGACCATTTTCTACTTCTTCAACCGCAAGAAAATAGCAATACTTCGAACGAGCTCATTTTTAAAAACTCGTAATTTAAAATGCCATACTAACCTCAGCGTTAAAACATAAAAAAATTAGCGAATAGCTCGCCAAATACATGACCATATACATACATGAGTGCACACGATGGTAACGGCCCATTACAATATTCAATTGAGTTTTATTGAACTAGCACTCGTGAATACAAAATGAACCAATGAATTATTAATTACTCTTTTTTCATATTAAAAAGTCGTTTCCTAAAACTAATATTTTAAAAAACACTATTTATATAAAATTAACTTAAGAAGATATTCAAATGAGGCTCATTTGGGTTTAATATTTTATTATAATATTTATGATATATAAGAGCGTGCAAAAATGGCAGGATAACTAAAGTAGTTTAAGGTGCAATCGGCAATCGAAGAACAAAGGAGCGATGAAGTTAGCCGAAAAAAAAATCATGCACGCAGATAACATATAGTATACAAAAGTAAGCATATATAGAGCGCGAGGGTAGACAGGGGGAAGGTCGGTGGAAGGCACTGATTTAGTAAACATAATTTGAATATCTGATTGCCTGGCTCTCTTCCGCTTCGCTTAAGTTCCCCTCCTTGGTCTGTGCCTCCGCTCGCTCCGTCCTTATCCTTCTCCTCGTTACATAGATACTCGGAGCAATTCCCTCCTTTTTCCGTCGACTTTCGCTCCTCGTCGGGCCTTCGTCGGCCCCCGCTCTTTCCTTCTCCGTCTTCTTGCTCTTCGAGGAGCGGCTCCTTTCCTCGAAAGCTCGCTGCGGTTCCCGCTGTGCGGCGGCTGTTCGCCCCCGGAGAAGTTGAAATTATTTAGATTTTATAACACAATAGCCAACTTTATGAGTAAGCTCTGAGCCTTGCCCTCTCGCGTATCCCAAGTCCGCACTTTTCTTTCCTCTTCGCCTCTTCGCTCCCCGGCGCCGTGCGGCGCGTCACTCCTCCATCTCCCCCGCTCCCGGTGTTGCCTCCTCTACCCCCCACCCCTCCTCCTCCACCCTCCTCCACTCTGTCTACCCATTTCCATAAGAATTTAATAACATCGCGCAACACGGTTCGCAATTAATATACTTTTTTGCCTTGTTATCTCGACACAAGGTGCGGCAGAAGGGAGCGCGGTAAAATGTATACGGGAGAGAGAGAGGATGAAAAAAGGCAAGCACGTGCGCGTCCGAGAGAGAAAGAAAGCGCGAGAAATCTCAAAGGAGGCAGGGGAGATGACGAGAGGGGAGGGCGGCCTCCTCTCGTGGTGTAATTCGTCGGTATTATTATGATTGTTGCAAGAGAGGTAGACGCTTACGAGGCCGTTGGCTTCATAGCTACACTGCGCCGTCGTTCGCTTTCTTCGCGAATTGTTTGCGGAAAACGATGCCCTCTCTTCCTCTCTCGCTCTCTCTCTCTCGCCTTTCTAGCGCGCGGATCGCGGGCTAATCTCCTTTGACACAATTATGCGAATAACCTCGCTAATTGCGTATAGTCGCAATTAAAACACGAAGTCCGCTAAAGAAATGAAAGATAGGGAGCGGAAAAGGGGCTGGAGAGGAAGAGCTGAACTACTTGTCATGTTTGTCGTTATTTCGTTTTCTCGGGGAACCTTTATTCCTACCTTTCTGTAAAAAGGTATTTTTTTAATCAAAATCGTTCTTATTTCATTTGAAATATTGGCCTATTTAGTATGTCAATATAAGCGTGATTTTTATTTCAATACGTCAAATCATATAATAGTAGATTACGCAACGTGGGAGGAAAGTGTAGCGTTCGCTCCCGGCGCGTAGTTGCCGCCCGAGCACAGCGAGGGCGGGACACTCGCGCCGAGAGCGGTCGCTACATTTACTTCCCGAGTGGCGTATACTATTTTTTCTCGAACCGGGAAGAAAATACGTCCCATAGCCAAATATTTATGTGAATATACATATATTTTTATCTTCAAGTGTACTCGCGAGTCACTTGGAGATAATTCAACATCGAAGGTTCTTAACCCTGAAGGATATAAGTAGTTTTCTCGAACCGGGAAGAAAGTACGTCCCATAGCCAAATATTTATGTGAATATACACATATTTTTATCTACAAGTGTACTCGCGAGTCACTTGGAGATAATTCAACATCGAAGGTTCTTCTTAACCCTGAAGGTTATAAGTAGTTTTTTATATTTATTATCACTAATATTAGAGTAAGTATAACAATAACTTTTCTAATATTAATAGACAATTTTAACTATAGAGTACAAAACTCACTCTTATAGTAATATGTGATAATGTAATAGTACTCAGCTGATCATAACCTATAATATTTCCATTGCAGAAAATGGATGTTGATTTATCTGATTCCGATATAGATGAGAAATCAATCATCAGAGATTTTGAGGCAGAAGGAAAACTCATCATTAATAAATTGTTACCTGCAAAATCATGTCTGAAATATGAAAATACTTATAATAGTTTTATAAAATGGAAAATTGACCAGAAGGCAAAGTTATTTGATGAAAATGTGCTAATAGTTTACTTTGAAGATTTATCAAAAAAGTTAAAACCATCCACTCTATGGGCGCAGTGGTCAATGTTAAGAACAACCTTAAATCTTCGACATGGTATCAATATTAATAAATATGAAAATTTTAAAACTCTGCTTAAGAATAAAAATAAAGGTTACAAAGCAAAGAAGTCAAGCGTATTAACTTGGGAACAAGTCCAGTTATTTTTGAAAAACAGTGAAGATTTAATATATTTATGTTCAAAAGTATTTCCACATTATTCAATTTGTCTTTTAGGTAGCTAATTTTTATGATAAATGTATAAAGTGTTCATATGTATTGCAGGTTATTCTTATTTTTGGGATATGCGGTGCAATGAGATGTCAAGAAATATGCGATATGAATATGAGTAATATAGAAGACACTGGAAACCAATTCATAGTAACAGTACGAAATACGAAGAATTACTATCCAAGAAATTTTGTTATTGGTATAGAGCTTTATGGCAAAGTCAAGGACTACATCAAACTGAGGCCAAATGGTTTAACTACTGACAGATTTTTCCTGCAATATAGAGATGGAGTATGTACAAGACAGGTAATAGGTAAAAATAAAATCAGTGAAGTTCCCAAGGCTATTGCTGTGTTTTTGAAATTGAAGGACCCAGAAACATACACAGGACATTGTTTACGAAGAACAGCTGCCACTTTACTAGCCAACTCTGGTGCTAATTTAACAACCGTTAAACAGTTAGGTGGTTGGAAGTCAAGTACGGTGGCAGAAGGTTACATAGAACATTCATTAGCTAATAGAAAAAGAATATTTCAAGGTATTATTAATTCAGATAATGCATCAGCTAAAGAAAATATACAAATTAGAACTTCACCAGTTCATAATATAGTTGCAACTAATGTGTTAGCGGCTACTTCAGCAGATGCACATACAGATGATACGAATAAATATCCTTATTTTGACATTGATGGCATCGATGATGCTCAACTGACAGATGATTCAAATCTACGAAAAGATTTTGTACAAGAAAATGTAGAAGTCACTAATGATTTTTCATCATATCAAGCTAATAGAACTACAAAAAAAAGAGTTATCTTCCAAGACATTAAGAATGCTAATTTGAATAAAGAAGATAGTGCTAATAATGCTGAATATTTGAATAAAGAAGATAGTGCAATGAAGGAGGTTACTTTGAAATCTTCGTTTGTTCAATTTCATAATTGTGTAACACATCATTTAGTTAATAACAATTATTCAAATTGTGATTTTAAACAATAAATATATATTATATTTATTTATAATAATTATTATCAAGTTAAATATTAATGCCAAAGAAATTGGAATATTTTGTTCACTAGAATGTTAACTACATTAATGTTTTGTATTCCATTAATTTTGTATTTAATGGTTTTCTAAAATATGAATAAACATTACTTATTATTAACAAATAAAACTAATAAAATCATGTAAATGGCCCTTCTTCGCATTTGTATTTTATTATATTTTATACCACTCTAACCTCAAAATCACAACTTTGGTATGATTTTTTGGCGTTCGTGGTATTAAATACTGTTCGAAATTAGTGCGTAAGTCAATTAATTAGCTCATGTGACTTTTTTGTACTCACTTCGCTCGTCCAAAAAGTCACATGAGCTAAATAATCGACTCCCATTGACTCCCACACCTGTGTCACAATATACTATATATATGTAAAAATGTCGGCTTGTGCACATGCGTTTGCAGTTAGACGTCAGTTGGTGTTGTCACGTGACAGGGAGAGAACGACTCACTTTGCTCTCTAATGTTGGGGAGCGAGAGACGTACTTTCTTCCCGGGGGAAGAAAAAATAAGTAATCAAGTGTCAGCTGAATATATTGTTTTTTAAAGATGCTTTTGACGAATTTTAATATTTTCAGAATGAAAGTAAAAAAGAATGTAATAGGTTCTGAAAATGGATAAAAGCAGTATAACACGGGATTGTAGATCCTGAGAAAGTCGTTTAATTGTGACGTTCAAGAAAACTTGTGCGACGAACAATTAAAACTTGGAAAATATTCGCTAATTATTTTATTAAAAATACACGCAGTCAGCAAGCAAATGCCAGCGTCAGAAACTACGGGCAATCCAGACAGATCGGGAGAGGGTGGGTAAAGAGGCAACGCGCACGCTAGCTCGGCAGAGGGACAGAGACGGAAAGCTGCAAAGCCGTATATATAGAAATGAAGTCTAATCGGCGCGGATAGGGAGGTACGGTCATTACCCGGACAATACGCATTAATGGATCAAATCGAATTTAACAGGGGCCAGCGGCAGCAGCATGCAATCCGTCGCCGTTCCCCCTCGCTCTGCCTTGTTTTCTACGCGGCTATACAACTCGCTTCTCGCTTTTCGCGAACCCTTTCGCGAAACGTCCCGTTGCCGACTGCGCGTTAGCCGATACCGCGGGAGAATTTGATTGCTTTACGGATTAACGCTGATTAGATAATCTGCCTAGTCCCGGCCAGCGGCTGCTCCCTCTACACAGCCAGCTCTATATGCGTGGTGGTGTCCGCTGTGAGGGCGCATCCCCTCCCTCTCCCCCTCTCTTCCTCTCTTCATCGCTAGCTCGCTCACTCGTCTTGTAGTCCGGAACTCGTGTTTGTTTCTCTCGTGAATTGTCCAAGTGACACAACGGCCAGTCGAGGTAGCAGCTTGGCCAACTTCGTCCCTCAGGTATATATACGGAAGGGAGCAGGCCAGCCGATTGAATAATTTGTGCTCCTGGGGGTTAATGGGATTAATTTCGATGGAGATTCTCCTCGGTTTATTAAGTGGGATAGCTGAGATACTATACTTTTCTTTCTCTAATTGTTATTCACTTGCGAGATTCTTTATATAATAGTTGGATAAAGAACGCATGTCTACATAAATTGTTACTGTATGTGTATAAAAATTTTCACTGATTGTTATTTAAAAGAGCGTTATCTATCTTTCTTATTTATATGTTAAAAATTTAATTTTCAGTGTTTTCCTTTTAGTAAACAAATTTTCATATTCATTCATACATGCCAAGATTGTATAATAGTCGATTAAAAAATTACCTGTCTTATTGAGTCTAATAAACTTCCTTCTTAATAAAACTAAAGTTGATGAGCAGCCAGAAAAAGCGCTCTAATTGTACCTAATTGAATCACCCGAAAATCAGACTAATCAAGTTAGTGCAACAGCAGCAGCAGTGTCACTTAACTTTATTCGGCTTTTGGGTCCCTCGTCCCTTTCTTCCAAGGTTTCCACAATCAACAGCGTCTTTATGAACTTCGCAGTAAAATATCCCCGAAAAAGCCCCGAGCAAGTAAGAAGGAATAAAAAGAGCGCGAGCGCGCCCGGTGTGGCAGGCACCCCCCTTACAATATGTTCCGCCGACGCCATAAATCTCGCGCGCGTGCGGTGTCGCCAGAGCCAAAATAACGAAAATCTACGCGCCTTCATTAAGCGACGCGCGTAATACATATGTAAGAAATCTTCGTCGAGCTGCAGAACGACTCGCTCAGCGATGGAGTAATAAAATTAAGCGAGTGACTTGCTGGAAGGAGAATAGAAATAAAGTGCTAGAGTTGGGGGGAGAGAAATGAGGGAAAATTAATATTTTTAGGGCAAGCTATTCAGGGGAGGAAATTAGCGATACGAATAAAATGTAATTAGGGAATGGGGTGCTTGCGATTATAATATTATTGAAAATATGATTACGATCAAGCTCGGCTCTGAATTAAAACTGAGAGTTTTCTTTATTGAAACTAGAACACTGTACTTGAGATTTTCAACCTGTAAGTATTACTGGCCAGCTTATTACGTAGAACTAAATTTATTTGAAAAATTTGTGCTCAAGTCAATAACTGAAGGTTTCCGAAAAATCGATAATTTATAAAATCCTATACCGTTACATTTGAAGCATTTGCCTTCGGTTATCCTTTAAATTCATCAAGTCATTATTTCCGAGCACGGCTCCAGTGAAAAGAGCGTGTAAAACAAAGTTTTTCTCTTTTTTCGAGCGCGGCGTGAGCAAAAGCAACAGCGCGCAGCGTGCCCGCGTCCCGCAAGTAATGCATCTTCGTATGCGCGCCTCGTAGGGCGCGTCTCCGTGTGCGCGAGCGCGCGTGTGTGTAGACGAGCGTATATCGCGCACGCAGACGGAGCATATCATATACCGGGTGCGGTATTACCCCCTGCAGCAGAAGGCCGCAATGCATACTGAGTAGCCATTCCCTCTTCCTCCTGCGGCCCGGGTTTCCCTATTACCCGGTCACCGCAGTGACTATATGCAAGACGACGGCGGCGCCGGCAACGGAGCTCACGTTCGCCGTACGTACACAGATGCGAGAGTGTGTACAAGCAGCGTGCATGATATCCCGGCAGAGGGAGAGAGGGAGGGAGAGAAGAGCGAGAGAGAGAGGGTGAGAGGGGAGGGCAGAGTTGGGGGAGAGAGACAGAGGTTCGGATGCAAAGTAGCGCGACGTGTGTGTATTCAGATTTCGCGGGCTTGTGTAACGAATCTATCGTCGGATTCGCGGCAGGAGGGCCATCTCCGCGAGCGAGCACGTCTCTATGATAGACGGCTTGGACGTCGATCGAGTGACGCTAGAATACGAAGGTTTGTTTGGATATCCAGTACCTGATATCTTTCCAAATATTTATTATCTTTGGTCGAAATGATTTCTTTTTATCTGGAGACATTCTTTATGAAAATCAATCATTCGATTTGCAAGATTCTATAAAAATTTTGCTGGGTATAATAAATTATAAGTTAAAACTACCATTTTTCAAATATTGGTGGTATATGCTCTCCAGTGCGCCTTTTAGTTTTTTCTAATATATCTACTATATCTCCAAAATACAGTGGTAATTATTGCAATATATGGTTTATTATGATTGTTATAAACAAATATATCATAAATCATAAAGTTACATAATACAATACATCATAAAGTTTATATTTTTGATGTTGCTGAATCCGAATTTGAGGCCAGATTTTGAAAATTCCAGATTGTGGAATCTAATATCTCAATCTCATCCACTTCCGGATTTTGTTCAAATTCGATCAAATTTAAAATTTTTGTCCTTCGAATCAGATCCGCCATCTTGAATTTTCAAAATATGACTTTAAATTCCGTTACACCGACTATGAAAACTCCATAAGGTAAACGTCCCAGTCGTTGGACACTTACCAGTGGTTGGACACTATCACATATTTTAATTAAAATAAAATTAAAAGAAGATAATTCCATAGATAAACAAATTTTTAAAATATCCTCAATTATCATTTATCATGATAGTCTACAAACTACTGCGCCAGTGCCCGATCATATTGTTTAAAAAAATGTTATTAGATAGCAATAATGCACTTCATGCCCCATGACTGCTTGCGTAAACGTTTAGGCTAAGATTACAGATGCACTTTTCAAGCTCCTAAATAATAAGAAATGGTGTTTTTGTATAAGATTAAGTTCGTTTAAAGTATTGGGGTCCACAGAACTCATGGCAATGATTATTTTTAATAAATATTTTGATTTTCATTATCAAAATCCCGCGTCTAATTATTGGGACACGAGAATGGAGTTTACGTAGTCGTTGGACGCTCGTCAGGGCCTCGATTCAGTGATATTTTAAGTTATTGATTCAAGACATTAAGTATTCATTTACATCATTAATACTAAAAATATTATATTTCTCTATTTTTTTTTTAATAATTTATGCATATGAATCATGAATTTTGTACTTAACCTATATCTAACCTCAAATGTGTCTTACACATAACTTTATTGTACTTCACATGAGTGATTGAGAAAAATATTATATTTCTCTATTTTTTTTTAAATAATTTATGCATATGAATCATGAATTTTGTACTTAACCTATATCTAACCTCAAATGTGTCTTACACATAACTTTATTGTACTTCACATGAGTGATTGCACTACTGTTTAAAGAGGAAGAAGAAATGTTGCAAAAAGAAAAGAAAATTGAAGATAAAAAATAGAAAAGAGTTAAACTCAAAGAAAAAAACATTATGATCAAGCATTAAATAAGCGTATTAAAAAAGTGAAAGTAGAAGACAATATAAAACTAAAATTAGAAGCTAAGCAAAAAAACCGCTGCCAATTCATTGGCACGTAGCTCCCTCAAACTTAATTTATTGATCCCTTTAATTAATTTTTACTTCTAATATTTAAAATTTAATACTTTATCTTGTACGGTTAGACTAAGTAGGAGAAGGTCATGGGTCCAGATTCAGCTTAAACTGTGCGTTATATCTTTTTTCGTAATGGACCGATTTTTTTGGGAAACGAACTTGATCTGAAGATATATAAAAGCTACATCTGTGCCAAATTTCAGGACGATTGGATAATTTTTGTTGCACTTATCGTGCGACAACGAAAAGGCAAATTTTTTCTAAAATAATTCTTTTCTAAAAAACAAATGAAGATAATCTCTTGAAAATTTAACCACATATAGTCTTAAATTAGTGTAATAACTGGTTAAAATTTCAAGTCGATAAATAAAGTATTTTTTGAGAAATTAATTTATGAAACATAAAAAAGTTTTTCTTAATAACAAATGACAGAGTGAAGATATTTTAAATTTTAAAAAAGGAAAATATAGGTAATTTAAATACCTTTCAAGAAAAGTTTATTATATTATGTAATAATGACTGTAAGATATGAAAAAATAAAAAAACTAAAAATTCAGAATTGTTTTTTAGTTATAAAACAAAAGAAAATCAATAAAAACTCAAATCCATCAAGGCACCTTTCTTTTCCCGCTAGACGAAGAGAATAAGCTTTACCCGTCGAAAATCGGTCGATTCGTTTCGGAGATATGAAGAGTTCAAATATACACACACACACACACATACACACACACACACACACACGCACCCACACACACACACACACACACACGCACCCACACACACACACACACACACACACACACACACACACACACACGAAAACAAAAATGATCAAAATCAACTAATATACACATATATCGCCTTAAAACATCTTTTTGAACATTTTTTTCAATGGGATACGAGCCAGAAGCTTTTATTTTCATATCTCCTTTGACTGAAGCTATTAGCATCCCTTAATTTTTCCAATTAATATTTTTAAAGTAAAAAATATTAATTGGAAAAATTAAGGGATGTGAATAGCTTCAGTCAAAGGAGATATGAAAAACAAAGATTTTGGCCCGTATCTCATTAAAAAATCAAATGGTTCAGACTGTAGGTTACAGCAGGATACAAAATTAAAAATCTCAATATCTTTGGATCAAATGGGTTTACAGACCTCTGGTAGGTCATATTTTATCAAAAATTACATATTTTAATACAAAATTTATAAGAGATATCATTACTGATATCTTAACCTTTAGAGGGCCCGAAAACCACTAAAATGGCACACCCCCTTATCGACACTTTGTCTACGTTCAATCAATGATATAAGATACCTTTTGTCCCAATTTTTTAAGGTGAATTTCCCTCTCAAAATCCCGGCCCTCTAAAGGTTAAGTATATATATCACTAGTTGATATTAATTTGATAATGTAATAAGTGAAATGTTTGTAATAACTGAGAAAATTTGGTGTTTCAAATAAAAGTGTAATGTTTTAAATAAAGTTTATATTTTATCAGTAAAGATTTATTATGTACTTCGAATTTACTTTCCTTATATTTATTATAAATAATTAATTTTTACTTAAAATAATTTGAATAGATATAGATTTTATTAAATCAGATTTTGTGTTCAAACACTAGGACAGCTTTGCCTAATTACTCGGACAAGCTGTAAATTCTGTCTAAACATTGGGACAAATGAACTTTTTAGAATCTATCTAATTTTTCATATTACTTATGTACACATCTACTTTTGAGTGTTGTTTCTGAAAGAGGAAGACCTGATCTACAAACTAAGTACACTTTCATGTCATTGTATATCATTTTAATGCGTAGAAGTAACTTCTATCTAACATATTCGTCTTAGATGTCCAACCACTGGGACATTTACCTTACTATGTATAATAATAATATATGACTCAAAGATTTAAGAAAAAAATTATTAATAATAACATTTTTATATTGTAAGCGTTCTCTTAATTTTACTTTTATATGTACTGGCTACATTCAATGTGCTTCGCGCAAATTATTATTATTATTATTATTATTTATATAAAATAATGAAATTCTTCTCATACTGTTTTAATTATTCAGTTTTAACTCAAGAATCCAATCTTGAGAATTCAAACATATTAGATTTTGGTGCCTATTCTATATAGACCAATTAAATGAGTGAACAATAACTAATCAAAACAGTCTTATTGTGATCACCCATCACTTTTTTGAGAGAGGATTTCAATAATGCCATGCCCTTCTGCAATCAAATGTTTCTCCTAATGTTGCCAAATGTTGCGAAGCTTGTACGTTTTGCAGGTTAAGTATAAATCGAAATAAGGTAACAACTACTTTACTTAGGTGATGCGATACCCACGCTATTACTCAAAATTGGGTTCCCGTTTTTCTCATTCAATATTTAATTTTAAGGAAAAAACTATTTGATACGTTGTAGTTCTTTATGAAACTTAAAACGTGTCAAAGAGCTTTTTTTTTAAAAAGTTTAAAATTGAAGGAGAAAAACGGGAACCCAGAATTGAGTAATAGTGTGGATATCACATCACCTTAAGTTACTTATATACTATAAATATAAAATGGCCCAAGATATAATCTGCAGCCCTATATTTTACTCAGAGATATAGATAGCACGTGAAGAAATGTAAAGCGGCAATGGCTCCAGCTCGAAAATGGATACGGTACATTTTACATTTCCGTATTTGCATACCATTTAGAATTTGAAGCGGCCAAGACACGAGCGTGCATCGCACAGCAACTGCCCTTTGGGCAACAATGAGTAAATCTATAGCTGACATTTGCAGCCGACAAAGCGCTGCTGAAAGGAGGCACTTTAATGCGTAAACACACTGAGCGGAGGATCCCTCTCTTCCCGCCTTCCGGAGCTAAGTTGTTGCCGCTTAACGATAACGATACGGGGAGTTACGCCTTTTATCGCGGCTCCTTTCTCTCCGCGCCCGCGCGAGAATACTTTATCCGTGCACGTAATCCGATAAGCGCGCGAGCACACGCCTATAAAATGCGCCTGCAAACCTGGACCCTCCGGCGGTGATTTCTCGCGGCGATATGACGGATTCATGGTTGGCAGTTGCCGCGCGCGCCTAGATAACAGCTTCGAGACTTTTGTCGCTTATTTATTCAGGATGTGGCTGATTATTGGCTTTTTGAGCTCTCTCATCTGACAAATTTGTGAATTAGTAGCTTGATCACGTCTTTGATTTATAGCAGCCTCCGCCTTCTCTCTCGCGATGTAAATTACGCAATTTCAGATAACAAAGATCTGGAATTACAAGAAACTTGTTGTTGGATTGAAAAATATTCGTGGGATATTCGTATCCAACCTATCCCACTTGCTATTTGCCGATTTTCCAAGTGGTTTTACAAATTTGAAAATAAGAAAATTTGTCCTGTTTTCCGTTGACAACGTATCACCGATAGAGAGTTAATATAGAATGAGATATTCGCCGCAAGTAGCGAAATTCACGTTGCGTCAGGCGCTCAGATTTCATTTCTTTCTTTATTTAGCTATTATTTTAAGAACAGTTCTGTGCAGACAGCATTCGCATTCAAGTTAATAAACGTATTTTCGCCAAATGACATACGAAATGAGCTAACGAATGAAGAATCTTTTGCCCTCATTAAGGTAAAAATCCAGCTTAACGAAGGAAATACCCTTTTTGCAGTCCTCCGCTGGCCGGCCGGAGCTGCGAAGCAAACAGCATGGAAATGAGGAATCGTTTTATTTTTTCATGGGCTCTAATTCAATGAAGCTTAATCCCAGCGACGGCTCAATTGCGTTCTCAATTTAGCACGATTTTCCACACTTTCTCCGAGCGCCCATCGGCTTCTCGTCCTCCGCTCGCCTCGCTCTCGCAATCAAATATTTAGCGCGCGAGAGTCGATGCTATCGCCTAAAGTCCGCCGTGAGCGCGCCGTGCTGATTGCGCGTTCGCGCGTACGCCGGGAGGTCTGCGCAGGAGGCGGGGGAGGCGGAGGAGCAGACAGTGCTCTCCCATGCGCGTATACACGCACATGCAGCTACGTATTGGAGAGGGAATGAGGAGAGAAAGAGCGAGAGAGGGCGGGAACCATTGCGGTTTGTGTTTACCGAGGGATATAAGCCGCTCCCGGAGCTCGCCGCAAGACAATGCTTGCCACGGAGTTGCCTGCAGAGCGTTAATAGATCGGATTATTAAGCTGGAATTGCCGAGAGTCGCCTTTTATTGTACCATCATTTTTCCGCCTCACGTCATCCAAGTCTCCAATGAGCTGTGATGCATCAGCAAAGTCTTGTTCAACATTTACTACGTATGCTTTACTCGAGTTTTAAAAGACAACATTGATATACATACTTCGATCAAAAATGAGTTTTAAGAACTGCCTTATTATTGCTGGGTTCATTTTAATGCTACGAAGTATCCATTAAGAATCATTATTATATAAAGAAAGAATTATACATTTGGAGGAAGAATTAAAAAAATTTAGTACTTAATACTAAAGGTTACATCGACCAGTATTAGCCTTTAACTAGCCCTCGCAAAATCGATTTGAACTGTGCATCTGAGCTTTCGAATTGGTAATTAGTAAAAACATTATCCGCTAATTAAGTAATTTTTCAAACACTATCGCTCTTTCAGTCTATTTTCTCGATCTAGGCAACTGCTCTCGCCAATATTCATCTAGCCTACGAAGTTTCCACGCGGTGTGGAGCCGTTACAGGACCGTGGGTCCCCCTTACGATTTTACGCGTGGTGTCGGCGGCGACGCAGCCTCGATTCATTATACGGAAATCGATTCGGGAGAAGAGACCGCACGGGGCGGCTGATTGGAGTCGGTCATTGAACACCGGAGGCTCGCTCCGCTTTCTCCCTGCACATACGTGCGCGCTGTTACGTGCGAATTAAACGGCATTTTCCTCCCTAGACGGAATGCGCTGTTTCGTTCCTTTGATCGCATCGCGCCGGCCCTTCACTTTGCGCCAAAGCGCACCTGTACACGCGTTAAAGTTTTTAGCTATCGTCACGCTCAACATTTTATTCGATTAGGTTACAACTGTCCTTCTGTATCAATTACCTGTTTCGTTCATCACATTTGTAAAAGACAACTATTTTATGAAATCTTCATCTAACATTCTGTCTTTAAATTATCTCAATGATATCAAAATAGACCAAAGTACACCTATAGATACTATTTTGACAACAATTATTCAATCTTCCTTTATTATTTAGTATTTTTATTTAATTAAGTAGAATTGGAAGACTTGGCTGTTAGTTGCAAACTTTACTCTTCTTTGGAATGGAATCGATTTGATAGTAACATTTTTATGAGTCAAAAGCTTTATTTCAGATAAAAAAATTAAAATTTTTATTCTTCAGAAAAAATGATTATTTTAACCGAACGTGGTTTAGGAATCCGTGTTAACTAAGCAAAAAGTAATTGCTGTTTTATAAAAAAATTATAAATTTCTACGAAACTAATTTTTTAAAATAATAATTTTACTTTCTATTCTAATATTAAAGAAAGAAAGCAATTATTAAAAGGAAATGTAGTCTTTAATGCTTGAGAGAGAGGATTCCGAAATCTTCGTGGCGGAAGGAAAAAAAAACAAAGCTGTTTTACATCTAATATCATGACACCTACATAATATGTACGTAATAGGTACATGATACAAACATCATTAAAAGAACTCGTTTGTCAGCCACGTAATATATAAAACTATACATTCATAAGATAAATATTTGCAGTCTTCTGATAAGGGCGACATTCTTCACCGAATCCTTAAACAGAAAAATAAACCTGTTTTGGTTATGTATCTTTTAACCCTTTTCTACCTCGGGATCATCAACACTATCATCTTTAAATTAATTCATCCCCAAGGAATACATTCATAACAATAATATGTTCTTGTGTTATTGAATGAATATTAAATAATACAAAAATATAAGTTTTATAAGTTGTAGGCCCGTGGTGCGAAATTTGTTGTTTATATACTTACCAGTTAGTATGCGTAAATTACCTACTTTACGCATTGTTTTCAGTGCGTATAGTAGTTCTCTTACACATAGTGTGCGTAATAGTATTTTTCGATACTAGTGCGATAAAAATAATTCTGGCACGAGTGTGAGTTTGTGGCGACAATTACTCTCGTGTCAGAATCATTTTTATCACGAGTATCGAACATTATTTTTTGACACAACGCGCGTAAAGTGCTATTTTAGCGTATGCTCAAAAACGTAAGCGTGCGTAAAGTAGTCCTTTACGCACAAAACAGGTCATTCCCGCACTACATAAGTTTGTCAAAAGAGATGAGTGCGAGTGACCTATTGTGTACGTGTTGCATATATTATTTTTCCTAAAGAGCTGCGCAGAGTTCGATTTTGCGAACCCGATTGAGTTTACGTCCCCTGTATTGAAAAATATTGTTCTGCATTCGTGTGATTGTCACCCTCGCTTCACTCGGGCGACAAATCGCATACTCGTGTTAGAATCGACACTTTCGCACCTGTATCGAAATATACTATTTCGTCATTGTAGGTGTAAAGTACGCATTTTACGCCATGTTTTGTGAGCACAAAATGTAAGTTTACGCACACTAGGCATACATTAGAAAATGTAGAAATGATGCTTTTCTCGATCCGGCGGGGGTAATGTACGAAATAAAACACTTTTATTTCTTACGTTTCTTGAGCGACGTTTCATTGACTGATCTGTCAACCTCTTCAGGCTCTTAAAAAGTTGTATATGTTAACACATGTTAACATGTCAGAACGGCCGACATTATTTCGCCGAATTTTTATATTTCTGGAATCCGACCAGCGACTTGCGACATTAGAAAATGTTGGAAAATTTTAAGTAGTCTTTACGCCTAGTGGGCGTGAAATCACACTTTACCCAAAACGAGGTGTAAAATCGCTCTTTCCTACATACGCATACAAAAATGTATTTTAGAGGAAAGGTTTTTAAAACGAATAACGTGAAGTCTGCGGCAATCGCGGACTTACTTTCTTTTTTCTTTTTTTTACGCTCGACTTTTTTCCCCGAACGTCGAGTACCGATCGGCTCCGCGAGCTTCGGAGAAGCTCGCGTCACGACTTGGCCGACGGGCCGCACTCTCTAAGCGGGGGTGGGGACCGAGCGGCCTGCGAGCGCGACCCAAGCTGCAGCCGATCTGCACATCTTTTCGCCGCCCGACGGCAGCCAATCAGCGAGCGCCGCCGCACGTCCCCTAACCGCACCGAGGTATTTTGCCAAACCAAGAATTTCGGAGCAGGACTCGGCCTCCGAGCTCCGCTGGAGGACCTCCGGGTCCTCGCCAGGCTCACGCCTCCTCGCCAACAGCGACTGCGTTGCTATCGGCGCATGGAGTATCCTGACCCTCGTCCAGTGCAGACGTCCATCCGCGCAAGGGCAAAAAGGGGGTGACACCTCGAGCCACGCTCGGTGTCACCAAGACACTCCAGGAACACCCTGGTGAGAGTCTCGCGAGCCCGCGAAAGCTACGCGACCGCGAATCACCGCGCTCCTCATCATTTTTTTTACTTATATTTCCTTTTGTTTTTTTTTTTTTGTTTATTTAAATTTTCTTGATTTGTTTTGGTTTATATTTTGCTCTACCGTGTTTTTTAGAAGTATTTTATTTTAACTTTAATTATTATTGTTTTTACCCATTTATTTAACCACCTCAACCTTTTTCCCGCATCCTCTCATGCTCTCCGCCGACGCTGAGCAAACGTCAAACGCGTATATTAAACATAATATTTCAATAAATATGACAAATTGATCAGGCACTAGGTATTGAATGAATCTTAGTTTTTTAGATGACTTCAGCGGCCTAGTAGACCTGCAGCTATAAACATTTTTTACAATGATTCGTTTACACATTCCAATCTGAAAACTGATGCCACAAAAATAGATTTTGTTCACTAAAAAAAATTATATAAGAAATACTAATCTTTTTTGTTTTTCATTTAATTTTAATTTGAAAGATCTCATTTTATTCCTTGTTCAATTTCACGGGGAGGTACCGATATAAAAATTGGGAAATTTTCAAAACCTGCAAAGTTATATCCAATTGTTTATAAAATTCAAGGACAAATCTACACATTTAACTGAGTTTTTTTTTTAAACTCTCATGGAAAAATGATTAGTTACGATTACTAACTAGTGCGTTAAAAATGTTCCATGTGTCAGCATTAGTAAGATACACCAATAAAAATAGTTACTATAATCAATAATTGATTGTGGTATCTATTTTTGGTGGTCTATCTTACTAATGCGGAGCAGCTGGTTTTTAACTTATTAGTTGGTAACCATAACCAATCATTTTTTTTCGTGCAAGCCGAACAGCCAAGAGAAATAAAATTCGTATAATGAGTAAGCGAAGCGTGTCTGAAAGTTTACGCCTATCGAGTTCGGTCTCGTTGGCTGATTCAATACAGATGCATATCAACTCGTAATAACTCAGTTTCTTTTTCCCTCGGCTGTCGAAGAGATTGAGGCGGTGATCTCCGCCCTGCACTAATTGGAGACATGCAATCGACAAAGATATGATACCTCCGATCGTTCTCGCTGCGCTTGGCGTTTAAGCCGCCCTTAATGAGCCTAGCAACTGGGGAATCCGCTGGAAGGTATTATGTTACTCTACTAGCACGTGGGGCAAGCTGGAGTTAAAGGCGCGACGAAGTCACGAGGTTTTCCTGTGCGTTAGCGGGGATCCGTCACTTTTTATATCGCCTTCATTTGCCTTTCTGACAACGAGCACAAAGCTCACCTTACAACGAGCGACTGGCTGCAGCTTCCTATTGTTCGTCCGATAATTTCGTATTGAACTTACAGTCTTATCAATTTTAACAAAGGCAATGAACGATTTTAAGAAGAATACATAAATTTAACAATTTTATTAATTATGACAATATCTTCTGTGGAAACAATTAACTAATGAGACAAATGTCTCTCGGCTCTCTTCCAATCCCTGTAATTCTCGTTATTCTTGAAATTTGTTGTGACAGTACGACAACAAACAGAAAAATGATAAAATCATGCAATTTTCAAAGAATTTGTAGAACCTTCCACTATAATTGAATTCATTGAAAATTTGTTTTTTTTTGCTTTTCTGTGTATTTATGTTCTACGGTAAAATGGATCCAAAATAATTATTACAAATTAGAATTGATACATCCAGAGAAAGTTCTTGTAACCGTTACTATAAAAGTACGAGACTGTATGGTACAATAATGGCACGAATATAAAATATATTAAGCGTTGTAAATCAAAATATAACTAACCTGACTATGAAAAATAGTAAATGATGACATATTTTTAACTATATTTATAAATTACATTATACCAATACCATACATTTTCTGTAAAAATTACTATAGAAAATAACAAATAACAAATCGCATTCATAACTAAAATCTTATAGTTATCTTTTAAATATTATAGTGTATAATATCTCTCGGTGTTCCAGAAACACATAGAAAAGTATTTTAATTAAAAATTCATGTCTTCTAAGCTATGACTTAAATTTTAATCATTATTTTTCGGTTTACGGAAAAATGTGAGAGAACAGCAATAGGATGATATCTCCCCTTAAGTTTCATTAGGTTGGCAATAATAATCGCAGGTTGCGGGGGCGATAAATCACGGGGCGTCCATAAAAACGAAATCCCTTGTTCATCGTGCTAATTCTCGTTCTCGGGGGCCGCGTGTGCCGTCTCTTTAGCCCGTCGACGACGACTACGAGTACGGGGACAGAGAGTGGGGCGCATCGGTACTGTACACGCGACAATGCGCCCGCGTATACACGGGAATAGTCGGCCCTTTAGACGCCTGCTAGAAGAGGAGGCGAGATTTACGAGCTATGCGAGCCGCCGCTTCTGTCCGCCCTCCCGAGGGGCCACCTCCCCGCCGTTTCGCCTCCTCTCGCACCGTATAACGACCTCTCTCTCTTCCTCTCGCCCTCACCCTCTCTTTTTCTCTCTCAATAGCCACGTGATACTACACGCACCACGTGCGTAGCTCCTGTCGACTTTTTATTTCCTTCTCTGTCTCTCTTGCGCGTGTTGCCTAACCCCGTGATTAAACCCTTTAATATCGCAAAACTGAGAGGAGGAGAGCGCGTGGAAAGCTATGAAGTGCCCGCCCGCGTGCGCGAGGAATGCAACGGCGAGGGAATGTTTTTTTTTTCATTTTTCGCTGCGTAGCACGTAGTTGAAGAGCTAGAGACTATTATTGCAAAAAAGGACGAGGGGAAAAATAGAAGAAGACAGAGGGTGTGCGCGATGTACGGATAACGGGCGATCCTCTAACGCGCGCACGCGCGAGCTTCCATTTTTTACACTTTGTTTCTATAGCCACGCGCGCGATTTTTGTTTGGCTCGGATTTTTGTCTCGCAAGCGCACCATTCAGTGGTAAAGTTAATGCCGGCTCTTTGTCACGCGGTGAGACCGCGTCAAGTATTTGTGGATGTGCGAACCTCGTACACCATAGCGCGAGTTTCATATATTTTGCATCGGTACTTTCGCACAATCGAACTTGTCACGCATGCATTCTCTTACCTTATTCATCTTCTGCGTCCGCCAAAACAATTGCAAAGATCCATCACTTCTCGATTTTTCGCCTGCACATATATCTGAATTTTTATTTTTTTTCTAGAGTTAGAAAACTAGATGAAATCTAGATTTGGATCTATAGGTGATCGAATCTTTGTTTTTTCGTTTAAACAGTGTATACGATTAATATTAGTATTAGTATTATTAATATTAGTATGAATTTATTGTTAAAATAGTTCTACAAACTTAAAAGCATAAAACCATCTACAATATAACAATTGTAAAGTATTTTGGAACTTATCTATATATAAAAGTATATGATGCCATGCCATCAGCTGATTTGAATTATACAAATATATAACCATACCATATTTCGAGGTTATTTTAGCATTAGAATTGTTGTTGTTCGTTTTATTATATATTCTTTTCTCTCTTTGTCTCTTTCTGATCCTTTTAAATACCACAATTTTTTTTTAGTTTTTTATAATTTTTTTGTTATATTCTTCTCTCTCTCTCTCTCTCTCTCTCTCTCTCTCTCTCTCTCTCTCTCTCTCTCTCTCTCTCTCTCTCTCTCTCTCTCTCTCTCTCTCTCTCTCTCTCTCTCTCTCTCTCTCTCTCTCTCTCTCTCTCTCTCTCTCTCTCTCTCTCTCTCTCTCTCTCTCTCTCTCTCTCTCTCTCTCTTCGAGTCGCGTATATAAGATTTCTCTTCTATGTAAGTTATATGTACTCCATGTATCTTCGTATATAATCAGATTGTTACTTATACTTCACTACATATAATAACCTATATACATACATATGCGACAGGTTATATACTAATATATATGTATGCGACATATATGCGGCAGGTTATACAGCAACAGCACCGTGGCTGGGCTCTCTCTCTCTCTCTCTCTCACACAGAGCATAGAGCTGTGGACTGTGGAGGAGATATATAGGATAGACCAATCACGAGAGAGCAACGGTCGGAACAAAACAGCTGATCGAGGTCTGAAGGAAAGAGAAAAGAAAAAAAATCTGAGAAGGAATTGGCCCTCGAATTTTTTACCCTAATATAACTTGAAAACGGCGGCATATTTTTAATTGAAATTTTTTATGTGTGTAATACATCAAAACAGCTATCCATTGATACATTATATATTAGATAAAAACATAATTCCAAGGCGTAAAAAATTAGTGAAATTCTGGCGCACCCATTTCAATGTATAAGTAGCGCGGGTCGTGGCTCCTTCAGGCTTCTTCTATACTTGCCTTCGGAGCACTCCCGCGCTCCTTGATACAGCGTACAATTTTGAGTAGTAAGTCGAAATTAAAAATAGTAATATCACAGATGCTAAATAATGAAAGATAACTATTTAAAATGACTAGAATTTTGGTGTGTGACTATGACTAGTAATTACATTACATATCACTCGAAATTTTCAGATTGTTAATAAAGCTAAGTGCTAACGTTAAAATTTGTATATAAAAACACCAATAAAGACACTCATACATCTAAAAACGTATATGGGACGACACATAATGAATAAATTAGCCATTTTGCGAGTAAACAACTCAGCAGGCAAGGAATTCCATAGGTGTGCACCTTGTACTCCGCAAGACCTACGTTTAGGTTCGGTGCACGTCAGGAGTATATTAATTCTTTAGCTTTACCCCCAGCAGTAGCTTTTGGTATATATCTAGAAAAGAGATTTTCCAGCCAGCCCAGAGTTACTCTATGAGGTGAATTATGATGAACATGTCTTACACTTAACACACATTTCACACAGGAGGTTTGCAGTCTCTGTATTTTTTCCCTCAGTTCTTGAGATGTATCAACGAAAACCACCGAGCAGTAATCCCGATGCGAAAAAACAAAGGAGTCGCGAGGTGTTTCCGCAGAGTCTCCGTGGTTGTATTGACGGAAAAAACGGAGCGCGAACATCACTCTGACGATGTCGGAGAAAGGGATGCAGACTCTGTCATCCTGGGTTCGGTATCAGAGTAAAATTTGCTGACAAATCTATCGTTGGTGAGGACAACTGCCTTGGTTTTTCCCTGGCGTGAGACCGGCTCCCTCAGCCCAACGGGACACCGTTGTTTACTGCAATGTCCATATTCCTGCCTTCACATCATATTTGTAAATCATAATTAGCATATAATAGATGTTTGATACATTTCGAATCAAGACGTGATGCATATCATTTATGTACAGGCAGAACAACAAGGGCCCCAGAACCGATCCCTGCGGAACTCCAAGGGTGTGATTGTATCGAACGCCTTATACTAAAGTCAAATAGTAAGAGCAACATGGCGTATTTCTTATCGATGCCAAGTCGTATGATCGCAGTCATTTTAGGAGCGCCGTCTGAGTATAGAGTGATGTTCAAACCCCATCTATGTAGATGATCCATGATCTTTATGGACACTATTTACGAGAAACTTTGTAAGGAAGCACAAGATGGAAATTGGTCTAAAATCAGAACGATTTTTCGACGCGGTCACTTTTTTAATGATGTTACTCGTGTGCCCTCTTTTGAAGATCCGGAAAAACGCCTTGCGCAAAGGGAGAATTGATCAACCTCGCAAGACGTTCTCCTACAATAGGAAGTGCCTTTACTACAACACTCTCGCCGGAGTCTGAGACGAGAAATGACAGATTGCAAGAATGATGTCAGGCATCGTGACGTCTTTAAAATGTAACCCACCCATATTCGCGTGTGGCACAATTTTCTTACGATCCTCATCATCGTCATGCGGCGAGATAGATGAGGTAAATGGGTGTATGATCCAAAAGACTACTTTGACTCTTTTCTCTGCCCCTTATTAAGGATTAAAAATAAAAAATTTCTATATCTTTAAACATATGCGTTACCCACGCCTACATTTTTTATACATTTTTAAGTGGCCTTTTTGCAACAATTTGTAATTAGTTTCGTTAAAAGCAAGTTCTGGAAGTAGGTACTTCGATAAATCACTTTCGCTTCCAATCAGCACTTAATTTCTCATAAATAATTTTTATAAATGTTCGTTATGGAAGAAAAACCACTGTAACTATAATATATGATGAATTTTTGCTTGCTCCTTCTGCAAAAGAATTATTACACCTTTTGAAAAAACATCTTTAGAGCAAAATTATCTTACGAAAGTACCTTCATAACATGGATTGAAATCGAAACAAATTGGAGGGCTTTATTTTATTTTTATTTATACTACAAGTTCACTTGATAATTCTCACAGGGCTCTACTGTACATCCGAGCCCTAATGAGCCAGCATAACGAGAAGAAGAAGAAATGTTGTTGTTATAAGTTTTTCATATGTTTGACGGTATTTATTATACTTTTAAAATAACACACTTGATGTTAATTTTTATTTATATGCACGGCAGTTTTTAAAGGGAGGTCAAGTTGGAAATATATACATTAATTTTCATTATCATTCATTGTTACTATACAATAATTTACTCGGACATTAATTAATATTAATAATTTTATGTGTTCGAGTAAACCATGTGCGAGCAATGACAAAGAAAATTAGTACATAACCATTCTTTGATTAAAACGTTATAAATTAACGAGACGCAATTATTGAGGTCTGAAAATTGAAATGATGGAATAAAAGACTGTTTGCTAATTATCCATATTCTCGTAATGCATTTAAAGCGTGAACCACGCCGAAGTTTAATAAATGCATGGTTTGGCACCTGCTCGGAGCGTAACATTATCGTGAAGAGGATGAAACTCTCCCTATAAAAATGGAAGCACGACTTATTTAACTAGAGCTTTTGGGGGAGAAAATTTAGCCTGGCTGCATTCAGGCTCGCATATATTTCACTATATCAGTATTTAATAGGGTTTTCAGGCCAAAGTATCCCCTTAACGTCCCGGACGCTTCTTCCCCTTCTGCCAGGGAAAGATATAGAAGGCGAGAGGGAAGCGCGGGAGTCCGAGACTGGCTGGCGCACCTGCGGGTTTTACGTGCTGTCGACGCATGAATATTCACGGCTAATTTGTAAGAAGCTCTCCAAACAACGGATCTCGCTTGGTCCCGCTCCTCCTCCGCGGCGTCGCACAAACACGCAGGATTGCCGCAGCCGAGCGACGCACGTGCGCCGCTCGCCCTGCTCGTCACCCTCCTCGTCTCGGGGATCGTTTCTCACCCTGGTAATTCGAACGCTGCGTGTATCGCGTGCGGCTACGGCCCGCGGACAAGAGTTTACCTTTAATTAGTGCCAGGTTGAATAAAAGATGCGAGTGCGCGTGCTAGACGCCCTTCACGCGACGATTCTCGCTCTCCTTTCTTCTTATTCATATTTTCGAGGTATAGAAAAGTGCACAGCTGCCACCCGTTAGACGCTCTACTCTACGCAAATATACCTTTCTTTTTGCTAGTTTGGGTCAGGATTTTATCTGATTAACAGATACGTATACAATTTTAATCTAGTAAACTCATTATAAAATTTTACATTCCAGTTTTACATTCCAATTTAGTAACTGAATTTTACAAGAAATTAAAAGAGCGACTTATCATGTTATACTATTAGTTCATCAAGCTTAACTAATTTCACTCTTCTTATTTAATCAAGTTGGAAATTAATAAAAATCAATAATATTTTTTCATGCAATGCAGTTTTAAGTGAATACCATAGTTTAATTTAATTTGCTCGCTATACCCAATTAGGAAATGAACAAACTCTCTTGTTATATCAAGGAATACTTGGAATTCAATTAAACACCGCTTGCTTACTTCGATTTAGCTATTAGACAAATTGACAAGTCTTATTATTTATTCAGATTGACCAATTAAAGTAATACTATACTTATACATTCTTGGATGCTGTAGAAAATTACTACCGTTATATAGCCGTAATCGGACAGACGTTTTGCGTTTGCAAGTACAGACAACCTTCCAAGTATTTCAATGACTTAAAACAAATACGATATAATAGCATACATTTTTGTTGTTTGTTTATCTGATTGTATGATAATATGGGCTTGAGGTATTTTTATTTACGAAGTAATGATATTTTATTTTTATTATTATAAACAGCGCATTCAATAATAAAATTACATTATAAATTTCTTTTAGGTTTAAACTGAACTGGTCTTGGAAAACTTTTCTTATTACGAGAAAATATGTATAGCTCAAACATATAGAATTCATATATACAACTTTTCTTTTATTACTTTTCTTTAATTTGAACTTTGAATGGAAACAGTCGGCTAGAAATATTTTTCTTTACATCTTTTCAAGCGTAAAGTTGTATGAGAGAAAAATATAGTTCTCCCGCGTGCGGCTATTTTCTAAGGCACATTTGAATGGCGTCCTTTCAATAATCCGTCCTGTTCGGCCGCATCAAAGGTAACTTTTAGACTTAAAACAATCCGAGTAGAAAAAGCTGCGTCTCTCTGTAAAAAAGGGGAAAAATCCGGCGGTCGTAGCGCGCACGTGCGTATTTCGCTGTCGCGGCTGTGGGTATTATTGAATTCGTCGGCGCGCTACCGCACCTATTTTCGAGGGGCGTGTGGAAAGAAAAAGCTCGCGCACGCTTGTATGTGTGGGCGCTCATGCTTTTTGCGAGCTCACCCTCCAACGCGCGACCTAACGAGACACTCACGCGCGCGCGAAGCTTCGCGCCTCTCTTGCTGGCGGCGTGCAAAACTGCGCCCGGCAGAAATTAAATAAAAACGAAGATATCTTCAGCGCTCGTAACGAGAAGCTGCTCGTAAAAAGCTGCGCGCTATGTCGAAGGGAAAGCCTCTGTTTTCGCGCCCAGATACGTGTAGATAGACAACATTTCCGAGCGTGCCCTGTGTAATGCGATTGAAGTGCGTGCTTTCTCCTTCTCCCTCCTTCCTTTCGCGATACCCACCTCGTGTGTTTCGAACAATCGTTTTCATTTTTTATTTACAAAAAATGTTTCTCACAACTTTCAATCGGCTTTCGCAATTGCTTTCGACCACTTCGACTTTCAAAGATTTAAACCGAAATATTTTTAAAGATAAACTAATCAACTTGTGCAATCGAAAAATTTAGCTCGCGTTTATTGAAATAGTAAGTTATTATGATAACGCATACAAAAAACATGCATTTAAGTTTTTAACAATGTGAAAAACAATTATTGTTGTGTGAAAAATTCGTTGGCACGATATTAGATGTTATACGGTTGAGCTGGATTCGCTCCACGGTGACGATGGGTCTTCCGAGTTTAATTGGCCGAGAAGAGAAAAGAGTTGCGGCTTTTACACGCAAACGTGAAAACAATGTTGGCTGATTAAATTGCATTTTTCTGGTTCGAGAGTTTAACGATTGCTATCCAATTGAGTTATATCGCGTGACTGCGGGGTTCAATATAGTAACATTTTTTCTCCCATTTTTACTATGGTTTGATCAACATAGATAACAAATTGTTAAATCCTTTTAATATTAGAATAGAACACAAAATATATTTATACTACAGCGTTATCGACGTTCATTGCTAGTTAACATTTTTAATAATAATGTTTATATAAGAAAAGAAACTATAGCTCGAATTCTTTTTTGATTAATCGACATTTTTCTAGTAATCTTTAACCTAGACGTTGAAGTTACTGATTAAGTTGTAAAGAGCGTGAAAAATAATGATGCTGAAGGTGTGACTAAACAAATTTTCCTTACATCCTATATAAAAAAAAAAAATTTAACAAAATTGTAATCTCAAGAATACATGATAATCCGACAAATTTGAACGGTTTAAGAATTGCTTCGCTGGGGCGAAGCGATACTGCTTAACTGAGAAAGTTACGACTCTGCCTTTAAAGCAAGCGCCGTCAAAACCCTTTAAACATGTGTTGGTGCACGTTTGTCACGTACGCTCGCGGAAAAATCTGCATGCAAGGCAAAGGAAAAACAATTGACTCTAAAAGTATGTGACTCAAGTGGTCTTGCCCGCTTGCAGTCATAAAATCACAGATTTGGATTTGGAAGACCAAACGTTAAATTCTAAAACCTTACTTGAAAATTCAAAGCAATAAATAATTTTCAATATCCAAAGTTATTTAGAGCATTTCAAGTAATATTCAAAATTAATATGTTAAATAAAATAAACAAATACTTCAATTATATCAATAAAATTATAACTACTTAATAATAATAATAGCTTGATTAATAAAGTGTAATAACTCCGAATTTCCTAATTAAATTTTAACAACAAATGTTTATTCGCATTTTATTGCAAATTTATAACCAGTTTCATAATGCGAATTTTCATTACATATACGTCCTAATCTTTGAAATGAATTACAATATTAAATACTCTATTTTCAAGATGCTCTTATTCTATCCATAACGATATAAATATAAGTAATAATGCTGACATACATTAAATGTGCATGCGATAAATAATGAAATTGAATAGTACAATATAAGAATGGAAGGATAAAATTAAATTATCTGTACTCCATTCCCGTAACAGATGAATAGTTCATATGCGATACTAAAATAATTTCTTTTGGTTATTTACTTTTATAATATATAGTTTTAGTAATTTAGACAAATTTTGTAATTAATCATGCGATGAACATTTTATACATCATTAATTTTTATGAGTGTGTCGGGTTGTTATATTTTAATATTCAGCTAAAACAAACGTTTGACGGAGTACACAAAAGTGTGTTATATTAGCGGGAAAATTGAATACAAAATTTTCTTCTTTAAGATGTCACGTGGGTAGATTTGCAGTCTGCCAGTGCGTGCAACACGCTCGATCCGCGCAGCCTCGGGTATATAATCTCCTGTTGACGTCGACCATCGTCGGGTGTTCTGGGGACTGGTAAAAGCACAGCTTTTGCATTTCCAGTTCCGGACCATTCCGCATTCCTCCACGTTTTTTGGATGGAGGAAGACGGCGGCACTCGATTAATACTTCAATAAAGGACCTACGTAACAAACAATTTGAAAAATAATGTAGAAATTTAGAGTAAATAAGTGTAAAAAGGAGGAAGATAAAAATATACATTTTCTATTTTTATCATGATTGTACAATAGCTTTGCTTGGGGGTTTTAGGCTAGAAATATAAGAGACAGAATAATTTTACGATCGCACATGTGGGCAAGTGGGCACGCGTTGGATGCCATTGCCGCCGTTTTACGTCATTCGTTATAACGTCTGCGAAATTCCTACATCTCATACGCCGCAATCTTGAAATATGTCATCCTTCCGCGCGTCTTCTCCCTGTCCCTCTCCCTCTGCCCCATGAAGTTTCGTGATGAGAAGTCAGAGTCGTCTCCTTTGCATGTATTAAGGCGCAAGCTGTATACCTCGCTCTCTCTCCCTCACCTTTCCTTCTTCTCTTGCCGACATCCCTCTCATCGCTGTAGGTCCGACTTTTTCTCTCCTCTTCCCACATGCGTCTAACTGTAATTTAAGCTCGGCGGTGCATGTATTAGAGTAAGAAAAGAAGAGGAACACGCGTGCTATAGCTCTAGAGAAAAGGAAGATAAAAAACATCGTTTGGGGGAAAGATTGCGATAAAGGTTGAAAAAATAGATAAGAGAGTTTAAAAAAAACTCTAGAAATATAAATATGAATGCAGAAATATTAAAGTATTATTCATGAATAAGTGTATAGTGTGAATAGTACTGAAAAAACGTTGAATACATAAAAATTTTTAATTCGTTAGAAAATACAACCCTAAAACGCCAATAGCAATATTTTGTAGATTTCACTATATGAAAATGTATAATACTGCAATTGATAAGTTATTTTTATTTGCATATAAAACGGTAGATTATCTACGTTCCAGATGATCAAATGATTTTTAAATATAATTTTTTTTTTCATAGAATGTTTTTTAATGTCTTTTTTTAAATGTTTTTTTTCATAGAATGTTTTTTAATGTCTTTTTTTAAATGTTTTTTTAATCTCATACACTAAACGTAACAACGCCTTAAATTAAATTAAGTAAAATTTAGAGAATTATTATATAAATAAATTTTTATTTTTATCTTGAAAAGTTGAATTCTTTATTTTTAAATAATTTACACTTCAAGCATTAGAAGCAGTGAATACTTCTAGATATAAGTTTGAAGATGACTAGAACTGTAATGTTATTAAACTGAAGAAAATTATTTTTTTTTTTATAAATTTTTAGAAAGAAAAATACGTTGGATGAATGAAAGGCAAGAAAGAAGAAGTTGAAAAAGGAGAGAAAAATGAAAATCAGGATCATGGCGACAGAGTGAAGAGCCGTGCATTATATTCGGAGGGCTCCTTTCGTGCGGGAATCTGCAAAGTATGCAAAATATGCGGTTACGTTGATATCGCCATCATACGAAGCTAATGCTAGGGAAGCCCACCTGCGTCCTAGACGTTGTCATCATCTCCGGTGTCGCCGCTGATGTAGCTGGATGTTTCCTCCTAATTTTGATAATGCGTAGATGATTTACAGAATTAAAAATTAGCCTTTAATTTCTGTAGTTGTGCTGGCAATTTATAAAAGTCCTATTATGTTTTTTCTCCAAAAGGAAACTTTGTAATGGAAAGAGCTTTTTAATCTGAGATTCAAACTGAGAATTTGTGACCATCTTGTGTCAAAATTATACAAGAAGAAAGTTATATTTTCAACGTGTCCTAATAATTAGCATCCAATTCATGCATCTTTATGGTTAACTACAAGTAAATTAAGGGAAAAGAACACTATCAACGATTTAAAAAGATCTTTTGAAAATAAAAAACTCTTTTCTTAAGTAATACTAAAAAATATTTAGTTTTTTAATTACGCGTGACATAATTCGATAAACGCATTTCATATTATCTTGGCGCAATTTTGAAGAAAGAAGAAATTTTTATTCCTTTTTTGCATTTTCATTGAAATTTCCTAACAATATTTCATTCTTTTTGTGTATTATACTGAGCGAGTGAAAATTATAATAAAAAAAAAGAAAGAAAAGGTAATAAAATATTTTCAAAAAGTGTTGCTTTGTTCAATATTTGCGGATGAAAGAAAAAAATATGTTATGTGATCGGCGCAATAGTGGTTCTATAAAAAGAAAAACAGTGGTCATATTTATTGGTATCCAAGGCCGATTAATGTTTTAGTGAATCAAACAAAATTTTGTCTGTTTAGCATTCATATGTAGTCGCCTCGGTATTAAAACGCATTTTGTGATAAGGAAACAATATATAGTTATTCTTAATTATACATCTCTCCATTTCTTTGTAACAACTTTGTAACAAATAATCAGTGCTATAATATTATAAGATATCGTTATTAAAGAAAATAAAGTCTTTTGAAATCCGCGAGATGTTGGTACGAAGTTGAAAAAGGATTGAAAGTTTGAAGAAATAAGAAGTAAAATGAGAAAGAACGACATGCCAGAGGTAAAGGAGGAACAGCAAAGTAGCCGTAACAGAGCTAGCAACGCGTCGGCTACGCGGAGAAGTCAGTGCGCCAGGATCGTTACGGCCTTCAGAGGACTTGACGTGGACGCGGGTAGCGAGTGAACGAGCGAAAGAGACGCAAGCGAAAGGGGTTGCGCCTGCCCCGCTTCGACCTCTAGATTAGTTTTGTTCGAAGCAATTTGAATTTAAATTAGTTGTCGCAAATTGGTATAGCCGATCGCCACCAGCTCCGTACGCACATCATTATATTTCCCCGAAGCGCCCTGCAAAGCTACACGAGATCGCCGCGACGACTGTGTGACGTTCGATTTGCCGGCTACAAAGGCAGCACATCTTTTGCCATCCCCCTACCCACCTCCACTTCGTTCTTCTCTCACCTGATCTTTTCATCGTAGCGACAGTTGTATTTTTCTATGTGGGTCATCGAATTTGATTTTATTTCCGTTCACTCGAAAGCCGACTGGTTGATTTTAATAGATTAAAATCTGCCGTCAGACACAGGAGAGTTAAAAGAAGATTTTAAGAAGAAACTCGTTTATAGTACTATGCCTTTTATCAAATGCAAAATTTAATTTTGATCATTCATTTTACACCATAATGACAAATATTTAAAAATATCGTAAGAAAGTAAGTTGATTTGGTAGTGTTATATAGTTAGTTTGTGATTATCGATGGAAAATTATTATGAAAGAAATGACGATAGAATGTCTGTGTGTTAAAAAAAAATTAATTAAAGAAAGATAATTGTAGTTTGGTAATTACTTTTAATCGTCCCACATATAAGATACGCCGAAACTGGAATTTATTAAGTATTGACATCTCTGTAATTAATTCAATCTTGAGTTTTAAAAGTTCTATTCTACAATTTTATTAATGAAACTGCAATTAAGTAATTATTTTTGTACCAAGGGTTTATGCTCGTAAACGTTTTCAAAAGAAAAATAAATAAAATGAATAAAATGAAATAAGTTTATACACTGAAAAAAGTCTACTGCATTCAAGAAAATTTGTCAGCCTAGATGTATTATATAATTCGTAAGAGTGCTTTTATAATTGTTTTAATGAAATATTATTTACAATTTACATGCGGGGAAATAGTCAATTTTCCATAAAATGTGAAATTTTACTGCATGATAACGGTGATATTCGTATGATTATTCCCTCGCAATAGGCAGTAATAAGTTTCACATTTACTAATATTGTTAATAATAAATTGTTAATGGTTTACCAATGAATGTACTTACTTGTAAAAAGACTTTGGTCATAAATAAATTAGTTCTACTGTCAGAAAATACAATCACTATTCTGTAAACGAACTGAAAAGAAAGAGAAATAAAGTGAGGAAGTGAAGGCAAGCAAGCAGGGGCTTTATCGAGATAAACAAAATTTAAGTGCTGTTTTCATTTCTGGCCAATCAGCGAGCTGGAAATTTTTCAATAGCCAATCAAATTTCTCAACACCTCGAAAATTTCGCCTTGTACCGAACACTCGATAAGGCCCCAGGGGCAGTAAATTCTGCAAAACAAAAAAGAACGAGAGAGAGAGAGAGAGAGAGAGAGAGAGAGAGAGAGAGAGAGAGAGAGAGAGAGAGAGAGAGAGAGAGAGAGAGAGAGAGAAGGGGAGGTGGAAGAAGGAAGAGAAGCCTTAAACTACTAAATGGACAAATAAAATTCCTCTTATTATCATACATCTCGTTGATTCGACTAAACAAAGTGCGATCGCGCGCTCGCGGCCTCTGTCGCCTCCTCTGGCACTTCTCTTTTTTCTATAGGCGGCGTGGCCGGAATTTATGCGACGAGTAATGCCTCGCGGTGCAGGTTCGTCGTGGGACACGCTCCCGGAAAAACAAGGAAACGAGAAGAGGGAGAGGGAAAGCGGTAATACGGGGTGCCGGGGACGGCAGCACAGCAACACAGTGCCGGACAGACAGGAATGAATAGAGAAGGCCCCGGGTACTTTACAAATATGTGACCGGAAAACAAACTGGATTCGCCCTCTCACTTTCTCTATACCCTTTCTGCCCCTTTTTCACTCCCTCCCCATCTCTCCTCTCTCTCTCTCTCTGCCTCTCTCTGCCTCGCTCTCTCTCTCGCGCGCGTGCACAACCATTCGTTTGCATCTCGCATTGCTTTTCTTCTGGTCGCGCGTGCCAGAAGGGTAAGACTATGGCGAGGAGCCCTGTGTATCTGAATGTGTGGGTGCGTTCATTTCGGCGTTGATTATACTCGATTTTTTGAGGATCGTCTTTGCAAATCTTTCTCATTATTCTTCTAATTTGTAACATTCACATTCGCTCTAAAATATTTGTTTCTCTTTCTGTAGTTGCATCGCATTGTAAAAATGTATAACTTAGAGCGCAGTTGCCTGTTCTTAATGAAATCTAATTTTTTGTAAAAATGATTAATAATAATTACAATTTGATATATCGTACAATATTTGCTTTTGATTAATCCTCTTCCTCTATTATATATTTCCTGTATTAAGAAGCTGTGTTTGTCAGTAGTCGGTCTTCCAAAATGACTCAGCATTTTTACAAAATATGCACATCCATGTTTGTACTGATATGGCAAAGTTAATGTCTTTTACAAATAATCATTTTTCAAGAAACATAATCAAGCCGAGCGAGCGTGGAGGTCAAGCTTTTTTAGCTAGTTCTAAAATTAACGAGCAAGATACCTCTAAAAGTTGTAAAATTAATTTGAGGATTGAATAATTAGCAATAACGGTACAATTTTGTCCTCTTTTGCGTAATAAATTTCTAATGTTATTAATTCACTTACAAAATAAATTTTGTTCAGTTTATAAAGGCATTTACTTGACCCTTAAGAAGCATTTTTACAATGATTTTTACACATACCATGATACAAGCAACGACTTACATTAAAGGTAGAGGTCTTAAGATGATGAAACAAATTTTTTTTAACGACATTTAATTATTATTAAAACTAGTTACCGTCGTTACCGACAGCTAGAAGAAAATTCAACAAAATATGACAATCATTTTGACTTTTTATCCAATTTGGATTTGAAAACGGTAATTTTGTTCCTAGTTCAATTTCAGTTACCACAGGAAAAATAAGAAAATTATCTAATCCTGGAAAGTTATTTAATTGTGGAGTGGACCACAGCTATAGCTATCTATAGATAGGGGAAGGCACCTCGTACAATAAACCTATCATCTAAGAGAGTAGAAAAGACTTATTATTGCAAGTGGGTACACCCCTCACATGAAAGGCACACAATCCCTCCAGAAGTTCTGTATAGTGAATCTTGTAACTTCTGCTAGTCGCATGGATTCTAGGACGACCAATTACTTTTGAATCACAAAGAATCTGATAAATAGAACTTCGGAACATAGGCCCCCGGAGGATGGGAAACTACATAAAGGAAAAGTGGTAACGGATCCTTCCACTTAAAAAATAGGATCATCATCTGCTTTCTGCCTAAGCAGCTATAAATTAGCTATATTTCTTAGCTATAAATAAGCTACTCTGTTAACTAGCTAAAATATATATTCGTTAGCTATAAATTTGTAACAAATATTTAGTACGATGTATTATAAATCAGGGATAAGCGAAGATGTACATATGAGTGTAATTTTATATAAACACGATTTTGTGACTCTGGAATTTCGGTCATCGGTCGAAATTCGCGAGCCTCATCGCACAAGCGAGCGCACAAGTAGCTTAGAAAGCGGCGAACCGACGCACAGAGTAAACGTCTCTCGCACGCACTCTCCTTCAATCCAGGCGAATCCTAGACTCGACACGGGGTAAGTTTATACATTTAGCGATTACGGGATTTAAATAATATAGCGCGATATTAATTGATGTTATTATTAGTTGCGGTGACGATTTTAAAAGAAACACAGAATCTGCAGCAAGTACTTCCGAGATACCCTCCGGACGAACCCTCTAGCTATAGCATGTGACGGAGACTACATGAGGATCATCGCCAAAGTAGTCTGTACCCGACAAAAAGCATCGCCAAGCTAAGTCGTAACTACTGATGATATGCAGTGCATCGGTGATGTTAATCTCCGTCTAGAAAGCTAAGTAAAGTTTCACGAAACAATTATGTATATTAGAAGGAGAGTCAAAATTTAAACTTTACGTTATTTTTATGTAATTATTCTAAGTACATCATTGTATTATGTCAATAAATTCCAGTTAGTGAATTCATACGATTTTCGTTATCTTAAATATTAATTATAACACCTATGTTTTTTACAAATTAACTAATTTTTATATCTATAACAATTGCTTAAGCTTTAAAAGTATTAATTTTTCTTTAGAAATTAGTCTTGGCGTGAAAAAGCATACAGCATAGTCCAGGTGTTCAAGGTGGCCAATGGGAAACCTAGATGGTGCGCCCCATAAGCTTTTGTGTCTAGTTGTCGGAATGCATCGAATGCGTGGCCTAGGTGTTCGAGGTAACCGATGATGCAGTCTAGGTGGTTCGCACCGTAGGTTTTTGCATCTAGGTGTTGGAACTCATCGAATGCGTGGTCTAAGTGTTCAGGGTGGCCGATGACGGAGTCTAGGTTGTGCGTTCTGTAGTTTTCTTCGTCTAGGTGTCGGAATGCATTCAATGCGTGGTCTAGGTGGGCAAGGTAACCGATGGCGGTGTCTAGGTGATGCGCATCATAGTTTTCATTGTCCGCCATGTTATCGATGCGTTCCAATACTTAGAAAAAAAATTCTACGGAGCGTACCTAGACACCGTTATTGATCACCCTGAACACCTGGACCACATATTCGATGCGTTTTAACATCTAGAGGCAAAAAACCACGGAGCGGGCCACCTAGACATCGCCATCGGCTACCCCTAACACCTGGACCATATATTAGATGAACTTTGAGATCTAAACGCAAAAAGCTACGGAGCGCATCACCTAGACTCCATCATCGGCCACTTCGAACACCTAGACTACGCATTTGATGCATTCCGATCACACCTAGATCTTAACGATATTCTGAAAATTAGATAATCTATAGCTAGAATATGGTTAAGATTTCTGACAGGGAATGAATGGCATTATAGCTGGTAGCGGAAACATAAACAAGCTAATAAAAGCGAACATGGTTGTAGCACTGTCTTTTCTTCGACGGCTCAAAAAGTTAAGCGATCTCAGGATCACGAGGGCGCATTTCACCGTTGAATCTAAGTCAGAAGATTTTAGATAGGATAAGAATAAGGATAATTTAGATCGGAAGAAAGTAGACTCTAAGGTTGGTATAATGAGGACGTTAAAAGTTGGGGAATTACTAATAGAGCGGGAAAAGGATGCAAAGTTAAAGAGATCTGATGTATTTGTACAATTAATAGTTAAGTATTTTGAATTTGGCGCGGCATTAGAATCGTGAGTCTAGTGTTACTAGCGCAGTCACTTTGTTACGTAACTATCGTTTCAAATCAAATAAGCATACTCTTTCACTTTGTCTTCTGACGTGCAGCAAGTAGGAATTATTATCACGGGTCCAATTTTCGCCTCTCTCTCAATCATGTAATCAGTTGCGAGTACTTCATTACAAATACTTGCACGAGTCTTTACACGCTCATACCTCCTATAAACTTACATATTTACATCAAGATCAAAGAAGAGGTGTCCAAGGCATTTGTCTACCAAATAACACTGAAGTCTCTCATAGACATGGACACATACAAGACATTGATAGCATCACGGGGAAGGAAGAAGTAAAGGAAGTGCTTCAGAAAGCTATGGATACCATCTTATCGGATAATATAACCGTCAGGACTAAAAGGGATCGGCATGCGTTTTCGACGTTCAATTTCAAACCCTTATAATTTTTTAAAGAATCGACATTATTTTTTTAATTTTTACAAAAGGGAATAAAAGCTCTTTCTTTTTTGAAATTCTGAGTTGATCGTTTCTGGGCTAAATGACTGAGATTTAAAGAAAAGGGCTTTTTGCCATTTTTTTGAAAATTTTCAACCTTTAAAAAAATGTGACACAATGACGTTTCTAATTGTACACAATTTTCTTTGACGATCTTTGAGTTGAGAGTCCGACGTCCTACCGATTGCGCCACGAAAGCTGTTAGCAACACTCATTTGAATCGCCATTATTACTTACTGAAAATATGTTTATTGTTTTCATTCTAACGTCGCGCACGCTCTAGTATTAATCTCCTGAAACGCAATAATGTGTAGTACGCATGCGCGGGTAGATAAATCCCAGGTTACTTGATAAAATTTGTCAGTTTTCTTAGTAAAAATTTCTAGGTAACCTTGTAAAAATGACTAGACCTCAATTTTTACTAATGTGCTTGGTCATTTTTACTCAGATAATTTGGTATTTTTTTTTAAGTGGTTATGGTAATTTTTCCTGGGAAACTTATAAATTGTATTAGAAACCTGGGAATATTACGGCTTTTGACAGTCTGTTCATGCGTTACCAAGGCACCTTAGTAATTTTTACTCTAAAATTTCTCTCCGTGTATAGAACATTCAGTCTATCGTTTGTGGGAATCAATTTACGATTCAAAGGTCACAGTAAAGAAAGTTTTGTTTTATGCACATAATGTTATTAGCGGTTCGTAGCATCGATTTCAACACAAAATGGAATCGATTTTACCTTACCCTGCCCAAGTGATTTCTATTGCGAGTAGACCCGCGTATAAAATACATATAAAACGTACGAGGGTCATTTGATAAGTACCTAGCCTACAAATGAAAACACCAAAATTTTACAAAAAATAAAATTTATTTTTCAATGTAGTCTCCTTTTAGTTGAATACACTTGGTCCAGCGGTGTTCCAATTTTTTTAACCCCGTTGAAAAAAATGTTTTCTCTTGGTTTGCAAAATAGGCCTCCGTGGCGGCGATTATTTCGTTATTGGAGTGGAATCTCTTCCCGGCGAGCGAATTTTTTAGGTTCGGAAACAAAAAAAGTCGCATGGAGCCAAATCTGGAGAATACGGTGGATGGGGCAGCAGTTCGTAGCGTAATTCGACCAATTTAGCCGTGGCGAGTGCAGAAGTGTGAGCCGGTGCATTATCGTGGTGGAAAAGCCCTTTCTTTTTAGACAAATGGGGCCGTTTTTCTTCTAACACGGCGTCAAATCGGCTCAATAGTTCGGCGTAGTACTGTCCTGTGACCGTTTTGCCCTTCTCCAGATAGTCAATAAAAATCACACCTTGAGAATCCCAGAAAACAGTGGCCATCACCTTTCCGGCCGACGGGACCGTCTTCGCCTTCTTCGGAGCAGGTTCACCGGGTAAGGTCCACTGTTTTGACTGCTCCTTGGTCTCTGGAGTGTAGTAGTGAATCCATGTTTCGTCGACGGTCACGTAACGACGCAAAAACTCTTTTGGATTGCGATTAAACAGCTCCAAACACTGCTCTGAACTGGTCACACGGATGCGCTTGTTGTCTGCAGTCAGCAAACGCGGCACCCACCTTGCTGACAGCTTCCTCATGCCTAAAATCTCATGTAGGATATGCCACACGCGTTCTTCTGAGATGCCTACTATCTCAGCTATCTCGTGCACCTTTAATCGGCGGTCTGACAAAACGATATCGTGTATTTTTGTCACGTTCTCCTCCGTAGTGGCTGTTTTCGGAGCACCTGGGCGTGGATCATCAAAAACCGACGTACGACCACGTTGAAACTCGTTATACCAAAATTTAACGGTCGCCATCGAAGGAGAAGCATCCCCATACACTGCATCCAAGCGTTCTTTAATTTCACTGCGCGATTTCCCTTCCAAAAACAAGAATTGAATCACCGACCGATATTGTTCTTTCTCCATTTTTTCAAAAATCAACGGACACATTTGCTTTCACACGCTCTTAAAAATAAACTACAACTCCGATCCGGCTGAAATTTCGTCAGTAACCGTTTACAGGAAGATACTGCACTGTAGTGTATTTCTGGTGCGATAGTGGCACCATCTGGCGGTGAGGCTAGGTACTTGTCAAATGACCCTCGTATACTCCAACCGATAAAATGTATTAAATCCTATTTCATTCCGATTTGGCTAGAAGGATAGGAGGACCGATTAAAAAATCCGATTCCCAAATTGGATCAAACAGGATTTAATCGAGGATTTAATAGATTCTTTTGTTTAGGGTACGGTTTTGTGATGTTTAGTCGATAATTTTGTTATTTACCTTTCAGGTTGTTTAATAAGTGCAATACAAAAGGATTATTCCTTCTAATGGTAACTACCAGAAGTTTAAAAAGGGCTTAAAACACTCTTATTCTGACATTTATCTGCAAAACGTACGGAGTCTCCGACAATAAAAAGAAATAAGATGAGGAGACATGGTGCAACACCCTATATACTTTTTAACTTTATACGTGCGATAATTTTAGTGGGAAAACTAGCATGATTCTCTACATTATGATAGAGACTAATACATTTTATGATGACTAGATTCCGCAATAACATAGATAGGGTTTCCCCTAATTAAATCTTTGACGGTGAGGGGTTGATATGATTCTGATAAAAACCTTTTGTATGAATCGCCAATTTATTATACGTTATGTATTGTACATATGTGATGTATTCTTTATCACTTCTATATGAGGATCAATAATAGTTATAAAAACTATGAATATAGAATATAAAAACGTATATTTCGAACTTTATTTTCTCTTTATCAATATACATGGAAAGTTATTGAACTTTTACTCATTATCTATAATATAATATTGTAATGAATATTAAAGCTTCAAAATCAATATTTTCTCGTCTGAAAAATTCATGAAAAGTGGTTGAATTTAATTCAATACCAAATTTATCCGTTATTAAATTTTTCAAAGTTTAATACATTTCATGCTGCTTTAGAGCACATCTCTCAGCCTCTCACGACGCAACGGTAGAAATAAAAAATAATTCGTCGTTTATGGCTATGGCACATCCGTTGCACTACTCGACGAATAGCAGTAGCTACACATTAGATGGAATAACGCGTATAATATAAGGTGCAGAGAGTGTGATCGACTACGTGCTTAGCACTGGTACGGGAGAAATTCAATTTGACTGCTACATACGTAAAGCGCGGCTCTCTGTGTCCGCGCACGCGCCTTCGCGCCTCTCTTTTGACACTTTTAGAGCTTCCGCAGCAAACGAATCCCGCGTCGAAATCCGCGTCGAGATCCTAAGCGCGAGTAAGAGCTGCGCGCTCGCGCAAAGTCTATAAAAGAGAGTCGCGTGTACCGGGCACAGGAAATTAAAATCGATTAACGGGCCGTTCGAGGATTGACGCGTGTCGCTCGCTCCCGCCTATCCTCTCCGCGTATGTGCACTCGCCGCTTATAACGAAACTCGCAAGTCCGCGCGCGTGTGCTTAAAGCCTGCTCGTACGCACGCACGTAAACGACGCGCGCACCGTTTTCGTGAGCGGTATCATGGAAATTCTACTTTGCGTTTTCACTGTGAATTTAAGGCGCAGGGATTTACGATCGCGCTCTCGCCTCTCGATGCGCGAGCTGGAGGAAGCGTTGGGATAGGGTTAGGGGCTGCGGGATTGAAATAGAGGGGTGGAAATGCGTTTGCGGGCCCGGCGAGCGGCTGCGACAATTTACCGATGTAAAAGCGAGCGAACGCTTTTCTCTTCCTTCCTGCCGGTCTGATTTCGAGAAAACATCTTGTAGTTAATCGTCCGTTTTGTTTATTTGTTTTGATGTACCTACTCAACCGTATTTTGTGCGAGAGCATTCGAAGACAGATAGGTTTGTGTAATAGGCAAATTTATGATACAGAGCGAAAATATTTTTTCAAATGAGCAAGTTGGTAGATTTATATTCGATTCATTAAACGAATCTGATGAATTTGCTGAAGGCTACGAGGATGAAAAACACTGAATTTCAGTATTTGTTCTTTTGGCATGGTGTGGTTTGTGCACATAAGAATTATGCACATATTTATTGTGCACACTTTAGCATTGGAGTATACACATAGATATAGATATACACCAATGCTAAAGTGTGCACAATAAATATGTGCATAATTCATATGTGCACAAACCACACCATGCCGTTCTTTTTACGTTTATTTAAATTTAAATTGGATATCTTTTTAATATGGCACAGCATTTATTTTATTCCAAAATAATATTGCTCATTGATTTAAAAAAAATAGCCATCAAAAATAAATTTGATAGCGTATGTTGCTGGAATTCAGTGCATGTTTCTGCAATGAAAAAATGCTTTACATATACAATAATTTTGTTTCTATTATTTTTCGTATCTTCAGAATTCTTTCAAAGCATTGGGTCTGCCCTAAATGTTTTTGTGCATTCCTAAAAAAAAAGAAGACTTTTTTGGAATGCAAAGAATGCAATACAGAAATCGCACTTGGAAGTATATTTGGAGTTATTAAAGAGGGTCTTTCGCTAAACGAAAACAAATATTTTTAAATGAAATTGAAACATGTCATAAATAATGGTTATTTTAATATCTCTGTGAAATTTTACTAAAAGTAACCTAAAGCAAAGAAAAATGTAAGCAATATGCGGGATCAGCATACGGTAGAGGAATCTTTATTCAAAAATTCAATAAAATCGGCTGAAAGCGATTTTTCATAAGACGTGTGCGGGGTCCTTTAAATTTTTGTGTACTTTGCCAGCAACAATTTTATTAAATACGCTCCTGTGCGAACGACCCTTAATGTGTAGCAAAAAAACTAAAATAAGAATTAATATACAGTTAGTGTAAAATAAGCTTTAAATATGTCCTTACAATAGTTGGAAAATTGTACATTATCATTAAAATCTCTCTGATTTCGAAATCTTTTAAAAAATTATAGATCAATTGATTTTATTTAAACTGAACTCCTCATTTTACATTTAAAAATTATTATAAAAAGATGTGATACGGATATTGTTTATGTGAATTATTTATGTTATTATGTTTCTTGTTTCGTTTAGGGACAAGCAAGGATAAAGAATATGGCACTTGTTAATAACGCGATTGAAAATATATTAATAATTACATAATAATATTGTCTTGGAGCTTCAGCTATATATGGACAGGTACGAGCATCTGACGTTCAATTCATTATGTCGAATGGGCAAAAAGTCGATTGTGAGAAGAAATTGTAATATTTTGTGGTTCTTATAACTTTTAATTTCTGTCACCTATTATATCATTATAAGCTATTATAGCTATCTCCCTAAAATAACACTTTTAAAAAAAGTAAAACTGGCGAGTATAAGTGTATTTGTAATCTCTCTCCCTCTCTCTCTTTCTCTCTCCGTATCTCTCTCTCCCTCCCTCTCTCCTCCTCTCTCTTTCTCTCCCTCTTTCTCTCCATCTCTCTCGTTCTCCCCCTCTCTCCCCCAAAAGAATATCATAGTTTAAAACAAACACATGAAAGAAGTGGAATCAATTATTATTTTATATAGACAAGTACATTTTTGTGACATAGAAATATGGAATTATTTTTATAACAAAAAATCGTAAGTACTGGTGGAATCAATTAAGTGCAGGCAAGTCAATTATTATAATAAAGAGAATTTTTAAAATAAAATTTGTTTATTTACTATAAAAATTTGTATAAAAAATAATTACGTCTAACAAAAAATATTACAATATTACAAAAATACTAACATAATAACTGTAATTGAAACACAAAAAATAAAAAAATTTTTGCGTAAACATTTTCGAAGTATAGATCATAGAACTCACCACCCTGTAAAATAGTTTAACCATGAGCTGTTATACATCATAAATTCATGTAAGTTTTTCTTACACAAGTCAATCTACCTATTATCTGCAAATATGAATTTTAATTAAATATCTTCTTAAACTGTTAATGTAATTTTTAAAATTTTGGGAAATTTTCTTTTAAAGACAGAAGATACTTGCCGGACGCATCGTTTTGTAGTTCAAGGTGCGTAGGACGGGAATCGCAACCTTTTATGTATTTAGTTATTGATCACGTAGTATGTAAATAATTAAAATAAAATGGTAATAACAGTTCAAGAAAATAAGTATATTTCGATATTTGACTAGAGCAAAGCTTACACAAAACTTGTTCGTTATATAATGTTAGGAAAGGCATGGTGTGGTTTGTGCACATAAGAATTATGCACATATTTATTGTGCACACTTTAGCATTGGAGTATACACATAGATATAGATATACACCAATGCTAAAGTGTGCACAATAAATATGTGCATAATTCTTACGTGCACAAACCACACCATGCCTTAGGAAAAAGATTACGTAATATATACACGGAGAAAAATTTTGTAGTGAAAATTACAAATATTCGAGACAAAATTACCAGTTTCTATGGTAATGGATGGACAGACTGACAATTTTAAACTTTTTACCAAAGTGCCTTGGTAACATTTTTTTTTAGTTAATTTAAATTTTAAAAATTAACTTTTTTTATCCATATTGATGGATATATAGTATTTTAATATAGAAATAGAAACAGAAACAAGGATGAAAAAACATTAAACTGAAAAAAAATCTTTACGGAAGCGGGATTCGATCCGACGATCTTTGGGTTGAGAGTCCGACGTTCTACCGACTGCGCCACGGAAGCTGTTACCAACAGTCATTTGAATCGCCGTTATTACTTACTGAAAATATGTGTATTGTTTTCATTTTAACGTCGCGCACGCCTCTAGTATCAATCTTCTGAAACACAATAATGCGCAGTGCGCATGCGCGAATACACAAATACCAGGTTATTTGGTAAAATTTATCAGTTTTCTGAGTAAAAATTCTTAGGTTACCTTGTAAAAATGACTAGATCTCAATTTTTACCAGTGTGTCTGGTAATTTTTATTCCGATAATTTGGTATTTTTTTTAAGTGGTTATGGTAGTTTTTCCTGGGAAACTTATAAATTGTATTAGAAACCTGGGAATATCACGGCTTTTGACAGTCTATCTATGCGCTACCAAGGCACTTTGGTAATTTTTACTCTAAAATTTCTCTCCGTGTAGATGTACATACGCAATGTAAAAAAAAAATATTATTATCTTACTATAGAATTAATAATAATTCAATTTGTATAATGAATTTGTATAATGAAGATATTACAATGAAATTATAATGAAATTATAATTATAGAAATTATAAAGATTGATATAAAATTTTTGTGAAATTAGTAGATATAATAGATAGATATAATACAATTGAAAAGTTTTTATAAAATATAATATATAAATCTTATTCCAAAAAATAATCATATAAAAATAAATATTTGATAGATTACCTAAATACTACAAAACGATGCGTCCGGCAAGTATCTTCTGTCTTTAAAAGAAAATTTCCCAAAATTTTAAAAATTACATTAACAGTTTAAGAAGATGTTTAATTAAAATTCATATTTGCAGATAATAGGTAGATTGACTTGTGTAAGAAAAACTTACATGAATTTATGATGTATAACAGCTCGTGATTAAACTATTTTACAGGATGGTGACTTCTATGATCTATACTTCGAAAATGTTTACGCAAAAATTTTTTAACTTTTTGTGTTTCAATTACAGTTATTATGTTAGTATTTTTGTAATATTGTAATATTTTTTGTTAGACGTAATTATTTTTTATACAAACTTTTATAGTAAATATATATTAAACAAATTTTATTTTAAAAATTCTCTTTATTATAATAATTGACTTGCCTGGACTTAATTGATTCCACCAGTACTTACGATATTTTGTTATAAAAATAATTCCATATTTCTATGTCACAAAAATGTACTTGTCTATATAAAATAATAATTGATTCCACTTCTTTCATGTGTTTGTTTTAAACTATGATATTCTTTTGGGGAGAGAGGGGGAGAAAGAGAGAGATAGAGAGAAAGAGGGAGAGAAAGAGAGAGGAGGAGAGAGAGAGGGAGGGAGAGAGAGAGAGAGAGAGAGAGAGAGGGAGAGAGATTACAAATACACTTATACTCGCCAAAGTTTTACTTTTTTTCAAAGTGTTATTTTAGGGAGATTCCACAAGTTTCTAAGAGCTTCAATAATAATTACAAAGTTTTATAACGGTAAAGAATGATGATACCATATTTCATAGATTTAATTTTCGTGTGTGTACATGATGATAATTGCATCGTGTGAGGCTGCTGTATTTGTAAAAAAAATGGAATAACACTTTCATTGTATCAAGAAATCCCTTTTGCTATATATAATAATAGTATATATATACTCTTCTTTTTATAGACAAATTAATTTATTGTATAGAACCGGTAAGATAAAATTGTCAGAAGAAAATAATTATTTATTATTAGAATTCCTTTTCATAGAGTATAAGTTTTTTATTCATATTTTTATATATTACAGAAACACCTTATGCTTGCCTTATATTATACTTTCGTAGAATGTTTTGTCATAAAAATAAACATTGCTATCTTCATAATTGTAAGTAAAATAAAATAATTTGAATTTTTTTCCATATCCGTTGTAATGATTACTTTTTAACAAATGACTTATGGAAATATTTCATTCCAGTACAACTTTTCGAACCTATGATTAAAATAAAGAACTATAAAGAACTATATGATTAAAATAAAGGACTATTTGTTTCCATTTTTAAATAGTGTATTATTATATATTTACCTCAATCAGTAATGCAAACAAGTAGAGGTATTCCTCTAACTGTTATACTTATTAACAATTTGGATTTTACATCCCTCACTCAATTAGTTATATACCAAAAGCCATATATTGAAAATACCTTACGGATACATTATATGGTTTTAAGAATTAACATTTATAGCTGTTATATTAACAGCTTTGGGTTTTACATGAGATATCCCCTTCAAGAATGAAGAAAATATATAGTTAGAATTAATTGCAAGTAATTTGTCACATTTGATATTATCTCTCATAATGTAAGCTAAGTGAGAAACTCCAAAACCTATTTCATTGATCGTAAAGGATTTTCAATGTTTTATGTTTGCAATATGACCAGTCGGGTGATAAGACTTTTTTTGAGACAAAGTTTATATTCTTTGTATAAATCGCTTATGGTTATGATTTGAAAAGTTAGAAAATATAAAAATTTATTGTGAAATGGCATTGTAAAATAACTTGTTTTTTAAAATAATTAAAATTAGAAAATTGTTATGTTTGATACTTTTTAAATCATAACTATAAATCATTTATACAAAGAATATAAACTTTGTCTCAAGAATCACCCGACTGGTCATGTTGCAAACATAAAAAATTGAAAATCCTTTACCATGAATGAAATAGATTTTGGAGCTTCTCGCTTAGCTTATATTATGAGAGATAATGTCTTTGTCACAAATTACTGTAAAATAATTCTAAAAATTTCCTCTTTTATAAAGGGGTTATTTGATGTAAAATCAAAAACTGTTATAATCCTCTAACTTGTTAGCATTACTGTTTGGTAAATATATATAATACACTATTCAAGAATGGAAACAATGTCCTTTACTAATCTCAGCTTACAGTCTCCTTGTATTTAATTTATAGTTCTGGTTCAGACAGTTGTACTTGAATAAATTATTTCATGTAAGTCATTTGTTAAATGGTAAAAGCTTTACCAGATATGAGAAAAAGTAAAATTAACAAATTTTACATTTGTTATTAAAGACATTATCTTCCATAATATAAGTTAAGCGAGGAGCTCCAAAACCTATTTCATTCATCATAAAGGATTTTCAATGTTTTATGTTTGCAACATGACCAGTCGGGTGAAGGCTTTTCTTGAGACAAAGTTTATATTCTTTGTATAAATGGTTTATAGTTATGATTTGAAAAGTTCCAAAAGTAAAAATTGTTAATTTTACTTTTTCTCATATCTGGTAAAGCTTTTACCATTTAACAAATGACTTACTTGAAATATTTTATTCAAGTACAACTTTCTGAACCAGAACTATAAATTAAATATAAGGAGACTATAAGATGAGTTTAGTAAACGACTTTGCTTCCATTCTTGAATAGTGTATTATATATATTTACCTCAAACAGTAAGGCTAACAAGTTAGAGGAATATAACAGTTTTTGATTTTACATCAAGTAACCCATTTATAAAAGAAGAAAATATTTAGAATTATTTTCAAGTAATTTGTCACAAAGACATTATCTCTCATAATATAAGTTAAGCGAAAAGGTCCAAAACCTATTTCATTCATCATAAAGGATTTTCAATGTTTTATTTATGCAACATGACCAGTCGGGTGAAGATTTTTCTTGAGACAAAGTTTATATTCTTCATATAATGGTTTATAGTTATGATTTGAAAAGTGAGAAAATATAAAAATTTATTGTGAAATGGCATTGTGAAATAACTTGTTTTTTAAAATAATTAAAATTAGAAAATTTTTATGTTTGATACTTTTCAAATCATAACTATAAACCATTTATACAAAGAATATAAACTTTGTCTCAAGAAAAGCCTTCACCCGACTGGTCATATTGTAAACATAAAACATTGAAAATCCTTTACAATGAATGAAATAGGTTTTGGAGCTTTTCGCTTAGCCTACATTATGAGAGATAATGTCTTTGTGACAAATTACTTGAAAATTATACTTATCTAAACTCTTGTATTGTAGTAGCCGTATAGTTGGGATAGATTCAATTTCTAAGATCTGATCTGGCAGTACTTAAAAAAATAAAAACAGAACTACATCTTGATCTCTGCTTTCTACTGTCAATGTATATATTTTTTATACATATATATTAGGGGTTAGGTATCAATATAGTAGATATTTTTGGTTGACAGACAACATAACCCTCTCTCTCTCCGCAATCACACACTGACGTCTGACACAGACTCTCTCTCTCTCTCTCTCTCTCTCTCTCTCTCTCTCTCTCTCTCTCTCTCTCTCTCTCTCTCTCTCTCTCTCTCTCTCTCCATCTCCTCATGATCAAGAATCAAGCGCAGTAGCGCCGCGCTTCGTACGCCGTTAGTACTGAAATATAACTATATTCTGATACGATTTGACATCAACTGCAGCCAGGCTGTCTTTCCCCCAGGCTGCGAAAAATTTTCACTAGAGACTGAAGGAAAAAAATATTTTGATTTTGCGACGACGAAAACTTTATAGCTTGATAGCTTCAATACGAAAGCATCTTTCACGAAGAAACTTTACAGGCAGAATGTAAATGAAAAATGCTTTCTAATTGAGTACCTCATGCGCGGTATCTCCGTATATAAAAAATGATAAGATGATAAGAAGATAAAAAATGATAAGAAGGTAGATATGAAAAAAAGTAGGGTTAGAACATCACACCAAAGAATAAAGGGTGCGCCGACGCCCCGCTTGCTCGTCTGTCACTTCGTTCCTTATACTCGCCAAGCAGGGCGCTGCCGCGCCCTTTGATATTAGCATCTTATAAGAGACTGGTGAAACGAAATCTTGAATCACAAAACTAATAATTTTCCAACATGAAATTTACAGAAAGCTTACATATATCTTCAGTTGCAAAAAAGAAAGCGTGCCAAGTCGTTCCGATTCCATTTATTTTCGCGCCTGAATTTCTCTTAGCCTCATGCTCATGCTCTAAGGCGTATATGTATGTGCACGCAAGGTCGCGTGAACAACTTTTTTCGTGTTTTGCATTGTTCATTCCACGTTTTCTTCTTTTTCTCGTTTTTCTTTCGGATATTTTAGAGATGCGCATTATTCTCGAGATTCTTTTGTCCTCCCTCGGGAATATGCTTTGCACAAGAAACTCTCGTCTGAGATTTCACCCGTATATTTTTAAATGCATAACTAAATAACAATGATTATGTGAAATGTAATTATGTGAAGTATAAAAAATACCGTAATTTTAAAAACATTAATATAACAAATGAAAATAGTGAAAGCTAAAGTGGGTTTATTTCATTCTGTATGTTTAGCTTATCAATACATAAAAATATTGTTTTTAAAGTAAACATTACCAACATTTTAATGTACAACAGTTCACTTATACATATGTGTAAGCTAATTCGATTTTTCACAATATTCCGAAAAATAGACGTTACGAATACTATTCTTTATTTAATACATATGTTGTTCGTTGTAACAAAAACACGTTTGTGTTATTTTTATATACATATTATATAGTTCATGCGTATTTATATTTAACAGTATAAAAATGAAAACAGTAAAAGTCGAAAAGTAAAATAAAATGCTTGTCAAATACGGTATGTTTACTTAGAGGATGGTAACTTCATTAAAAAGCAAAGAATTTTCCTCCCACAAAAAAGTACAATAATACGTCCGAGAGAAAGGACAGACGAGAAGGGTCAGTCGGAGGTATTTTCGTGTGCGGGTGTAGTCGCGCGCCGCTTTATCGGCCGTTTAACGCCGACGTTTTCCAAATTACAGAGCTAAGTCCCGGCAGTTCATTAAGATAAGGTCCTCTTCCCATTTCGCTGCCCTCTCCCTCCTCTCTCTCATCTCTCATTCCCGACCATTCGTATATACATACCTATATATATATATATATATATATATATATATCGGGCGCTTGCGCACTGTTCCTTTTATGGAGAAAAAGAGAGAGGGCACTTTCAGATTCTATCACCTCGCGAAACAAAGTCCCGTAATTCTTCTAACGGGAGAGAGAGAGAGAGAGAGAGAGAGAGAGAGAGGGGGAGCGTCCCGAGCATTTTACGGTTTCACGGATTGCTTTTGCTCTGGCGCGTATAGTCCCTGCGCGAGTCCTCGTCGCAGCGGCGCCTCTTATCGCCCAACGCGCGAGACGAGCGGAGGAAGAGGGCGCGAAGAGCTTTAAATGTTATTCACGGCAATTGAGCTATGGCCGTGAGACTGCGAGAGAGAGTCCATCACATGTTGCAGGATCACTGCTATCCGTTTGCACGCTATATAATAGGAGCTCGGTCCGTCAAAATTCAATTTTCACTGTAGTGGCCGGATCAAGATTAGGACAAAGGACGAGGCCTGACTCTTTTTAAAAACATGGCAAAATGCTTGACGGAGTGCTCGTGGAGGATTACAAGTTTCTCTTGAACAACGCGAACAAGTCGCGACGTAGTCTAAAATTTACTTTTTAATGAAGATAAATTGAATTGATCTCTGTGCAATGTCATTAGATTAGATCCTTCAATTTTTCAATTTTAGAATACTTGCGAGAATCTACAGATTACGATTAGTAATACTATAATTATTTTTAAATTCCTAACTTCTAGTAACATTAATATAACATCATTTAGCACTAATCGTGGAACATTTCGGGTTAAAAAATGTGAAGTACGGGATTCTATCAGGAAATATCGATAGAACGCAGTACTTGAAAAATTGAGCTTATGAATCTCAATTTACGCAGGGCTTTGCAGTCTTCGGATACGAGGTTCCTTGCGAACCGGAGATTACGTTCATCGTGAAAAAACGACACACTGTCCATGTCTGCAGTAGTGCGGGCGACGGCCACTCGGTTGACCGCTGCCGGAAATTCAAAAGTTACGTAAAACGACGTTGCTGTTGGCAACGCTTGGTGTAATAAAGATTTAGGAAACATTTTTTACTACCACCGTTCAATTATAAGTTGATATCAATCAATTTTTTTACATTGCATTATTATAGAGGAGCAAAAAATTATATTTTGCAACATTTATGAATGAATTATTTAATTAGATACATAACGTCTGTCTTTGCAGACTAACTAAATTGTGATTAAAAAGTATCATATATTATTATAATCTACCTATCAGAAAACTTAACAACTCTTTCATAAAATTATTTATACTAAAAACGTTAGTACTAAAAGTTTTTTCAATGTGGACAGTCCATATAATATTCATATAGTTATTTTTAAATTTGAAAATAATCCTGTATGCGAAATTTTACAAACTTATTTTTATGCTTTAATTTAATACTAATGAAAAGGAAAAATCTTGCATAGCAGTAGTCACATTTCTAGAATTTACACTTATTTTTCTATACAGTTTCTTAAAGGTATGTACTAAAAGAATTTTAACAAAGGACAATAAAAGTAATTAAAGTAAGTTACAACAAAACGTTACTAGTAAATATGTTGTACTCTTATTTATGAATTGGCGTTCGATACAATACAAACCAACAAAACATGCTTATGTGGAAAGCGCCTAAAGGTATACTGAACTTCATCTTAAGTATCAGACAACGCTTCTTGAAGTTGGGATGCAAACGTATTATAATGCTGGCTACTGATCTGTAAATAGATATTAAGGATCATTTTGAGTTAATGAAAAAGGAAAATGACGAAAAGAAAAAAGTAACGAAAGAAAACCATAACCTTGAAAAAGTTTTCAACTGAGACTTTTCTGTCACTCAGCTCGCACACTAAACTAGCTCGCTTGTGGTACCGAAAACACTTTGAGTTTTGTGGTGGGGGAACTGACGGCAAATGAAAAGCAAGGGAACTCGTTTCGTTGATTCACGCGATTCCGTCCTTTGTAAGACCGAGCGTAACAATCGCGGGGGTGTCGCTGCTAGCTGTAAAAAAAGGAAAGCTCGAGAATGAGAGAGAAAGTACAGGAGGAGCGGAAAAGAGAGTTGGTGCGCTCATTTGAATACTTAGATTGAACGGAGGAGCTATACGCGCGCCGAAGGGTCGTTTAATCGCGTTTTTCGCGAAATTTATGAGATCTTAGGGGACGATAGCAGAGAAGAATCGAGAAGCTGCGTGCTATCCCGCGGTTTTCTTCTTCGTGAAATGTGTCGCGTGTCGCGCACGCAGGAGAGAAGATGTTCATAAAAAGCCGTTAACCGAAGCGATTAGTGAAGATAAATCAGCGAGCAGGTGAGATTTCGTATCAGTGTAAGTGCTACCTTAGGCTAAAAAATTTTCCCCACTCATTTTTTCCAGACCTTGGAAAATTTATAAGTCTCCATTGGATTGCCCCCCTTTACACGGAGGATTTTATCTTTTAAATGCTAAGGCAATTTGCCGTGATCAAATTATGAAGACTGTCTAATAATTAGAAAATCTCGCGTAAAATGTCATGAAAGACGCTGCTCAATCCATAGCTGAAAGTAAGAGAGAGAAAGAGGAAAAATAGGTCTCTTAATCTGAGGATTTCTTCACAGATCTTGACAACTTCCATTTTCTCTTCCCATGGTGTAAAATTCTAATGGCAAATTTCATTTAAGGACGCTTGCTCATTGCAATCGTAGCCAAAAGTACGCAGAGTCGAACGCCGTACGCCTAGCGCTCTCTCGGGTCTCCCCACTCTCAAAATTTCACGCGAGACTGTACACGTACACATGGCGCCGCTTCATCGGTGTGTACATTCACATCGAAGCGCTCCGTCTGTGTAGACACACGCGTAGCGCGCGGGCACGCCATTGGTTTGTTTACACGCACACAAGGACACGCGCGGCCGAAGTTACCTACTTTAAACAACTGTATCTCGAAAACGGTGCTGCTAGGCTTTCTGGATTTTGGAGAGCTTATTTAAAATATCATCATTAGTAAAATATCTCTTTTTCGTTCAATTCTATAGAAAACTTTTGGCGTTATTAATGAAAACGTTCATTTTTTCACGACTTTTTCATAAGACACCGTATTAAATTGTCTAACTTTGATAGCTTATATCTCATGAACGGTGTTGCTAGGCTTTCTGAAGTTTGCAGATGTTGCATATAATAACAATAAGAATCTACTCTGCAAGTTTCATAAGCTTCTATAGAAACTCATTTTGTGAGCAAGCGTCCTTAATAAAGAAGACGTTTCCTTTCTTCAAAGTAATCGCGATACTGGTATTATCACGATTAATATTTTTAAAGTTATTATCAGAATAAGTTGCCATAATAATTTACTGACGCATTAATTAATTCATAGAAATATTTATATCAATAAAATATTTATATTTTAGTCACTTAGTTCTATAACTACTCAAGTTTTCTCAAAATTGTTACATACTCTTTAATATCTATAAAATTCATAAAGTCCACAATTATAAAAGACTAACAAGCAACTACCCAAACATAGAGGGAGAAGGCGGAGGGGAGGCAGCATACTGATGAAGAAAAAAAGAGCCGTGAGGCTGAAACTTAAGCAAGAGACTCGCAGTTCGAGAGTTAAGTGAGTTAGGCTCCCAACAATGGCAACTGTTTGTCTTGGCTTCCACGCAAGTAAAATTACATTGCCCCCACCCCTCGAGGTACTGTCTCACACAACTAGACGAGAGTCACTCGACTGCCGCATCTCTCACTCTTGAATTGGGCTTGGTTAATCTTGCCACGATGGGTGCAAAAAGGTTCCCACACGACGAACTTATCTACCCCTTTTTAGTCTCTCTCTTGTTTTCTTCGCCAACCGCTTCATGGAGAGAAAAGTGATATCGATGGACATTGAGACGTTGCCACTACGTATATGAGCTTATGGGGCTCGCCTCTTTTTTTCCTCGTTTCTCCCGCCCGCCGTATGAAGGGAAGAGGGAACAGCGCGACGCGCGGTGTGATAAGACCGGCCGACTTATTGCTACCAAAATTGACGGACGGACGCCATTTATCAGATACTCGGTTCTTCTTGCTTTATTTCTTGGACGAGCTTAGCTTCGCTCTTGGCACGACAGTGGCAAATGAGTGCGAGAGCAAGCCGTGCAGCAAGAGAGAGAGAGAGTGAGAGAGAGAGAGAGAGAGAGAGAGAGAGAGAGAGAGAGAGTTTGGGCTCTTTAATGTCCATCTCACGCTCGATTTGCCTCGCCAATGGCACGAGCATTTTCTCTTTACGGTTCCTGAACATGTTCTGAATTGATAAAGTTATTGATGAATATTGGATTATGCATTCTATACTTATTACAATGTTTCGGGTAAACGCGGAATCTGGAATTGTATAATATAAGAAGATAAGCTGTAGCTGTTAAATTTTAATTACAAAGTAAAGCTTTCGATTAATTTACTATTTTACATCGTTGCATTATTTTATTATCACCATGTAGAAATTAAAGGTAAAAATGTTATATATAATCGAAAAGGTAAGAAAAGGTTTTGAAAGGGGCAGTTTGAAAAAAGCTATAAAGCTCAAAATCTCTCGTCAGCGCTGTAGCTTATAAATGGAGAAAATATCCTCCCTTGCGATATGAGAAGTAGAAAAAGCTCTCGGTCTGAAAAGCGGGACGACGTAAAAGTCGACATTGTCGCTAACAAGAAATCCGAAGATGGAAAAAGAAAAGCGAGCGGGCGAGTGCAGGGGGCGCGAGGGAAATTGCTAACGAAACACAAGAATTTGAATACGCAGTAGTCGATAAATCGGGCGGCCGAGAGGGCGTCGCGTCGAGATTCCAGCAAAGTATTTCCACAGTATTTGGCTTGCTCGGTCTCGCTCGTATTTTGCGGCGATTGCCACTCGTGCTGCGCGCGCGGGCGCGGGCTGCTCCCTTTTCGTCCTCCGAAAAATAAAGAAAGTCGCCGCGGCGCGGGATCAGAAAATGCTTCCCGCTCCGCCGTCCTGTCTCTGCTCGCCCCTACCCCTTCCACTTCTTCCATCCGCTGCGCGGCTCTTGGCGCCCGAATCTAGATAAAGTGTACGGCGCTCGCCTTATCTCGGATTTCGTTCGGACTTCGCGGCGGCGTTGAGTGGAAGTTCTCGATGGGCCATGGACCAAGAGAGACGGGCCGAGCGCGCCGTTCTCCCCCCTACCCCTTTCTCTCCGCACGCTTTTCCGGGATTGCCAGCGCGCTGGTCCAGGAACCCCATGCATTTCTGATGAACGCTCGCCAAAACGCTTTCCCGCCATCTTGCCAACGATCTCTCTCCCCCCTCTCTCTCTCTCTCTCTCTCGCAGGCGATAGCGATCGCAATTTAATGAAAACGCCACGTAACCTGCCCACCGCCCAATACCAGCTCGTCGATCCCTCCCCCTCTCTCTCCCTCTGTCTATATGCTGCTCTTCCGGTTTTCTTTTGCCGTTCTTCTTTCTTCTACCTTTTCTTTTTTTCTTTCCTTACCCTGGCCTTTTTCTTTTCTCTGCGCTTCGAAACAATTGCGGAGGACTCGGTAGTCGTGCTGGCCGGGCTCGAGTTCCGAATGATTGGAAATCGTTTTGCTATCCGCGAACATGCGCTACTCCGGAGACGCAAGAAACTGCTGGGATCTGGCGACTTCTTGGATTTTAATGGCGAAAAGCAGAGGAGCTGGTTGTAAAGATTCGAGATGTTCAATGAGACATTGGGAGATAACCGGGAAAAAGTGATGCTTTCCTTTGGAATTTTCCACTTTATTGCTGCAGAATGTTTCAATTGATACTGTCGAATTTTTCATGTCGATTGAAAAGCTTCCATTAGTGAAGTTAACAGTTTTTATCTACTATGTAAACTATATTGAATCGAATCTGAAATGTAAAGCTTTATCTAAAAATGACTTTTTGATGAAATGCAAGGAATGGTAAATCTCTTGATCTTGTTTTCCCACGTAAGCAGTGCACAATTTCTCTCTTGTACAGGTCTAAGGCGCATAGTAGAAGCTAATGCATCTTTGATTGTGGAAATAAGAAATCAGTGGGGAGGTCGCGGGTCACAGGTACATTACTTGAACGTGTCTCGTTCTCTCGCGGGTGCATCTATATATAAAAGCGTTTCGGGAGCAAACGCAGCAGGAGCAGCAGCAGGAAAGGCAGGAGCAGGAGCAGGAGCAGGAGCGGCAAAAGGGAAGAGTCATAAGAAGAAGGGAAGAAGAAGCAGCGAGGCTTTTTGCTGCCGCGGCAGCGACGCGCTGCATGGCGAAATCGCTGACGCTAGCCGAGAACGTGCGCCGCACCGTGGAGAGAGCCACTTGGGACGAGATTTATTATTTATGGGAGGATAATGCTGTTCTTCTGGAATTATAACGCTTTAATACGTCGGCTGCCGCACCCCACCAACGCCGACCTCGACTCCTAAGAAAATTTCCGACCGAAAAGCCATTTACGGCGTCCGAGGCTTAATCCAGTTGGCGCGTTTTCACCCTTCTCATCCTCCCTCCCCCCCCTCTCTCTGTCTCTTTCTCTCTTTCCCCTCCTTCGGACTGTGGAGAACTTTTACGACGCGAACGCAGCTTCCTTCGGCAACATCTACTGAAAAAGAGAATTACAATTAAACTTGTATTAATACGAGTGCTAATACGAGTGCTGCGGTGAGGGATTTGTATAGCAGTCTTGAGATTTTCCTTTGATACTTTGTAAGTCTCACTTTAGGGAGATTTCTACTAAGTCGATGAAAGCTTTTTACTTAAAACATGTTTGCTTGCAGTAACTTTGTTTGAACTCTTTAGTATTAGTGTGATAAAATAAAGATACAATCAATGATTCAACTAGAATAATTTTAGTACCGGGAAATTTTAAATTATACCCTCCATTTTCCACTTAAAAAAGAATTAATAAAAGCTTTTTAAATATCTTATTCTTACCGATATCATAATATATAATTACTGAAAACATATGGTGAATGTCCTAGTATACATAAACGTCTAAGACACAAGTTGCAACACTTATAGTATTACTATGATATAACAAAAACATATATTCAATAGAAAGGGCGTGATATATTCTTCCAAAGTAACCACAAATCTAATTATTATGAATATTCATGAAATATTTAGATATTTCAAATCGGTTATTTGACCCAGTGATTGAATAAAATATTTAATATATTTATTCGTATTTATGTCGGACTAAAATTACATTAAATGCTTGAAAAGCTGCAGAATTATATAATTTTATTATGATTATGAAATTTTACATTAAATAATCATTGTTAACCAATAATACAATTATTTGTTCCAGTTTAAGTTCAACAATTATATTTAATAAAATATTATTTATATTTATTTAGTAACTATTCTAAGATTACAATCTCCAATCATTGACTGGCATTATTTATCTCCTCTCTAAAAATGGATGCGTGAAAAGTCGCTCACCATGGTGCTAATAAGTGAAAAAATCGCCTAATTTTCGAGTGAAAATATTCACTTGTTACGCAGTGAACAATTTATTTCACTACTTCAATAAGTAAATATTCACTAAAGTATTAGAAGATTTTTTCACTTATTCGCACCAGTCAGCGACTTTTGACTTATTCATATTTAGAGAGTCAGAGAGTCAGCAATGGATTTTTTAATTATACTATAGCAAAATTCAAGCGTGCTTCATACTATTTTGTTTTTGAGATTATGAACACTATTTTTCACTATCATTTAGTTTTAATTAGTTTAAATGATATGATAGTAATAGATACATTTTTAAGCAAAAAATCAAATGCTGTTATTCTAATTATTTAGTAGTTTATAAATACTTGATTTTTGAAATTCAAATCTAGTGGATCCTCGCACCTATTTCATACAAACCAGTCAAATCAATCTTTAAATGCTTAAGGGGAAAAACACATTTTTAATCTAAAAAAATTGAAATATTTGCCCTTTTTTCAAATAACCAATCACATCGATTGTTTAAATGAGCCACTATTTTCGGACATCATTTTTTTGAGAGAGGATATTAGATCGTTTTAAATATCTTTGCCAGACTTACAATGTTTAATGTAATAATACAGATAAACACAGAGAAGAACACTGCACGACATTGCTCGCATTACGAAGGCCAAACAAGTGCGACCGATAAAAGAACGCATTTAAATTTTGCTTTTATCTTTTGCTTTAAATCGAACACACAGGTCATCTACAAGTCATTTTTTCATGTACCATATGATAATAAAATATCATTTTTACGTATTTTACAGCCTTAAGAAGTACAGCGTGAACGTTAGTTAATCGCTTATGAGTTCTATGTCATTACATGAAATTCCCGACTACTGTAGAAAATGATTTTTTCGAATAATTATCGGTTCTTCTACAAACTGTTTTATATTTTTATGTAATAATATGAATAATCAAGTATTATTACGATAATTTCCCTGGTAGAAATTTGTCTATTACGAAATAGTCAGAAAGTCAATAAATAGCTAGAATAAACGGTTAGTTAATGGTCATGTTGAATGCTTTTTCTCCTATTATTCGCCCATTTAGTAGATTGAAAATAGAATGGCATAACCTCAAAATATTCAATTTAAATTTACTCATAGACTTCACGTTACATTTAAGAGCATTCAATTGTAATAGATAGCTTACAAAAATGTAAACAATATAATAAACACAGACTAAAAAATCATTTACAGCACTCCTTTCTTAGATATTAACTGAAACCCATATTTTTCTATTAGATTCTGTCTCTCTCACTCCTCGTCATAAGAGCAAGCATTCTACTAGCCATTTTCTAACTAAAAAAACTGACCAACAGTTTCTTTTTCTCTCCAATTTTAATACTTTTGAAATAGTTAAGAACAAGCTTGTGTAAATCTTTAAAAAGAGTCTTTCTATTTTCAATCTATTAAATGGTCGAATAATGTTGGAGAAATCGTTTCATCGATAGATAGAAATATCCAAGAAAAGTGGCTAGTTTTTGGATATACCCCACTAAAACTAGCTATTTATTATTAGGCAACTAATGAAGTTGGTTTCCACCAGGGTTTAAAACCGACTAACTATCAACTTTATGCCAAGTATAATTAATGAAAATTGGAATTAGTATCCAACTATCGGCACATGTTCAAGTACTGATTTTGTTAGCTTAAATTGATTTTGTTAGCTTGGGCGCTGGATAAAGTATATGATGTTATTTTTAAATTTCGCGAATGTTCTAGTTGGTGTCAGCAGAGCTTATACGCGCATATGCAATAAAATAAAAAGTCAGAAGTGAGACTGGTACGTCATTAACATAAATTGTTCGACCCACTGAGGGAATAACCGTGCCATGAAATACAATAATGACCTCCCTGTGTTCACGTATGGTCGTCGTCGACGCCGAGGGTAGATGGAAAGGTAAGAGTATAGAGTAAGACCGCAGGAAGAAGCATGAAATAAACGAGGGAAAAGAAAATTAATACCCAAATGAGGAAGCTTCGCCTTAATTGCGTTGCCGCGCGGCGACGCAGCGGAGTATCTCTCCCTTTCTCCTCCCGTGGAATCTTTGAATTCGCGTCGCGTCGACGGGCTGCCGCTGCTGCGTAATTAAAATCCGCGCTCGACGCACTCGTCACTTAATGAAGATATTCGTGTCCCTTTCCCCCCTGCGAATATCTTCCCCTCCGGCCCTCGCTCCGCTCCTCTAATCACCAGCGCGCGTGTTACACATTTTTACGCTCGCTCGTTTCCCAATTATAAACCCGGCGCGCACTTGACTCACGCGGTATCGGCAAGCGGGAATTTCCTCAAAGGCGAAGCGAAAGAATCGACGAGCACCGATGCGCCGGCCCGCTACTTTACGGCTTGTTAATCTGGAATTCAAACGAGCGCTGCGCCGCCGCCGGCAATAAGCCGAGGAGGTGCGAGTGCGCGTTTGAAAGGAGGCCGAGAACGCCCAATGCTTTTGTGCGATCTTAAAATTACGCGAATGAGAGGGCGAATCGAGAGCAATGGCGGCCGACGGGACGAGGACGTCTATATATCATTAACTCGATAGCCCGCCGCGCTACTACCAAGATTATATGCCCCTTCCGGAGTGTTCGTTGAGGTGTGCGCAACGGTCGTTCGGCTCCAAGCCACTCATTCGGCTTTCCATTCGGCAATTTTAATAATTATTTCAATTGCTTTTTACCCCTTCTTAATAAGTATGAGTGCGCTATGTGAATTAGAACGGCTCCGCCTGAGCGCCAAGCTTCTGACGACGAATCCATTACCTTCGCAGTACTTATATCTTATTGGTTTGCGCTACGTGTGTCTACCGGGAAAATAAGGTTACAGTCTCTTGACTAACACATAGCTTCAATAACAGTAGAAGAACGTGAATATTCCGATTAAAAAATTAATCAAGTACACAGTCCCAAGAGTAATAAAAATAATTTTCAATTATATCGCATTACGCTCCACGTAATTTTCTATCAACGAGAATTCGTGCAATTTCAATCAAAGCTCGGAAGAGCGCGTCGCACGCAAAATAAATCCCGCCCGCGATAAATTTTGTGGGGGGGGGGGGGGTGAGAGAAAAGGTAAGATTAAAAGCAGCAGTCTCGGCACATGTACCCCTTTAATTCGCCGGCCAAGAATTTACTCGGCGACTCGGGCTATCCGCATCGTCTACAAAGGAATGCTAACTCCATTGCCAGCGTCAGTCTCTTCCTCTCCCTTCCTCCTCTCACGACATCTCGGCCTGTCCTCTTCCGAATGCGCGTCAAACATACGCAGCAGGAAGCATTGGCGGCAGGACCACCGGCACACACGAGTCGTGGCAGTTTCTTTTGAGGCGCGAGCGAAGAAGTAAGGCTAGGAGGAGAGCGAGGCAAGATAGTAAAGTCGATGGCTGTGTCCCAAAGAGAATTTCCTAGTAGTCTTTCTCCCTCTCTGTCTGCCGCGTGCCAAGTGGAGTAGTCACTTCGATTCGCCTTAAAAGTCAGGACCGGTGCAGGCTGCGCTACTGCTCCGTGACTGGCTCCATAAGAAAGGATTTAAAGTGACTCTCTAAGATGCTACACCAGTTGCATCGAATATCAGCTTTCTCGCGCTCTTCCTTTTTCTATACATCCACCTCACAGCGACTGCATACTTCGTTTCGCACCTGCTTGTGCATCGAAAATAAAAACTTTACGTCCAGCGCGCAGAAATAAACAGACTTCACTTGAAAATATCGAGCGTCAGTTAATAATACTTTACTTGATATTCAGTTTTATTGAATAATATTTCATTTGAACCTTCGAACAATGTACATTTTTATTTTTTTTAAATTTAAGCTCTTTTGTGAATCTAATAGAAATTACGTATTATCTCGTTTGCAAGGCAAAAAAAGACATTTTGCTTAATCAATGTGAGATAAAGAATGAATATTCATTTGTAAAGGACAGATTTAAAACACAATTTTAGCATATTATTCAACAAAATATAATAGAAACTCGTTGAAAAATAATTCAATTACCACGGGAAGACGATAATTCATTTAATATGATTATTCGGCTCTCGTGGTATAAAATACTGTACGACATCGTATCGTAATGTACTATAAAGAGTTACACTGCAGACTACTAATATAAGGTAATTACTCGAGGTGATTCTGCCACTAATCTAACTCGATCGGTCCACTTTTCTAGTTCTCTATCCCCATTTATCCGAAAGCTTAAAGTAACCAATATCGCCACCTTCTAAATTTGAAAAATATACCTTATAAATCGTTTTTAATTGTTTGAGAATGATCATTACATTTTTATGTAAGTTTCTTTTTTCAATTTTCATCGAGTCGCGCGTTTTTAGAGTAAAAAAAGCTAGTATTTCATTTATAGTCGAAATATAGCACAAAAAAACTCATTCGAAACTGGTATGGGCAGAAAGGTGAAGTTTTTTCCTTGAAATTCGTATAGAAGTAATATTAAAAAAATTTTGTTGTAATTTATAAAAGTGAAATACTTTCGCGTCTATAACTCACTAAATTCGGCCAATTTTGGTAACTAGGTGAAGTTGTAGACAATCAAATAAAATACAAAGCTTCCTCTGTGAGGAAGAAAAATAAACATATATCAAAATAAAAAAAAAAAAATAAATAAACAAAAAAAGTTGTGTAAAGGGAGAAAAGAAAAAGAAACCAGAACATGTTTCCTGGTTTTGTCTGAAGAAGATGTGATTTTAGACATGACAAGGTACGAAAAGTGTGAAGATTACGTTCATGAACAATGCGTTGGATTAGCAAAATATGATGTGATAAATAAAAAAGGAGTTATTTATTGGTCCCTTTTGTGAGCAGAAAGATTGAAAATATAATCAAAATGAACTTTTTTGTTTAGTTTACGGCCAAATCCTTTATGTAATAAATTACAATGTAAAGAATTAATTAATTTATTTTATACTTAGTATTATTTGTAAAATTTAATGGACAAATAAGATATTCTTATACTTAAAAATATTAATTTTTTACAGTTTGTGAGTTAATTTATGATATTTTTTAAATATTGGCCCAATTAGGTAACGTGTCAGCTAATTTGTCCAAAACGCACTTTTTTGCACTTTTGCACACTACAAAGCCAATATGACATCTGGGGTGTTCCTAACTGTTTTCTTGGTAGTGTATTTAGTATACTTGGAAGCCATTCTTATAATTTTTCCAATGAATTTATTTATAAATATAGTAATATAGTAGTAAAATATATCTTTTAAAAATGTCCGTTTATAAAATATATACATGTATGAATTGCAAGCTGGTTTAAATGAGTAAATTTAGCAAAAGCTTGCAAGCACATCATGTACTAGAGCTTTATGTATATGCACAAGATTAATAATAACAATGTAAATTATTTGCAGTCGCGACGATGGCGGAGCCGGAATTCGTGAAGGAGATCGGCAATATCACGGTGCCGGCTGGTAGGAGCGTCAAACTCGCATGCACAGTCAAGGATTTGGGAACATACAAAGTGAGTAGATTCTCTCTCTCCTTCTAAGCCTCCTCCCCCACTCGCGACTCCAGATTTAGATTTTCATTTTCACTTTCGCGACTGCACGCTCTCAGTCTCGCAAAGACCGACATATACTTTCCCCGAGACGAGCGATTTTCCACTCCAGTCGAAACTGTGTGCTTGTGCGCGCGCGCGCGCGCGTGTGTGTGTGTGTGTGTATGTGTGTGAGTGTGTGTGTTTGCCGCATGCTGCAGCGCGCGGATACGAAAAACGAAAAATGCTCGAAAATCAGAGAGAGAGCGAAGCCTCAAAGCGAGTAACGGGCCGCGGTCTCAAAGTTTTCCCGCGCTCGGGGCGATGGAAAATCGCCTCGCGCATATGCACGCGACACTTGATTTTAATGAGACCCTCCAATGAATCGCATTCATTAAAACGGTTTCACGTGCACGGGGCGCGGCAGAACGAGGACTTGCTTTAAAAAGGCTCGGCAACGCGCGCGACTCACCCAGCACGCGGCGGTGGGGAGGACAGGTCGCTCGAATTGCTTTCCGGCGCATTTCAAACGACGCTAGCTGCAGATTCGTGAATTCCAATGACCTCACGCGCGCGCGCGCTGACGACGCCGACCGCGGGATTTAATCGATGGCAACGCGGGAGAAAAAGGGGATGACGCGCACGAGAAATGTCGACGCCGACGAGGAGCCGCTTGCATGTGCGTGTACACACGCGGCGGGAAAATTGAATCGAGCCTCGCGGCTTTCCAGAGAGTTTGGAGGCCTGCCAGCCAGAGCTCACGCGCGGATGCGCTGCTTCGAGCTTTGCCGCTGTTGGCTTCTGCGAGAGGCGCATGAGCTCCAGCTTCTCTAGGGGCCACAGGAGAATCCGCTTCCTTCCCTCTGCTTTTTCCGGGGCCGCGTGCGTGGGGCTGGGACGACTACTTGAGGCCGAAATTTTTGGAAATCCGGGGGGCGCAGCAGCCTAGCAAGCGGAGATTGGATTCGCTCAAGTGGCTCTTGAGAAGGGTATCCTCCCGACATGGTCGCCGATCGCAAGCTCCTTTTTCCCCCGTCCTCATTAGTCCAGTGCCGGTTTGTTGAACGTGCCCGACGAAAATTTACTTTGCCGCGGCCCTTCCTACGCTCGTCCGCCTTCTTTTTTCGCCGAATTTCATATTTGCAAAGTATTTTCGCCGAGATTTATCGGCATATTTTCCTTGCGTCCATTACTTTGACGGAGAGTTATTTCGTTCTAATGAAAGCGACGTTTCTGTATAGATCTCTGGATGATTATATATGCATCTGTACACGAAGCGCGAACATTTGAAAGGCGAGCGGTTGAAAAATTTATTTCACAGTCTGGCAATCTTTTGTAAATAATAGTGCATATAGTACTTTATTCCCACCGCCACTGTGGCCACTTCATAGATTTGAAAAGTTATTTTGTATTTATGTGTTATAATTTTGTTAGTTTTAACCCAATTCACCATAAACGTAAAAAATTAGACTATATTACTTTATTCCCACATAATGCGGGAATAAAAATACTTTTATAGACTCAAAATCATAATTTTATATGATTATTCGGCTCTCGTTGTATAAAATACTGTATTTTTACCGCATTCAAAAATTTTAGTCTCGGATTGATCTGCCAAAAGTCTCGCGAAATAAGTCTCGAGTAACTCTCGCAATAATCTCGCTAAGGCCACTTTGCGAGACTAATCTTTTTTAGTTTGTAAAGTCTCGCAAAAAATCCAAGACGAACTGCGAGACTTTTGGCTGGACAATATTTTTACTTTAAAAAGTCTCGCATAAAGCCCAACACGAACAGCGAGACTTTTGGCTGGACAAACTTTTGTCTTAAAAAGTCTCGCATAAAGCCCAACACAAAATGTAAAAAAATGTAAAAAAAAATGCCTGCAAAGTTACATAATAACTATAATCCGCATCAACACCCACACGCCTTGCAAAATAACCCAGACTTTGACCCAGGAGACGCTGTTGGCGTCTGTGAACAGGAGACGCTATTGGTGTCGGCGAACAGAAGACCCTGTTGATGTCATGAAAAGAGAGGTTGGATTCGAGATGCCGGTACGGCAGCAACCACGATTCCTTGAGGCTGCTGACATTGAGGCGTCTTCTTCGGGGAATCAGAAATTGGCCACCTGGATCTCTAAAATTCTTCTGACCCGATTCTCTGCCATTGAAATGAAAATATTTCCGCAAATTCGTGAACGACATATAACTGCAAGACGACTATTTTCAAGTGAACATGAATGCAAACATTTCAACTGTTTTGTTTAGTTTCCAAGTCTACACGCGCGTTAACTTGGAAACCAAACAAAACATTTGAAATATATTCGTTTATGTTCACTTGAAAGGAATCGTCATAACTACATATCCTGTAATCAGATAAAGCTATCACACAAGACAAGGAAATAGTCGTGTTGGTTATATGTCGTTCATGAATTTGCGGAAATATTTTCATTTCAATGCCAGAGAATCGGGTCAGAAGAATTTTAGGGATCCAGGTGACGAATTCCTGATTCCCCGAAGAAGACGCCTCAATGTCACCTCTCTTTTCATGACATCAACAGGGTCTTCTGTTCGCCGACACCAATAGCGTCTCCTGTTCGCAGACGCCAACAGCGTCTCCTGGGGCAAAGTCTGGGTTATTTTGCAAGGCGTGTGGGTGTTGATGCGGATTATAGTTATTACGTAACTTTGCGGGCATTTTTTTTTACATTTTTTTACAATTTGTGTTGGGCTTTATGCGAGACTTTTTAAGACAAAAGTTTGTCCAGCCAAAAGTCTCGCTGTTCGTGTTGGGCTTTATGCGAGACTTTTTAAAGTAAAAATATTGTCCAGCCAAAAGTCTCGCTGTTTGTGTTGGGCTTTATGCGAGACTTTTTAAAGTAAAAATATTGTCCAGCCAAAAGTCTCGCAGTTCGTCTTGGATTTTTGGCGAGACTTTACAAACTAAAAAAGATTAGTCTCGCAAAGTGGCCTTAGCGAGATTATTGCGAGAGTTACTCGAGACTTATTTCGCGAGACTTTTGGCAGATCAATCCGAGACTAAAATTTTTACACGGGTGAACAATCTTTATAGCACTGCGTGGCATAAATCCGCATTTATGTCACGCCTATCCGTGACATGGCGGATTTATGCAGTCAGTGCTATAAAATAATGTACGATACACGTGTCATAAGTCGTTCTTTATGGCATGGCGTGTATAAGCGCCCGAGCGTAGCGTAAACATAGACATAAGAGAGATAGACTGCGAGTGTAGGTTAGTAAGAGTGGCACCTCTAATCATGTTCGCGCACATGTGTTAGAGAGAGACAGCATACCTTCTATTACATATACCTTCTATGCATCTGTCTCTCTATCAACGGGTGCCACTCTCGCTAATCTACACCCGCAGTATATCTCTCTTATGTCTATGAGCGTAAAGTGCAACTATTATGCCACTAGTATCGTAATGTATTGTTTATCCATTTCACTAATTAAAGCAATATAAATCGCTTGCTGATTGATGATCAGAAGTGATTATTTTTGTTGTACATATAGGTTAATGACTTTGAATATGTTGACAAAACCCCTAAAACAATCTACTAATAAAATCTGCAGTTGCCTAGTTACCAACTCAGAAGCACGCGTGGCGAAAGCTGCTGTCAGTGGCGAAAGTCCTAGTAATGGTTAAATGTCCTTCTTTCGCTATCGAAAACAATGGCGAAACCACGTACTTTCCACCAGGGCATCAAGAAAACGTACTTTCCACCTGGCATCAAGAAAAATAGTATACGGTACACAAGACGAAAGATCAAGGCCCACCACTGCGTGATATGGCTCGGCTTCGCCTCGGGCGCCAACTTCACGCAATGGCGGAACTTCAACTTTCGTCATTTGTACCGTAATGTACTAATATTTCCGCTAATTTATTTTATTCCCGCTAATTTACTTTATTCCCGCATTATGCTTTTCAGGCTATAAAATGGCCATTATAGTAGAGATCGGAATAAAATATTTTATAAATAATTCTGTAGAAATTTTGATGAGCGTGGGGAATCAACCCTGCATGCTTTCTTCGTTTGATCGGAAAATTAGTCGCGTTTATACATTAACTAAACAAAGTGCTCAAAGAAGTTAACGGCACGAGCCCCTACGAAGGTGTGTAATGTTACACGGAGGAAACTCCGGTGAAACCTGATAAGGCCTCAACTTCGCATAAGACAACTGAGAGGAACGTGATAAATTATCTATAAAGTTTATTAAATTAAAAAAATCATAAAAAATACAGCATGTCTGGCGGGTTACAGCTACATAAGGTTTCTGATACAGGTGATCCAAGAAGAAGAGTCACTTGATTATCAGTTGTAGGACTGACCCTGGGCCCTATCAATTGAAACTCATTGATGCATGTATCACTAAAAGTTTATATTGATACTTAAAACTTTGGTGACCGATATTCAATGAAGATTCTTCATGGAAAATAAATGCAATGAAAAATCTATAGGAACTGAAATGGCTAGATTCGATCGGAACTCTGGAATTTATGTTACTACTAACCACACGTTGACTCTCACACTTGCCCACAGAAACTCATAATTTAAGTAAGGTATTGAAGAAGCTCCTTATGTTAGCTTTCAAGATTAGCAAATCCACATCCTATAAGCGAATTCCTATTAATTGTATCACTGAAAAATACTTGCGTGTTGTGATCGGAGTGGTCTTCATATTGCCCTAACTTCTTCTTTTAACAGAAATCGAGAGGTAGAAATCAATGAAGAAATTGAACGACTTATAACACAAAAAATAGTATTTAACTCACGTGATTGTTGCCAAACTTAATGCTCGTTGAAAAAAAAAACTGCTTGTTACAGTAGATGCATAGTATTCTATTTTCAAATTTCAAGCTTATAGAGTAATAGAAATTCTTGCCCATAAAAAAAAAAAAAAAAAAATAGGGAATATATAGTGGCATTTCTATTATAAGAAAACAATAATGGAAGCTTTAAATATTTAGCAAACCAATTACTAGTTGTGAAAATGATAAACACATTGTGTAATATTTAGAAGGGGTGTAATAAAGCTAATCAGGTATGTTCGACCAGATCCCAGAACGTCGGCGCGAGGCTTAAGAGGCGCGTTTAGTATTAGCGATCCCTCGTCGCTTTTCCGAGCCGAACTTGCGACGGCACTCGACGCCACGAAATACCACAGGGAGAGCAGGCAGGCAGAGAGAGAGAGGGTGAGAGAGCGAGTGAGGGAGTGGGGGGGGGGGGGGCAACGTAAGACAGCTCGCGTAAGGGGCTACGACACGCCGGCGCAAACTTCCCTTTTGCGCTCAAAAGCCCCGCCGCGGCTTCCAACTTAAACACACACTCGCGCAATCGCCATTTAACTGAAATACTTGCGCGCACATGCTCGCGCCTAATTAAATTATTTGCCCAGTTCTCCTACACTGCTTTTTCTGCCTTATCAACGGTCAACTTCTCGGAGCATATTTCAGGAAAGAAAAGTTAAAATAAAAACTGCATTTGCCTAGTATAAAAATCAAGTTTTCTTCTCTTTTTCATAAGAACAAGCTCACTAATATCGCGTGTATTTGCATTAGTATTGTATTAAAATGAAAAATAAAAAGTTATGCCTACTCGGATTACATGAAGTTAGGAATACATTCTGTGTAACTAATATCTTCCGATGCTCATCTAACTTCCAGATTTGCATAATGGCAGAACTGCCCCAACTCCTCATCTTAACTATAATACACGAATAATTATGGCCGTATCTTATCAACTCCCATTTCCCAATGACACACCACGATTGTTTCTTGCTTCCTGTTGCCTTGTATACCCGCGTCTTCTCCATACTTTTCACAGCCAATCCATTACAATTATAAAATAGCTGACACAATTCTTCTTTAATAGCTATATATAATTTTCAATTTAAATAATTCGTAAAAAAAAAACTATTCCATTTACACAACGATATTCTTCTTGATTTCAAAGTAAGCATTCGTGGTTTTTATTAGGCACGACCGCTGCTCGGGAGAGCCTTATAATTTCACCAGAGTGAAAATTGTCTGACTTCAATAACTAATAATTTGATACAAGAAAAGTCTTTTCCAGTCAAAATGAGTGCGTTTTAAGCGTTTTCTGTGATGTATGTATGTCTGCACGCCCGTATGTACGCAAGTTCCTCGATTATCTCAATGAATTTTCAACCGATTCCATCGGGATCGCGGGAAAATACTCCTCTAATTATACCTAAGTGCTGGTTCTCAATTGAGATAGATCGATGAAAAATTCAAAAAATGCGAGCACAAAGAAATATTTCAAAATATTGTTTTTTAAGCTTAATGACTAGAAAAATTAATTTTAAGCTTATATCTACAGGCCTATCTGCTAAAACTAATTAAAATACACCTTTTTTTCGTTGGACACTTTTTTCTACGAGCAATATTTGCCAGGATAACTGCGAAAAACGGCAAAAAAGGTCAAAAATGGACGATTTTCGGCTATAACTTGACAGAATTTGATTTTACACAAAAATGTTAAATATAAAAGTTGGAGATAATATTTAAACAAAACTTTTTCCTATTTATCACTTTTGTGTAAAATGAATTCCTGATAAGTTACACTTATAAAAACGATTTTAAACGCCAAAATATACATAAAATGGACGATTTTCGGCTATAACTTGACAAGATTTGATTTTACACAAAAATATTAAATGTAAAAGTTATAGATAATATTAAAACAAAACTTTTTCCGATTTAACATTTTCATGTAAAAACAACTCCTAACGAGTTAGACTTACAAAAACGATTTTAAACGCTAAAATATACATAAAATGGACGATTTTCGGCTATAAATTGACTGGATCTTATTTCATACAAATTAGATATGTAAAATTTGTAGATTATAACAAAAGAAAAAGTTTTCCCGTTTAACATTTTCATGCACAATCGATTCCTAATGAACTAATCCGATAAAATCCATTTTAAACGCCTAATATACATAAAATAGACGATTTACGGCTATAACTTGACAGTACTTACTTCACACAAATTATAAATGTTAAAGTTATAGATTATAATAAAACAAAACATTTTCCAAATTAATATTTCCATGTACAATCAATTCCTAATGAGCTAATCCGATAAAATCGATTTTAAACGCCTTTATCTTAAATATAATCAATTTTCGCTTATTATTTAACAGAATTAGATTTGACACAGAAATATTCGATACAATAAATAAAATAAATAAGATCGGAAATAAGATCGCCTATAAATAAGATCGGAAAAGTCGATATAACATTCCAAAGATAACATAATTACAAAAACATAATAATAAAATACAAAATTACACTTGATTACAATATTTAATGGAATAAACACATTGGAACAATAAGTAAAAAAACAAATAACTATTTCCCTGTTCTCTACAAAAAGACAAAAATTATGCAAACTAAAACATTGTTGACATTATATTACGCTCTTTTTAATAGTATTAAAAATTATGGGATAATAGCTTGGGATGCTTTATACCTATATGAATAGTACAAAATCATTAAATAATCTACAAAATAAAATCATTAAAATTAAATACAAAAATACTTTTGTGTTTGAAGAATGCCCTTTAAATATTAAATTATTATTTTGTTTTGAATCGGATTTCTATCATTACAAGAAATAGAAGTGTACAGGCACCAATAAAAAAAAGTAAAACAATAACCCACATAGAAGCTGTCAGAACTTATAATTTCTTGTCAAATGATCTAGAGAACTTCAAATGTAGTAGAATTAAAATGACAAAAATGTATAAAAATTGGGTTGGTAAAAATATATAATTGTTATCTTACTGTTTTGATAATAAATTAAAGAAATTTAATATAAGATTACACAGCTTAACCCATTAACTATGTTCCCAGGACCTAAGCGATTAAACCAAAAGAATCAAAATTGTGTAATATTATATAATCACATGTTAAAGTAATATCATATTAAAAAAAAACTTTTGTGTAATGTATGAGCTATAAATTTTGTAATATGGTAAATTTCAGTGCATAAAGAACAATGTTCTAGTTGATTCTGTCAGTCTTACAGTGTGTAGAAAACTATTAAATAGGCAAGTCTCACTGGGTAAAAATCTGCGAAATGCATAATCATGTATTTTAATACAACAGATACCCAGAGGTGAGTTCTTATACCCTGACCAAACTTAATAATTAACCAGACGAGCTAATATTACCAAAGACAACTACCTACCCGTATCACATTTAACCACACACACACATACACAGCACTTTTATGATATCCCTCAGTTCCTAATTACGTATTCCCTCACACTCTAAAGCACTAACACTTGAAGATCACTGATAGAGACACAGAAGCAGCAAAATAGGGTTGGATGATCTAAGCTGGCACTACTCCATGGATGCCAGTCTGCTGAGAATCATCTAACTAACAGCCATCCACTACGTCAGTAACTCCACCATCTGAGAGGAAGGTACTAACAGAGACCGTCAATTGTGTCTGAATGTCATGGACTGCCTCGACTTAAGGATAAACAAAACACATTAATAGCAGATCAGCCTTGAGTCTGGGAGACAAGTGAGAAAAGTAGAGTACTTAAAAACTACATATGACTTATAATTAGATGACACCAATAAAAACATTACCATACAAAAGAAAAGTCTGCAACAATGGTTGTAGTTCACTCGGCTACTACAGCAGCCGCTGTCATCGTTGGGGACGCCGGGAGTCAGGCAATACAATTGTTGAAATCACACACCATGGACACACGTGCGCACGCCGCGCAGTCCGCAGTCACAGTATAATACTTTAGGGCTTATTATGGCATGAAGCAGAAAGCGCGCGCGCGACCATATATATAGATATACTGAGGTAGACACAGGGAGCGCTCACGATCACGCGGGTTCCATCTCGCAAGTCGCATGCCGGCATGCGTTTTTCCGCTATGTGTGTGTGCGAACGCATGTAGCACAATAGTCGAGGTAGCCGTTACGGCAGTGCAATCCTGCAATAATACTCATGTGCACGCAGCGCTACACTATAGATTGCCGTGTGTTGTCGAATGCATTAGTGTTGAGTTTTTTTCGTAAGGCCCGTTCCACGCAAAAAGGAGCAGGGGACGGATACAGTAAATAACATGGGTTAGTATATCTATATATATGAAGAACAGCGCTTATTCCTCGCTGTTCCTTACATATATAGATATAGCAACCCATGTTATTTCTATATCTGTTCTCTATTCGCCTTGTTAAGCCACAAGTAGCGCCCCTGGTGGTCTTTTTTATAAGCCTCCTATTGGTGGTAAACAAACAGACGTCAATGGGATAAAAGTGAAAAAAAGTGATTTACGAATAAACAATTAGCAGGATGAAGTCGAAAAGATGGTGCTCAGTTCCTCAAGGTGCATTTAATAAAACCGCCTCAATGCATACCTTTCCAAAGGATTCCCATTTAAGGAAACAATGGATTATTGCGTGCAAGATTGGTAAAGAAGTAACCTCAAATATGTTTGTATGCGGCGATCATTTTCTCCCTCAAGACTTTTTTCCAAGTAAGTAAAAATGTCATTATTTATTTGTTTTTTAGTCGTTCTTTGGTTTAGAAATTCGTTGAGATTTATAGTTATTGATATTCATGATTTTAGGGTTAAATTGTAGGCGTCGAGTTTTAAAAGCTGAATCAATTCCAACTCAGAAATTGCCCAAACGAAAATTCGATAAAGTTTTAAGCTCGGAAGAAGAGAAAAAAATTAAACAAAGAACTGACCGTCTAAAACATAGGGAATTGAAAAAAAAAACCAAGGTATTGTAGTTTCGTCATTACAACCAACATTTTTAACTACACGGAGAGAAATTTTAGAGTAAAAATTACCAAGGTGCCTTGGTAGCGCATGGATAGACTGTCAAAAGCCGTGATATTCCCAGGTTTCTAATACAATTTATAAGTTTCCTAGGAAAAACTACCATAACCACTTAAAAAAAATACCAAATTATCGGAATAAAAATTACCAGACACACTGGTAAAAATTGAGATCTAGTCATTTTTACAAGGTAACCTAAGAATTTTTACTAAGAAAACTGATAAATTTTACCAAATAACCTGGTATTTGTGTACTCGCGCATGCGAACTGCGCATTATTGTGTTTCAGAAGATTGATACTAGAGGCGTGCGCGACGTTAAAATGAAAACAATACACATCTTTTCAGTAAGTAATAACGGCGATTCAAATGACTGTTGGTAACAGCTTCCGTGGCGCAGTCGGTAGAACGTCGGACTCTCAACCCAAAGATCGTCGGATCGAATCCCGCTTCCGTAAAATTTTTTTCAGTTTAATGTTTTTTCATCCTTGTTTCTGTTTCTATTTCTATATTAAAATACTATATATCCATGAATATGGATAAAAAAAGTTAATTTTTTTAATTTAAATTAACTAAAAAAAAATTTTACCAAGGCACTTTGGTAAAAAGTTTGAAATTGTCAGTCTGTCCAACCATTACCATAGAAACTGGTAATTTTGTCTCGAATATTTGTAATTTTCATTACAAAATTTCTCTCCGTGTACAATAAATATTTATGTTTTGACTCAAAAAATAAGAATGACGATAAAGAACGACTAAAAAAAAAATAAATAATGACATTTTTACTTACTTGGAAAAAAGTCTTGAGGGAGAAAATGATCGCCGCGTACAAACATATTTGAGGTTACTTCTTTACCAATCTTGCACGCAATAATCCATTGTTTCCTTAAATGGGAATCCTTTGGAAAGGTATGCATTGAGACGTTTTTATTAAATGCACATTGAGGAACTGAGCACCATCTTTTCGACTTCATCCTGCTAATTGTTTATTCGTAAATCACTTTTTTTCACTTTTATCCCATTGACGTCTGTTTGTTTACCACCAATAGGAGGTTTATAAAAAAGAGCACCAGGGGCGCTACTTGTGGCTTAACAAGGCGAATTACTTTTTGCATGTAACGGGCCTAACGGCCCTAATTCTGCAGTTTTCACCCTTTCGCTTCGCGGCATTAATGTATGTGAGAATGTGCCGCGAGTATATTTTCGTAATTGAGATTGTATATATAAGTATATGTAGTTAGGAGCACTCGTGAGCAGCTATAGTCCCCACCTTTTGTTAGAACTGAATAAAATTTAACTCTATGTTATTTTATTAATCGAGAGTAATGAAACAATAGTTTTTCTCATATAATTCAACAGAACTTGACTATTTACAAAATTTTCAAATACAAAAGTTGTGGATAATATTGAAATAAAACTTTTTTTTCTATTTAACGTTTTCATAAATAAAAATAATAAATCATAAAAACGATTTCTATAAAAATTATGATAACTATATTTTTAATTTTAAATATACCTGCAATCATGATACTTATATTCAATATTTCTATGTACACTTTAAAATCATATCAATTAGTACATATTAAATTGATATACATCATAGACTATATTTAAAAATTTATCTACATATACTTATACACGTAGAATTAAAACGCAAACCTTCTATAAAATAGAAGAAATAAATGTGTAAAAGTAAATGGACAATTTTTATTTAAACTTTACTGTAGATGTATTTATGTTTATTTTAATGATGAAAACGATAAATAAAGTATTACAATTTTTGCAATAATAGAAGTATAAGGTTCTTCTGAGCACTGCGGTCGTGCCTATTATGTAAAAACGAAGTTTTTACATAGGGAGAGGGGGGCGACGAGCGAAGCGAGGAGCAGGTGTGTGTGGGGGCGGGGGGGATGGCGTGCCGAAGGCACGCTGGGGGGCGCAGCCTAGTTACGTCTGTAAACGAAATGCAAAGAGCCGTATACATACAGAGAGAATGATAGAGATCGAATAAGTGTGCCAAGCAACTACTTGTTAACATTCTCCTGCCTGCCCCCGCTCGTCCAATTACTATCCCCGACTTAATTAGCCTTGTGGATTTTTGAATTGATCCTTGAACGATCGCTTTCCTTATTTCTCGCGGCGTCCGAGAGAAGTGAAGAGGACGATGAGAGGCCGCGGTTTGCGCGCTCCGAGAGGCGACGGCAGCTCTGCTTCGTTATTCTCGATTCGGCCCTCCCTTGCGGCTTCGCGGCCTCCAGACAGGAATGGGTAATGAACTCCTGAGGTAGTTCTTAGCAGGTTGTATTATTAAGACGTTAGCCGCGCCGCGACTGCCTCTCCCTGTCTCTCTCATTCCCTCTCTCTCTCTCACTCCTTCCTTCTCTGCCTCTTGCGAGCGTGCGAACTCGACTGCCACAATAGCGATGGCTATGAATTTCACTCTCGTCTGAACAATCGCGACTTGTACCACTGGCGCCAGCGCTGCTCGGAGAAAGACTCGTCAAACTTTTGCTCGGGAAGACGCGCTGAATAGTCTTGAAATTCCACTGTTTATAAAATACCCCTCTATAAAGGGGATAGATCTTCTCATTTTTTTTTCTCATTTTATTTCTTTCTTTTTCTCATTCTAATATTTAAATTACCCAACATCTTATACTTGTATGCGAGATTCGAGAATGTACTCCTAAACTGCGATTAGCATATTGTCATTAACGTAAATCTAGATGACGAAAAATTATTTATATTTCTTCAAATCACATACTATTATGATTCATGATGAGTCTCACATTCATTTAATAACTGCTGTCATCCCCTTAATCGATTATTCGACAATAGAAAGTTCATTAAACTAGTATAAACTACTCGGAAAAAAATTTATTTGTAAACTTTACTTTTTTATAAGAAAATTTATTATTTTCATAGTAGCGCTGAGACACACTCGACATGTGGGATTTTTATTTTTTAAATAGTAATTTTTAAGATTTTCGAAGTAAATTTTACTTTTTAAATAATAATTTTTATGATTATTATTTTTGTAGCAAATTGACTGATTCTGTGATATTTCGTTTCAGCAGTCATAAAAATTACTATTTGAAAAAGTAAAATTTGCTAAAAAAATCAGAAAAATTATTATTTAAAAAGTACAATTTGCTATGACAGTCATAAAAATTACGATTTAGAAAAGTAAAAATCCCACATGACAAGTGCGTCCCAGCACTACTGTGAAAATGCTAAGTTTTCTTATAAAAAAAAGTAAAGTTTACTAATAAATTTTTCTCCGTATAAAAATTATTTATTGGAGGAACCCGCGCAAAAAAAAATTTGTGGGCCATATATTGCCCACAGTGTTGCACAAGTATGGCCAATATATGGGCCATTGCAAGCCACATTAGAGCAATATATATGGGAGATACTCGGCTCCGGCGCCTAAGCCGAATTCGGGCTGGAATCGGGCCATAGTATTCCCACCGGTATCCCATATAGTTCCCATATTAGTCCCATATTTATTTTCATGTGAACCATTAACAAAAATAAATAAATAAATAAATAAATAAGCGTAAAAAATAATCCTATTGTGCATGTACTGTGACTGTAAAATAAAAAAAAAATTCTTTGAGTGGATTCGAACCTCGGACCTTTGAATTACTAAACCTGCTCGCTATCGACTGAGCTATTTATTGGGTATATACAAATAAGTTTCCGCCGTTTTCAAGAGATGGCTCCACCAACAAGATTACTTTGAAATCGTCAGATGTAAAATGTCACATAGAAAGTTTGGACACCTGGTAACAACATAACCTTAAAATACTATTGACTTTGTGTTGGCAGTATACATTTTTTTTGTTCGAAAATGTCGAGTTTTGTACCGAGTAAGCGTCATTTGCGGGAAGTTTTGATTTATTTATTTCATTTAAAGAAATCTGCTGCTGAGGCGCATCGGTCGCTTGTAGAAGTTTACGATGATGCTGCTTTAAGTGAGAGAAGTTGTCGTGAGTGGTTTTAAAAGTTTAAAAACGGCGAGTTTGACGTGGAAGATAAAGAAAGCGAAGGAAGGCCAGTCAAGTTTGAAGACGCTGAGTTAGAGCTTGGAAGTGACTCAACAAGCGATTTCACACCGTCTCAAGACCATTGGTATGGTACAAAAGCAAGGAAATTGGGTTCCGCATGAACTGAAATCCAGAGACGTCGACCGCCGTCTTTTCACGTGCGAACAACTTTTCCAAAGACAAAGTCGAAATGGTTTTTTGCATCGAATAGTGACGGCGGATGAAAAGTGGATCTACTACGACAACCCAAAACGTAGGAAATCATGGGGTAAGCCCGGCCATGTACCAACTTCAACGGTCAAACCGAATATTTATGGCAAAAAGTTAATGTTGTGCATTTGGTGGGATCAGCTCGGAGCAATCTATTACGAGCTACTCCAGCCTAACGAAACTATCACTGGAGAACGTTATTAACAGCAACTGTTGCAATTGAGCACAGAATTGAAGTTTAAATGCCCCCAATATGCCAAAAGACATGACAAAGTGATTTTTCAGCACGACAACGCTCGGCCACATGTTGCAAAAGTCGTCAAGGATACTTTGGAAGCTTTACAATGGGATGTCTTACCCCACCCGCTGTATTCACCAGACATTGCTCCTTCGAACTACCACTTGTTCCGGTCGATGGCTCACGCCCTGGTCAAGCAGCACTTCACTTCTTATGAAGAAGCCAAAAATTGGGTCGATTCATGGGTAGCCTCAAAAGATGGAGAGTTTTTTCGACGTGGCATCCGAATGCTGCCAGAAAGATGGCAAAAAGTAGTAGCCAATGGCGGACAATATTTTAAATAAAATGTAACGTATATTTTTTTTTACAATACGAGGGTCATTTGATAAGTACCTAGCCTACAAATGAAAACACCAAAATTTTACAAAAAATAAAATTTATTTTTCAATGTAGTCTCCTTTTAGTTGAATACACTTGGTCCAGCGGTGTTCCAATTTTTTTAACCCCGTTGAAAAAAATGTTTTCTCTTGGTTTGCAAAATAGGCCTCCGTGGCGGCGATTATTTCGTTACTGGAGTGGAATCTCTTCCCGGCGAGCGAATTTTTTAGGTTCGGAAACAAAAAAAAGTCGCACGGAGCCAAATCTGGAGAATACGGTGGATGGGGCAGCAGTTCGTAGCGTAATTCGACCAATTTAGCCGTGGCGAGTGCAGAAGTGTGAGCCGGTGCATTGTCGTGGTGGAAAAGCACTTTCTTTTTAGACAAATGGGGCCGTTTTTCTTCTAACACGGCGTCAAATCGGCGAGTATCTCCCATATATTGCTCTAATGTGGCTTGCAATGGCCCATGTATTGCCCATACTTGTCTAACACTGTGGGCAATATATGGCCCACAATTTTTTTTTTTGGGCGGGAAATTTAATAGTTACTACAGTTTAAGTAAAGAACTGTTAGGATTGTCTAAGAAGAATGGTAACGGTGATAAAAAGAAAATTATTGAATAATAAGCCACTCATGACATTGATTAATCGAATCTTCTGTCTACGGTCAATTTAGTCTTCATCAAATCTTGTCGATCTCTATTCCGATGCGGTCATCGATAGCGAGCGTCAAGTCCGGAATACCCCCAAGGCCATCTCCGCTGTACAAACAAGTGCGGACGAGCGCCTCTAAACCGCCGCTCTTGCGGTGGTGTTTTGAGCTCGAGGTGCGTTCGAACCCGACGGTTGAGCCGGGACTGTACAGTAGGAAGCAAGTATTACGAGAGAGAGAGAGAGAGAGAGAGAGAGAGAGAGAGAGAGAGAGAGAGAGAGAGAGAGAGAGAGAGAGAGAGCGGGCTCGGTGCAATGTATAGAGTGCGGCACGGGGAGTCTACACACGGAATACCGACAGCAAAACCGCAAACACGCGGCTTGGCGCAGCCAAACTCCCGATCCCCCCCTCTCTCTCTCTCTCACTCGAGCTAACCGCCTTCCTTCCGAAAACCAAAACAAACATCACGCTGGCTGCGAGGCGTGAGTAGAGGTTATATACTTCAATGACGAGCGCGCCTCCGCGATAACTCAAAAGTCAAGTAGTTGTATACCTAAGGATTTCCGACCTTCTTTGTACTTCGTGCAAAGATAACCAATATTTATCTATGTATATTTGCGTAGAAATTCCGAGAAAAAAAAGTTTTGACAATATCTTAAGGGGGTGTTGTACTCATGTACTCTGTTTTACCGATAGAACACGGTAAATTCTATATTATTAAAATAAATATATCGAAGTACGTCTTATAAGGAGATAATTGCCCTGCGCAACGTAATAATCTACCATCCTACGCAGTGTTGAGCCCAAATATCAACGGCACCCTAACAAATTTTTCGAACGAAATTTCGGTTATTTTTGTTGGAAAAATTTTTTAGGGTGCCGTTGATATTTGGGCTCAAAACTGCGTAGGATGGTAGATTATTACGTTGCGCAGGGCAACTATCTCCTTATAAGGCGAAATTCGATATATTTATTTTGATAATATATAATTCACCGTGTTCCGTCGATAAAACAGAGTATATGAGTACAACACCCTCTTAAGTTTATGTTAATTTAATTGATTCGGCCACATGTACATTTTCTCAGCTATACTTTCTGGGGAAGCTTAATTAAACCTCTGTAAGTAACTAAAAATGTAAAAAATATGTCTTGCAAATTATTTCAAAATTTTCCGAACCTTTTTCACTTGTTTATAAAGGTATTAATCTGAAAGCTGGCCGTATTAGATAGCCAGTTTTTTCATTTAGCTCTTATAGCTAGGCTAATTTTAAATAATGAATTGTAGTGTAGAAAATGTTTGTAAATTTTTTTTAAAGTTAACTGTAATAAAAATAAAATAATATTTTTGGATTAAATTGACCGATTTAGGTACATACGACCAAGTGTATATATAATAGTCGAAAAGCTATATATATATATACTTTTAGTTTTTCACTTCCTGTGAGCCGATATTACTTTTGGTGCGTTCTCAATTATTTTCTTGGTAGAAACGTTCTTGCAAAAACAGAGAACATTTTCGACTTTTAAGTAGGCTATTGATAAATATAACTTTATGCTGTAATAGCATCATTATTAACCGAATATCATCAAACAAAAGATTCCATGTGAAATCCTGTTTAGTATCAGGAGCGAAATCTCCGACGATGTTCAAAAATATGCAAAATAAGAGACATGTAAGCCCAGCAAAGTATAACTATTTCGCCTGCGATGTAGACGATATAATTTGGCCAATTGAACAAATGGCGAAATAATACTTTATGCGCATAAACTTACTATACGCGTCAGCAGAATGTATTAATAGAATTTAAATTAATAAACATAATTGCATAAGTCTTTCATTAAAAAAAGTTCTTTCTCCCAGTCAGGAAGCATAACAAACAACGCAAATAATGTTTGCTGATAAAACGTTCTTAAGGAAAATATTCAAGGCAGACGTGCCTACGCTAGAAGGAGAATCCCGTTCGTTAAACGACTCTTAAGCATCTCAAAAAGACCCCCACCTCCCGTCCATCCGAAGTAGAAAACATCCAGGAGCCTGGTCTTCTCACTTCTCGAGCTCCTCAAAAAATGTCCCCTTCCATCAGCTTCCAGTGGCTTTTTAAAAGCGTTTTTACGGTTAGGAGATTTGATTCAGCCTTCCCCCATACCTCTTGTCCTCCCGGCTTCCCTCCCTCTCTTTCAACGTTCCAGCCGCGGCGCGCACGCGCTCGCGCTTGGAGTATAAGTAGCAGGCTTTAGTGGCACTTACCATCGCAAACATTATTTTATCATTTTAATGGCTCGCGCGCGCCGTGCCAAACAACCGCCGTGGTAGAAAAAAACGGGAGGGGGGAGCGCGCGCGACTCTTGCGGCACGGGGGAGTAGAATGGAGAGTAATTCCGTATAGCCGCTAAGTTTCCGCACTCGAACTCCCACCCTTCTCTTTCTCAACCGCTTTTACCGTCGCTTTCCTCTTGTGTCCCGCGCTTTGCGTACGTGTCCCACCCCTAATATACAAACAGCTAATTCTGCCCATAACGCCCAATTTCATTTGTATCTGTAATCTCGTTAAAGCCAGTTATTCGGAATTTTTCTGCTTTGCTGCTATTGCAAACGTTCCTCATTCATAATCATTTACATGGCAAATAGAATTTTTATACCTTACAACAATAATAAAACATCAACTACGTACAGCATATTGCAGTTAATGATCAATTGTGTACCTCCCAGTCTTCAAACCTGTAATAAAGTAATTAATTAAATAATTTAAAATCCTTCATTTAATAATAACACAGGCCCACAAAAAGAAAAAATCGCTGCCAATTCATTGGCATTCTTTAATTAATTTTTAATGCTAAAATTTAAAATGATTACATCAATTTATTACACAATTCTAATTACATTCATTTAATTAAGATTAAAAAGTATTGGTTTTTAAAATATATGTATAAAATAGTCACGCCTATCCGTGGCATAACTGCGGATTTATGTCACCCAGTGCTATAAAAGTTAATGAATCGCTGATATACTTTTAAAACCAACAACGTCAGGAGAGTGCACGAAACGCGCTCGAAACTCGCTTGTTGTATACCGACAAAACAAGCAAGCGCGTTGTTCCATGACCTGTGAGTCTTCGTGTCTCTGCTGCGTGCGTCTAACCCTTTTACAGCTTTACTGGACATTTTCGTCGCTTTCCGTTGGATTAAAGTATACGTTAATCCTATAGGTATGAGTGCTCTCTCACATAAGTACCTATGTATTAATAAAAGTCAAACTAGCGTTAATTGGCGCGCGTAGCGTTGTTCGCTATGTTCGTCTTTTTATCAAAAATTCGATATTCGATTGCTTACATGATCGATAAAACGATAGTTCTCGAGATAGTTCTCGAATAGGATTTTTATATAAAGGATACAGCTTTTAAGTAATATTTATTAATCCTTAACGAACCATTCCTTATTGGCTGTACTTCGATATTAATCACGTTTTCTTTTTTATAAATGGAAACACGAAATTTATAAACAATTTTGTGTGTGGTATATGTGTGAAATTTCATCAAGAATCATCATTTATTATACAGAATATTGTACCATAATGATTGTGAGGCAATAGGAATGTAGAAAAGGGGTTCTTATATAGATGGTATAGTGCATGTGTGTTAGTTGCGCTTCGGGTAGGTAGGTTTTTTTTTATTATTAATATCTTAACATAGTAATTATGTGTTGGTATAATGTCAGTGGCAGCTAATAAAGAATTTCAAAAATAAGAAAAAATGTGTAATTTTTGTAAATATTAATAAAGTTGTAAGTCTTTGAAAAAAGATGTAGAATGAATAAACCTATTTTATATTTTAAATATATACTATACATATAGGAGCGATAAATTAATATGGAGGCCAATTAATACGTGCCAATAAATTGGCAGTAGTTTTTCTTTACTATCACAAAGCTTCCTCTAGGAGGAAGCAATTAAAGTACCCGAAAGGAGTATCTGCAATAAGAGAGGCATTGTTTAAACATGGGCCTTACATGGGTGAATATATGGATGATATGTGTTACAGACTGGATGACTATATTTCATGTATTGTGCTCTCCTTTAGCATTGTTTCACCCCGTAAAGGAGTGTTTACACGGAAAAAAAATTTAAGCTACAGGGACAGAAAACTATATGTGTTCACGCAGCACAGCTACTGGTGCTGTTTCGGCACCAACCTTGTGCCGCGTCAGGCTGCGATTCAGTGAATCGCGGCATTTGTTATTGCCTTTCGAGTACGCTCGAATATATATACACACACACGACCTTCGAGCGTGCTCGAAAGGCAATAACAAATGCCGCAGTTCACTGAATCGCAGCCTGACGCGGCACAAGGTTGGTGCCGAAACAGCACCAGTAGCTGTGCTGCGTGAACACGTTTAGTTATCTGTCCCTGCAGCTCAAATTTTTTTTCCGAGTATATTAGGTGGCGTGCGTCGTATACAGTGTATCGAGAAAAAAATGTTGTCGAACATTAATTAATCTATGTAATCACAGATTAAACAGAACCGTATTCTGTTGGTGGATTCACCATCTGTGGTTACATAGATTAATATTTTCGTCAACAATTTTTTTTTTACTCGATATACTGTATTCGCCCTGAGTACGGTAATCTCGCCATCTGACGAAGTACATTTTGTGCGGTATTTTAACACAGCAGCTTATGGGGAATTCATAAAAATATAAAATAAATACTAAAATAACTATGTTTTCTTGCATCCTTTTTGTCAGTATAAAGATAAACAAGTAAATAATGTTTTTGATTAAAAATAGACAGTGTTATATTGTTTTACATTAAAATAAAGTCTTCTTTCGTATTTATTATGAGGTTACGCTGCAGACATGCATTCATATGGGCAAATCCATAATACTTTTAACTATTGTGAAAAATTTTTTTTTGAAACTATTTATTCCTGCTATTAGCATGGCCTGCGAAGCACATAAACGAAACTGCGGGTGTAAAATCTTCAATGTACCTTATGTGCTTCGCAGTTCTAATTCTTGTATACTAATAGCAGTAATAATAGTACATTGTGCAACAAGGGGAGAAAATAAGATATTTCTAGCGAGGGTGAGGGGTTCTACACAAGTCGGAATCGAAGGCGTCGAAGGCGCCCGAACAGAGACGAGTGCTGAAAACACCTCACCCGAGTCTGAAATAGCTTTTCTTCCCGTGTTACACACCGTATTTTTTTTAACGAAGGCATGATAGGGTCTTTTTTACGTGTGTGAGACGGAGAGAGGATCGAGCATTTCGAGTTGTACACAACGCATTTGGAAATCAAAATAATTTGAAATGTATACACAATTAACTATACCACCCTAAAGGGAGGTAGAAATATTCATTTCTCACCTATTTTAGGGTAGAAATGAATATTTCTCACCAGTTTTTCACTTCTCACCTATTTTTGGGTAGAAATGGATATGTCTTACCACTTTCACAAAATACGCTCGAAATGCAAAATTTTCTCTCCTATTTTCACACGTGAAAACGGCCTTATTTCATGCCTGAGTTGAGAAAATAATTTGAAAAAACTAGCAAAATTCAAACTCGCGAACTATTTTATTTTCAGATTCTGCACACTATTTTTCACTCTAATTTAGTTTTAATTAGTTTAAATGATAAAATAATTAAATAGTTTTCTTAAGCAAAAAATCAAATGTTTTTATTCTATTTTAATTATTTAGTAGTTCTATAAATACGTGAGTTTCAAAATTCAAATCTAGCATATTTTCAATCTAAAAAATTCAAATATTTGAGCTTTTTTCAAATAACTAATTAGGTCGAGTATTTAAATGAACCACTACTTCCGGCCATCATTTTTTAAAAAGAGAAATATTTCACAATATTTAAAAGTACTATAATTTGCCCATAGCATTCTTTATGATGTTAACTATGTAGTCACTTCGTTATTGTGTGGATTTACTTCTTAAATTACTGTATAACAAGATACACATTTTTCGAAGTTATGTTTCAGAAGTGCCCATAGCGAAAACTTTGTCCCACTTTAGCTGCCTCTTAATTCCCATATCACAGAAATGTGACACATTTAAAAGTATAGTCCCACTATTGGGTTCGAACGGGCATCCCACTACTGGTTCCAAAGAAGTTACTGTGTCCCACTACACCAGTCGATAGTTATTTTCTTTTAATGCGATTATTTTAATATATCAGGAACGAAAGAAGATATTTTTTCTTAAAATAAACATTGAGACGCGAGCTACCTGCTAAAGTATTTAGTTCTTATATATTATGCTTAGTTTTGGTAATAGAAAATATTATAAAAAAAGTATGGTCAAAACTGTCCTAGTACTAGATACTCTACCTATATAGGTGTACATGACTGCCTCACAAAAGTTCTCATTTTGACCACCCCTAGCTCATCAGCAGTTTCGCCTATCTCCTTTAATATTTTTAGATATCTGACGTATAGAATTTTTGAGTATTAAAAGTTTAAGAATCTTTTTTATCAATTTTAAGAACAGTAGTCATCTCTAAGCACACTTCGCACGCCGTAATATTAGCAAAACTTCGCGCCACTTTTGTTTTTATAACCTAGCAATCCATTACTCCCACTAACCAAATCACGAATAAATTGATATCATAACAAATAGGCTCATTTTTTACGATAGGAAAATAACGTAGACTACCTGCCCCTTTAAACCCCATTTCAGATAATCTTTGTATGATTTTTTTTCCTGCGACATGCAAATCAATGTCAATTGGGAAACATAATTAATAAATTTTGATGAATCAAGAACTACATAAGTTTCAAAATTCCGAACATTTATACCGCGGAGAAAAAAATTGTTGAAAAATGGGCCTCTGTAATTAATTTAGATATTCGACAAGATTAATTTGGTATGTTTAAATACACTTAACAAATCTGGGGAACCATGAGCAGCATTTTCATTGAAATACAGACGATGTTTAAATTTTTTCACTAAAAAACTTTCTACGCGAATCCAGAAAGGACTTTGAATAAAGCCGCAGGATGGAGGGGGCGTTTGCCACGGTGACCCTCCGGCGCATTTCTCGTAGCGGCAGCTCCTTGTATATGAGATTACGCTTGTTATGACAGTTTCCGCCTGATGACGGAGGCGTTCTTATCCATTCTTCGCCTTCGTCTTCCCTTCTCCGTCGGGTGCTTCTTCTTCGGTAGCGCCTTGACTTCGTTAAGGCTGCGGCAGCCAACCGCTTTAATTCACCGGCTCGAATTTTCTCGCGTCCCCAGTCGCCCTTTACCCGATCTATCTTCTATCCGATTTTCATGCCTCTCGTTTGCTCGTTTTTCTCTCTTTCTCCCTTTCCTACCGACCCCACCTTTTTACTCGCTCGCTACCCCACACCTCCGCAAGTCTTTGCTACAGCGCTTCAGCCACTTCTCGATAGAAGTTCCGACTTCCTGTTTGCTAATGGCAAGATAAGTTATTTTTCGACGACTCCGCAGCTTACGACTATTCCTCCGTTCCTTTCTCTCTGTCCGTCCCTGTTTCTCTTGCAAAAGCACGGCGAAGAACGAAAAAAGGGAATAAGAATCGCAGCTCGAGTTTTTTTCCATGTTTACATCCATGGTTCGCGGCGGCAAAAAGCGACAGATTGAATTGCGGTGCTTTCGCCAGAGTTCGCCCGATTCGATTGCGGAGTTATATACGTGTATTATATAACTACAGTGGGAGTTTCCCTCGTGAAAGCGCGAAAACTTTGCCACTGTCTTGAAAACGATGAACTTCAAATTTTACTCTTTTCCACTACTTTTAGTTTTCAAATTCAAGTATATCACGTTAATTTTTCTATAATTAATGATATTGACATTCAAGTTGAAAGCAATTAATATTGACAAATATTTCATTGACTTTTCCCTCTTAGAAATTGTTTATCGGAAATGACTAGGAAAATAATAAATAGCTAGTAAAAATAGCTAATTTCTGGGTAGTGATGAAACGATTTTTCCGGTCATATTCTCTATTTAATGAAGATAACACAACCTTAAAATGTTGGTACCAAAATTTTTTCTGTAATCTGATCATGTATTTAAAGCCAAATGTTAAAAAAAGTTAGCTAACCAAAACGTAAACACAAATTGTTGGTATTTAATTCGTTTATAGTACTCTTTCAGGGTATACAAACGAAAACAATGATTTTTCCGTTTGATTCTGTCTCTCTCACTCCTCGCCATAATAGCAAGCCTCTTATTAGCCATTTCCTACCTAAAAAAACTGGCCAACTTTTATATCTTTTAAGGCGGTCTTACACCTAAAAATTTTGAAAAAATCAATTTTTTTTTATTGAATTTTTTAATTATATATGTTATTCTAAATCTAAAAAATCTGGTTTGAATAAAAAATTTTAAAAATTCAAAATGATATCGTTAAAAGATCTTTAAAATAACGAAAACATTAATTTTCCTTTTTTTGACCTTATATATATATAGGCATGGTGTGGTTTGTGCACATAAGAATTATGCACATATTTATTGTGCACACTTTAGCATTGGAGTATACACATAGATATAGATATACACCAATGCTAAAGTGTGCACAATAAATATGTGCATAATTCTTATGTGCACAAACCACACCATGCCTCTATATATATATATATATATATATATATATATATATATATATATATATATATATATATATATATATATATATATATATATATATAGGCATGGTGTGGTTTGTGCACATAAGAATTATGCACATATTTATTGTGCACACTTTAGCATTGGTGTATATCTATATCTATGTGTATACTCCAATGCTAAAGTGTGCACAATAAATATGTGCATAATTCTTATGTGCACAAACCACACCATGCCTATATATATATAAGGTCAAAAAAAGGAAAATTAATGTTTTCGTTATTTTAAAGATCTTTTAACGATATCATTTTGAATTTTTAAAATTTTTTATTCAAACCAGATTTTTTAGATTTAGAATAACATATATAATTAAAAAATTCAATAAAAAAAAATTGATTTTTTCAAAATTTTTAGGTGTAAGACCGCCTTAAAAGATATAAAAGTTGGCCAGTTTTTTTAGGTAGGAAATGGCTAATAAGAGGCTTGTTATTATGGCGAGAGTGAGAGACAGAATCAAACGGAAAAATCATTGTTTCGTTTGTATACCCTGAAAGAGTACTATAAACGAATTAAATACCAACAATTTGTGTTTACGTTTTGTTAGCTAACTTTTTTTAACATTTGGCTTTAAATACATGATCAGATTACAGAAAAAATTTGGTACCAACATTTTAAGGTTGTGTTATCTTCATTAAATAGAGAATATGACCGGAAAAATCGTTTCATCACTACCCAGAAATTAGCTATTTTTACTAGCTATTTATTATTTTCCTAGTCATTTCCGATATATATATATATATATATATATATATATATCGGAAATGACTAGGAAAATAATAAATAGCTAGTAAAAATAGCTAATTTCTAGGTAGTGATGAAACGATTTTTCCGGTCATATTCTCTATTTAATGAAGATAACACAACCTTAAAATGTTGGTACCAAATTTTTTCTGTAATCTGATCATGTATTTAAAGCCAAATGTTAAAAAAAGTTAGCTAACCAAAACGTAAACACAAATTGTTGGTATTTAATTCGTTTATAGTACTCTTTCAGGGTATACAAACGAAAACAATGATTTTTCCGTTTGATTCTGTCTCTCTCACTCCTCGCCATAATACCAATATATATATATATATATATATATATATATATATATATATATATATATTATATATATATATATATATATATATATATATATATATATATAGGAACACGTTTACTTGTATGTGTTTTAAAATATTAAAAAACTTTATTTAAGACTTATTAGTATAAGAATTGTAAAAAGAATAATTAAATTTACATACAGACCTAGGGTTTATTATAAAAATAATATCAATCATATTCTGGAATTTAAAATACAGTGGAATCGTCTTTTGAGTTGTGACAATTTTGCACTTCTGTTCTAGTAAAGTGACCATTCCGTTACCAAAATTTGACAGTAAGTTACTATATTATTAATACTCACTTTTCTATACCATGGAATAAAACTATAATACCATAGTGTCAACAGAGTTGCACAGCTGACCACTCAAAATCTCAAATAAGCCAAGATACATGACCATGTGATTTCAACAGTTTGTTTTGCAGAGTTTTTGCTTTCTTATGAAGAAAGATTTTTTTCATAGTGCTTGGTTATTTGAATTCATAAGTGAATTTAGGACTAAAAATGTAATGTATTGTGTATGTGAAGATATCTGTCTGAAAACTGTAAGTGTAATTATAATACAAGCGTACAGTGACAGTTTCAGTTTCATCGTACAGTTTCAGTTCAATGCTGTATGTAAATTAATACTGAAAAACATGTGCATTGGCAAGATTTAATTAAGTATTTTAAAGGAAAGGCAGTAAAAATTTTCAGCGGATGAAAATAAATACATCTTCTTTCTAAGAAAGATGAAAGTGAGATAATTAAGTCTAACTCACTATAGGATTTATAATTCAATTCAAAAGATTTGTGAATTGTAATAAGTGTCCAGATGTATCGGTATACTTAAAAGCAACAAAGCCCCCTCACACAAGTATACAGGCTTAAATTCAAGATATATTTTATGTTCAAGATGTGTAATCAAGGGAAAATTTAAAAAATGGGCTTAACGGCTTTTATGTACTACTGTACTTATGTCTATAAAAGTGATGGCTTCTTAAGTTTCGAGTTAGATGAGTAGGATTTCATATTTCATAAGACCTGGTGCATATTTTACAGTTATCTTAGTATTATAAATAATAATCTAACTCAGAGTACAATGTGTTAAAAAGTGATTCAACAGTGGATAAATCAAAAGTACAAAAGAAGGGCAGATTGAGTAGTAGTTTTTAATGGAACGAATGCTGCTGACTTAGCAGTATCCATGCAAGATGCCAGAGCTTCTGTTGTAACCATTTTATATGGGAGAACAGATTAGTTATTTTCGATACAAGTGCGAAAAAGTGATTTTATCCTCGTGTGGACGTTTGCGCCCGAGCGAAGCGAGGGTGAAAAGGCCACACGAGGATAAAATCACTTTCTCACTCGTGTATCGAACACTATTTTTTTATACGACGTGTGCAAAGCTCGATTTTGCGAGCACGGTTTTGGCCGAGCGTGCGCAAAGTGGACGCTTTGCGCACGGAGTGTGAAAAAAGAGATATACAGGAAAGTGAGTTTCAAGAAGGAAAAGAATGGGGATCAAATGGCTGATTATTTTTGGAGTTTCATCGTATTTTTCTTTGCAGGCTTATTTCTCAAAATGTCATTTTCTAAAGTTTGGCGTTATTTTTTAAAAAAGCTAGTTCATGGATTTGCATGGGAGAAGGCCTGAATTACTTGAAATGCATTGAACTATGGCAAGAAGAGTTGGAAATATTAAAAAAAAAATTTTTAAATAATCTTAAAATGTTAAAAACCACTTTTAATTACTTAATTTTAAGAATTTTTGTGATTTTTTATGATTTTTAGCATTTTAAGATGATTGAAAAATTTGTTTTCAATATTTCCAACTCTTCTTGCTATAGTTTGATAAATTTCAAGTAATTCAGGCCCCCATGCAAATCCATGAACTAGCTTTTTTTAAAAAATGACGCCAAATGAAAAAAATTGAAAATGCTATATCTCTGAGTAAAATTGGTCTACAGATTAAGTCTTGGGCCATTTTGTCAGAAATAGAGTATATTTATAGGATATATACTTTATATTGTTTAAACAACATTTTTCTCTTTTTTATAGCTGATTTTGGCCTCAGAAGCCACTAGGTGTAAGACTGCCTTAAATACTCATAAATAAGCTAATATAAACTTGTGAAAAACCTTATTCTATTATTCTGTCTATTAAAAAATGGCGAATATGATCGGAAAAATCGTTTCATCGATGGATAGAAATGGCCAAGAAAAGTGTCTAGTTTTTGACGATTATTGCGAAAACCAGCTATTTATTAGGTAAATAATGGAATCGATTTCCACCAGGGTGTTTATGTACATACAGTTTTGGTCAATCAATGTTAGGAAATATAATTTCACTCTTAATAAACGGAAGTTCATCCGCTCAATTGAAATAAATAAAAATATTGAATTTAAATAAATTTTAATATCTTACTTAAATAAAATACTTTTCAATACTTCTTTAAAGTTTGTATCTTTATGTATCGACATTGTCCAGAATTATGTTCTTCCTTTTGTTCCAGTAAAATTTTGTATGAAATAACATTTTTTTTTTTAATTTGAAGAAATTTTTAATTAAAGTTCTTTTAATCCGTTTAGTTGAAAAGAGCACTTTTGGAAAAAGCTGTCATCAATCATTTTTAAAAATTAAATTTTGATAGATGCGAAATTGCGAAGGTACTATAATATTGTTAAAAAACTGATTTAAATTAAAAAAAATGTCCGTTGACTAAAAATATTTGATGGATTTACGATAAAAGCTTTAAATAAATTGCAACACTGTATCGAAATACTGGGATGATCCATTTAAATTAAAAAAATCTATTTAAATCCTATGTAGTCATAGATCTACTAAATAATTTATAACATTTTTAATACCCCATTCTTTACTTTACTTTCTATCTGTCTGATAAACGTTCAATTACAGTGTACGAAACTGTAATGAAAGTGCACTTCGCTGCGATGTCTTCAACATGAGTCATTGGCATGTTCTGTGAGATTTACACACAAAATTATGACAAATACATTACCTTTTACGGGTGATTGCTGTTTCTCAGACCATTATGAGTTTATCAATTAATTGAATTTTATTAGTTAACTGAGTAATTTATTATATTCGTCTTAGATTAATTTCCTTTGTCTGGGATATGCAGAGAGACCCCGAGTTGGTTTTCGTAAAAACCGCGCGAGAAAGAAAGACAGATCTCGTACTGGTGTTCACGTTCGCACGACGATATCCATCATCCGGCCGATGGCAGATTTTTAATAAAACTCAGCCGGGAGCTTTCTTGCCGGCGCGCACTACCCCCCGTTCCTTTCCACCCCTCGGACGCCGAATTATTATCTGCGCCCTCGCGCGTCCCGCTGATTTGTCTTGCAAATGCGAGAGCAGTGTCAGCCTGCCTCAATCGAGCAGAGAATGATCGAGATTAATACACCTGCCGTGCGCTTGAGCTCACACCTACCTTACGACTTTTCCTCATATTACTTCTCCCTCCTTGCTCGTTTAACAAAATAACTTTTTTCATTAATGCATAATTTTCATTACAATATTTATCTTCGGATTTGCAGAACTGGCGGAAGTTAAGTGAACCATATATTTTATTAGGCCTCTTACAACATTCCACGTGACTCAGAAATGCCATTCCATTTCAAAAAGCTAATAAAATAATAAAGGATCATATAAGATGCTCGCAAAAAATTGATAAATTTTGAATAAATTTTTTTGTACAAAATTGGTTGCGTTTCGAATCTTAAAGTGTTGAATAACGAAGAATGCTATCTACTACTGACCAACATATTGTAACCTGGAATTTTTACAGAAAATGTCGCAAAACTACAATACCACTCATAAAAGACTATGAAAGCACAGCGACAGCAGTAATTCCGTCAACTCGCAGTAATTTATAGGAAAGACAGGAGACATAAAGTTGGACTGTAAGTACGAGCGCATATCTCGGAAAAGCACTTTTATCAATATAATCGGTAATTCGAGCAGGCAGGAGGATAAACGAGATGCGAACGTAAGGAGGGGAGAAGAATAATAACAGAGCAACTATAAGCAAGTGTCCGCCGGAGCGAGCTAGCCTTTCTTTACCTCTTTACTCGCATTACACAGAATCTCGAGTCAACGTGTGCACAAAAGAAAGAGAGACAGAGAGAAGAGGAACGGGGAAAATGTTTAAACGCGTGTTCCGGAAGAGACGACACTCATTTTCCCGGCCGTTGACTCCGGACGCCGGGGGTTCCGCACCTTGCCTTAAGTCTCACCTATAAATATGCACGTCACTCTGGTTTCCTCCGCGGTGGCGCTTCCTCCACGCGAGAGCCCTTTGCGGATCGGTCCCACTGCGCCCTTGTCCTATGCAGGTTTCTCTCTCTCTCTCTCTCTCTCTCACACACTCTCACTCACTCACTCACTCGCTGTCTGCTAGCCTCAATCTTCACGGACTACGCTCGCTATCTGCATCAGATGAGATTGTCGCAGACGTGCTTCTCGTGGAATTTTAGTGTTGCAAAGCCCCGACGAATGCATGATTGAACTGATAGAAAACTTACAATGCAAACTTTAAAATCTCTTTTCTACATTGCTACACAATCTTTTCATATTATAATCAGAACTACTTTCGCTACCTATATACTACAATAAATAAATATTACAATATATTGATAAATGAATATATTGTTTGCACATACACACACACACACACACACACACACACACACACACACACACACACACACACACACACACGCACGCACACACACACACACGCGCGCGCATGCACACGCACGCACACACACACGGACACGGACACAGACACGGACACACGGACACGGACACACACACGGACACACACGGACACACACACACACACGGACATACGGACATTTTCTCAAATCTGTTCATTTTGATTCTAGCGAGCACAAATAACATTTCTGACTTTTCTGTTATACCATGCAGATGGTAACAACCAATATTGGACGTTTTAGTCATCTGCATTAACATTTTATTAATGTTTATTAACTTTTCATTTCTGTAGAATTTTCCTGTGAGTAATAACTTTGTAGACATTTCTTACAGGTATTTCTGAAAGATTTCGTGTAGATATGAGGAAATCCAGAATTTATTTGAACTTTTCTCCTCCCCAAAATCGGTCAAAATTGTTTTTGAAGCATACCTTCCAGACGGGGTTTTTCTTCTTTCTTATGTCACAAAATATGCGGAGGAAATCGTGCACAAGTAAAAACGTCTTTGTCTCACATTTTTTTTTCAAAATTGAAATTTTTAAAGAAAATGGCAAAAAATCCCTTGTCTTCATAAAAATACACAAATCGCAGGAACCGGCAGCCCCGACTTTGAGAGCATTTTTATTATGCCTTTTTGACGTTCAACTTCAAACCCTTATAAATTTTGAAGGAATCGACATTTTTTAATTTTCAAAGAAAGGAAATAAAAGCTCTTTCTTCCTAGTTTCAATTTTTTTTTTAAACTGTGAGTAGATCGTTTCTGGGCTAAATGGCTGAGGTTTAAAGAAAAGGGCTTTTTTGCTATTTTCTTGAAAATTTTCAACCTTTAAATACAATGTGAGATAAAAGCGTTTTTAATTGTACACTGTTTTCCCCATATATTTTGTGACATAAGAAAGAAGAAAAACCGCGTCCGGAAGGTGTGACTTCAAAAAAATTTTGACCGGTTTTGGGTTCGCGAAAAGTTGAAATAAATTCTGGATTAACTCTTATATCCACAGAAGCTTTCTGCAAACTTTTGTTCTACAGAATTGGCCACTGTAATATGTATATCAATGTGTGTGTGGATGCGTGTGTATAAATAATTTATTAATTAGCTGATTAATCAATGCATAATGCACATGTTAACACTGCAAACACATGGCCAATATTGAATATTGATTCACCATATGAGGGCAACTAATATATGGGATTCTCCATCCTATGCATTGAAATAATATTCTATCGAGCAACATAACGACACATAGACCATTTATAGGAAACTTTTTTGCCCACAGACATGAGCTATATATCGTTCATATTTCCAACAATCGGAAACGAATTCTACATTTTAGCGGCAAGTTAATTAATGAAAAAAATTATTTAAATTACCTGTAAACGAAGATCAAGCTTTATTATGATTTATAAAATTGAGAGTTGTGATCATTTTCCGATACAAAAATTTATATTTTATTATATTCAAAATGATTTACATAGACAAGCAACATCATGATAAAATCTAGCAAAATAAACATGCATTCTAATTTATTCTCGTTAGAAAACAAAGGGTAGTGAGAGAGAGAGAGAGAGAGAGAGAGAGAGAGAGAGAGAGAGAGAGAGAGAGAGAGAGAGAGAGAGAGAGAGAGAGAGAGAGAGACGCAGTAAACAAGATAAGTTCTAAAGCATTCATGAAAAAAGTGAAAAACATATCGAAAAAGAAATTCGTAACTAATGCACTGTAGCTGTACTGACAGTGATGAAGGGAAACTGGCACCGCTAATATACGCTCACTCTCTTTTCGGCACCATGTGCATCGCTATTTCTTTCACCGTGATTTGAGTCCCTTTTTCTATTCTTTTTATGGAGAAAATATTAACTTTTTATTATTTTTAAATTAAGGTCTATCATTCGTATTCGGTGGTATCATTCCTAATAATAGACGGAAAAAACATTTGAATTAAAATTGTAATGTATTGAAATATCTATTATTTCTGGTTCAATGGATGGCGCATAGAATTTTCAATGCCGGATCGAGATTTGATTTTCGTTTTGTAAAAAAAATGCTATAGCCGTGGTATAAAATTAAGCATATTTTATAGCTAACCTGTTAATTAAATGGAAGCATTTTTAGCAAAAATCATAATGCAAAAATAATATAATTCATCTAAAAGTTCTATTATTACTTAAAAAACATATTTTGTGAAGTGTAACTGCCATGATTTATTTCGGATGATTGGTATACATAATTATGAAATACCAGCAATGTTCGTTTATAGCCATAAAGCTAACTGTCAACTAGCTAGCTTTTGGTAACCAGGAAATTCTCGTATTCAATAATGTATTCAAAAACAAAAAAATTTAATTGATTCTAGTTCAATTTAACCAAAATTAATAGCTTACGCAAAAAACAGCATTTATCAATTTGAAAGATTGTCGTTTGTCTATATATAAAGGTAAACATTTAACAGTAACGCTACCGTTGACCCACATTTCAAAACAAACTATTTCACGAGCGAATTCGCGTTTTCATTTTCTCGGGCAATTCCTTCAGCGTACATAAAATTTCACTCTATATGATTAAAAATTGCGTTAAAACGAAAATTCCTTAACGCATTTTCGTTCAAACCAGCAGCCAACTAGGCTCTTCTCTCCTCGCACTGCGAATAAATCTGACTCTGACTCTCTCTCTCTCTCTCTTTTTCTCTGCCGCGGCCTCCGCGCAGACGCGCACTCACGCGCACACCGGCAAAAAAGCTTTTTCGCGTCGCAAATCTCAGATAAGCGCGAAGTCTAAAAGGAAACAGATGATCGAGCAACTCTATAAAGTGGACGTGCGCGTGTAAAATCCTGGATCGGCGGGCAACAAAAAGGTAGCGACAGGCGTGCTAAAGCCAGGAGGGAGGAGCAAGAGGAGCAAGAGAGAAAACAAAAAACGGGAGAAGGGGCCGCGAATTTCGAAAACGCATCCGGCCGATCGGAAGGGGCTCCCGAGGTTTTTAACACTCCGATTGATCGGAACACGATGAAACACTTTTCGGCACTCAGCTGTCCCAGCGGCATTTTCCACGAGCCCTACTCTTTCAGCTGCACTCTGTCTCTCTATCCCCGTGCCGCGGCTAAAGCCAACGAAACCTTCTCTCATTGAACGCGACGTGCGCGTGAAATGTTGCGCTGAACGCGCACTCGCACAGGGCCGCGTCTCCGTTGTGTGCGTTATCGCGCGCCAATGGACTTTGCGTATACGCACGCACAGGGTGCGGCTACCCTTCACGCCTATTCCGAAAGGCCTCTCGGCAATTACCTTCATTTTCAGCGGTAAGCTCGCCCGCGTTATCTATGCGCGCTATCCTGCACGCGCGAGCGCATTCGCCTGTCGCCCTGCACTTCGCTTTGTAATGTTCGCTCGCACTTTCGCACCCCATTACAATGAGAGAGAGAGAGAGAGAGAGAGAGAGAGAGAGAGAGAGAGAGAGAGAGAGACCAGTCCCGATGTTCTGAATTTACCCCAGAAAACTAGTTTCAAGTTATATTTAGCAGGAGGACGCACACGTCCAATTAGAATTTATTGGAATTATTTAATCAGCTTAGAGATTGCTAATGAGAAATTCCTTCATCGAGATAAGTATTCTATAATCGTTCGTCGTGTACCTTTGCTTGTTATTCAGAAGAACAGTTTAAGAAAAGTGTGTGTGTGTGTGTATAGTTTTAGTTCGCTGGGAGTCGTAATTTAACAAGAAAATTACAATTTGAGAAATTACTCCAGTTAGGCTATTATAAGTTGGTTATAATCAACATAGATGCTAATATCCATAGAGTTAATGAGGTTTCAAATAATTGAAAACAAACACTATTGTTTTCATAATGTGCAATTCTATCAGAAAATATGTGATCAATTCTGTTCTTCGTAAAAACGTTAATGTACGTGGGAATGAAATAATAAAGTGTGAAAAAATAGACGAGTGCATCGCGAACTAGTTGTTCGTTTGCTGAGTCGACGGCCTCTCGTTTTCTACGTTGTCCCAACGTCGACGGAAACCTCTGTGGCAAAACACAAAGCAGTAAAAGGAATTATTGGTACTCAAAATTAAAAAATTTTATATTCTTAAATATGAAATTATAAATAATTCAATATAAAAACAATTGTTTTTTACAAATAATTAAATAAATAAAAGACATTTATGGTCGTATTATTATTTTTTTTTTTTGTTAACGTTCCTTCTCATTTTCTTTTAAATCCTTTATTTTTCGCTTTTTTCTGGAAAGAACCATGTCAGTGAGAATAATTATAATAAATGCCACAAACTTTAAAGGACAAAAATGAATGAAATATGATAATGGAACGAATGACCGAAAACCTTTAAACGAAACGAGTATACATAGGAAATGAAGTAGGTTTACTTCAAATATAACTAGCAAGGAGGGGCTCTCCCTCGGATTACGAAAACGTATGATATAACAATTCAATTGTAACAATTCTTTTGTTATTATGAAACTTCCAAAAAGCAAAAAACTATGTCATATCACTTTGTTTAATTCCCTTTGAATGTAGGTTAGTTCTATAATATAAAATTGGACTATATCTCTTTTGTTATTCAGTGAATGTGATCTATGCGTATTAGAGAAATCGATATGCTGGAAATTCACCCAATTTCATACCCATAATTCTGTTCTCTCTCCCGCTCTCTCTTACATTTACCAATGATGGCTGACCAATCAACACACTACATATATATATGAAATTGATTCGTTGCAGCAAAGCGAATCGGTAGAATTGAAATACAAGTTCGACGATGACCAATAAGAGCTCAAAAAAGAACGAAAGAGGGGGAGGAAGGTCTAGGAACAAAGGTATCCAGTTGGTCGTGCATAAAAACTGCAGGGGCCAGCAAAGAAAGAAAGAGAAATCAGAAATACAAACGTAAAAGTTATACTCGCTAGTAGAACAAAGGCAAAGAGTATGAGTTAACAAACCTGTAGAGCAGAGAGAAGGCAAGTGAAAAAGAAATCGGGAAAGGTGCAGGAACAAAGTGTAAAGTCAAGAGAGAGCGAGAGATAGAAAGGAGTACGCAAGGAAAAGAATAACTGCGGGAGGAAAGGTATATCCAAAAGCAGTGTGAGTATGAGAAGAAGAAAGTCGAGGGGTAGAGAGAAATGAAAAAGAAGAAGCGGCGTAAAAGCTCATAAAGGATCAGGAGGGGAGAAGGGCGAAAGTAGTTTGCGGAGAGAGAGAGAGAGAGAGAGGCTGCAAAGTGATAAGGAGTGGAAGAAAGAGGACCAGATACGAGGCTCATTAAACGCGGAATGCTGATTGCGTTAACCTGCAGGCCCAAATCTCCTGTCTGCCTGCACTCTCTCGCTCTCTCTCTTTCTCTCACTTTCCCTCCCCTCCTCTCTCTCTCTCTCGCTCTCTCGCTCTCTCTCTCTCTTTCTCGCTTGCTGGGTTGCCATCGTCGCGCTCTACTGAACGGCCGCTACTGCGCGCAATTCCGCCTCCGGTGTTCCTGAAGCCGAGGGTGAGATTTCTCCTCATTGCCGCTACTACCGCACGTGCGCGGCCACGTTTCTAATCGAGACTGTCTTTCTTGCGATGTTAAACCTCTTTTTTATTGCCCCTTCTAGCTGCATTTAGCCAGGGGCGGCAGCTCTTTCCGCTGACTGTGGCAATAAATGTTTTTCACCGAGTATTTTACTCAATATTTTTCGATCGGAGCTATTTCAATTTAAAATTTGACCTGTAACATGTAGATATTTTTATCAAAGTAACACGGCCGGAAGTGTCGACTTCTGAACATTTGTTCAAATCTATAACTAAATACAAATAGATATTTAATTCAATAGCGTAAAAACCAATACACGATTGTTCAACAATTTTTGCATAAAACTGTTTTTTAGTCCGAGTGCTAGCCATTTGTATTGGTCAATACATTAGCAGAGATACAATATATAGTTGATCGTAAAGCTGATTGTCAGATGCAATTAAGTTTTCAAAGCAGAAAATAAATTGAATTCTCTCGTCTGCGTCGGTGACTTATATATTTATCCCTCCCCAATTATTTCCACAACTGTCCACTTACTTCTCTGTCAGTATTCGAAAATAACTGTCTCCCTTTTCTCATTTTTCCTCGCAAATTAAGCAATTAATCGAATATATTCCAGTCCCCAGCCGTGTCACTCGTTTATTTTGCTCTCCATTCTCTGTAATAGCACCGTCGTCCATTTCTGTGTTTCCCGCATACTGTCCGTCTATTTCAATCTTCTTCTCCCTTTTGCCTATAATCTTCTGCTCTTTTTCACGGTCTTCCCGACTGGGCGCTAATTAGCCGGAGAACTTTTCAATTAAGTCACTCCATCGAACTCATTTCGAGCACTCGTTCTCTTCGCAATACTTTGCGGCCAGCTCCTCAGTTCGGTCTAAAAATCCACGGTTTCTTCGCCGAGCGCTTGATTCGCGCGACCGCGCGATCGAAGCCCCCGGCGGTTATTTGCATTTTCAGCAGGGCGCCCTGCTGAAAATGCAAAGCCAGTCCGCTGGTCATTAAAAACCTTTTAGTTGATCCGCCGCGCCGGAAAAGCAGTGTATGACTCGGTGTGCCGCAAACAGAGCAGAGATGGAAAGCGTTTCAGTGGCGAGCGCGGCGCTACTTCCGGAAACGAATGCGGGCGAAATGTATATGAAATGACGGAGGCCGTGAATAAATATGCCGCAACGCGTGTGAGGGGAGGTATTTGTCGTGCGGTGCAATTTTAAACGCACGGGGCTGGCCGCATGCGCGGCCAACGATCGGATGCGAAGATATATGTTTGAATATTTGTTAGGCTCGCTTGCGTTTTTACCGCTTGTTTACGAGCCGTTTTCACCGATCATTGAATGAAAATGATCAACGGATTACGAAGCTGTGCTCAATGAAAAAAGAAGAATTTGACAAAAATCGTCGGATTGATATAGAGCTTTTATTAACTGTATTATTTTTTTTTCAAACGATTGTATTTATTTCACCTTCTAAAGCACAGAAAAAGCATTTTAATAATAAAAATAAACTTTATTTGAAAACATACTGTAGAAACATGTTTCATCGTGTATATGTTCCAATAATACACTTTTTATATCTGTCTAATATATTACTAATAAACACAATATGAATCGCTCTATATTATAAGAAGATGTTAGACAGTCTCAGTCGCATATTGATCAATTTTACTGTCACAGCACTCAAGCCGCTCTCATCTATCGATTTCAAATTCATAAGAATAAGTTCTTCTCTTATTGTAGACGTACACGAAAGACTCGTTGAAGTCTATCTCTACATAAGGGATGAAAATGGGTAACTGTCAGTTATACAATTATTTAGGAGACAACTTTTTGATTTTTCGTATTTCATCTCCGAATATGTATTTTTTAATCATTCTGGAGTAGAGAGTGTAAAAAGAGTAAATGTTTTGAGTGTGTAAATTCATTCTCTGTTTAAAAAAGTTAATGTAGTTAGAAAAAGCTTGATGTATATTGGGCGGCTTTCTTGATTAGGTGATATGTTTTCTTCACTAGACAGCGCAGGCGGTAGGTCACTTGTCACCTGGCCCCTCTTGTGACATAGCTAAAGATTACCTGATTATCTGATTGTTTGACCGTATGTTGGTATGGATCTATACCGATTAAGTGAACATTGTATTCCAAAAGGACAGACGGCTCCATATCCACTCTTGCTGGATGTCGGGAGTTCTCGATCTCGAACTAGCCTGTGGCCAGTACCTCCACTATCGAAGACATCCAAGGCTTGATTACTTGAGTTTGGGCTATCTAAAATACAGCTTTAGGAGTTGGCAGCTCCTGAGCGCCGTCTGTTTACTCTATGCAGGAGCAACCCCAGGGTTTGCGCCTTTTTTCTCAATGAAGAATGTTCATATTTTCAGAAGTATTCTTGATTGAGAAAAATTAAAGAAAAAAGAGCTTTAAAAACATTAATCATATGGGTGGAGGATTCGAACCTACGACCCTTGGATGGGGAGCCCCGCAATGAACCAAAGCGCTGAATTATTCGAAGCGCTAATCACCGGGATTCAAATATAAAAGTTATTATACCTTTTACATAATGCCGTGGGACTTCATTTTACTTAATACATTATCAATTTAATTTACTTTTTGACAATTTTGATTCTTGTAAGCACATCCAGAAAAACTACTTAAGAGACTCTTGTTATTGGCCGATACATTGCAGCTTCTTATTATCAAAGTTTTTAAGTTTATACCACTTTTTGTTTCTGAAACAGAAAAAATCTTTTACTGAAGTAATTAGTAGCAGTTTTTACTCACGCTTTTGATACAATAAATATGCAGAGGTGAAATATTTTAATAAATGCATGCTTTAAACATTCATGTATGTGTGCTAATGGCCATTTTAATAGGTTAATAAATTTTCATAAAATATATAATGCATAGGCATTCAGAATATTGTTATTGTAATAAAATACATAAGATACTTAAAAAAAACAAAACATAATCGGTTACTGTACTTGTCATTCTACATTTTTCAAAGTTTTAATTAAGGTAATGGGAACACGTCTGGTAAATGTAAATGTAGGTACGACTGATGAGAATTTATTTCGTTAAACGTACGAAAAAATCATAAGGAAAGTAATAGCGGGCAGTACGTGACGTTGAATATGAAAAATTAAAATGGAATTTCAGCAGGTCAGAGCAGGTATATCCGGAAATGGTCAGAATAACTTTTGTTGTCTTTAAGCACTGTGACTTTCGATAATTTTAATTTATTGTTTAAATAATAATTTCCAAAAAATATTTGTGTCATACAATATAACAATATAATAATATAATAATATAATAATATAATGGAAAAAAAATTGTATATATTCAAGTAAATCAGACTTGTTTCAAGTAATATTTGTTTAAAACAAGTAACATTTACCTAAAACAAGTTCTTTTTTCTTGAATATATAAATTTTGTTGTTGAATATAGAATATCTCATCGTTTTGATAATGATTTACAATAATTAGGTTAGAGTAGTAAAAATATATATCGGTATTTATCCCATCCACGGTAAGGTGTACTAAAATAGACAACTTTACTAAAATTTCAATGAAAAATGGGTATTTTTGTCTTCTTGCCACGATGGGGGGTCAGCAGTCAACTAATCGACCAGACGGCAATCAATGCAAGAATCATCGCTATTTAAAAAAAAAAAAAACCGCTGCCAATTCATTGGCACGTAGATACTTCAAACTAATTTATCAATTCCTTTTTTTATACTTTTATAAAATAATTTTTCTTTGCTTAAATAAAACAATCTAGTCTTTAACAGAATGTATATAGTTATAATTTTTCTTCTGCGTCTGAAACAATTTACAATTACACAGGTTTTACCGCCAATTTTTTCCATTAGAAATAAAGTATTTCAAAATTGAAAAGAAAAATATACACGTCTGATTAATTTGTATAACGCGGACCATTGTTAAATTTTAAACATCATTCTACCATCAGAATACGAAAATAGCAGAAGTTCGCGCTTGACAGCGATAATAAATTGTTTTATAAGTGGAAAAATGAAATTTATAAAAAAAATTTGTGTGTGGAATAAACAATATATTTGTGAAATTTTATTAAGAAATATTATCTATTAATTATACAAAATATCACAGTAAAATAATTTGGAGGTAATATTAATTATAAAAAGGGTTTTTATATATCGTGAATTGAATGTGTATTAGTTGCGTTCCAAGTAGATAGGTTATTTTGTATTATTTATATCTTAACATAAATACTTTTGTGTTGACACATTATTAATTGCATCTAATAAATGATTTAAAGAAGCGATTAAGTCAATTTTACTTCCAAAATCGCTAGACATACAAAGCTCAATTTTTTTCATTTATTAATTTTACTAAAAATATTTTAACCTCAAATATCTGAAATTTATGGACCAATCATTTTGCCCCGAGAAATCGACATAAAAATCTAAAAAATACACCTCTACAAGAAATTTTGAAGCGAATAAGTCAATTCCAGCAATCGTTGCACATACAAAACTCATTTTTTTTATTTTTTAATTTTTCAATGCTTACGTTTTTTTTTTATAATAACAGAACACCCTATAAAAGAAAATTTTTTTTTTTTAGGAAATATAGCTATTTTAATTCTATTTCGAATGCTATCCATTTCCTTCGAATACATACAGCTATTCTCGAGAAATTACGATTTGAAAAAAGGTTAAAAATATTTTAACCTCAAATATCTCTTAAATCTATGGACCAATCATTTTGCCCAAATAACTCGACCGAAAACTATACAAAATCCACCTCTACGAGGAATTTTGAAGCGATTAAGTCAATTTTTACTCCCGCAATGGTTAGACATACCAAACTCATTTTTTTTCATTTTTCTATGTTTACGTTTTTATTAATAACAAAAGAACCGCGATAGCTAGAAAAATATTTTTTTTTAGAAAATATAGGTATTTAAATTCGCTTTCGAATGCCACCCATCCGATGCAGATACATAGAGCCGTTTTCGAGAAATTTCGATTTGAAAAAAAGGTTAAAAAAATTTTAACCTCAAATATCTCATAAATTTATGGACCGATCATGTAGCCCAAAGAACTTAGTCGAGATCTATCCAAAATCTACCTCTATAAGAAATTACAAAGCGATTAATCCAGGTTTACTCCATAAAACGTGCGACATAGAGAACACATTTTTTCCATTTTTTAATTTTTTTCTCAAAAACTAACCAACAGAATGGATTAAAATTTTCACAGATTATAGCAATTTATATTCTGCATAATCGTGAATTTTCTCCAAAAATTGACCGTTTAGTTTAGGAGTTGTTAGCTTTTTTAAAAAAAAAACACGTTTTTGTTAATAACAAGAGAACCGTGATAGCTAGATAATTTTTTTTTTTGAAATTATAGGTTTTTTTATGGTCTTTCGAATGCGACCCATCCGATTAAAAAATTTAAATCCGATCATTAAAAAAAATCAAAAATAAATTTTTCGAAAATCAAAAATTTGAAATAAAACAAAAACGAATCAGTAAATCATCAAAAATTATTTTCTTCCCGAATTCGGAATAAAAAAACAAAAAAAATGAGAACCTGATGGTTAAAATCGACCGCGTAGATCCGGAGATAAAGCGGTATACATAGACACTCACACACACACACACACACACAGATCCATACAGACATTTTCTAAAATCATGTGAAACAAACTTCTAACACCTCTAATGATGTTTATAGAGAGTTTTAACGAAGTTGAAAATTTTACTATTACAAAGCTTCCTCTAGAAGGAAGCAATTTATTTTACAATTTTAAAACTATTATATATCAATATACAAAATTTATCATTAATTATTATGAATATAAATTTTGAATAAACACATTTTACATCGATTTCAGACATTATATACTTTCTCGTTTTTCTTAAATACTGTCGCGAGTGGGAGCTCGCAGACCTAATTAACGAGCTGTATGCCAGCAGCTCGTTGAGCATTGAACTCGGGGTCTTGCAATATGAAGACTTCCAGCACGTAGGCAAACAGATATCGGCCACGAATCCAGCAGTGCATGAAATGCGGAAAACGAAGTCTTGCAATATGAAATGGGGGATCCGCAAGATGTCAAAAAGCTGACACGGACCTTGTATTGCAAGAAATTCGCCCCACCCACGCATCATTAAGACGAGTACTGGCGCTATAAAACAGTCAGCAGCGCGACCAGGAGTAGGGAGAGAGTACCGAGATCGTAAGAGAACGAGAGGTACGAATCATCGAAGAGAGTAACACGGAGATCCCAAGGACGATGGGGATGCATATTCTCCATTCTCATCAGTAGTTTTTTGGTTGGTTGTAACCTTTTTTAAAGACTCACATCCTAAGTGTTTTGTGTTTTCCCAAGGTACTTCCATAAGAACCCGTGTATAAGAGTTGAACTTTGAAGTTGTATAATTTCATAATCGATTTAACGAACGATCTAAAATTTCGCATACTTATAGGAAATCAATCGAAGAACAACATACTAAATTTTTGGAATGACGTAACCATTCTCATTTCGGTATCGAACCTCCTTAATGTCAAAAAATAGTAAATAAAGGTAGAACAATTCCAAATTTCGTTATTACGTTGCCAACTTAAATTTTGATAAAAAACAAATACGTCTGAAACGCTACCTTTTTTAGCGCTCGCCGAAATGTCACCTTTTTCTTCGCGTCTCCAAAATGCCACCTCATTCCTCTCACCCGCCAAAACTGTACAATGTTTCTGATGTACTTGTAATTGAAAAAAAGAAGGGTATAAACGTTTTTATCTGCATGTTTTTATAAATAAGGAACGGAACTATATATATCATACTAGCCGTGCTTCTAAATTCACAGCATTTCAAAATCGATCAGTTGCTAGAAATGTCAAGCATATCCACTGATTTGTCCAGCTATTTCCTTGTTTTTTCCCGTCCTCGTTGTACAACCCGTACACCTATAGTAGAAAAGAATGTCGTTCTGCACACGGTTAGCGAGTGGTTCTCTCTCTCTCTCTCTCTCTCTCTCTCTCTCTCTCTCTCTCTCTCTCTCTCTCTCTCTCATTCCCTCTCTTTCTACGCTTTGTCGTCCGTCGACAGACCCTTTCGCAAACATCAAAAAACGTCGAGCAAAGAACTACCTCAGCTTTGTCTCTGTCAATAAAATGTCTCCTTGAATTTTTGTGAAATTCCTCGCGCGCGCGTGCTATGTACCTTATCGGGTCGCGTGTACTTCGTCAGCGTCAAATCGAAACTTTCTCTCCACTGCTGCTGCTGTTGATGCTACTATACCCGGCGCTCTAATTAAGTCGGCTCTCTTGCTTCCTCGCTTTGTCGGCGCGGAACAACATTTCCAGCTGCATTAAAAATGGACGAGGAAATCGGTGCGATACCCGCTGTAAAAGCATATCGCCGAGGAAGTCGGTCGCAGCTTGTCTCATCCGAGTGTATCGAGCAAACAAGAGCCAGAGATAACCGGGTGCGGAGAGCAAGAGCCTCCGGTATTGTCTTCGCGAGAGGAGAGCCATTCTACAGAGGAGGGAGAGAGAGCGTGCGCGCGTGTACGAGCTCATACGAGCTGACCAAAATCAATCAAGGCTCCTGATTGTCAACGGACGATGTTGATGCAGCGTTGCTGGAAGGCTCGCTCGTGCGTGCACTCTCTGAGAGAGGGAGAGAGAGAGAGAGAGAGAGAGAGAGAGAGGGAGGAGCTGTACCTAGGTCGATCGCTGCTGATGCTGCATCGCGCTCGCGCGCGTGTGTGTACGCGCCCCGGGGAGGGGCGGCTAGGGGCAGATTGCCGGGGCGCGGACGCGATACCACCGACAATATTGTCAGCTCGCCACCGCGTTTGGAGCTTCGGACTATAGCAATAGCCCGGCAGCGACGCTGGCTGTCGGTCCGCCACAACCGCCGCAACTTCACGTGCGACCCCTCACGTGTACGGCTTCGCTGACCCATGCGCTCGAATTAGCTGCAAACTTTGCAGATTTATCTCCATTTCAAGAAGTCGCCGCAGGTTGTTTGTCGACCTATGTCCTACCCAAGATAAATATATCGGCAAATCCATGATACTTTTAACTAATTGTGAGACTTTTTTTTAGGCAATTTATGCCTGCTATTAGCATGGCTTGCGAAGCACATAAACAAGACTGGGTGTTAAATCCTCAATTTTTACGTAAAAAGCCAGTCCTGTAATCTGTATTAGTGTGCCATGCAGGCCGCAGCCTAAAGATGTACAAAACTGTAAAAAAAGGTCCACCCCACGTAAAACAATTTTATAAAATTTCTATAAAAATTATATATAGTAGACCATATAAAATTTGTATAATCATTTTATAAATAAATGATTCTATATAAATAATATAAATAATATATAAACTATATAGAAATCACATAGAGTTGGCAAGAGGAAGAAAAGAAAGGGTAGAGAGTGAGGGACAGAGTATTGAAAATTACCCCAAACTCTGCATGCTCTATGCGGCCGTTGGCCATCAGTAAGTTCCCGTGAAAATCCGGCAAATATGTAGCATCAGATAGCACGTCATATCCAAGACGTTGATCTCGTCATTTCCACGGCGTGGAGCTCGTCAGACATGAACCCCATGCCGGCACTACTCTAACGTGACTCTCTCGTTCCCACGGTCGTCGTTGTCCGCCGTTGTTGCCGTCCCGGTCGTCACCGTCGTATTCGCCGAGCAATCAAACTCTTCTTTATGCTGTTCCATGGAATTCACGAAGATTTAATGTCACTTTCCAACCTGAAAATATATTTCACAAAGAACCTTTTTCACGGTATAAAGAAATATTTTATAACAAATTTCAACTTATCTGATAATTGTTTCATTGCTGTCCATTGCAGTTCTACGTCGAATTCAGTTCCTGGAGTTTGTAATTCCTCGTTAGGTATGCATAAAAATTGACTTTTTTGGAAATTTTTGTACATTCCCATAGACTGCGACCTGCGTGGCATACTAACATGGTTTACAGGACTGGTTTTCTATGTAAAAATTGGAGATTTTACACCCTGTCTCGTTTATGTGCTTCGCAGACCATGCTAATAGCGGCCATAAATTACCTAAAAAAGAGCCACACAACAGTCAAAAGTATTATGGATTTTCATATATATATATATTTGTATATTTAATTATTTAGTATCGAGCAGTAATTCGGTTGTACAATTGAAGCAAATTTCAAAAGTTTTTGTATTTTAAAGCATACTTATGAGAGTCACTGCCATTCCTTCTATGCTTGATATGATGCCGTAATAATCACACGTTAATAACAATATGCTTTGCAGTTATATTACATGAAGAAATACGTTGCTTTTAGATTAAAGAATTCTTTAGGTGTCATTTCTACCAGGGTTTGTAAATTCCTTATTTAAAATATCGGGCACAAAATATGTTTATTCATAGTTGTCAGACACAACAGACATATCGTCAGACGCGAAAAACGCGTGGTGGCCAGCTTTAAGGCGGTCTTATACCTAATGGCTCCTGGGGCAAAAATTACCTGAAAAAATAAATTAAAATATAATTACTATAAAATAAAATATATGTATCACTAATATAGCTTATTTCTAATACAAAATCCCAAGAGATAGGTTTCTTAATCCACTTTATGCAGAATTATGTCATTTTAGAAAAATCAACTGGTGAGCAAGTTTTCTTGGTAATCACTCGATGGATTTTGACGAGAGAAGTCGCAAATTACTTGGAAAACATGTACCTATGGCATGAAGCTCTGAAATTAAAAAATATAAAGACTAAATATTTTTTGAATTGAAAAAACGATAAAAATTCATAAAAATTGATAAAATTAAGACAAAAAAAGTAGTTTTTTCAATTAAAAAAATACTTAGTTACGATATTTTTTAATTCCAGAGCTTCATGTTATAACTTCATATTTTCCAAATAATTTGCAACTGCTCACCAGTTGATTTTTCTAAAATGACATAATTCTGCATAAAGTGGATTAAGAGACCTATCTTGTGGGATTTTGTATTAGAAATAAGTTATATTAATGATACATATCCTTTATTTTATAGTAATTATATTTGAATTCATTTTTCCAGGTAATTTTGGCCTCAGGAGCCATTAGGTATAAGACTACCTTAAGTGGTGGCCATGTGTGGGTACGTTTCTCCTAAATATAGTGATCACTTTCTGCTAAACATTGGTAGAAAGAATTTTTTCGGGGTAATGATGAGTCTGTTATCAAAAAATCAGCATAGACGAATCTCAATCTGCGGCCAATCAAAATTTTGCAAGCTCGCTTTAAAAAAAAAATCCGTGATTCTCGACTCAATGACTACATTTTTCGTACGTTTATGTTTGCATTTGTTTATAGAAAATGGTAAAAATCAATTGGCGCTTATTAGCGTTAGTCACCATCTATCAACAACGGGAATTTTAAAAAATCAGTTCTTCCTGATATTTCTTTGAGAAAGCATCATGTTTAAAAGTGAGAAGTTCCAATTTTTAATTTGTTTGATGAAAATAAGGTGTCAGTAACGGGCCGCAGACTACAAGCTTTCCAGGAAATTCCATTACTGCAATAACAGGAGTAGATAAAATAGAGTGGCAACAGTACAATTTCTCTAACAAAGTTGGACAGCGAAGAAAAAGGGATGGCTATAGAGATAGAAAGAGGATGAGCGAGAGTCGCGCAGGCAGTGATTGTAGTAAACGCTCGAGACTCGCGCTGGAGAACTCGGATGAAATTGAGAAAAACAGAGAGAAAGACATCGCGCATGGTAATGGAAAAGGGTGGCGCGCGTGCTAAGGAGAGGCGATAAGAGACAATGCGCCGAGCAAATATGTGGACTCGCGCGCGACGCAGTGGATATAAGAGTGGAGAACGAGCGCGAGAGTGGGAACTGCTGCTCTCTAACCAGCGCTGGACGCACGAAATTACAGACGGAGAAAGAGAGCTCGATTTAGCCTCGGTACACTGAGTGCGCAGCACTCCAAAGTAATCGAAATCCATGGAAGATAAAAGAGCCGAGTGGGGAAGAGCGAGCAAAAAGAGAGAGCAAGGACACAATAAATGACTGGGGAGCGTCCGGCGCCCGGCCATCGATCCTAAATACGTAGCCTAGCCTTCAGCTTCCTCAAGCCATCACTTTGTTCTTCGATTCGACTCTTATACACCATTTCTAGCTGCTTGCCAGGCTGCTTGTCTGTCTGCCGCTGCCTGCAACTTCGCCTTTCCGTCTCTTCCGCTGCGCACCGTTCCAGGAATCAGCGGCACGCTTGTCAGCCCGCTCGCGATCGCGACAACTTTTATCTCCTCCTAGAGGCAGAAAAGACTTCCCCGAATGAGTATAGTTATTTATACGCATGGATTTGATATTTTTAAGCGGGCACGCGAGCAAGAAAGGGCGGAGGGCTTGGAAAAAGTCGCAGGTTATATGCGAGGAGAGTATGCCGAGCCATTCGCTTGGGTTCCATATTACAAAAATAATTTTTTCTGCTTTTTAGCGCGGAAATGCTTCATGTTCGAGCTATGAAAAATTTATGGGCGTCTCTCAGTGCTACCGTGAATAAACCATAAAAGAACTGTATCTGTTGCGCATGGCTCCCGCCGTAAGGCTTTCATTCAAGGGATATGCGTACTTTACAATTTGTTAAAATATTATTTCTGTATTGTGTTTTATATACAATAAAAGTCGTAATGATTATATGGTTTAGCGATTTCTGTGCCGCTTAATTCACAGGATTTTTCAAATTTTGAATTGTATGCCTAGCTTACTCAGACCAGCAGGCTACAAAATTGTATAAAAATTAATCACATAAAAAAAGTTGAAAGTTTTTATTAACCGTGTAAAAATTTCCAAGTCCCGTGCAGCCTGCAGCCACTTAAAAGTGGGATTATAACTGACCATATGAGGTGCTTAAAAGAGCGGAGTCAAGAGGTGAGCAAAAAGAGAATTCGCGGGAGTACAGAGTAAAAGGGGAATGAGAAAGAGAAAAGTAAGTCTGGGGGCAAAGTCAGCCCGTCGCCTTCCTCTGGTGAGCGCGCAAGTGACGCCGGCTTGTGCGCACGGTCGCCACACGTGTCGGCCTGCTACTTTACACGCCTTGCTTCCAGTTGTCCTCGTTTTTTTTTTCTTCATCCTCGAAGAACAGCGGTCGGAGCCGCTTATTGCCAAAGTTGCACAGCGCGACGCACTTTCTTGCTCTACACGCGCGCGCGGTACTTCTCCCTCTGGTTCTCTTCGTTTCGTTCGCTGTTTATTTGTCATAAAGCGCCCACCCGACTGCCCACAGCTGTTGAGTCCGGCGGAGGGCTTTGGCTCCTGACTATTCCCTACCCTGCCTCACATCATTGAGACGTTCAATGTTGGTAAAGACGTTGGGGCTGCTTTTGCTTTGATGTTCCTAAGTGTATTATTTACATATTAACATTCTCTTTAGCATTCAAAGATCAATTCGATACCATAAAATATGTCCTTTGATCATTTACTTTCTCCCTACAGATTTTACAAGTTAATTAAAAAATTTATCAACGTTTAATTAGATCCATCTTCTTTGATGTCTATTCAAAACAGTGCGTTTCATCATATTTTATTAATTTTTCACTATTTTCATATGTAGAGTTAAGAAGAGATTGAAATTATTCTATATGTCCATAATACGAATGAAAACTTTACAGTAATCTTTTTTCTTCTGTCCATAGGTAAGTATAGTATAACTAATTTCGAATCCCGTTTCATCTTCACTTAAGTGGACTGCAATCTAGTTTTTAACACAGGTATTAAATTAATGTTATACAAAATATATCATTTTTGATAGGTAAATTAGTAAACCAACAAAATAGTATTATATGTTTTTTTTATACGTAAATCCTTTCTTCGAATAATGAATAGTCAAAAAGCAAAGCTCGCCCTTTCCAGAGATTGGATTAGCTAATTTAGATCACATGATAAATTTATACATGGTTTTTGTTTCTTTTTAAAAAAATGACTACACGGAAAAAATAAATTGTTGATTCTACTTTTGACACACTTGATTTAAGTTGAAAATGGCAAGTTAATTCTACTCACAAAGATATCAGTATAGAAATAAAATTAAAAAATGATGTTTGATGAGAAAATTAAAAAAGTAGAATCTTTCTTTTGAGAATGAGAATCAGCATTCTAATTATAAATATAAAGTTGTTCTTACTATAAATAAAGTTAATTTTACTTTTTTTTGTACTAATTTAACCTTTTTTCGAAACCAGTTGATTTCACTAGTGCAAAGAGATTAGATAAGTTTTGTTTTTTCCGTGTAAGAGGGAAACAAGAAATATACGCAGGTCGCCTACCTGTCGCCGCTAGTAAAATAAAATTCATGATATCAAACCCAGCGTAAATAACTGATTCAATTTTTATATCTTTTTCGGAATCGGAATTGACATTTTTTTAGAATTGAAAAATATTTATTAATTATTTCAAAAGTAAATAAATAAACACATTTTCCCTGCTGGAAATCCAAAACATTTTGTAACTAATAACTAACCATTTATATTAGAAACTTGCTATAAAATGGGAATTTTTCTTGTCCAGTTTCTAGCTCCTGATGAACCATGTTTTCTCCTATTATTTGGCCATTTAATAGATTGAAAAATAGAATGAGTTTTTCGAAGACAAGCACAAGCTTGTTCTTGAGTATTTTAAAGGTATTAAAACTGATCAGTTTCTTTAGTCTGGAAATGGCTAGCAGAAGGCTTGCTGTTATGACAAGGAGTGAGAGAGACAGAATCAGATGGAGAAATAAAAGTTTTGCTGAATTATTCATAGAAATACAACAAATGATTTTTTAGTCAATGTTATTTATTTATATTTTGGTAAGCCATCCAATGCACTTTAATGCTCTTTCATCAAAGATAAAATTAGTAAGTAAGTCAAATACGAATATTTTGTTGTTACGTCAATCTAAGAAATAGGAAAATAATGGTCGAAAAATCGTTTCATCACAGCGATAAATTAGTCAGTTTTACTAGCTATTTTCTAACTTCTTGGCGATTTCATATAGATACATTTCTACCAGGGTTCCCTCTGCAGAATTATATTTGAAAAATTGTTCATCTTTTCATTTTATACAAATTCTTTTACTTTGAAAATATTTTATTTTTCTGTTTTTTTCTGTGTGTTGTTATTCTACTAGATGTTGAATAAAATTGTTTGCTTTTTGAAAATCATAATAATTTCAGAAAAATTGTGAATGCTATATTTAGTCTTTACGAAAACGTAATTTTATGAATTAGGTGTATCTTGATTCCCAGTTAAATAATCAATAATTTATAAATTTTGAAATTAGTTTTTATGTATATTAGAGAGAAAGATGAAAGATACTAATGATAAAATATTTATAAATTATTTCCATCAAAATGCTCATTTAATTCATTAGAAATACACACATTTTTAGTTTTAGTACTTTTTAAATACGTAATAAAAATCGAGTGGTGTATAAAATTTTAAAACAATTATTTTCCGCGAAACCTTTTGAAAAGTAATTCTCTTGAAAAATTTTCACAATATTTGAAATTAAATATCAATATATTAAAAACTTTTTTAATGGAAACGCAATCATTTTGCCATGTCAAATCAAATATAAAGGATAGGTTTTAGTCCGCAAATAAAGTCAATTACAAAACAAGGTAAGTTAGCATTTGAAAACATAAAAGTAATAAATGATACGATTATGAATTCGATTAATTCGCTATAATCCGAATGAAAAAGTTTTCCAAGAATAAAAATTACCTCATAAATTCACATCCCGCGAAAGCGGCGAGTCCGTCCCAGTGGTCTCTCAGTAAAACGAAAGCTGCTTACGTTTATAGCGCGATAATTCCCGTCAAAATAACGAGGGCCCGTCAGCGGATAAAAATAACACACACCATTTTATATTGTCGCAGCGTGCCGGAGCTGCTGCCGGCTCTTCTTAATTTCGCCTCCTGAAAAATAAGGTCCGACGAGCGGCGCGCGCGTTCCTTTTGTTTTTTCGCGTTCTCCCTGTTTTTCTTTCATTTGTCCCGTTTCTCCTACTCCTTTTCCGCCCCCTCCCCTCATCCTCTCGGACCCTTTCGACACGACTCTCTCCCTCCCTCTTTCTCTCCCTCCTCCTCTTTCTACCCTACGCGCGCAGCGACGTTCCTGCGGGATCAGCGGGCGCGCTTTTATTAGTTCGACGAGAGGATTCTAGTCGCGGTTCCTGGGAAAAGCAGCGAGCGAGAGAAGGAAAGAGAAGCAACGCCCAAAGGACTATAGCTCGCGGCGGAAAAAGAATGATCAAGCGGTAGAAGGAGAGAAACAAAGACGGCGAGAGAAAAGTGTAGCCTGTCGGATGCAGGGGATGGGAGTAGGGGTAGGGGTGACAGAGGCCGGAATTCCCAGTGGATCACTGTCACGGCGCGAAAAGCCAATATAAATACCGCGACGCCTCCTTCTTCTCTCGCCCGTGAGCGCCGACAAGACTCGCATTGCCATGACTCTCTGTAGCTGTCTGCATCGCTCGGCTGCGGCATTGTTTTAGGCAGCGCCGAATAAAAGACGAAAGAGACGTGTAAGCCGCCACTCCCGACGGTGTCTTCCGTCAAACCTCAACATCGCCGAGAGGAGCAACTTTGGCTTTGCACACTTCGCCGCCTTTTTCATCTTGTTTAACGATTGGGTGGCCAAGGATGGCGGCATCTTTTTCTTCACCTTTCCAGTGCCCCTGCACCTCGATCTCCGATTGCAAGTGCAATCAAATCATTACGCTTTTTATTTATGTCGAAACAAGCAGGACTGATGGTTTAGAGCTAAAATTTTACTGGATATTCTCATAAGTATATAAATGAAATGTTATAATGATAGGTTAATAGATTCAAAGAGCTTTATATTTGTCAATCATTTACTCTAACATTTAAAGCATCGAGTAGCTTTGTAAATAAAACCGCGTACGAGTGGTGTAATTTTCTCTGGAAGATAAATGCATGAAACGTGCAGTTTTCATGCGTCTAGCAGAATTTCGAATGTTAAGGGAAGAAGGTACCGATTTTTGGCCAAAAAATCGATGGTTTTTTATCGTTTTAAACTATTTTTTAGCCATTTTCTACCCGAAAACCTATTCCTAATGTCATAATTTTCATATAATTGATTAGTTTGATTTATTTTAACATTTATCGTTAAAAACACAATTTAGCGTTTTTGCATTTTTTATAATACTTTTCTCTTTTTGACAAATCCAGTTCAAGTACAATTATACCTCTCTACGTCGCTAATTTCCCTTTGAAACTACACAATTATTATTTAATTTTGATATTTAAACTTAGTTTGCTCATATAATTTTATAAATAAATCGTCCAGCTGTTATAATAAACTTCATTTGAATCGAGCCATCTATATCGACAGTCTTATCGACTAAGGCCCGTTCGTTATACGCAGTAAGGAACAGGGAACAGGTATAGTACATGGGTACTATATCTATATACATAAGATACAAGTGCTATTCCTCACATACATATATAGATATAGTAACCTATGTTACTTGCTGTATCTGTTCCGTTCCTTTTTGTACATACAGGGTCTACAACATCATTCACGTTTATTGTGTTTCTGAGTTGATAAAAAAATCGTATATATTATTCTCAAAAATTTGTTTAGTTTTGCTGCAGTAAATTGTAATTAAAATCCATTGAATAAATTTAATAACACTTATCACACAATATTAATATTTAATTAATAATTAAATAATAATAAAAAATCATTATTAAAAAGTGTTTGCTTCTTGTAAATATTCAATTTTGTTTTGAAAATGCACATTTTATCCAGTAAGTGGCATGTGCCAAGAAGCAAATATGTTTCTAAAAAAAAGAAAAAACGAATTCAAATGATGTTGGGTAAACGAAAAAATTGATAGCGGTAGAGGCCCTGAAAAGACAGCGGTAAAAACAAAACTAAACAGCCCTGTTGATAAAGTGATGAATTAATTCTGATTCACACAAGTTTCTTTTGTAATTTTTAAAAAGAAACAATTTGTAGTGCTTGTTCTAGAAAATGTGATAGTACTTCAATAGCTGAGAGAAACGGATTGTGTGTAAAATTAGTGTTATACTGTAAAAATTGTGAAACTTATCAGAGAAAATGTTACTAGTGCACGAATGGAATCTAAAAATAATACACAAGCAGCATTTGTGATGAACCAAAAAGCTGTAGAATCTATCAATGATATCTAGAATATAACTTTTGGGTTGAAGCTCACAAAAGTAGTCAAGAATGTAATGCCAATTATAAGGATGCTTCTGGTAGTATGGATGTCCAGGCTGCTGTGAACATTTGGAGTCTCTTGGTTCGAAAGAATAGTATGAGGTATTTAACACTTCTGTCTGATGGAGATGCAAAAACTTGGACTCGGCTTAATGAAGTGGCACCTTATGGAAAATCTATTTTAATATAATAAGAAGAACTCATCAACCATGTACAAAAGCGAATGGGTAATTAAAGGCCTCAGAGAATTTGCTACTAAAGAAAAGCTTGGTGGAAAGTCAGATGGAGCGCTTACAATTATTAAAATGAATGAGTTGCAGAAATATTACAGAAGAGCAATTGTCAATAATACGTATGATTTGAAGAGTATGCAAGATGCCATCCAAGCTAGTTTATACCATTGTTCGTCGACAGACCAAAGACCTGCAGCAGATGTCCAAAGGGTTCTTCATCATGGTGCTTTTTTAATAAAGGAGAATGCATTTGGCATATTCCAAAATATCAGAGAAGCTTTATTGTGCAGAGAAAGCGAAACAAGCCAAGCGTATAGACTACAGCGCTGGTGAACATTAACCGGTAAATAATTATTTGATACATAATTTATATAATTTTTCATTAAAATATGTTTGCTTATGTTTAAAGTCATTTTTAAGCATTATCAGTTTTTGTAGTTGTTTGTATTGTTTAGCGCAACTAGTTTTGATGTATGGGTTTTTTGGGTTCATTTTCTAGAATATATTTACTGCAAAATTACATTGAGACTTTTAGGTTACACCTTAATTTTGAATTCCTGTCCACCATAAAATCATTAAAAATACAAGTTTTTTAATAAATAAAAAGTAACTTATGACTTATTAGCAATAGAAAAAATAAAATCAGTTTTTGACTAATATTGCAATGTAAATTTGTTTATTTGGGTGCCAAAAATATATATCTTCGAACTGGTACACATTGATCGAAAGCCATTGCGCAAAATGCTAACTGAATATATACCTTTTTACAGGTGTTTTGGCCAGTGCAGCTTATAAAATCTCTAAAATTGGACCAACAGAGGTGGTTTTGGGCTACTTTTTGTATATATATATATATATATATATATATATATATATATATATATATATATATATATATATATATATATATATATATATATATATATATATATATATATATATATATATATATATATATATATATATATATATATATATATATATATATATATATATATATATATATATATATATATATATATATATATATATATATATATATATATATATATATATATATATATATATATATATATATATATATATATATATATATATATATATATATATATGTATGTATGTATATGTATATGTATATATTTCAATAAAAAAAAAATTTCCCTGAATAATAAAAAAAATTGGCCTCTCATGTACTCTCTTCCCTTAATCGGAAGATCCCCAACAATTCCAATATATTTATTCTTTAATTTTTTACAACTTTCATGAATACTGAAATCAGGGATCAATTAGTGCACTCTGTTTGACATGTACACAGAGATGAATGTTTTACCTTAACTTTTGTATTTTCTATACTAACGCACGAACGAAATATTCTGAACTTGTTTGCTATAATAATAAATGGAAGTAATCTGTGAAAAAATAAAAAGTATACAAAATAATATATTAAAATACGCTTAATGTAAATCCAAAAATTACCGTCGAAATAACAGAGAATTCCTGGAAATTAAAATAAACTTTTTTGATGTTATTTCATGAAAAAATTAATCAAATATGAACGCTTAATTAATATTATTTTATTATAAATCTATTAGCTACTCTTTCTCAGGTCAAATAATACGACATGTTTAACAACAAGTGTTCGTATGTTATATAGTTAAGTATTAGGATTAGTGGACATCAACGTACAAAGTGGAAACGAAATTTAGCTTTTTTCCAAAAAAGTGGAGAAAAGCTAAATTTAGTTTCCACTTTGTAGCCTAACAGTGCTCGAACGTTAGGCGCTAAAGGGTTAATGCGATTCTTGGTAAAAATCAGTCTTATTGCAAGGCGTGAACTTTGAACACACTGCGAAGTAGTTTATTAACTGCGAGTATCACTGAATTATTCGACGCACGATTCAGTCTTACCTCTCGCACACAGACAATCCGCTCCAGCCAGACGGATCTACTCGGTCAGACGCAAACACACGTGCACGCGCTCACTCCGGCTTGGTTGAATCGTTTGTCACCTGTCACGAAGGATATTTCGACTCGAGGTCCCGGCAACAATCGGCAGCGATGCTCGAGGCGACAGTTGTGCCTTTCCCCCACTGCTCTCCCCTCCCTCGAGCTGCTTATGAAAGACACGCCTAATTCCAGCCAAACAAATTGCCCCCTTGCGTGATTGAATGCCACCGCTTATGCGCGTCCAGTCGCATTCTAGATTGCTCTATTAGGCCGCGCGGCCCGCGTTATCGTTAGACGCGTGTATACGTGATACGCTGTTTTTGCGCTATCGCGGCAAGTGGAAACTAATTGTCTGGGGATCAGCAGCAGTGAGGGAAATGTGCTTTACATTCCGGCTCTTTAATGAACATCCAAATAAATCTATACTGCTTCTATACTTTCATCATTTTATTATTACTAGCTATACTCAACGCGCTTCGTACCTATTATTTATTTATTTTAGCTTATGAACATGATCAAGTTAGTTTCAATTTTAAAGTTTCTTTCAATCGATTAAATTTATACGATAATAACATAATTTAAATAAATTAAATTAATAAATTTTCTTGTACCCGCGTAAAAATTGAAGCTATTGCAACAACATTGCTACTGTATTGGAAATTAATATCGCTGATGTATTGGTAATATAGAAGTACAACAATTGCAAGGATATTGACGCTATTTGCATTGGCTGTTATTGCCAATGTATTGCCAATATCTTAAGATTTAACTTTCTAAAAAAAAAAAAAAAAAAATTCTTGGGTGGATTCGAACTAGGAATCTTCGGATTACTAGACTCCCGGCCAGAAATAAAATCAGTATAAAATAAGGCCTTGATCAAGATCTTAAAATTGTACTGATCCAGTCCTGATCAAGATACTGATCAATACCGGCTCAAGATGGTGCTTTTCTAGTCAAGCCCGGATTTGACAAATGAAAATCTGTCATAGATTCAAATTAGACTAACCTCTTATACTTGTAGAACAATATTATCTGCTGTTAAAATTTAATTGTTATATCGTTCTGTAGGGATTAAAATGTTTTTATTAACAATGTTACATGCACTTTATTTTTTTAACTACTTTATACAGTATTAAGCTGTTGGATTTTTAGTGAAATCCCTTACATAGCTTACGTCATTGACTTTGTACAAGTATATAAATGAAAGCTGCTAACATAATTGAGCTTCGATAGGAGATAATTAAACGCAAATTAAACTCGTCACAACACAATATATTTACTACAACAGTGAGAAAACGATAATATTATAATTAACATATACGTACGATAGGATCAATCTTACCAAAACCACACGGAGAGAAATCATGTAGCAAAATTTACAAATTTCTATAGGAAAAATTACAATTTTTCATAGTAAAACGGAGACAGACAAATATCCTATTAATGTTTCCAATTTAATATGGTAAATTTTATAACAACTCGTATAGGAAATATTTTTCGAGTTAAAAATTTTAAAAATTTAATTTTCATTTCCGTTATCGTGGTTATTCGTAATATTCTATAATATTCGTAATATTACATAATATTCGTAATATTACGTAATATTACGTAATATTACGTAATATTCGTTATTCGTAATATTCTTTCAGGGTTGCATACACATATATTATTAATACAAGAAATACAAGAAATAAATTGAAGTAAAGAATATAGAAAATTAAAAATTTTTTTTCGATGGAGACGGTCGGATTCGATCCCTCGACCCTTGGCACGGCAATCGGACGCTCTAAACACTTACCCATAACAACATTCGACTACAAATTTTTGGAACTTGTACATTAGCTATCGCCAGATGTATGGCAGATTTGAGTTAGACGCGTTGTTGAATTTCAATTAATATATGGCATTATAATTAACGTAAAGGAAAATTAGCAACTGATAATGTATTTATAAAAGTAAAAATAAATAGGAATTTATTATATCCGACCAGTTTTGTGTTGCAAAACATATTGTGTGAGATCTAGATAACCTGAAAATTAGGGACGTCGGTAAGACAGAGCAGCAGACTGCGCGTGTTCGCCGCGCGCATGCGCATTTCACACATCATAATTTTTACCATAAATCATTGTAAAACTTAGAATTAAATATCAAAATTTTTGTAACTCCTGCATTCGAATATCAAGTCTTCGCAGTTTTTGCCATAAAATATAGTTATGTTTCATATTTTTTATAAAAAAAAGAAGCTACTTTTAATAGTATATTATAATATGTATATTTTTTGCTATATAAATATAGTAGAAAGTTATCTCGACACTTGTAATACTTAAAATGAATGTTGTAAAATGAATACGTTACAATGGTAGAAAATCCTATAATGGTAGTAAAAAGCGTCAGGATGAGAGTATATCTTCGCAATTTTTCTCCGTGCAGTTGTGTGAATGTTACGGCAGCTTCGTATTTAACAAATGTTACATTTATACAATAATCTAAATTTTTAGAACAATCCCTGGTGAAAATAGTTTTTTCCTCACAACGGGCCGAAAGTGCCTCATTCCCGCCCGGCTCCGAAACGGAAATATGGCATTTTCGGCCTCGATGTGAGGAAATAGTATATTGTGTGCCAAGGGCTTAAAGTGGGTCTTTTTAGACCGAGTGGGATTGCAGTACGAGTGGAAGGTGAGCTAGCACGAGTCGAAGGCGAGTGCGATTGCGAACCGAAGACGAGTACTGCAATCACACGAGGTCAAAAAACCCACTTAGCCCTTGGTGCACACCATATTTTTTGTAACGCAAGTATGGATTTTCGCTTTTTTTTGTTCTAATGTACTAAAATCGACAGCGGGCGATTTTGATTTTTTACCGCCCGCCACGGCGAGAAGCGGGCGTTTTTCAGTTTTTACCGCCCGCTAGCAGCGGGTGCTTTTCGATTTTTACCGCCCGCTGGTCGGCAAGCGGTCGCTTTTGGCTCTATTAATAGGTTTGAAAAACGCGAAAATCGTGCTTGTGGTACAAAATAGTATATTGTGTACCAAGGGCGTAAAGTGGGCCTTTTTAGACCGAGTGAGAAGTTTGCAGTACGAGCCGAAGGCGAGTGCGTCCGCGAGCCGTAGACGAGTACTGCAATCACACGAGGTCAAAAGGCCCACTAAGCCCTTGGTGCACACCATATTTTTTGTGACACAGGTATTGATTTTCGCGTTTTTCCACTTAAAACGGGAAACAACATCAACGAATTTCTGTTACACCAACTACTATGTATATTGCTAGCTTATAACATTATATTTTATCAATAAGTTGTGTATTATTTATACGTTACAAATTAGATAGTAAAATATTAAATTAATCTAAAAAAAACTAAAATTTGTAATTATTAAAATCATAAAAAGTACATTAAAACATGTAATTAGTAAAAGTAAGACACGCGGATAAAGAAAAAAAATAGAAGAACTATTATTGAAAACGGTTACTTTTGCGCCCGCTTCGGCTACTTTTGCGCCCGCTTAGCTACTTTTGCGCCCGATGGTCTAAAACCGTTCACTTTTGGATCTACTTTCAGGTTTAAAAAACGCGAAAATTGTGCCTGTGTTACAAAAAATAGTATACGCACCACGGGAGCAAAATTGGCCAGCCCCCAGCTCGTGTTTGCCATGCCATGCATTTACACGAGCTGTGGACTGTCCAAGTTTTTTCCTTCCATGGTGCGTAATATACTATTCATAATACCCTGGCCGAAATTACCACTTCCCAGCCGGGCTCTAAAACGCGGAAGTGGTATTTTCGGCCCGGGTATGATGAAAAATAGTATACACTGCACCATGGACGGAAAATTGGCCAGCCCACAGCTACTGTAATTTTCCACCCTCGCCTTCCGCTCGGATGGCAAATTACGCGAGCTGTGGACTGTCCAAATTTTTCCCGTCCTAGGTGCGTAATATACTATTATGAAAAAAGTAACGAAACATTCCAAATCAGACATACTTTATACACAAAATCATATTTTTTCATATAAGATCAGACTATAACGTATCTATTCATAGAGATTAATAATAAATTCATTATTACTTTTAGAATTTATTATTCATAACTTAATTTTTTGTGTTTATAATTTTTTCCTATTATATTCATAGTGTTTCATGGATAACTAATGAAATATAAACCTTATGAATAGTGATGAATAACATTTAATAAATATAAAAAGAATGGATACATCCTATTTTCCATGCTTATCGATGATATTTAATGAAAATAATTTCTGATTTGGAACACGCCCTTGCTTTTTCATAAAAATATTTTCACCAGGGATCATTCGCGTATATTTATAATAAACGTCGATATTCTAACAGTTACAATGATATTTGAATGAGCGGGTGTAGTGCAGCGAGAGTTAGCCGATAAACAGGTTAGTGCTTTTCGTAGTTTTTTGCGATTATAGGTCTGAGAACGCATGTAATACGTGCTCTAGGTGGTCGGGGTAGCCGATGACGGTGTCTAGGTGTCACGTGTAATTTTTTGTCTAGTTGTCATAACGTATTCAATTATACGTGCTTTAGGTATTTCGGGTAGCCGATGAGAGAGTTAAGGTGGTGCGCACCGTCGGTTTTTGCCTCTAGGCGTTGGAAATCATCGAATGCGTTATCTAGGTGTTCAGGATAGCCAATGACAGAGCCTAAGTGGTGCGCTCTGGTCTGAGTGGCCCGTATCTTTTTGCATCTATAGGTGTGAGAATGTACGGAGCGCATTACCTATAGATTCCATTATCAGCCACCCCAAAGAACCAACCAACCAAACCAACCACGCGTTTGATGCGTTCCAAAACCTACAGAAAAAAAACTATGGAGCGCACCACCTAGACATCATCATCGACTACCCTGAACACCTGGACCACCTATTAGATGCGTCTTGATATCTAAACGCAAAAAACTACGGAGCGCGCCACCTAGACCACGCATTCGACGTAATTGCAACAATAAGTCGAAAAAACTACGGAGCACACCACCTAGACATCGTCATCGACCTCTCCGAACATCTACATAACGAATTCGATGATTTCCAACACCTAAAGGCAAAATACTACGGAGCGCAACACCTAGACATCGTCATCGACTACCACTACCACGCATTAGATGAAACCCGGATATCTAAACGTAAAAACCTACGATGCGCACCACATAGACTCTATTATTGAGACAGTGATATTATTAAAAAAACTATATTTCAAAGAATACTAGTACTATAACAATTACAAGATATACATTTATGGGCAAATATTTAAATATTGTATTTGTTACAATATAACATTTTGTATGTATAATTCGCCATAATTAAAAATACGTATGTTAACATTTACAATATATGATAAATATGATAAATATAATGTTATCATTTTCTCAGTGAATAAAACTTTCAATTAAAAAAAAAAACATTTAATTCTGTATTTTTAAAAAATTATATGTAAATAACCATAATTAATTATTGTAAATAATGAGGTTATGAAGTATAATTAAATCGGTCGTCAGGGAAATATAACTTGTCAATTCAAGGCTTAATAAAAAAAGCGTCTCCATCCTAATTGGGCTTTGATCAAGAAGCTTGATCAAGGCCTGATTTCAAATAAGGCTGGACTGATTTAATTTCCGCTCGGGCTTGTTCGCTACTCACAGAGCTATTTGGTTGTTTCTGTTAATGAACGAAATGGAGGTTAACAGTTGAAACAAGCGAACATTTGTTTTGAAATAGATTTAACCTCTATTTCGTTCATTGACATAAACAACGAATTAGCTCGTTGGCGAGCAAGTCTAGTAATAGTTCGAATCCACCCAAGAATTTTTTTTTTTAGAAAGTTAAATCTTAAGATATTGGCAATACATTGGCAATAGCACCCAAGGCAAATAGCGCCTGTTTAGCGCAAGGCAATAGCCTTGCAATTGTTGTACTTCTATATTGCCAATACATCAGCGATATTAATTTCCAATACAGTAGCAATGTTGTTGCAATAGCTTCAATTTTTACGCGGGTATTTCAATCTCGAAAATTCAAACGTATTAGATTTCGACGTCTATTATTCTACATAGACCAATTTTATGAATCAAGAACAATCAAAACAGCATCCAGAAACGAAATGAAATTTCACAGTCACACGTTTCAAAGATCTGGTTGCACATAAAGCAATTCGGCATTAGTCGTTATTTAATTTCGATTGCAGAATAAAAGTCACTGGAGATTTTGCAATTTACATTAAATAGTGCCTGTCTGAAAAAGTACAACATCTGAAAAGCTGTTCATTATCGTTTAGAGAATAAATAACGCTTAAATCTAGCTATCGAAAATAGTTCTATAAAAAGAAGCTCTTTGAATTTTTCAGAAGGCTGCGAGTGAACCGCAGTGGAATTTGCGCGAATACTCTCGTCTACGCCTTTGCAGTTGGAATATCGGTCGCCAGTCCTGGGAAAAGGTCGATAAAGGGCAGGAGCCACGCACGGCATCGTCCGAATGCTGATTTAATAATCGATGCATCTAAATATACGTCCATTTCCGCAGCGCGGCATTCGAGGTGAAAAAAAGAAAACAGGCTTCGACTGGCGGTGGCCCGAAGGACGCGTTCGTTGCCTCTCCTGCCAATATACATTTATACCGCTCGTGACTCGTCGGCATGAATAGCGTAGCGGCGTTTAATTTTCAATCGTGGCCTCCAATCCTGCCCCGGGCACTCAGGCTCCCGCGTGTATGTGCGCCCCCGCTCATTCGCTTTCAGCGACGACGCCGGCGAGGCCGGATGATCGGAGGATGATTTTATTGCCGATCCTGTATGCCATGTGGGTCGTCAGGGGTGGTTTAATGAGCCTCTTCCACCCTCCGATTCGCCGTCCGACGTCGTCGACCTTTCCCAACTTCTCTCCCCCTGGCAACCCTTACAATTACGTTGCGCGTGCCCCGACTGGGGAAACACACACCGTAACTAGCGGAGCCCTTACCTACGAGCTTTCGGCACGGCCTCCCTCCCTCTCTCTCTTTCTCTCTCTCACTCGCCAGCTCGCCCTTGCCGACGTCCGGAGCTTGCACGTACTTCTTCGCTCTGCCAGATGCTGCGGAGCTAAACTGAACGGCTAACGGCGGGGCCAGCCCTTTCCCCTCATTGTGACGCGTGCGAGCGAAACCGGCAGCGGGTGCGGAGGAAATTTTCGGCCATGCACCGACGTGTCGGCTGACACGGATGTGCCCGATCGTCACGCAAACAAGGGAAAAGGGAAAATCCTGCTGGGAAATTATAAGGCTTCTCGGATTTTAATTCCTTTTTATCACTCACAGGCTGCGCTAGCTGCAAGCGTGACTTTCTCAAAGTGATTCATTGCATACACAATATCGGATCTGTATTCCGAATTTGTGCCACATGAAATATTACTGAAGCACACACGAATTAATACTGATAGTGTGTAAATACGTATTAATAAACTTACTCCAAGAATTCGGGATAATTTGTAATTCAATTTCTGTTAAAAAAAAATTTTATCGATTTGTGTCGAATTATTTTCACGATTTTGCAATATAAAAATAAAAGAAAACTACTGTTACCCACTGTACACTTGTACTATATCATATTCAAAGTATTTACATCTATTAAATAGCCAGCTTTGAGGTCACATATCGCCGCTTTTCTACGGTTCCGAAAACAAATTTTTTAATCCATATCTTTTTATATTCATATCCTGCAATCTTTTTAAACGATGATACATGGTCGCTAAGAGCATTTTTTGCAGGGTCAATTACATTGTCACGGGCTCAGCTCGACCGTCATCCGAGCCCTGACGCATCCGCTTCACGATAAGGACTAGACACTCGCGATGCTCTCGAGCAAGCATCGCGACGTTAGCTCAGTGGTAGAGCGCGGGCCTACAAACCTCGAGATCGTGCGTTCGAATCCCGCTCGTCGCATATTTTTTACGCGACTTATTCAGTCTGTCCTCTCATACGTAACAACATTTACTCGAGGGACTTCTTACACTTATGTCTGTGTGTATCGAAATTTGAAAGTTGCAATCTGAAATTATTGGGCTGGTTCATCAAAGTATAATTTACAAGTAAAATATAAAACTCAAATTATTAATTAACTGTAACTCATAGCCGTTACACAAGGATCCTTTATTGTAAAATGTAGCTCATACGGTCTAATTACATTAACAGTCTATTTAAAGTAGAGGAAAATCACGATAAAACCGATGCATTTGCCGCTCGTAAAATATTGACTTATTGTATTCAGCGACGCACTATTTAAACTTCCTTTCGCGTCCCGGGCGCGCGTGCGCGCTGTGGCGTTAACGCGCGGTAAAGAGAGGAAAGCTATTTCCCCCGAACAATGTTTTAACGCAATTTAAATAACAACGACCTTGCTCAATTATGCTTTTAGCGTAATTCGTTAGCCGCGCCACCTGTATATCGTTAGCGAGCAGGCGCGGCTTTATTTATTTAGGCTCGATCTCGGCGACAGGAGCCGCTCGAAGGCTTTAGTTGTTCAGCATGAATCCGCCATTTGGTGATTGAGCAATCTGTGCGCGGGAGAAAAAAGCGCGCGTCTCTCGCGACCAAATCCATTTAAACAATGAAATCATTCGTTATCGTTGTTAGTCCCTCGCCTCACGCGGCTATCCAATTACTCTCCTCCGCTGTCGGCGCTGTGTACATTCGGCTGCTGATCACCGCCGCCCAAAAGATGAATCGTTCAATAACAAGCGTAAACTTTTATTTCGCCAAATTCAAACGAACGACCGCATTGTTATCGGTTTGGGGCTCGCGGGAGTTTCGGTGACACGCCGCAGCGTTTGCTCTGGAAAAAGGGCAGATTGAAAGTTGCCTGCCTAACGCGATGCGTTACGAGCGCGTATCTCTTGATTGATGCACTTTTTACAAGACCCTTTTTGCCGTCCCACGCTTTTCGATTCGGTTACATTTCACACTATAGCTCGCGCGCCGGAATCTAGCGCTTTCCAAATATTGTCCTCGACGTCTGACAACTGAGTTTGCGCTTCCATTTTTATCAATACTTACACCGAAACAATATTGGACACGTTTCGCTTACATCAAATGCTTTTTAAAACATTGCGAACGAATAGATTTAAATAAAATTGAGGTAAACGATTTATTCATCGATGAACACGCTGAAATGGCGTATATACGTACTAATATTCCATTTAGGTAGACCACGTGGACCGTTAAGCTTTCGGAAAGGGCATAAAGATGTATTTACATATTCAGCTCCCAATGTCATTCAAAGTCAAATGAAATGAGCGCCACGGCGATAAACGAAGCACGGAACGTAAATGAGAGGATATTGAGGACCGGCGGAAAAACATAGACTCAAAGAGGCAATCGGCCGAATAAAGAGGCTTTTCCACCGCCAGCCTCGGCACACTTTATCCTTCCCCTTTCGTCTCCCTCTCCCAGCCTAATGGCTTTGTATCTCACCTTCCCGTTGCAGCTCCGTGCAGTGAGGCCACGCGCAACCATCGAACATCGCGATTTCGAATTACATATGTGGGCTCGTCGCTCGGTTGATGTTTGCCAAACATCGGACAGGCGAATATACCTCGCGTTCACGGGCACTCGCGTGTGCGCTAATGCTGATTCACCGCCAACTTCAAAGGCTTCGCGCCAGCCCTCTTGATGCACCCGTACCATCAGCGCGCCGTGCCCGACTGGACTCGGTGTCACTGCGAGTCGGTGTCGAGGTTCAAGAAAATAATACCTCATGACGCGCAGTTCATCCGCTGACGCTTTGCAATATAGCGTGCGCTCGACTTCTATCCCCTTTCCACGGCTGTTGTAGCCGTGCCCCCGCGTCTAAAAAGATGAGGTAACAAAAGGATACATCTGGATTACACATGTCTAAACGTATATTTAAGATGATAGAAAAGTTATCTATAGTTATCTATAGTAATCTTGGTTCTCAATTGAAACGAATTCCAAACGAACAACAGACGGTTTTTATACAAACTATGATTTTACGAAAATTTTAAGATTTATTACAAAACCCTGAAATAGTATATTACGCACCAGGGGAGGAAAAAACTTGGACAGTTCACAGGTCGTGTAAATTGCCACCCGAGCCGAAGGCGAGGGTGGCAAACACGAGCTGGGGGCTGGCCAATTTTACTCCCGAGGTGCGTATACTATTTTTCGCCATACCCGGGCCGAAAACACCACATTCCCGTTTTTGAGCCGGGCGGGAATGTGGCACTTTCGGCCAGGGTATGGCGAAAAAGGTTTTTAAAGCGCCATATGATAGTATGATGAAATATTGAATATAAAAATTGAAATAGTATATTACGATACGTGGGCCGGAAATTGGATTTCCGGGGCGTGCGTGGTATGACGCCCGAGGCGAAGTCGAGGGCGTCATGACGCACGCCCAGGGCATCCAATTTCCGGTCCAAGTATTGTATACTATTTTTCTTACTCCCCGGCCGAAAGGACGTTCTGTAATTGTTAAATAATTAATAAAATTGCGTTGTCGTCTGCTAGCTGTGTTTGAGTGTTAGTTTTTCTTTCGGCCCGCTCGATAGTAATGCCTCTCTCGGTCACTTTGGGTAGCTCGGTCGATATTACCGACTGTTTTTTCTTTCGACCCGACGTGGAGAGCTGGTTTTTTGGGCATCTGCTACTGTCGCTGTTGCAGAGATTGTTTGATGCCCGCCCGACATTTGCAAGATCGAGGTGAAGCCGAGGTTTTGCTGGTCGGGGCGGGCATCAGAAACAGATTCATTAAAAAAAGAAAGAAATAAGGTGATGAAATAAGTACATTAAAGTTTGATCAACTAACTCTTTTTTCTCATCACCCGTGCACTTTCCTCTGTCTATTTCGTACACCCAATGGACATTGATTCGTGTCGAACGTGCCCGTTAGTGACCGTAACGCATAACCTTTTAAAAAGGTAGTAAGAAAAAACATTTTTATGATATAAACTTTAGACCGGTAAATAGCTATGTCAGTTACATTAATCTGGTTTAAACTTATTACACATATTTTCTGATATTGTTGTGCGGTCCCCAAAAAGTTTTTTTTTTTTAACATCCACGAAGCTATTCCAAATTGTTGTTCTCAAATTCATTTCAATTAATAAACAGGATCGATCTTAAAGTTACTCAAGAGTGTCGACCATCTTAAATTTAGGTTCAGATTTTCTATCATTGAGATGCATTTTTTTTATTAATTTCTCATCTTAATTTTGTCTCCATGTGAATATTCTGATGAATTTTTTTACCTCAAAACGCGCTCGCTTAGCTTCATATAACCGACGGGAATATGAATGAATTTTTTTTTTTGCTTCCTCCTAGAGGAAGCTTTGTGATAGTAATTTTTTGAGTTGTTGTAAAAACATGTTATAATTGATATTCGAGGTGTTAGGAACCAAAATACATGATTTTTGAAAAATGTCTGTATGGATGTGTGTGTGTGTGTGTGTGTGTGTGTGTGTGTGTGTGTGTGTGTGTGTGTGTGTGTGTGTGTGTGTGTGTGTGTGTGTGTGTGTGTGTGTGTGTGTGTGTGTGTGTGTGTGTGCGCGCGCCTGGCTCTCAGCTTCTACTCGATCGATTTTAACCGGACAGGTCTCATTCTTTTTGTTTTTTTTTTTGTGTGATCCGTTTTTTGATTGGGCCGATTCGTTTTTGTTTTATTTCGAATTTTCGATTTTCTCAAAATTGTTTTTGCCTTTTTTCAACGATAGAATCGAGATATTTAAATCTGATGGGTAGCATTGGAAAGAGCGTAAAAAACCTATAATTTTCAAAAAAAAATTTCTCTAGCTATCCCGGTTCTCTTGTTATTGACAAAAACGTGTTTTTTTTTAAAAAGCTTATAACTCCGAAACTAAACGGTCAATTTTTTTGAGAAAAATCACGATAATGCAGAATATAAATATTTATAAGCTCTAAAAAATTTGAATCCATTCTTTTGGTTAGTTTTTGAGAAAAAAATTGAAAAATGAAAAAAACGAGTTTTCTATGTCCTTGGGCAAAATGATTGGTCTAGAAATTTCAGAGATATTTGAGCTTAAAGTTTTTTTAACCTTTTTTTCAAAGCGTAATTTCTCGAGAACGGCTCTATGTATCTGGATCGCATGGGTAGCATTCGAAAGAGAATTAAAATATCTATATTTGGAAAAAAAAAAATTATGTCTAGCTATCACAGTTCTTTTGTTATGAACAAAAACAAAAACGTGTTTTTTTTCAAAAAAGCTTACAACTCCTTAATCCTATCTCCTATCTTCAAAAAATAATGGATTAGTTATGATATCAATTTATTAGTGGTTTGGTTGATGGGTGTAACGGGTTGCTCGGTCACAAAAACAAAAGTGGTGTAGTTTCGATAAAATCACAGCGCTCACCGCGCGCTTCGAGAATACTAGTGATGTTGTATATGTATATATGTATATATTATGTTAAACCTGGAACATTCTTGCCGGTTGATATAAATAAATAAATGAATGAATAAATTTGAAAATTAATACTTTTTAATCTTCAAAATAAATTTAATTATAATTATAGCATAATTTGTTGCAAAAATTATAAATTTTGTTATTAAAAATTAATTAAAGGAATCACAAAATTAAGTTTGAGGAAGCAACGGGCCAATGAATTGGCAGCGGTTTTTTTTTTATTACAGTACAAATATTTGCTGAGAAGTTTGTTTAGTGTTATCAATAATGACAAAGTCTATGATATTCGATAAGTGAAATCCGATAAAGATTCTCGTTTAGTTATATAGTACCTACGGTGGTAAAATATACGTGGCAACCGAATCCGCTGGATCGTTTCTTTTAATAAAATTAATTTACAAAAATCATAAAGAAGAGGAAATTTGTTCCCTTTATCTCTTCACCTCTCTCGTCAGGAGGGCTAACAGGATGGCACAATGAAAATGAAATTTTATTATATTAGTCGCGCGAAATTCTTTTGTACTCTCATTACTTTTCAGCGGCGTAAAGCCGGGTCGTTCTACCGCGGAGCTTCTCTCTCTCTCTCTCTCTCTCTCTCTCTCTCTCTCTCTCTCTCTCTCTCTCTCTCTCTCTCTCTCTCTCTCTCTCTCTCTCTCTCTCTCTCTTTTTTTTTCGTCGCGCATGTGACAAGTTCGCTTTCGCGCGCAGACGCTGCTTAACGCATCCGCCAACAAAAGTGTGATAAAGGAAAAACGGCGCACGCGTGAAGAGTTTTGCACACCTGCCTGCCGCAAGCTATGAGGATGTGCGCGCGAATGAGACGTGTACGAGTGAGCCCTTATTCGTTAAAACAAAATTTATTGCATTAAAATGCATTTTTAATGGCTGCTATTTTACATTAAATGTAAAACGTATTAAAGATTTACGGTTAACTAATAGTTATTATTAAAGCAAGGATCACAGGAACGCTTCAAAGGCTAATGCAAAACTATATTTTTAACGAAACTTTTCTCGGTACGAAGAGAATTTGGCTAGGATAAGTAACTTCATCATTTGCTGATTCACATCATTTACCAAATGACCCTAATTTTGAAAGCAAAGTGAAAAAAAATGCTGCAACCTTTTAATTCAATAAAAAAAGAAATCATTAAAATAGTATAAGATAAAACACGTAAATAAGTTTAAAAAAATATATGGACAAAAAATGAATGACTAACCCAGGAAACTAAATAAATAGTATAATACATACCTAGGCTGGTAAAATAAGAAATGTCTCAGATCACATGTAATTGTCTGCCGAGGCGAAGCCGAGTTGGACAAACATGTGATCTGAGGCTTTCTTTTTTACTGGCCAAGGTATTTATACTATTTTTCTGCTCGACGGCACCGGAAAGCGGCAACTTCGTTTTGCGCAGCGGCCGGGAAGTTCACGCTTTCCGGCCGGAGGGTAGAAAAATATTTTAAGGCGAATTTCAAGTTTTAATAATTATTTATTTAATATATTGTGAACGTAATATGATGTTTTATGTAATACGTATAAAAATACTAATTGATAAAAGCACAGGCAGTCTAAGGTGCATCGCATTACAATTAATCTGAATGATTATTATGTTAAAGTTATATGAAATACATCTAGTGGGTACATTACTGAAATAAAAGTGAATATAATTCAAAAGAATAAAGGAAGATAATAGAGTGAAAATAACATTTTTAAAAATGTCAAATAAAAAAATTACATAAAAAAAGTGTCAGAAAATGAGAAAACAAGAAAATTATTCAAAAAAAAGAAACGTGAATAAGGGAGAAGGAAGAACAAAGAGAGCGAGAGGGGGGGGGGGAAGAATTGATTTTTCTAACACTGCTTTTCATGATCTTTCGAATAAAAAAGAGAAGCGTCAGCGTAGTAAATAACCGAAAGAAGATGAGAGAATGCGAAAATGCAACTGAAAAAAAGGAAGAGAAAGAGAGAAATGGAAAGAGAGGAAGAAAGATGGAAGAAAAGAAGAACTGACACAGTGCGACAAAAAAGGTTAACCATGTCGCCAACCCAACGGCAGCACTTAGCAAATGATTTTTAAATTGAATCAGTTTCTTTGTCCAGGGGCTTCTGCTGCTGAGACTTGCGCTTCGTCGGTTGAATGAACGACGTGTTGACGGGCGTAAATACAGAAATAGCACCAGACTGGTCCTTCATTGTTCGTTTACTACGTCCACTCTGCTCTTCCTTATCTGCACTGTTTTTGCTTTTAATCAAGTTCACTTAGTACTTTACTAGTTCAGACTGGGTAACCTACGCTGAAAAACCAATCAAAACAGATTTTCTTTACATTAGGTAATTTATTTACATTATTTATATTTATATTTTATTTATATTTATTTACTACGGAATGTTAAACTTGAAAGAATATAGCTATGATAAAACAAAAAATGATATTTTACATACAATTTTACGTAATGTAATGAAAACGTGAAAAAGGGAATTTATCAATCTATATAAAGAATATTAGAAGAACCGCTGGGTTAATAATTGTACATCATATGTTTTCAACAACTGATGTAGAACTGTGTATAAACAAGGCTATATCTCACGTTTCGGCGACTGAAAAGATATTTTATGCTCTAGGTGATGGCGTCAAAAGCCATGAATTCCGTAGAACTTTACCCATTTAGCAGAACAAAACCGATAGAATTTACCATGGCTTCAACGAATGATAGCGTAAAGAGTGTAAACAATTCTTTTACAAAAGCTACGCAAGCCAGGAACTTTCATCACTCCTCCACCTAAGTTAGGCGTAAAAAAGTACGTCAGACTAAAATACAGCCAATCATAGCAATATCGATCCTCGAAGAGATCCTCGAAGAGAATTCGTCGCCGAATCCACCTTATCCACTTTTGCATACCGGTATAAAGTCTTTCTTTTTATTGCTCGACGACAAAATTTGCACACGAGCAATGTGTCATCATGATTCTCAAAAACTTCGACGTGAATGAACCTTCTTTTCATCCCCAGACTCGATCTAGCGTTACCACATTTTCGATATTTATCTATTATATATAGCTATAAGCAGATTTTATACGATTCCGCCCCTCCACCGCCCCCTCCTCATCGCGTTCACACAGTGTCTCCACATACCCTCCACAAAATAAGGAAGAAATGTTATTTAAAATACGATTCAAAATTATCTACAAAACCCCTCCACCTTATCTATACACCTTTACCCACTCTATCTCCCGCCTCCACCCTTTACAGCTCCTCCACGTACCCCTTCACTTAACCCTGGCTGAAATGGGTTATACATCCTAAATTAGTCGAAAAGGTCCTGTACCAATGCGATTACATAACTTGATTCTACAATAAAGACAAAAAATTAACTACATTATAATGCAAAAATATTTTACTGGTTGTATTGTATGAAGAGTAGTTTAACTCAAAAATTATTTTTACGGACATTAAAAAAATAAAAAATTGAATAACTTTTTTATTATTATTATATTTTTATTAAATGTGGAGAGTGAGAGCAGAATGCAAAAATTTCTGTTGCACTATTTCTGTTTTACTATTACGACTTAACAAAATCAAATCATTTTTTAAAATACGTATCTTCAATTAAATCAAAATCAAAAAATGATTTTGGAACATTTAACTGGTAATCAAAATAAAATATTGTTTATAGATGGATCAGGTGGTTCCGGTAAAAAAATTTTACATAAAACTTTAAGATATTATTTTCTGTTGATAGAAAAAAAAATTATACACAGGGATCGAATCTATTTTACTACCAAAGGGAATAAGCGACAGTTTGGCAGGTAGCGCGAAGGTTAAGCAGCTTTAGGCGCGGCCACTACTTGGATAAGTGACAGCGTTTTTTCTGCGGTTTCCTCGTGTAATCGGTTAGGTGTTGAAATTGCCTTCTGATAAATTGAGCGGAATGTGTGGATAAATACAGTTTCGGTGTCTAAGCCTACGGAATGTGACTTAGACGTCCAAACTGAATTATTCCAATACACCGACCATGCCACCGGCGAATGCGGGATGGGTGAAAGGTATGGAAAAAACAGTGTATAGAAAAGGGAGGTCCTCACGAAATGTATAAGTTATGATGTAACAATAGGAAAGGACAATATAAAGGTGTGGGAGTAGGATACGCACTAGGCCAATAGGCTGCGTGGAAGCCACCAATTTTTTACTACTATATAAAGGGAATAACAAGTCATCGAACTTTTCGAATACCTTCAAATTTGACCAATATAGAAAGTGCATTTTCAAAATTAGACTCGGATATGAAAAACGAAGCTGAAGCTGACATTATAATTTGGAACGTAGCATCAATGATTCCAAAGAAGCTTTAGAAATTGTTGATAGAATACTTCAATTCGATTTTCGTCAAATTCTTATTCAGTTCTAAAGAATAGTTACCGAAGTGCTAGTATTGCACAGACTATAAAATATTCTAAACTGTGGCAGCTTCCTAAAATTATGAAATTAACAAAAAATATTCGATCAGAAAATGTAGAATTTTCTTGTTCCTTATTTGAAATAAGTGATGGTAAATTTAATTCCTTTGTAATTCCAGATAAATAGAAAACAAATGACGTTTGCTCAAAAATTTATAAAAATATAAATAAAAATGATTATCTGAATCGTGGAATTGTAGCATCACATAATGCGATATTAGGATCGTTAATACTAAAGTAGTACAATTATTAGATGGTGAAATGAAATCACATTATAGCATAGTTTATGCTGCGTATAAAGAAGTTGATCAAACTGACGAAAATATTCATTTAAATTATCCAATTGAAATTTTAAATGATGTTAAAGGTCTTCCACCTCATAAATTAAATTTAAAAATAGATACAATAATAATGTTAATTAGAAACATCAAAGCGGAAATAATGGCAGGTGAAAATATTGGAAGTAGAATATTTATTCTAAGAATAACTGTAAATACAGAAGAATTATCATTATTACCATTTAATCTTTATAGAAAACAATTTCCTGTTGTATTAGATTTTATAATAACAATTAACAAATCTCAAGGGTAAAGTTTTGATAGTCTTGGTTATTTATCAAAAGACCTTTGTTTTCACATGGGCAATTAAACGTAGGAATCAGGAATATTTGTTTTAATTTTCAGTTGGAAAGCATCATGTGCCGTTGAAAGACGCAAATTTGAAAATTTTCTTATATGTCGCAGCAAATTTTTCATTTTAGAAAATATCGGATAATTCTTTAAAAAAATTATGATTATCAATTTTCACTTAATAGAGGTTATAATAATTGCTTTTTTATAATTTTAATATTATGTTATTTTTAATATTATTAGCGTAATTTTTAAATTAAAAGGTACCCTTAGAGCATATTGGCAGACTTGTTTGGAACAAGCTCGCCGTTCATATACTCACTTCACTACTAGATAAAAATGATTTGATGTAACACAGAAAACTCCACAGAGCCTTATAGAAACAGTGCTACCCTGGTGGAAATCGATTCCATTATTTACGTTGAAATATTATTTTATGTTATTGTGCACAACAATCTTGTGCACATTACTGAATTTCATCTTTTTCCGTAAAGTGTACAATTTTTTGTGCAAAAGTAAAAATGTTTTGTGAACAATATTTTCTTTTCTTTTCTCTGTGCACAATAAATCGGTGCACAATTCTCATGTGCACAAATCAGCCTATGTCTCATATTCGCCATTTAATAGATAAAATAATAGAATAAGTTTTTTTACAAATTTACATTAGCTTATTTATGAGTATTTACTAGATATTAAAGTTGGCCAGTTTTGTTAGTTAGGAAATGGCAAACGGAAAAATCATTGTTTTCGTTTGTATCCTCTGAAACAGTACTAAATACCAATAATTCGTGTTTACGTTTTGGTTAGCTATCCTTTTTGCTTTCTCAAAGAGAAAGCTTGGTAACAGTGAAATTTTTCGACCTCGAGATTTCGATGATTTTCGATATTTCTGAGCTCCCTGAGTCGAGATATGTATTTTCTAGAAAATGTCTGTGTGTGTGTGTGTGTGTGTGTGTGTGTGTGTATGTGTGTGTGTGTGTTATAAATTTATCCGTAGTATAACTCGAAACTGGCCAGAGATATCAAGTTTATCTTTGGCAGGTATTTAAAGCTTATTTTGAAGTTGTGCAAGTTCAATTATATAGTTGATCGGATAATATTAAGTCGGTTAAAAAAAATAAAGCAAAATATCGAAAAAACGAATTTTTTTTTTTCGTCGCCGAATTTGGATATCGGTGGGAAGTAGGCCCATTTTCTCAAAGGTCTTGAAATTTCCTATCTACCCATATTTTTTTTGGCCCGATCGGATATTATTAAGTCGATTAAAAAAAAATAAAGAAAAATATGGAATAATCGAAATAATTTTTTTTCTTTGCCGGGTTTGGATATCGGTCGGAAGTAGGACCATTTTCTGAAAGGTCTTGAAATTTCCTATCTACCCATATTTTTGTGAGCCCGATTGGATATTATTAAGTCGGTTAAAAGAAAAAATAAAGTAAAATATGGAAAAATCGAAAATAATTTTTTTCATCGCTTATTCAGAAATTGTATTCTAACATCCTAGAACTACCACTACAAAATTAAAGAAAAAAAAAACCACGCTTGAGTTAGAGGATATTTGAAACCTTCGTCGAGTTATGTGGTTTTTGATATGAGTTGGTGGATTTTCGAAGTCTTCGCTGAGTTGGTGGGGTTTTGAAGCAAACGCCAAGTAACAGGTTTTTAAAGAAAACGCCGAAGAAATTTCGAGGAAATGCAATTAATTTATAAATTCAATAAATAGCATGTGATAATACCTTAAACTTTTTGATTTGCAATTTAATAATTACTACATAACTATTTTAAATATAATTTTCTTGATTATTTTGAATAATTGTATTTATCGAAAATCAGATATTTATTTATTTATTTATTCATTACACGGGCTAAAACCCTTTGTACAAAAGATAAAAGATAAATACAGGAGGTTGGATTACAAACTTGCTTATTATAAAGTAATAAATATATAATATTTTAATATTTAATAGAGATCGGACGGCACTCTTAAAGAGCGAAATATTAAGAATCGCTGTAATGTGAGAAGGGAGGGTGTTCCATGAGCGTTTTAAACGATTAATAGTCCCTTCTTAAAAAAGTGATGAGCGGCCATATTGAAGCATCTAAAGGCTTGATTTTGATTGGTCGATAAGAGGAAGGCGCGAGAAATTTACTGTTTGGAATTTAATGTTTGAATTTTTTAATGGAATTTTTACATTTAGAGTAGTATAAAAATGATTAAGTTCTGGCTTTGAAAAAATACTTAAATAAGTTAAAAGTAAAACGTAATGAGGATAGCATACATAACCTCAAAAACAGGAAAGTGGGCGCGAAGCGCGTTTGAATATCGCTTGTAGAGTAAAAACCGGTATTCGAGTTACAGATTTGTTCACATAATGGTCTGAAATGACGTAAGTTGTACGCGAGTTCACGTTCGGTAAACAAATCACCAATTGAAACACAATTTATTAAGTCATTTAAAACTTTAAATGTAAAAACACAATCATGATAATAATGCAATGAACTGATAGTTTGAATGTTGACGGATAAGGCTATTTCAGTGTAATCATGATTGAATCTATGCATTGGCTTATTAATTTTGTAAGAGATGTAACGGAGAAATTTATGCTGAATTGATTCTAATTTATCTGCTAAAACTGAAACATGTGGTGATCAGATGGGTGAACAGTATATTAAATTAGGTAAAACTAACATATTGTAAATATGAATAATCGCTTGTGTATCTTTAAAATTAAATGTTATACGCTTAATAAAACCAACGAGGCTTAGCGACTTCGAAATAATCGTATCGATATGGTAAGAGAACGATAGTGTCGTATCTAAATAAACTCCAAGATCCTTAATAACATTCACTCTATCCAGTTTTACATTATTTATGAAATAATCAGGTAGTAATGAGTTTGACATTTGTAAAAGGAGATAGTGTGACATTTTTTTATATTAAGGTCAAGCTCGTTTTCGATAGACCAGACATACAGCGCGTCAATGTCGCATTGGAGATTTATAATATCTTTGGTGAATTAATCGTACAAAAAAGTTTGACATCGTCAGCATACGACAAAATATTAACATTCTTAATTCTACTGACTAAATCATTTATAAATACACAAAACAATAAAGGACCTAAGTGTGATTCCTGCGGGACAGCTTCTGACCTACCCGATAAATATGACACAATAATATTAAAAATATTTCCTTGCACACCAATATTCCAAAGTTTGGATAACAGATGATAATGACTCACCTTATCAAAAGCCTTTGAGAAATCTGTATAAATTGCGTCAACGCGGGATGAGTTACATAAAGCTTCAGATACAAAATCATCAAAAATCACTAAGTTAGTTATATGCAGAAGAATAAAATTTTATATTAAAATATACATTTAAAAAAATTATTTGATGTAATTTATCAATTCTCTTTGAGAAAACATTCTCTAGTTAGCAGCGGTTTTTAATATTTGACTTCAAATACATGATTAGATTAAAGAGAAAATTTAGATAAAATATTTTGAGGTTGTGTTATCTCCATTAAATAGAGAATATGATAGGAAAAATCGTTTCATCACTACTCATAAATTAGCTATTTTTACCAGCTATTTATTATTTTCCTGGCCATTTCTGATAGAGGCAATTTCTTCCAGGATGAGCTTATCCTAGATCCATGGCTTGTGGGGCAGGTTGATTAAAAATCGTGCGGCTAAAAGATTGATTCTAGCTTTTTTTACTTGTACATAATAATCCTATTGGAGATAATTGGATCATCTTAAATCTTAAAGCCAAAAGTTTAAATTTTGGACTGTTTATGCTAAATATTATTAAGTCCACAAAAAACACCAACCACCAACGTTTTTAGGTTCATTTTAAATGATGATTAAAATAAAAAAAAATGAATCGAAATTAATTTAAGCCATCATGGTCTTAAAAATAAATAAATATAGATTCCTTGCGAAAGTGACTCGTCGGGACGAGCAGCGAAGTAGGATTTTTAGAACGAGCTAGGCATATTAGCGTGCAGGTTGAGGAGGAGGGGGGCGTGGACATCGTGCGAGCATCGTACGCCAATTAAGAGAGAGTCTGGAAAGGGCTGCTGAGGACTCGACAGCTTGACGGCTAAGTGCTTGTAATACGTTTAGTTGTTTAGCGGGCGCAGCACAACTTCCGCGAAGCAGGCCTGCCCCCTTCCCCGGCCCACTTTTCCCTCGCCGTCTTTCTCTTGCCTCGTGGTGCCTCTTCATTTCGACGTGGCGACGATGCTTTCGTGAATATGTGTGCCGACGGAGCTAACGTTCTCACAATATGGATTAATCTATTACAAAACAATTGTATACATTTTTACCAGATATACTTGTGAGTTGTAGATTTTGAGAATTTAAGTAGTATAAGTAAATTTTTAACGAAACTCTAAATTTCCTATTTATATACGTATATAATGCATTAGTTTTTATGTACCCTAATATTACTGCAATAAAAGAGGGAAATAGATCAATGCGACGGGAAGTTTTTAAATACCCAATATGAAGCAGCTCGAGGTAAAATGGAATCCCTGATGACTGCGCAGCAGACAGGCAGAAGCCCATTGCTAGGTAAGTGCGTATCGGGCGCGAGGCAGCGACTTTCCGGCCGTTTCGCGGTCGCTTTGTCTGACGCAACGCAAGCTCAAAATGCCCTTTGTGCCCGGGCTTCACCCCCGCCCTCTGTACGCCTGTGTATAACTCTCGCGACATAAGCACTGCGGTAGGCTTGATGAACTCGCTTGCCGTGGCTTGCCGTAATTGCGCTCGGTCCTTGCTGTTTAGCCTGAAAGGCTTTCAATTACGCGCCGCGTTATTGAACGATTTTGAAGACGTGACCCGTTACTTAGCCCCTTCGTACTCATTTTTAATTAAATCTGTGAATGTGAAAAAATATTCAATGCTATTATTCAACCCCTTTTGAACGATGAAAATGGCTCAGCTTCTCGTTATCCGTTCTTCGTCTTTGATTGCTTTTCAATCTTAACACAATAAATGAGTATGGGTGACTGTAGGTATTTCGTGTTCAAAAGGTGTTTCAACAACATCGTATAACATTCAAGCTTAACTTTGAAACATCAAAAAGTCATGCGGATGAAACTGCAGCCGCGTGGATACATCGAAACAGCCGGCGAAGTAGCGAAAACACGCTTATAAATACCAGTGGCGCAAATCAATATACCGCCGAAAATACATTCACGCACGCATTGCTGTTTACTCGGATGCCGCAGGAGCGCGTGCCTGCGTGGCTCCACTCAAATTCACGCGCCTTTCCGAATTCCTCGCCTGCGCGCGCTGTACACATACGCACGCGCTCATACCGATAAAGGCTTTGGCGTGTTTGCGCAAACTTTACTCGCAGCGCCGTGTAAATCGTACTTAATGCTCGCTGGATAGCGCGAGCGCCTAAGTGAGGCTTGCGGTTGCCGAAGGAGGAGAATTACGCCGACGCCTCGCGCGCGCACCGAAGACTGCTCGCAAGGAAAAGGCGGCGAGTCGGCGGCACACCAACCGCGAAGGACGGGCTAATACGCCGATGAGGCGAATGAGGGGGGAAAGCAAACGGACGTAGTTGCGAGTGGCTGTAAATTCACGGTGAAATTAACGTTTAATGATCGGACGAGGAAGGGGTAGAATCGGCAGGAATAATTTATGCGCTGCGGGGAAAAATGTTTATGCATTATATCAATGATTTCGGGTACTCTCTAGTATTTGTAGCTAACAATCTATAAATATAATAATCAACGATTTGAGTGAAATTCAAAATTCGAAACAAAAATTCCATTTGCTTGGGCAATTAGTCGTTTATTAACATTTTTCATTTCAACGATAAAAAGACTACCAATGTTTGCAAATGTAGCGGACTAATATAGGTATGAGGCATACGCGATCGTGATAATAATTTACTTTTATGAAAACGGGTATGAATTACATAGACATTCGCTTGCAAAACGGGACTTATTTCATTTCAAGGTTTTTATACTGTTTGAGTGTAATTATTATGTTATGTCTTTATTGGATACATTTAAGGTTGTATATAGGACGCAAGGTCCCCTGTCAAAAGTTAATTTTTCGCGTTAAAACTGCGATAAATAATTATGTAAAGCAATTCATCCATTTTTAGTTATCTCGATCTATGTATAAATGTAATTGGAATATTATAAGCTTTAAAAATTATAAATCAAAGCGAAATTGTTAAATCGGCACTGTAACTGTTTAAAATCGTCAAAATTCACTAATTTATTACGTAATGACGATTTTAAACAGTTGCAGTGCCAGATAACTAAAAATTGATCAATCGTTTGACATAATTATTTATTGCAGTTTTAGCGTAAACAACTAACTTTTGGCAGGGACCTTACAGCCTACACAAGCTTAAACGTTACCACTGTTACAATACAATAAGTCTAATTTTCTCGAGTATTCATAAAGCCGGTCTGGGCGAGTCGGAAAGGAATGAGCGGAGAGAAAGAGAGAAAAGTTATAGTAAACATAAAGAGATAAGAATGCAGGCTGGCGCTGTATAAGTATAAGGGAAAGACTGAAAGCGAGACGCGGCCGCAGAAACAGACGTCTTGGGCTGGGAGGGCGAAAGTTAAAGAGAACGGGACAGAGGAATGCCCGGCGATGAAAAGAGATATCCCGGGGTGTGCAAGAGAGCCGGATATAAGGGCAGCGCAGCTGGTGCAGCCGCCGGTGGTGGGGGGCCCAGAGCCAGACTGGACGGCGCTGCCGGGCTCGCTTCTCGCGCGCGCGACCGCCGTAGTAAACAAAGCTGTAACTCTCGCTCCTCGCGGCGACGAATCAATGGCCCCGCCGCTGCAGCGCAATATATACTTCTTTCCCCGCTCACGCGTACATATAGCGCCGGCGAACATCCATCTTACTTGGAGCACTCGCGGCCACTCTGCATGCGCGCGCGAGTTTGACGACGCGCCATCGACGCCCGCGTGACACGAGGCCGCCGCACGCCTCCTTCTTTTGCGCTTGTATATACTTACCAAATTCGATCACGACTCCGCCGCCGTCAAAACATCCACTATACATGCTTTTACGCCGTGGAAACTAGAAGAATATTATTACCTTCATTTTGGCTCTTACTTTTTCAATGATAATGTTATCTTCTGGTCAGTTACTTAGTAGACTGCTCAGTCTGTTTCGAAGATTGTTTTATCATTTAAATGTTAAGCTCGTTTAAATTTGAGAAAGATCAGACAATGTGAAGTTAGCTTTATTCCTATTGCAATAGCAGGCCAATCAGAGAGCAACTAATATTGCTTTTATATAGTACTTAAACCGAACTTTCTTGCGCTGGGATTTGTTAGCCTTTTGGGTAGTTTCCTAAATTACAAAGATATTAAAATTTAACTTTTATATTGCATACTTTTTATTGATTTTATACCACTCTAACCTCAAAATCACAACTTTGATATGATTTTTCGGCGCTCGTGGTATAAAATACCGTTCGAAACTAGTGCGTAAGTCGATTATTTAGGTGGTGTGGCTTTTTCGCACTCGCTTCGCTCGTGCAAAAAGTCACACCAGCTAAATAATCGACTTCCCCACCCGTGTCGAAATGTACTATTTTTTATAATGTAGTCTACTTTTAACTATAAGCGTTAGCTAAAAACCCCGTTAAATATTCTATGCTTTTTTACTCTGAATAAGATTTTGTGGCATTATGAAAACAACCTATTCACTGTAACAAGATATTATTAGATGATTTTATACCGAAGAGAGAGAATGGAAATAAATCAATTAAATATTATAATAAAAATAAGAACTGACGGCTTCCATTAAATATTATCTTATTCTGTGGTATATTTAGACGGTCTCCTTCGTCTATCTCGGTTTTAATACTCATTTATTCCATAATATAGTATTTGCGTTTATATTATCAGCATTAATAATGATATGTATCATATAGGTATATGTGAAATACATAAAAGTTGAACTTTAAATAAGCTTTCTTAGCCAGTTTATGCTTTAAATTATAGCTTAATTATACGTAGTTAATGAATCAAGCTAATAGTCAAATTATAGCTGGTTGTTAACGAATTGACGGGAAAAAAATTTCAAGAGGACTGGAGATTTGCTGCATTTTCCTGGAAAGTTATAAATTACCTCATTAGTGTTGAAAATAAATTATGTCAATTATGATTAAGAAGTCGGAAACTTAATTAACACAGTTGTTCGACTGGGTGAAGATCCGACCTAGGCAAAGGGAAAGAGTGGTCAAATCGTTTAGAGAATGCTGCTGTCTGGCTGGATTATATTCTCGGCTCAACTCAGCTCACGCTCGCGGGTTATGTTATATCAAAATGTTTCCATCCCCATCTCCATTTCTGCGGTTGTGCACAGCGACGACGACGGCAGTAGTAGTAGAAGAGCAGCAGCGAGGCCGTCGACGAGCTGCTGGAAAACATAAATATTTCATGGCTTCGCGAATCGCGACCCCTCTCTCTCTCATCCTCTCTTCCTCTCCCACTCCCTCGCTCACTTCGCGTCGCTGAATTTCGCGAAAGTTTTGTGCGCCGAACTGTTTTCGGAGGAGGGAGCACACGCGAGAGTGAAACAACAGATACGCTCGCACGTACGCGCAGAAACTTCAGCGTACGCGTGTTTTATGAATGACCGTTTCGCGGCACGGCTGAAGATTCATCGCGCAGAGCGTGGCGTACCGGCTTCGATCAATTCAAAGAAATTTCTCAATTCGTCGCGACGACGCCGCCGGCGGTAGTCGCGCTGTTCCAGTCAGTACCAAAGGTTTTACGACGTTAATTAGTCATGTATCGTTGACATTTTGAAATTTAATAAAGATGCTGGTTGTTTGATTTCCATTATGTTTTTTCAAATCTTTCAAGATTGAAAACGTTTTATTATATTTATATTATATTCACGTATTAAATGCTACTAATCTAAAGAGGTATTGATAAATAACAAAATATCCAGAATTTCTTAAATATTTCTTCAGATTTCGACAGAATCTTAGTATCAATGCATTCTATTTATTTGAGATTTCTAAGATTATTTGGGCATTGTCAGCAGATTATTACTTTTGATGCAATAAGATCTTTTCACGCAAAAATTGTTCTGATGTATCTACATACACAATCTGAAACCACATAGATATGAGAATGTGCAATAGAAAATCAAAAAGAAAAAAATCTTTCGTCTCCAATAAATCCTAGTGCACTATCAAGTGCACGAAGGCCAGAGCGTATTTCTCATTTAATAGGTAGCTAGCAATTGAAAGAAACAAGTTAATACCTTATAAGGAGATATCGTTCGTTACAAAAGGATTCCATTTGCTTACAAAGGAGCCCTCCTTTTCCCAGCTAAAGGCGTATCGCGGATCATTTCTTCGCTTTCTCTCGGCTCGGCTTTCTTCCCCGCGCGCTTTTCCCCGGGGATAGTCTGCGCCCCGTGCGATTGCACTTTTCGCGTAACGAATTTCCGCGCAGCGTTCTCACCTATCGTACGCGAGCTTTCTTCTTCGACTCTCTCGCATCTATCCTCGAGAGAAGCGAACGTGCGGCCTCTTACGTCTACGCGCCTTCCGCCACCGGCTGCTACTGCCCCTATCTCTTTCTCCACGATCTATGTGGCACCGTACTATATCACCCTTATACACCTTGCTTGCTACGCCAGTGGTAGAAGTCGCAGGAGCTTCCAAAAACTTATGAGATTCCGTAGTGAACAGCTTTCTTTTTTTCCCACCTTCAAAACTTATCGTTGATTGATTAAATAAATATTTCATTTTTTAAGCTATAACTATATATAATAATCTACCAAATGATCTAAAAATATTGAATGATACATATTATAGAAAAAATAAGTTAAAAGAGTGGATTACCAAAAACATTTAAGAAAAACCTAATTAATATATATCTGTGGCTTCCCGGAAAAACCACGTAAGGGACGAGTTTTTCAAAATCGTTTTATGCCATATTTCTTATCTTTAAACCTGTGGCTTCCAGGAAAAACCACTTATCTCCACTTTTCATTATTTCGAGTAAATCGAGTTTTTAGTTTCGCAAGTTTTGCATCGATGTTATAAATCAAGACAAATGAGATTAAATGCAACACTGCGTCTATGAATACTAATGTAAATAACATATTTTTTGCCACAGTAACCAGAGAAAATAGCGTTCATGTTTTAGAAATCGAATTTCACTTACGTGGTTATTCCGGGAATAAAAAAAAATGTTAGTAGAGTTACGTGGGGTTTTCGGGAGTTATTCTAAAAAAAAAAGTGGAGTTATGTGGTTTTTCCGGGAGTTTTTCTAAAAAAATGGAGATACGTGGTTATTCCGGGAAAATGTTGAAAAAATGGAGATATGTGGTTTTTCCTTGTGCTGATTCAAGACAACGAGTGCACTTTCGTAATTTCTGTCACGGCTAAATGATAGAGGACTGTTTAAAGATAAGAAAAAAGGCATCAAACCGATTTCAAAAAACTCGTCACTTACGTGGTTTTTCCGGGAAGCCACAGAAACAGTCCTCTATCATCTAGCCGTGACAGAAATTACGAAAGTGCAATCGTTATCTTAAATTAGCACAAGGAAAAACCACGTATCTCCATTTTTTTCAACATTTTCCTGGAATAACCACGTATCTCCATTTTTTTAAAGAATAATTCCCGGAAAAACCACATAACTCCACTTATTTTTTAGAATAATTCCCGGAAAAACCACGTAACTCCACTTTTTTTTAGAATAACTCCCGGAAAAACCACATAACTCCACTATTTTTTTATAGACTATTTCCCGGAAAACCCATGTAACTTCCCTTTTTTTTTTAGAAAAACTTCCGGAAAAACCACGTAACTGCACTTTTTTTGTAGACTAATTCCCGGAAAACCCATGTAACTCCACTTTTTTAATAAAAAAACTCCCGGAAAAACCACGTAACTCCACTTTTTTTAGAATAACTCCCGGAAACCCCACGTAACTCCACTAAATTTTTTTTTATTCCTGGAATAACCACGTAAGTGAAATTCGATTTCTAAAACATGAACGCTATTTTCTCTGATTACTATGGCAAAAAATATGTTATTTACATTAGTATTCATAGACGCAGTGTTGCATTTAATCTCATTTGTCTTGATTTATAACATCGATGCGAAACCTGCGAAACTAAAAACTCGATTTACTCGAAATAATGAAAAGTGGTGATAAGTGGTTTTTCCTGGAAGCCACATATATATATATATCAGGTATTAAGTTTATATAAATATTTTATCGCGTGTTACAAGGAATACTTTTATTAATTGTTAATTAATGCGCCATACCAAAACTAAACTTATATTGTCAACACACTACATTGAATTTCAAAATTATAGTATCTAGGCAATTTTTTTTTTTATATATAAGTTAGTAAGTAAGTAACGCTATTTGACCAGACCTATACACAGACACTATTATGCGTCTCTGTAGGATGTCAATTGGTCAGATATATATATCTGTATATTTGATGTAACGACAATTATTCTGGTAATAAATAATAATAATAATAATATTTGAATCAACTGAAAACTGATTTTTTTTACAAAATGCATAACTACTTTCTTCAAAAATTCTTTTTTGCATTACTGTGCGCAACGTAGACCTTTTTTTCATCGATCATTTCTACGCGTGAAGGTGAAGTGATATTTTTTTTAAAAGACTACTTCATGCACAGCAGTAGAAAAAATAATTTTTGATACTCTGACGTAAAATCCGACTTTAAACACTTGTATCAAATACTATCTATATTGGATGTAAGGTGGTTTAAGTATTTGAATGTAAAATTTCATTATTAAGAGGGTTTGGTACTCATGTACTCTATTTTACCGGCAGAACACGGTAAATTCTATATTATTAAAATAAATATATCGAATTACGTCTTATAAAGAGATAGTTGCCCTGCGCAATGTAATAATCTACCAGCCTACGCAGTTTTGAGCTCAAATGTCAACGGCACCCTAAAAAATTTTGCGAACAAAAATAACCGAAATTTTGTTCGCAAAATTTTTTAGGGTGCCGTTGATATTTGGGCTCAAAACTGCGCAGGCTGGTAGATTATTACATTGCACAGGGCAACTATCTCTTTATAAGATGTAATTCGATATATTTATTTTAATAATATAGAATTTGCCGAGTTCTGCCGGTAAAACAGAGTGCATGAGTACCACACCCCCTTAAAATAATATACTAATAATTAAAATCATATAAGTCATATAGTGTCTATTATAACTGAGTTAAGTGTAAAAGTCGAATAATAATTCGAAGCCTTTTTTTATTTACAGCTATCTGAAGTACTATTAAGAGCTCTTTTATGAGTCTCACTGCAGTGAGATAAGCACGTGAAAACTCTGAATTTCAAAAAACTCGGCACAGAAGTGCTAGTCAATCATCGAGGCCGAGATTCGAACACGGTGCTGTTGGGCTAAACAAACATTGCCGTAGCTCTTTTATACGCAAACTTATTTACTATACTTATACGTGATTTTATAAACAAAAAAAGTTATATAAAATGTCGAACCAAAAATGAAATAAATTCCCACTCTGTCCGTTAAATACAACTCGTAAAAACAAATCGTAAAAAAAGATCGATGATAAAATACAAAAGTATAACAGTAAATATTTATGTATAATTAAATACTTCGGTCTGTGAGAAAAGAAGATATTTTGTTAACGTGTTTGCAAATATATATTTAAATTAAGAAATTAAAAATAGTGTCAATTTATTACAGAGAGTTAGATATTGATAAGAAGTACAGCCATAGTCTTAAAGGATGCGTGTATATAAAGGTATATCCCCATGAATAAGTATAAGTACGTATAGATCTTGTCTAATCTAAATTTACATTAAAACAGAAATTCGATTTAAGAAATAAAGAGAAAATTAAAACTGTAACAGTAAAGTTACATGAAATAAGTGAAATATCGCGATTTCATATACTTAATATTAAGACATATAAAAAAACACTTGTTTCTTCGTGGAAGGGCTGGAGCAATATTTCTTGGGATAGTTCGAGGAAAGGTGGCGGTAGCGATAAATAATTAATTAAGACTGGTGGTGTTTGTTATACTGGCGTTTATTTAAATGAACTGGCGATTAGTATTCGAGCGCGCTGTGTTCTGGTTAGCGGCCGAAAGGGAACTGGCGATACTTGCTACGCGTGTACAGATCCGCGAGCAGCGACGACTGGAATGTCGCAGAGTGGGGATAGAGCTGAGCTATTAATAGAACAGTAGTGTCTATTATAACTGAGTTAAGTGTAAAAGTGTATGTGTGTGTATGTAAATAGTCAGTGTATGGTGTGTATATATGATTTAAGTTTGCGTTACAATTTTGAACGCGTATGAATCGTGAACAACACTTTTTAAATATACAATCTGTTCTGAAAATGTATGCGTCTGTAAACATAATCGTGTAGAGCGCAAAATTCTAAGAATAAAGTTCCTTTATTACCATTTTTCATATGACTAGTACTTCTTTAGCAACTGATGTGTTGAAATTGTTTGTTTTTAATAGGAATTGTATATCTATAGATATCATCTTATAAACATAGGTATACATTTTCTATTAAAAACAAACAATTTAAACACATCAGTTACTAAAAAAGTACTAGTCATATGAAAAAATGGTAAAGGAACTTTTTTCTTAGAATTTTGCGCTCTACAGGATTATGTTTACAGACGCATACATTTTCAGAACAAGTTGTATTTTGTTTTGAAACTCATTAAATGTTTATACATTCAAGTCTTCATGATCATGTTGATTATTTTATCAAGGAGCGCGGGAGCGCTCCGAAGGCAAGTATAGAAGAGCCTTAGGAGTGACCGCGTGATGATATACATTGAAATGGATGTACGAGAAAAATCAATGCACTTATATACCTATTGCGTTAGTTTCAACTATATAACATATCCCTCTTAATCGTAAGCCATTTCGTTACTCTACACAAATCAAAAGATTTTATTTAAAAAGATTATCTCGTTTAAAAGATATAGAGAGCTGAATTTTTTATGTCCACTTTCCGATTCTAAATTTTCTCCATAGTTTCAGACTCTCATCCGGTGTTGCGACTTCCTGTCACGTGACATATATATATATATATATATATATATATATATATATATATATATATATATATATATATATATATATATATATATATATATATATATATATATATATATATATATATATATATATATATATATATATATACACACACACACACACACACACACACACACACACACACACACACACACACACACACACACACACACACACACACACACACACACACACACACACACACACACACACACACACACACACACACATACACACACACACAATATCAGGGATGATTGTTTATAGTGTAGGTATATATATTCGTTTCAATAATCAAAGATCTGATGAAGTCGACTGACTAAAAGAATAAAAGAATTTATTTACGAGCATCAATGAGGCAACAACATTTTTTAGATAAGTATTAAAACGACTAAATGTTAAATAGTAATTTTTTTAAAGAATTGATACTTTGTGAAAACTTTTATTTACAGATAACTAATCAAGATTAATATATATTCAAAGATCTCAAGTAGTCAACTGGTTATCGAAGAATTCATCTATTCATGTATCAATCAACGGGCGAATAATATATATTCCCTTGTCTTATATATATATATTCCCGTGTCTGGGCGATGACGACCTAACCTTACACATATTTACACACACAGATGTTACAAATGTTATCATATCGTCGTGAGTTAGTTTAAAATTAAAATTAGTTAATTAATTATTCAAAGATCTCAAGTAGGCAACTGGTGATAGAAGAATTCATCTATTCATATATCAATCAACGGGGGTTTTATTAGATAAGTATTGAACAGCAAAATGTTAAATGACTACAATCATTTTAAAAAAATTGATACTTTGTGTGAATTTTTTTTATATTTACAGATTATACAACATTTGTTTACAGTCATTGAAATTCAATTTTGAATTAACTTGGATGGTTGTACAACGTAGACAAATGCTGAAAGCCTTATTTTCATTCTATTTTGAATATGTAATATAGCCAATAATGTTGAGGAGTTCTAATTGTGTACCGTCGAAAAATATAATTTTGAATCAGCAAAAATGAACGAGCGCCCTCATAACCCTTCTGGTTATTTTATTACTAATGGGCAAGAAAAAGTTATTTTAATACAAGAACAGACGCTTAGGAATAGACTTATATTAAAGAAGATAGTAAGAATATAGTACTACTCAAGAAAGAAAAACAAAACCAATATTAGCCTATGGAAGAGCAGGCAAATACTATTTACAATACAATATTTTTCAAGGTGTATCTATAAATTAAAGTGTAATTTTATATACTTAATAAACATTATTTATAATGTATTTTTACTCTTAAAAAGTTGTGAAATCTCTCTAAAAAATTTTTTTACAAAAGTAAAAACTTATAGGCAAGAATAAGTTTGGTTACTATTCTACATAGTTTTATACTTAACAAACATTATTTACTAAACTCTCCCACCCTCTCTTTCTTCCCCCTCTCTCTCTCTCCCTCTGTACTAAAAATTTTAATGAGAGCTTAAATATTTTTTCAAAACAATCAGCACGTTCTTTAAAAAACTAATTTTTTAAATATATTCTAACAACACAATTTGTCTGTAGTCCTTTTATTTATTCTGATCTCATCTATTCAATAAGCACTCTCTACAAATGGTAATAATTTTTTTAATGACTGTACAAATAATAATATTGTTAATAAAACTTTTTACGAAAGTATAAAATAAGGCAAGTATAGAAGTTCTTTCTGTATAATCTATAAAATAAATACTATAGTAAAAAAGTCTTTTACTTCTTTGAGTCAATGTATGCTCAACAAATTATATGTAAGTACATTCAAATTGTTCACTGCAAATCAAACAAACGAAAGTTGTGAAATCAATTATCGATAGTCAAGTAATGCAAACCATTCTCCGAAAAACTGTATGACTATGTTCTCAGAAATGTATTCAAATTTCTTCATTCTTCTATACAAATTAAACACAAGAAAGTACTGAAATCAATTAATTATAGTCAAGTACCGGCCATAAGAACTTTTCGTACCTCGCATGTAAAATTACATTTTATGCCCACGTTGTAACTTTAAAATTATTCAGCCAGCGGGCATAAAGTGCTACATAACGACCAAGAGGCCCAATAGCTCACACAGCTCCTACAAAACTTTATAGTACCTACGTACTTTACCCCCGTGTGGGCGAAAATTATTTTAATTATATAACTATAATGCCTTCTTTTTATTTCTAAAATTCATAAGAATTTTTTCAGGTATTTACGAAAAGTCAAAGCCTATATAACAAAATTACATAGTTACCAACACATCACTATTTTTCATTATTCCTCCTCAATTTTGAACTTTCTATAATATTACGCATCTAGGAAGGACAAGAGAAGTCTAGAGATACTCTAGCAGGGGTGGTCCTCCGATCTCCCGTACATATTTGGCGGGCCCGACGCACAGTGGGACCAAACTGCAAAAAAGTGGTATAAAATCGGCTTCACTCGAAGTAGCGGTTTTAGCTACTTCTGATACCACACTTTCTGAAACTGATTCCCTCGAAAGATGCATTTATAGTTATTAGGATGTAATAGTAGAATTTTCAGCTCACTATCTTCACTTCGCTTTTATTTAGATATTAAGTTCTAATTTTAAACTGAAATAAGTGAAGTTATTTTTAGATTAATATATTTTAAGTAGTTATATTATATATTATTCCTTTAATTACATGTCACCATATATAATCTCATATATAACTATATATATTTATAACTGTACGCGTGTATAGTTGACTAGATAACTATGTACATATATACGTATAAATGTTCATTATATATACACATGTGTATACACACACACAGACACAGGCACAGACACAGACACGCGCACACACACACACACACACACACACACACACACACACACACACACACACACACACACACACATATATATATATATAGTATGTACATATATACGTATATATGTACATAGTCAGCCAACTATACACGCGTATAGTTACAAATATATATAGTTATATGAGATTATATATGGTGACATGTAATTAAAGGAATAATATATAATATAACTACTTAAAATATATTAATGTAAAAATAACTTCACTTATTTCAGTTTAAAATTAGAACTTAATATCTAAATAAAAGCGAAGTGAAGATAGTGAGCTGAGAATTCTACTATTACATCCTAATAACTATAAATGCATCTTTCGAGGGAATCGGTTTCAGAAAGTGTGGTATCAGAGGTAGCTAATACCGCTTGAAAAAAAATTTTTTACTGAAAATTCGAGTGAAGCCGATTTTATACCACTTTTTTGCAGTTTGGTCCCACTGTGCGACGGTTTGCAGTTCAAGGTGTAAGGTATGGTCATTTTCATATAAATATTCATATGTTTAAAGATAACATAAAATGTATAAATGGGTTGCTTCTACATATTAACTACTGATCTATGAATCTATCACTCTGTTTTTAAATAGAAAGTACACACCCGCGTGAAAATATCATATGAGATCTCATATGAGATCCCGTAATACGTAAAATAGCATATTACATCACATATAAGATCTCATACGAGATATGCGCTGTCTGAAATTCTCATATGAGATCTTATATGATATTTACACGGGCGAAAAGGATATAAAATATGTAGCTTATAAAACGGTTAGTAAAATGTAAAGGACTTTTGAGCAGGCTATAAATTTATATGAATTTTTTATTTTATTCTCGTTTAAAAAGGACGGACACAAGGAAAAATATGTTTAGTAATGAAATATAAATCATAATTCTGCACATGTACCACCCCTGCTAGAGTATCTCTAGACTTCTCTTGTCCTTCCTAGATGCGTAATATTATAGAAAGTTCAAAATTGAGGAGGAATAATGAAAAATAGTGATGTGTTGGTAACTATGTAATTTTGTTATATAGGCTTTGACTTTTCGTAAATACCTGAAAAAATTCTTATGAATTTTAGAAATAAAAAGAAGGCATTATAGTTATATAATTAAAATAATTTTCGCCCACACGGGGGTAAAGTACGTAGGTACTATAAAGTTTTGTAGGAGCTGTGTGAGCTATTGGGCCTCTTGGTCGTTATGTAGCACTTTATGCCCGCTGGCTGAATAATTTTAAAGTTACAACGTGGGCATAAAATGTAATTTTACATGCGAGGTACGAAAAGTTCTTATGGCCGGTACTTGACTATAATTAATTGATTTCAGTACTTTCTTGTGTTTAATTTGTATAGAAGAATGAAGAAATTTGAATACATTTCTGAGAACATAGTCATACAGTTTTTCGGAGAATGGTTTGCATTACTTGACTATCGATAATTGATTTCACAACTTTCGTTTGTTTGATTTGCAGTGAACAATTTGAATGTACTTACATATAATTTGTTGAGCATACATTGACTCAAAGAAGTAAAAGACTTTTTTACTATAGTATTTATTTTATAGATTATACAGAAAGAACTTCTATACTTGCCTTATTTTATACTTTCGTAAAAAGTTTTATTAACAATATTATTATTTGTACAGTCATTAAAAAAATTATTACCATTTGTAGAGAGTGCTTATTGAATAGATGAGATCAGAATAAATAAAAGGACTACAGACAAATTGTGTTGTTAGAATATATTTAAAAAATTAGTTTTTTAAAGAACGTGCTGATTGTTTTGAAAAAATATTTAAGCTCTCATTAAAATTTTTGGTACAGAGGGAGAGAGAGAGAGGGGGAAGAAAGAGAGGGTGGGAGAGTTTAGTAAATAATGTTTGTTAAGTATAAAACTATGTAGAATAGTAACCAAACTTATTCTTGCCTATAAGTTTTTACTTTTGTAAAAAAATTTTTTAGAGAGATTTCACAACTTTTTAAGAGTAAAAGTACATTATAAATAATGTTTATTAAGTATATAAAATTACACTTTAATTTATAGATATACCTTGAAAAATATTGTATTGTAAATAGTATTTGCCTGCTCTTCCATAGGCTAATATTGGTTTTGTTTTTCTTTCTTGAGTAGTACTATATTCTTACTATCTTCTTTAATATAAGTCTATTCCTAAGCGTCTGTTCTTGTATTAAAATAACTTTTTCTTGCCCATTAGTAATAAAATAACCAGAAGGGTCATGAGGGCGCTCGTTCATTTTTGCTGATTCAAAATTATATTTTTCGACGGTACACAATTAGAACTCCTCAACATTATTGGCTATATTACATATTCAAAATAGAATGAAAATAAGGCTTTCAGCATTTGTCTACGTTGTATAACCATCCAAGTTAATTCAAAATCGAATTTCAATGATTATCCTTTACTATAAAATGAAAGAATAACAGTATATTATGCACCTAGGGAAGAAAAAAATTAGACAGTCCACAACTCGTGTAAATTACCGCCCGAGCCGATGGCGAGTTCGGACGCAATAGTGGGACTACTTTTCAACGTGTTCCTGACTGTCCGACTGCTGTGATATGGAAATCAAGAGGCACCTAAAGTGGGGCGAAGGTTTCGCTATACCCATTCTGAAAATTAGTCTCGAAAAATTGGTACCATGTTATGCACTAATTTAAGGAGTAACTCAACTAAATAACCAAGTGACTACATAGTTAACACCAGAAAGAATACTAATAAATTAATGCCTTTATCATCTTAACCGTTTTGTTCCGTACCATGTGTTCATATTTTGTAATTCTTTCTGTCCTTTTTTACTTTAGTTTTGATTTCATCCCATTTATTAATCATTTTATCGAAAAAAATCTCTTACAGGCCGCGGGCACGAAAAGATTATCTTTTCGGGGCCGCCGAAGCTCTCTAAGCAAATAGAGCTAAATAGGAGAGCCATAACGCGGGGAGTAGTATTCTTCTCGCGGTTGTCCGAGCCACAAAGAGTTTCAAAACAAAAGTTGAAATGCGTTGCTATTAGGGCTGCCGCAATACAAGACAAAACGACATTTTGGAAAATATTGTCTCGATATCGCACTATAATGGTAAATTAAAATTTTGTCTCGATATTGTTCGATATTGGTTAATGAGAATATCGATCTTGTCTCGATATTGTATTGGTCTTGTGCCGAGAATATCGATGTCGACAATTTACTACCACAAAACCTCGTTATAACTTCATTTTTAACAATATCATTCTATAATTTATTACAATTATTACAATAAAACAAACAAATGCGTAAAAGGAATTGTACTTATTAATGACAAACTTTTTTATTACGAATCTGGTGTAAAAGGTTCGAGAAATAATTAAGGTAGTTCTTACCCAAGAAAACGATCGTTAAAAAAGTATTCTATATAATCTATTGCTCAAATATTATATTACAAGTGATAGTAAAATCCAAAAGTAGGTTGCTTTAAGTAACAGAAAAAATTTTTCAAATATAAATTATATAAATTAAAGCCTAAAATTTGCTAAATAAGGAAAAATATCACAAAAAGTCATGAATTATTTTTGTTTTTTATTCGATTTTTTTATTAGAAACGCTATTTTGTTTCTCAAGCGTTCCTCGATAAATTCATCGCATGAAATTATCAACAAATCATTTTACACAAAGTTAGAGAAATTTGTTTAAAAAAAATTTACAAAAACTTAGCAACTAATAGCTCTAACTTTGTGTAAAATGATTTGTTGACAATTTCATGCGGTGAATTTATCGAGGAACGTTTCAGAAACAAAATAGTGTTTTAAATAAAAAAATCGAATAAAAAACAAAAATAATTCATGACTTTTTGTGATATTTTTCCTTATTTACCAACTTTTAGGCTTTAATGTATATAATTTATATTTGAAAAATTTTTCTGTTACTTAAAGCAACCTACTTTTGAATTTTACTGTCACTTGTAATATAATATTTGAGCAATAGCTTATACGCAATACTTTTTTAACGATCATTTTCTTGGGTACCTTAAGTATATAATTGCTTCCTCCTACAGGAAACTTTGTGATAGTAATTTTTTGAGTTGTTGTAAAAATATGTTATAATTGTTTTTCGAGGTGTTAGGAATCAAAATACATGATTTTTGAAAAATGTCTGTATGGATGTGTGTGTGTGTCTGTATGGATGTGTGTGTACGTGTGTGCGTGTGTGCGTGCGTGCGTGTGTGTGTGTACGTGTGTGCGTGTGTGCGTGCGTGTGTGTGTGTGTGTGTGTGCGTGCGTGCGTGTGTGTGTGCGTGTGTGTGTGTGTGTGTGTGTGTGTGTGTGTGTGTGTGTGTGTGTGCGCACCTGGATCTCAGCTTCTATTCGATCGATTTTAACCGGACAACAGGTCTCATTTTTTTATTTTTTTTGTGTGATGGCGAGTCAAAAATTCGTTTTTTGATTGGGCCGATGCGTTTTTGTTTTATTTCGAATTTACGATTTTCTCAAAATTGATTTTCGCTTTTTTTTTTAATGATAAGACCAAGAGATTTGAATCGAATGGCTAGCATTCGAAAGAGCATTAAAATACCTATATTTTCTAAAAAAAAAAATTTCTCTAGCTATCACAGTTCTTTTGTTATTAACAAAAACGTGTTTTTTTAAGCCTGTAATTCCGAAACTAAACGGTCAATTTTTTTGAAAAAAATAATGATAATGCAGAATATAAATAGCTATAATCTGTAAAAATTTGAATCCATTTTGTCGACTAGTTTTTGAGAAAAAAATTGTAATATGAAAAAAATAAGTTTTTTATGTCCAACGATTACGGGAGTAAAACTTACTTAATCGCTTCGAAATTCCTTGTAGATTGTGGATAGCTCTCGGTCAAGTTCGTAGGCGGGGGATATGAGGTCCACACATATAAGGTAGTCATGTAGACATAAAAAATTAGCAAAACGATTATTTAAATAATTTTTAAACCCAAGTAGCCGGGGGACGCGAGGTCCACGCAAGTAGTTATTGTGGGGATATTAGGGAGTCATGTAGACATAACAAAATAAGCAAAACGATTATTTAAACAATTTTTAAACTCAAGTAGGCGGGGGATATGAGGTCCATGCATGTTAGGGAATTACGTAGACGTGCAACAATAAGCAAAACGATTATTTAAATAATTTTTAAACTCAAGTAGGCGGGGGATACTATAAATAATTGTCTGTTGTAGATCTACGTAATTCCCTAATATGCGTGAACCTCATAACCCCCGCCTACTTGGGTTTAAAAATTGTTTAAATATTGGTCTTGCTTATTGTTGCAAATCTATACGTAATTTGTTAATATGCGTGGACCTCGCGTCCCCCGGCTACTTGGGTTTAAAGATTATTTAAATAATCCTTTTGCTTATTTTTCATATCTACATGGCTCCCTCATATGCGTGGCACTCATATCCCCCGGCTACTTGGGTTTAAAAATTGTTTGTTTTTTTTTTGCATCACTTCCTTAAAAAAGGTCATGGGATATACTCGCACCCCCCTCCCCCCCCCGCAATGACCCAGGACTGAATTCGCCCCTAGTCTGAAGTATATTCAATATCGAGATTATCGCGATATATTGGCGCAAGAGTTTTCTTGCGTTGATTCTTGCGTCTTGTATTGATTATTGATATGTATAATATTGGTTTTGTATTGCGAAGATTTAGAAAATATCGTCTCGATATCGATACGATATCGATATTTATATCGACTCTTGCGGCAGCCCTAGTTGCTATGACAATGCGTTGAGTTTTGGCTGGCGTTATTTTTTCGTTTTGCTGGCAGTTCGCTTTCTTGCTTCCGAATGTAAAGACGGACAAAAGGAAATTATTCTAAGTTTTGATTATTGTATTATTACTAAATAAAATAAAACTAAAGGAAAATATAGTCTACGAAGTATGAATTCCTTTTAACATTTGGAAGATAACACGTTTACTGTAGATTTTTTACTGTTGTCCAACTGCTGATTCCAAAATTGGCTTTGTCCCAGTACTGCTTCCTTTACCTTATACTATTTTTCACCATACCCGGGCCGAAAGTGCCACATTCGCGTTTTTGAGCCAGGAGCAAAAGTGATATTTTCAGCCAGGGTATGGTGAAATAGTATATTACGCAACTAGGGAGGTAAAGAGTTGGCCAGTCCAGAGCACGTGTAAATTACCACCCTCGTCTTCGGCTCGGACTGGTCAACTCTTTTCCTCCCTAGTTGCGTAATATAATATATTTCCATTCTGATTCTTTTGCATTCAGATCGTAATAAAATAGAATCAAAGTTTTTAAATATATTACTAAGAGGATAATTATCATTTTCATACATGGATTTCGATTTATCAGAAAAGCGAATATTATTTATAAATTGTTTATGAATTGTTGTTTACAATTTTATAGTATGAAATTAATTACCGAGAAAATAAAAGTCTGAATTTCTTGCAGGTTGCGTGGATGCTGTTTGATCAGAGCGCAATTTTGACGGTACACAACCACGTTATCACGAGGAATCCGAGAATATCCGTGTCGCATGACAAGCATCGGACGTGGTATTTACATATCAATGATGTACAAGAAGAGGACAAGGGAAAATACATGTGCCAGATTAACACTGCCACAGCGAAGACGCAATACGGATATCTTCATGTTGTTGGTGAGTGAAGAAACGCAAACCTACTTTCTGAAAATACAATAGTATAAAAATTTAGCACTGATTTAAATTATTCGAATTTCGTTGTATTTAAATTTTTCTCTAATTTACATCTGTCCTTCTTAACACTGTTTTAATTTTAGAGAGTAAACTGATTCATTTTTTGAAATATATTAATCGATAAAGTTTGGTTAAGATAGCTTTTATCGAATTTCACACACTATATGTGTCACCTTTTGCTCTTCCACTTTCTATGTGATACTGTCGAGATGCCAGTTTAATAATATCTATTGATCCCGAAAGCTTTATTTGATTATATCTTATAAATAAATAAAGCATAAAAAAATGCTTTAAAAATAACAGAAAAAGTTGGGCATGTATAAGTATTAAAATAACGCAGAAAAGGAAAATGTAAAATGGTATACGTCCAGTATTTCACTAGTAGTAACTCTCCAGCGAAGTGAATATTCACCATTCAATAGTAAATATTGACGGATTCGCTACAGCACTAACCAACGGTTGGCGAACCGTTCGTCAATTTTTAAATTAAAAACGTGACACCATGATTATGTTGCTATTGTCGAAGAAGAGTAACTATTTCTACATGTGGAAATATTATATTGTAGATGCTTTAAAATATACTGATAGTTTTAAATAGTTTTAATTAAATTTCGATGTTAATTTTAAGTAAAAATGCTTCCATTTTATTAACATATTAACCAACGGAGTTGGTCTATTTTCTACCAGAGTAGAATATAAGTTTATGTATTTTATAATCAGAAATATGTATAAATTCCATAAATACTTGATTAAGTAAAAAAAACGAGATAAAATATAAATTTTTTAACCTGCTTACTATACCACAATATATAGATATACTAATTGTATTAGACTTACATTTAAAAAATTGCTATAAGTCAAGAACGGTGACGCTAGGCTTCATGAATTAATATGTTATTACACTTATAATTTCAAGTAATATAGCAGTTTATCAAAAAATTGATAAAAGAACTTAATTTCTAGGTTCTATAATTAAAAACGTGACTTTTACGAAGACGTCTCTGTACACGGAAAAAAAGTTTCCATTAAAAATTACTATTTTCTCTACTAATTTGAGGACATACTCAAATTGTCAAAATATTTAATATATTTTTCTTCATCCCCTAGCCGAAAGTACGGTCTTCCCAGCTCGATTTCGCGCCGGGAAGAGCGATTTTTGTGGCCGCTCTTTGTTGATCGTTGCATGGCAACGTCCACGACAGCGCACGTGTTGTAACCTAAACTATGCTAACCCTTCCAAATGTGATGACAAGAAAATCGGAAAATTGAAAAGATATAGGTGTATTAAATTAATTTTATGTTATTATTAATATATTGAACAATATATTTATAACTCTCATAATCAATTATGTTTTTATATTGAATACACATTGTCAGAAAGCTTCTATACATATCTCTCTATAATATAAAAATATTTCGCCGCTGTCGCCGCCGCCGTGTCGTATAATCGGGCGTAAAGAACCACTTTGCTCCCGTCGGGTGTAAAGAGCCATTTTAGATTCAAGAGGGGCTATTCTCCCGCCGGGAGTAAAGATACGCTTTACTCCCGCCGATCGTAGAGACCCATTTTTACTTCCGTTGGGCGTAAAGAGCCATATTACTTCCGCTGGGCGTAAAGAGCCATATTACTTCCGCCGGGTGTAAAGAACCATATTACTTCCGCCGGGCGCACTTTACTATTTTATAGTATAAGTAAAGCATGTTGACGTAGTCGTTAGTCATAGAAAATATAATTTCGAAAATTAAAAATGAAACTTGAGAAAATCAGCTATCATTTGCTTTTTTATAATTATAACATGTTTGTTCCTTCCAAAGTTATGAAAGTTCAAAGTAAAACATCGAAAATATACTGATTAATCCCTAAAATTAAACTGTTTAATTGCAGACATATTTTTTATGCACTTTCAATGATCTATTTTAAACATTCATAGGTTTGGAAGGAATCAACATTTTACTTATTATTTTTATTATTAAACAATATTACTTATGTCGACTGTAATCTAATATCAACTGATAAGAATTTTTTTATCGGTATTACAGTTCAGGTTTTAATTAAGTTTCTATTTCAGATTCTACGGGGGTGATTGTAAACAAGGTCAATCTGACTGCCATTAATATTTATAATAATTTAATTTATAAGAATGTAAGACCGATAAAAAAATTCTTATCAGTTGATATTAGATTACAGTTGATATTATTTTTATAATCGAGAAGCATGCTCTTTTCCGTTATTTTATGCGATTTTCCAACTAGATTTGTTATATTACGTTAATTTCACGTTATTTTTACGTTATATGATGATATTTTATATGAAATTAACGTTTAGTAATGAAAAAAATATCGTAGAATAACATAAAAATAACGTAAAAGCTAATTAAAAATAGTCTTTTCTTACTCGCCCACCCGAAAGTACGTACTTTCGGCCCGCATCTCCGGGTCGAAAGAGAAACTTTCGCATCCTATTTTAGACCAACCGCGCGCTCTGATTGGCTGCCGAAATTTCCTGACCCGCGGCGCTTCAGCGCCCGCGCGCATGTCCGAGGAAAGATATTGTTCATGTAAAATACTGAATAAAAATATTTAGAAAAATATATTGAATGATGCAAAAATTATATTCGTCGATTATGAGGAAAAAGGATTTTATACAACGGAAAAATATTCAGAATTAAGTAATATTATCTTTTCCAAATATTATTATTCAGTATTTTGCGTAAGTAATACTTAATTTGAGATATTTCGTTAAAAAAATTTCATTGTAGAATTTTTCCAAGAAAACTTCATGTAAGTATACACTTAAAAAAGTCCTAATTTGTAAATCGAATGTCCACATAACCCTATTTTTATGTTTAAAATACGCTTCCTTCATTAGAATTCTGAAATAATAATTTTTATTCCGTTGCCTTTCAAATTACACGCAAATTGCACATTAAGAAGGAAGTTAACTAATCTGTACGTTAAGAAAGAAGTTAATTTAACTGCTCGGAAAAAGAAAAGTAACATTAGTTGAAAAATAAAAAAAAGGTTATTTTTCTTTGTTACCCTCCCTTTTTTGCCGTGCAAACAAGTCGACCCCTTTTTAACACACAGTCAAGTTGACTCCTTTCTGCACGTGTAGCAAAATTAACCTCCTTTGTACCTAGCATTATTTATTTCAATTATTTTCAAATTTATTTTATAGGCAATTAGGTCTTACTAAATAAATCGTATTCCCAATTTAGTTATTTTATATGATTTCTATTCCTTTATATAATTCTCAAATTCATAGTATTCAGTAGAGAAGTAGGTTTATAGGTTAGTAGAAGAAATTTATGTATTCCCGATTTACTTATTTTGCCATCCATTTATATATAGATTCTCAACATTCAAAGTGTTTAATAGGGGATTAGGCCTTTCTGTAATAAATTTTTTTTTAATAATTTATAGTTAAATCTAATTACAGCGTAAATTAAAATTTATTACAGGATGGGATACCTCTACAAAAAAAAAGCGCCTATCAATCTACCCTATGGGTGGTGTGGAAAAGATAGAAAACAATATTAAAATTATATATAGATATATAAGAATAAGAAATAAAGTTTAGTAATAAGTTTCTTTAAAATAATATACAGTAACATTTTACTTTTCACTAATGCGACTTCTCAAATAAAATAATTTTTATTTTTTTATAATATAACTTTTTTAATAATCAGTGTTTAATTGGGGATTATGACTTTTGAAGATACGATATAGATATATAAGAATAAGAAATTAGGTTTAGTGATAAGTTTCTTTAAAATTCTATAAAGTAAAAGTGAGGGGGTTGGCGCGCGAAGCGCGCAGGGGGGCGAAGCCCCCTTAGTATATATATATATATAGACATGATGTTTACATTTTAAGTTTCAAAACATGGTGTAGCTATATACTTATACGTGACAGCTTTTTGACTTTCATTCTATAATGTATGGGATAGAAAAGGACAAACAGAGGAACCATTAAGAGGTTGGGTGGTAGTTAAAATCAGCATCTGCGATTAAGTATGTACATATTTTTGGTCCATCATGTTTTTCAAGCATCTTTTGTTAGTGTTTTTGATGCCCGTCCCGACCAGCAAAACCTCCGCTTCGCCTCGGTTTTGCAAAAGTCGGGCGGGCATCAAAAAAAGCAGAAGTCGAGCCTTATGTTCCGCGATATATAAAGTGGCGCTGAAGCAGGCCTCTTATACATATGGCCGAGCCGTAGTGAGCAGCTAACAACGCTATTTTATTAATTAATATTAACTACATGGACGTACTTTCGGCTGGGGATGAAGAAAAATAGCATACGACACTTGGCCGGAATGTTGGATGCCCTGGCCAGCGCGCGTCGACGCCCTCGGCTTCGCCTCGGGCGTCAAATGGCGCTGGACGGGACATCCAACTTTCTGGCCTTGTGTCGTAATATACTATTTAGCAATTAATGGTATACACATTTTTAAAAATAAATAAATATGGTTATAAAATTTGCTACATTACTTATATAAAATTCAGTACTTACTATACTAAATTTTCAAAACACTAATATTTGATAAAAGATGTAGCAATTTTTACGAGCCAGTTTACTAAAATTTGATAGTATTGTAGCAATTTCTACGAGTCACTTTACCATAAATTACGAGATCTTCTACTAACTACAACATCGACATAACCTCAAAAGAGATTTACTTATCACCTTCTCTTCAATAAAATTAATTATAAAATATAACCTGCATATTTTTACAAATATTTATTAATTTAGAAACTCGTGTACTACATCCTTCGCGAAACAAATAGTTAATTAACTTATTAAGGTGTCGAATTTGTCCTACTGTGGAACTACACAAGCTGTAGCATATCTAAGCGAGTCGAAACGTCTTTCATGTAAGTGCACGTTGGCGTAGCAGTAAGACTCCCGACTAGAAATTTTCAAACGGCAAAGACGCGGGACGGATCCGGCAGCCGTGATTCCTGATCCGCGCCAGACGAGGCATGTAACGCTCAACCTTATGAGGGCCGGATGATTTTACCTATCGATATCCGTAGGTCTGGTCAAACATATGGCCCTGATCCGTCCCTCACTCGGGCAACACGCGTCTTATTGTCTCTAAATAATCTTCGTAGTTTTTTATTTAGGTCTCAGGACGCGTCTAATACGAAGTCTAGGTGTTCGCGGTAGCCGATGACACTGTCTATAGGTGGTGCGTTCTGTAAATGTTTGCCTCTAGGTGTTAGAACCTATCCAATGTGTAGTCTAAGTGTTCAGGGTGGCCAATGATGGAGTCTAGATGGTGCGCTCTGTAGTTTTTGGCCTCTAGCTGTCGAACCGCATCCAATGTTTGATGTAGGTGTTCGGGGTAGCCGATGACGGAGTCTGGGTGGTGCGCACCGAAGGTTTTTGCCTACACTGAGATAAATGTTGTAGTAAAACTTATTATAAACATAAGAAAAATTACTATATTTTGTAGGAACGGAGGGACAAATCGAAATTATAACAATTTTTGCTATGCAACATAGTAATTTTTATGAATGACCTTAAATTTCAAAAAATTAAATTTTTTCTCGTTCTTCCTGTTTTCAGAACTATTTTCAGACTCTAATCATACAATATTTAATGTGAAAATAAATTAAAATGAGAAATAAAATATTTTTTACGAGCGTTGGGATCGAACCTGCAACCTTCACCGCGGCAATCGGACGCGCTAACCACTTACCCAAATAGGATTCTTGAGTGTAAAATTTTGGAACTTGTACATGTCAAACCATCGATTTCAAGAAAATTTCAGATAATATTAAATAATGACAATAAATAACTTTGATAACACAAAGATACTTATCATTAATGTGCATAATATAAAAATAAAATAATTGAAGTAGGGGAAGGCGGGGCATGACGTGTCAGGTAGGTAAGTTTGGCACCCTCATATTTTTAATATTAATGAATGCAAAAAATGTAATTTTTACGTAAACCTAATTAGATATGCTTTTAGAATTTTCCTCTATACTTTTGAGATTATAGATAATGTTTAACATTTAATTTAATAAGATTGAAAATCGGTGCTTAGAAACAAGGTTGACTTCATTTTTAAGTCGCTTGGAGCAACGAGAAAATGATTTTTTTTCTAAATGAGACCAAACCTATTTGATAGTTTCAACTTTTATCTTTCAAGCCCTGTTTTTGTTATTTTCAGAAAATCTTTATAAATAATATAATTAAAAAATGAAAATGGTATTAAAATGGGGCATGACGTGGCACCCTGGCGGGGCACGCGTGTCACACTCGAGCGTATCAGTGCGCCGCGGCGGCCGCCGAGCGAAGTGATGTAACCCTACAAACCAAAAACGGAGCAAGATGGGTTAACAACTACGCAGTGCAATAATTTAGTTTTAAGTAGTTTTTAGTTTCAATTATTACATTAATAAGTAAATAACGATTATTTCGACTGCGTATTAAGTTATATTTAGAGTAGAAAAAAGCCACTTGAAGACTTAAACACAAATCAGCTTGATTTATCCATTGTTAATAATAATTCAGCTTCCGTAAATAATGAAAATTACTTTAGAGAAGTAATACCTGAAGAATCAATTGTAGATACTCAAACTGCCTTTTTCAATAGTCAGGTAGTTCAAATATGCTACATAGATGAAAATGATGTGAAATCTTTAAATTTAAACTTATTGTAATAATAATGATAATTTGTTAATCAAACAAAAGTATTATGTTGTGATCATATTTTATAAGAAGGAATTTATAATATAAAATCATTTATTAAAATGTAATAATTTATTTTAAAATAAAAATTGTTATGTTCCTTAATAAAAATAAAATTTTAAATTTTCAATAGACTGATTAATTATTTGATTTTTGAAAATTTTATTATGGCATAATTATTAAAGTATTAATTACTGGAAAAAAGAATTGAAAAATACCTATAGTAAAATATTAAATTTGACCGTGCCATGCGTGCCCCGTCGGGTGCCACAATCCACCCGCACTGAGAGAAGAATATTATTATCACAAAGATGCGTATATAATAGTGTCAATAGTGGCTAATATGTTTGTTTACATCGTATAAGCATTTCGCACGAAATAAATACGCATTTGTAACTATAATACAAACTTTTGTTTGTACTATGGGACAAATTTTCTAGAAATACTGATATGTTAATAGTTAACATATGACGTTTATAAGGAATAGGCGTAATATTGAATGTAGAGGGTACCGTGAGACGTGCGCGACTGTGTTGTTTCGTGTGTATACCGAGTATACCGATACACCGACACCGCCGTTGCAAGGAAGCCGGGAAGCCGCGTGTGTGAAGAGCGTCCGTTTTTTCTCAAAGCTATGGAAGATTTGTTCAACTTATGGAAACTTGGAGAGTTTTTAGACATTTTGCAACGTAAGTATTTAAATGTTTTATAATAAATTTGTAATATTATTGAGTATATCATGCTGTGTGTTTGAGAAATCCCCTTTGACCTTCCTAACCTCAAAATTGATATTTTAAATTCCTTTTCTTTATCCAGAAAATAATATAACAGACATAGACACGCTACAGGAACTGATTGACAGTCCCGATGACTTCAAAGAGTTGTTTCCCGTTCTTGGTGTGAGATTGAAAATAAAGAGAATGTGTAAAAGTGTAATAGTTTTTTCAGTTTTGAGAGACAATTTCATGATTATAATAGATAATTAATTCAATTGGATATTTTTTTCAGATTGTTACTAAGGAAATAGTTCACCTTCCTACTCAAGAAATTTCAGTAATCGAAACACCCATACAGGGAATAGTGGCAGAAGTACCGCAGAATAGTGGCAGAAATACCACAGTTGAGCAGGTGACGGGAGTCGCACTGGAGATAGATGTAAGTCAAGAGGAAGAAATTTGTTTGATCCAGCCAGTTCAAAGAGAGCCCCGGTTGCAAGTAGTGGCAAATTTTGATATTAAGAAAGTATTAAATGAGCACCCTTTAGGACCACCAATTTTGGCTATTTATCATAGAGATGGCTTACTGGATAATATTTGCCAATCGTACCTGTGTGAAATTATAGTTTTACATTTTTTAAAATTTTCAAACTTGTAAGTTTTATATTTCTTAAGTATATGTATTTTTATTAAATAAGTGAATAATAATCTATAAAAATAACTTTGTAGGAGATTGGAGAATAGTGATGTCGAATTTTTATCATACAAAATAAGTGAATTATTTCCAAATGAGTGTGTTGCAACATATTATGTGCCACCCGTGCCACAATCTGTATCAAAGACAGGGAAGTCTGTCATGTCAAAAGGGAAGCTTATAGATAAATATAGGAATAAATGCACATTTATTCGTGGTTCAAAGTCTTCAAATACTCCAATAGAAGTTACATCTTCGACTCCTGAATCTCTTCAAGGTTAGTGACATTAACAGATATAGCACGTATAACAAACCATTTGTCTATTCTATATGTCTGTTTAATTTTTATTTTTTATCATATGAATAAACAAATTTTATTTCACTTAATTTTCATAACTTTTATATTATTAAAATTTTTAAAGGTGACCAAATAGCTGCTGCAAACAGTAAAGCTTGGTTAAAAGATAATTGGGAAGAGGTTGAGGTCTTACGTCACTGGGTTACTTCATACAGTTTACGAATAGCAGATAGTGATAACGTAGAGAACAAAACTTTTTCTTCGATTACTAACGAGTGGCCCATTTTAAAAGAATGTATAGGTTATAGATTGGTGAGTATTTTTACTTCAAAAATCTGTATAAGTATTTCATATTAAAACAAAGAAAAAATATTTTCAGGTACAATTTGATTTTTCAAAAAAGTTTCCAAATAGTTATGAAAATTTTATTACAAACTGGAATAAAATATTTCCAAAACTTCTGATTTTACATAAAGAAAAACTTTGTGATGCAGAGAAGCTTATACTTCCAATACTTCAGGATAATAATGTAGTAGAAAGTATTTAATATTATATATATATATATATATATATATATATATATATATATATATATATATATATATATATATATATATATATATATATATATATATATATATATATATATATATATATATATATATATATATATATATATATATATATATATATATATATATATATATATATATATATATATATATATATATATATATATATATATATATATATATATATATATATATATATATATATATATATATATATATATATATATATATATATATATATATATATATATATATATATATATATATATATATATATATACATATATATATATATATGGGATATTTCAGGTGAAGTGAGCAGCTCAAAATTTTAAAATCGCTGAAAATTGGTTTACTTATAGTTTTTTATGAAAAAATAATGTTCCTAGAGTTTGAGACCGAATTATTCAAAAATAAAAAAGTTATGGAACATTGAAAATTCAAATATATTCAAATTTTTGGTTAAAATTTAACTTTATTAATTTTTTTACTCAAAATCTTGTAACTTTTTGTATTGAACATTGATTGGGAAAAAGTTTGCATTTTACTTGTAGAATGTGCCAGTATTTATTTTATGACCCTTTTTGCAAGTCTCTGATTGGCTGCTTCTTAGTATACCTTCATATTAGAAAAAGAAAGTGTGCGACACAATATTTTTTGTTCGACAAAGTTTTTTTTATTTTATTTTTTAACAAACTGTAACACGCACCTTCAACTTAGACTGTTGCACCTTATTGAAAAAAGTTACATGCTTTTAAATATAAAAAAATATCAAAAATTGGTATTTTTGACCGGTTAGTGGATTTAAGAAGTTAATATTATTCATAAATTCCATATGTTATGTATCGTGTCACAGAATTTTGTCAAAATATATATTAAATATACTCCAAACATCTATTTTCAACAGTATTTAATTGGCTTATCATTTTATTCATATTTATTTTCCTGAATATTTTAACATACTGCTACATACACTCTATTCATATTTTTCTTGTCTTCTTAAATTTAAATTCAATAATCCAATAAAATACTGTTGAAAATAAATGTTTGGAGTATATTTAATATATATTTTGACAAAATTCAGTGACACGATACATAACATATGGAATTTATGAATAATATTAACTTCTTAAATCTACTAACCGGTCAAAAATACCAATTTTTGATATTTTTTTATATTTAAAAGCATGTAACTTTTTTCAGTAAGGTGCAACAATCTAAGTTGAAGGTGCGTGTTACATTTTGTTAAAAAACAAAATAAAAAAAACTTTGTCGAACAAAAAATATTGTGTCGCACACTTTTTTTTTCTAATATGAAGGTATACTAAGAAGCAGCCAATCAGAGACTTGCAAAAAGGGTCATAAAATAAATACTGGCACATTCTACAAGTAAAATGCAAACTTTTTCCCAATCAATGTTCAATACAAAAAGTTTCAAGATTTTGAGTAAAAAAATGAATAAAGTTGAATTTTAACAAAAAATTTGAAAATATTTGAATTTTCAATGTTCCATAACTTTTTTATTTTTTAATAATTCGGTCTCAAACTCTAGGAACATTATTTTTTCATAAAAAACTAGAAGTAAACCAATTTTCAGCGATTTTAAAATTTTGAGCTGCTCACTTCATCTGAAATATCCCATATGTATATATATATATATATATATATATATATATATATATATATATATATATATATATATATATATATATATATATATATATATATATATATATATATTAGTTTATAATTAAACAAGTTTTTTATATTTTGCAGATAGCCAACAGTTGATAAGGTTAAAGTTTTTAATAAGAATTCTTTCACCAAAAGCAAATAAGGTTGCTATAACGAAATCGAAGACATCTATTTCGACAGGAAAAAAATCAAAGACAAACTGGAAACCAAGTGCTATTGAATCAATAGAGGGTATTATTGTAGAATCAAAGGTATTTTTGACATTTTTTGTGTATAAAAATGTTTATGACACTACTTATACTTAGAATCTATGTACAAATTTTGTATCTTGTTTTATATTTCAATTTAGCTTGATAAATTTCAGCTTTCTTATTACAAATAAGTTATAACTATTAATTTAAGTGAATTTTTAATATCATATTTTTACAAATCAGTTTACACTATTTTTATGTTACTATCGAAGTAAAAATTAACTAATTGCATCAAATAACCATCGCTATGATTTTTCAAATAGCAGGGGACATTCAACATGAAATATAAAATAAACAACAGAAAATGTCTGACATGGGCTTACATGCAACCATTTATTATTATAGTAGCACCGAATGCAACAGAAGTTGAAAAAGTTTATATTTGCTTTGATGATACAACTTATGAACCAGAATCGCTTCTAAGAGCCTTATACGGACTTTTTCAGATTTATTTAACCTATAATATTGCGTATCCTGTAGAAAGCGAAAATAGCTGTTATTTGATTCAATGGTCTTTACTTAATATAAGAACACCAACCGATGTGCAAATTCCAGCTGTCTACAATCATATTAATAGATTAAGTAAAGTAAAAGTATAGATATTGTGTCGATTTAATTATTGTAAGCGCTTAAGAAGTATAAAGTTATTTTTATAAGCCGATTGTCACAACGATATACTTAGGTTCGGTTTACTCATGCTGTTTTTGGGAGCTGAGATTTCACGAGTGGATGGTTGACGAGATGCGAGCGAGACAAAATAGTAAAAGTGGTTAATGTTGTGGTAAAGTGAGGAACGATTAATTCTTGTTAATTGTTTCATATACGTATCGGAAAATTTATGTTGAAATTTTCAAAATATTTGCCTTTGTAGCACAAACTTGAGCACAAACATATAGCCTAATTTTATTCAAACCTCGCGCGCATTCTTTCCCTCCGTCCCCGCAAACTGCGTTCACAAAAAAGATGCCAACATACCCACCGAAGGCCGGTGCTTACCTTACACATAATATATATATCTCCCTCACTGAGCTCGCAAAAACGATAATGCAAAAGTGATAGCGCTCTCGACTCGCTCAGCTGTCTACAATCATATTAATAGATTAAGTAAAGTTAAAGTGTAAATATTATGTCGATTTAATTATTGTAAGCGCTTAAGGAGTATAAAGTTATTTTTATAAGTCTTAACTTAATAATCTATGAGAGAGTTATATTATAGCAGGCGAGAGTCCGGCAAGGCGAAGCTAAGACCAAAGTGGCTGTATGAATGTGTGCGTGAGTGAGGAGATATACGAGTACCGGGACATAGCAAACCGCGCGAAATATGAACGAGAGCAGTCCGAGCCCGCACCTACAGCAACAACGAGAAGTCATCGGTTCCGGAGGCGTGAAGCCGAGTAGCTCGGACGCCCCCGAGTCGGACATGAAGCACGTCTCGAGGCTATATGCTGCACACTAAATGGCCCTGGCCCAGCCATACCAAAAGCCTGCTGCTGCCGCTATGGAAAAGTGCTAAGACCGAGACGTTGCCAAATGTACCGGCCGGACATGCCGAGCTGCGAATCGATAACAGCGCTGCGACGATCGACGGAGCGAGCGACGGGACGAAGGGCGCTCACTCTCTGTCTGATCGTGAAATCGGACACACGCGTTCGCGATTTACCAGAGAAACTTAGTAACTTCAACAAATTAACGGTACAAATTATTTTATGGCGTGTTGGCCTGTTGTTATCTATTTGCATTTAGAGTCTTTTATTATCTTGGTTTCGCTGTGTTCGTTGAGCTCTCGCAAAGAGCTCCGAGTGTGTGTGTGAATGTTCGAGCCCAGGGTCTACTGGTGGAGCCTTGCTGACAGCGGCGACGAGCGGAGCTTCAAGGTAAGAAGCTAATATTTGGCCTGCGCGCGACCTGTTGAATTGTCTGTATCAGGATTATTAATACGCACGAATCTCGCGACGTGTATCTTGTAAGTCTAGCCGGTACCGAGACATATGCGTCTCGTCTTTATAATAATTGAATTCATGATAATAAACCTTATATATATCATTTTAAGTAATGTGAGTTTGATCTATTAATCCAAATAATATCCTAAAGTAAAGTAATTGAGTTAATTCCCACATTGTTCAATAAATAACTAAGATTCCACATTACAAATGGCGCCTCAACTGGGTTTTTAATAGTCATGATACAGATATACGCGAATTCGAACAAATGCGATAGTACCGGAAAAATTTCTCTTTGCGCGCGAAAGACATGCATGCTAATGTTAAAATCACGTTGTAATTCGCGGTCGGGAGTGAAAGTGCCGAAACGAAAAATAAAAAGTTAATTAGAAAATCGTAAGCGTTCCGACAAAGAAAAATTCGAGCCACGTTTAAATAATTCGAAAGCGCAAATTAGTGTAACGGTTCGGGCGAAATAATACTCGACGTGGCATTTCGGAACAAATAATATTCGGCTTAAGAATTTTCAAAGTGCGTAAACTAGAAGTTTCGAAAAGAGATTATACTCGGTACGTATAATAACGTGCGACGACAACAAAGTCACGGAAAGTCGGAGCACGGCGGAAAGTAAACATTCGGCCGGCCGAACGCATAGTCAAGGCAGCGCGTGTTACCGAGAGCCGAACGTATACACATCGGTAGTTGCGAGTCTCAGCGGCGCGGGAGCTACGAGCGAGAGAGACAGAGTCCGCATAGGCGTGGAGAGCGTGAAACGACGGGACAGCAGGGCCTGTGCTCGGAGTTTGGCACGGTGACGGCGCGGCACACGGGAGAGCCAAGCGCCTGCGTAGAGTACGACAGGCATAGGGCTCAACGGCGGCCGCGAGTACACGCGCACCGAAAGCGCTATAGTAGCCGCGGTAGGACAGCCGACGCGCTGCTTCTAATGCTCTCTCTCTAGCGATACACATATAGACTCACAGCTGCGAGCACACGCACACAGTACCGGAGCGCCGAAATACTGTCAATGCGTTGTGACTTAATTGCGTCCCGTATATGATTACCCTAAAATGCATGATTTATTTGAATTGATAGTTTTTATCCAATGCTATATTCTAAATGTTTTGTAGTTAATTTATCTATCTGTTAGTTTCGTGAATAATTTATACGCGTTAAGAAAGTGAACTTGAATATTAACTGTAAATAATTCTAATTATCTTTTTCTTATTAATTCTTGTCCCGTAAATTATTCTAAACCAATAACGCGCTAATAATTTTTAAGCTAAGTTTAGTTTAACAACTAAACGGATGCGGTACTTGTAATTTTTTTTTGAGTGTTGATAAAATACAGTGAACGATTTTTGGTGTTTCGGGACTACATTAAGTCAAAAGAATTGTTTTAAAAATTTCTTTCGAGTATAACACGTTAATTAATTTTTTTTTCTTTTCGGAAAGATAATAAAAGTCAATAAGTAGCTGTTTTTTTAGTTGCATCTATTGCTTTAAATACGTTCCATTGTTAGTCTTTAGTATTTCGGATAATTACTTCTGACTTACAATTTATTTTTTTTCTCTTTTTCTCTGTTTTGCGAATTTTTCATCTCTAAATAATAATAAATAAATTAACTTCAGACATATTTTTTTTTCTCTTTTTTTTCTCTTTTTCGGGATTAATAATTTCAATTTTTTTTTACATTTCACATATATATATACAGCTTAACTTTTTCGGCTTTTACATATAATTTTTGTTTCTTTTAATTATCAATAATTAATAATTTAACTTTCGATCCGTAAAGAATTTTTGAATAATCACTATTAACTTCAACTAAATTAGAACAATGGAACGTACCGTGGAAAAGATTTTAAACGAAACACCACAATTCGAGTCACAATACGCGATTAATGTATGGGTCGAAAACTTAACGGTACCTGATCTGATTAGTCAACTGAGCAAATATTCGCTCAGTATTGAAGGAAAAATAGAAGAACTAACAGATAGATACGACGAAGTCCCGTGGGATCTTTCAGATCAAAATTTTAATTTTACCTGCGAGTTTTCGCAAAGATTACAAACGGTAATCAGCGAAAGAGCTCGCACACCAAATGAGTCGCGAAGAACTCATAACGCCCCCCAAGCGAATGTCCCTCAACAGTCGTGCGATGCAACAAGCTCACCAGCATTGGTGAGAAATCCCCCTTTGCAACGGCAAGAGGCCTCATTAATTGATTTTAGGGAAGATCCTGTAGTACCGTCGGTACGTGATACAGAGGAACAGAGGCAAGGGTCAGACGCACGACAATTACGTGACGATACGAGAGACGGACCAGACGAAAATAGACAACCTATTGAGGAAAATAGGAATCTACCTAATCGGGACAATTTTAATAATCGGGCGTTAAATGGTAATGCACCCTCATTCGTACCAAGGGTTAATTTCGCGCTTTCATCAACAGCAAGAGCAAACGCTGAAACGCACGCGCGGTCGCGTTTCGAACGTGAATTAAATAACTTAACCTATAGTTTAGAGTCGAGCAGGTTTGACAATAGTGATCGGACACCAAACGTGTATGAGCGTACGAACACATACAAAAATCATCCATCGACAGTACCGACTGAAAAACGAGACGAACAGAGACGAGACTTACATATACATGCTAACACAAACATATCTTATACACCACCTTTTTCATTAGCGGGACTGCCGACACGTGACGCGACGCCAACACAATTAAGAGCACCGATAAATAGAAATAGAAACGAAACTGCGACAATTACAACACCACGAAATTTTTCGTACATTCCAGACGCCCGCGACACATATCGCTCTACATTTACAACGCCGTGGCTATCGTACCCGAGAAAAATTATTCGAGATTGGAAAATTAAATTTAAAGGCGGATCAGATTCTAGCGCGGAAGAATTTCTATGTCGCATAGAAGAATGTAGAAGCGGTACCGGGGTGACAGATTCGGATTTACTAGAAGCTTTGTCTGATTTGTTAGAGGGGATGGCTGAGAAGTGGGCGCGCTTAGAAAAACATAAGTGGCATTCGTGGAATGATTTCGTTACGGATTTTCGCGAACATTACGGCGACCCGCATTTTCAGATTCGCGTACAACAAGAGGCGCGGGTGCGGACACAAGGAGAGAATGAACCTGTAATTGATTTTATCACAAACTATAGACATATATTAAAATACTTGTATCCGCAACCACCGCTCGAAGATCAAGTCTCGATGACATACAATAATTTAAAACCGATATACAGAGATAAAATAAATAGACGCTCGGTACACACGTTCCGCGACTTAGAACTATTAGGTAAAGAATTCGAAGCCGCCATATTAGCAAAACGAGAGTATAAACCACCCCCACCTAAAGAATTTTCATTTTTACCGGAGTTAGCATTTGTTCCTATGAAATCCGCGACACCCAATGAGGTAGGAAGGGGTAGGCAGAACTCACATAATGTCTCGGCAATAAATGAAGCTAGCTCGTCAAAATCAACTCAAAGAGGAAAGCCAAGATGGAACGTGCGAAGACAACAAGAGGGAAGCAACGCCGATGCAACACCTGCAAGTCCCGATAACAAGCCAGATGGGGGCGAGACGAGACCGAAATGGAAACCTCGAGGTGGCAGGCCAAAAGCAGATATTAAATGCTTTAACTGCCAAGGTTTCGGCCATTGGGCTCGAGAATGCCCATCAGAAAAGAGACCCAGACCAAATCCGGAACATAAACCTCCGGCTGGGATGAAGATGGAGAAGAGCGACGACCGCGGAGAAAAACCTTCGGAAAACTAGCGAAGCGAGACCAAAAGGAGACGAGAAGTCCCGCTATCGCTACGAAAAAGTCTCCAGCCAAAAACAACGCTCCGTTGAACAAGCCGGTGGAGAATTTAATTGATCTCTGGTGCGACGAGAACCCAAAGGGCCACACTGAAGTCATGGAAGCTGACAAGAAAAATTCAACTCAAGTAGAAGAAATAAGCAGTGCGGTACCGGGACACACCAAAATCGCAGAAGAGCGAATTAGTCAAACGTCACACCGAGAATCAACATCACCGGAGGGATCATCTTCAGAGGTCGAGAAGAAAATTTTAATGGAAGAACCAGCTACCAAGTACAACATCGGCGGAACTGCAGAGTTAGGAAAATTCCGAGATGTTGTTGAGTTTTGCCACCCCCTAGGGCCCGAAATCGTAAAAGATAGACGATTTTTCGTAAGAATTGAGATATCAGGGATACCTGCAGTCGCCTTGGTGGACTCAGGCGCGTCTAGGACGTACGTCGGTCCAAAGTTCGCGGATAGGTTCGGAGACCGGGTTTTCGAAACACCTGATGCGCGAACTATTACATTAGCTAACGGGTCACTCGAGAAAATTTCAGGGCAAATTAGAGTTCCGATTAGTATTTGTGGTACGAGTAACGAAATGGCCATTCGTCTCGTAAAAGCTCTAGCGTACGATTGCGTCTTGGGGATGGACGCGTTCGAATTATTCGACATATCGATTAATTTCAGGGAGCGCACGTGGCAATTAAGTACCGGTATGTGCATGTCTTTCGACGGGGTCGGAGGGGACACGTACTTAGAGAATGAATCGGTAGCTGGAATATGCGAATTAGATGACATACAAAGAGGCAGACTACAACGACTATTGGACGAACTACTACCTAGTGGAAAGCCAAAGCTAGGATTAACACACCTCACAAAGCATACAATCGATGTACAGGGCGCGAAACCTGTCAAACAGCGGTACTACCCCGTATCCCCTAAGGTGCGGGAGGAAATGTATCAAATAATGGATAAATTGCTAGAAGAAGGGGTGATAGAACCGTCAAATAGTCCGTGGTCAAGTCCCGTAGTTATGCACCCCAAACCGGATGGAACGCGTCGTCCGTGTATCGATTTTCGGAAAATCAATGAACTTACAAAAAAGGACGCGTACCCACTTCCGAATATGAATGAAATTTTGAGTAAATTAAGAAATGCGCGATATATTAGTACTTTAGATCTGAGTCAAGCGTACTTTCAAGTACCGCTCGAAGAATCGAGTAAAGAATATACCGCATTCACGATACCGGGTCGCGGATTATACCAATTCACGCGACTACCCTTCGGCCTTAGTAACAGCCCCGCAACGTTTCAGAGGCTGATGGATGGAATTATTACGCCAGAAATGGATGGCAGAGTCTATTGTTATTTAGACGACATAGTAATAGTCTCTGAAACGTTCGAGGAACATTTGCATTGGCTACGTATCGTGATAACTCGACTAAAACAAGCAAACTTAACGATGAATCGGGCGAAGTCGATTTTTGGCTGTACCGAGGTCAAATATCTGGGATACATCGTGAATTTTAACGGGCCGCAACCGGATCCGGAAAAAATAGAGGCTATTGTAAAGTACCCGGTCCCCAAAAACTTAAAAGGGCTCCGTAGATTTACCGGAATGACGTCGTGGTATCGTCGCTTTATAAATAATTTCGCGAAAATATCGGAACCGCTAAACGAGCTGACACAGAAGAGCAGACGCTGGAAATGGGGAGAGGAACAGCAGAAGGCAATGGATACCTTGAAGGAGAAGCTCACCACTGCTCCTATTTTAGCTTGCCCTGATTTTTCACTGCCATTCTCTCTCCAGACCGACGCATGCTCGACAGGTCTCGGCGCGGCACTGACGCAAGTGCAAGATGGTCACGAGAGTATAATATGCTACGCGAGTCGAAATTTGAATAAAGCCGAGAAAAATTATACCGTAACTGAATGGGAGTGTCTCGCTGTCGTTTGGGCTATTAGGAAGTACCGCGAGTACTTAGAGGGTTACCATTTCACGGTAGTTACGGACCACAGTAGTCTAAAATGGATGTATCGCCAGAAAAATCCAGTGGGTAGAGTTGCGAGGTGGGCGATGGAATTAGCTCAATATGACTTCGATATACAACACCGCAAGGGTAGCCTACACTACGTACCGGACGCGCTATCGCGTATGTTTGAGGACGAGTCGGAAGGCCTCACCGCGATTACCGAAACGAGCGACGCGTGGTACGAAAAGAGGATTAGGGCAATAGAAACCCATCCAAAACTCTTTAAGAATTGGACGGTACATGAGGGTAGGATCTATTTTCATAATAAAGATCAGCTACTAGACTCACTCGAAATCGACGACTTAGACTCGTGGAAATTAGTCTTACCGACGGAACTAAGGCAAAAAGCACTACGCGAATGTCACGACCAACCGCAAGCGGGACACCTAGGCATACATAAGACTTACAAACGACTGACACGTGACTATTATTGGCCAGGTATATGGCAAGATACGGTACAGTACGTTCGGGAATGCGAGACGTGTCAACAAGTTAAAGTAGACCAAAATAAGCCCGCTGGGTTTATGGGCTTGCGTACTGTAGAAGGGCCATGGACGACAGTAGCCATGGATATAATAGGTCCCCAACCACGGAGTAAAAACGGTGCAGTATACGCGTTAGTACTGCAAGATCTTTTTACTAAGTGGGTAGAAATAGTTCCGTTAAGAAAGGCTACGGGTAAAACCGTTAAGAAAGCGTTTCATGATACGATCTTGTGCAGATACGGCGCACCGAAAGTGCTTGTAACCGACAACGGTACAGAATTTGTAAATAAACTACTAGTACAAGTAGCTGAGGAATATAAAATCTTGCACACGACGGTACCGCCCTATCATGCACAAGCGAATCCCGTAGAACGCGCAAACAGGACTCTGAAACAAATCATAATAGCTTACCTTGATAGCGATCATAGGCTCTGGGACGAACACCTCCCAGAATTTCGGTTCGCGATGAATACTGCGGAATAATCCTCGACCAAAAGGTCACCGGCCTTTTTAAATTTAGGAAGGGAAGCTAGATTACCCAATACTATCGAGAGAGAGGAAAATATCAGCGTACCGATCGAAAAAATGTCCGTAGAACAATGGAAAAATCGCGTATCGAGATTGCATGCACTGCGTGACCTTGTGTCGAAATTTCAGTTCGAAGCGTCCGAAAAACAGGCCAAATATTATAATGCTACGAGACGGGAGGTCAAATTTAACATTGGCGATTTAGTATGGAAAAGAAAGAAAATTCTTTCATCAGCTGTTAATTTTGTAGCAGCTAAACTAGCCAAGAAATTTGACGGCCCGTACCGTATTACTAAATTGCGTTCACCTGTAGTGGTGGAGCTCGAGACGCTGGACGGGAAGAATGCCGGCAAGGCTCACATCAAGGACCTGAAGCTCAAGGTATGTAAGCAAACCAACTTACCAGATCCAAACACTCCCGCTTTAGATGAGCCAGTACCGAATCAGGTCACTCCCGAGATTGAGCGCGGCGAATCAGTAAACTTGTCGGTACCTAACCAGATAACGCGATCTAGGAGAGGGCAACCTCGTAAGAACACAGGTTCAACCGTCCCGCTCGATAGCGGAACGGCTGAACACCGACCCTCTACCGGCGTAGCCGCCGAATCCTCCCAACATCAACCTGGTCCCAATACCCGAGCCAGAGCTCGGCAAAGGAGAAAGGATGGCGACGGGGACGAAGGGGTTATGCCGGTGGTTGGCCGAGATTAGTAAAGCCAAATCTCCAAGATAAGCCTGATTCGGGAACAGCTCACATAAGCCTGATCCAATCTAAGTCCATGTAACTTACCATACCATGTCTTTAAAATATCTGCATGCAACATTTATATATTCCTCTTAGAGTGAATGAACGGAGCAGAACGAGACCAAGGTAAGAATTACGGAGATCAGCAACGAAGTACCGAGAAATAATAGACGGGACTAAAAACGGCAAGAGAAGCCGACTAATCTTTTTTTTATTCTTTCCCTCTATTTTCGGTACTCTTTTAAAATTTATTATCATCCGTTTAATATAGTTTTTTCTCTCTTTCCTCTCATACTTTTGATGTCAATACTTTTTTTACTATTAACGAATTCACGGGTATAACTCTCCCAAAACTATTTTGCGGCCGTACCTTCGGACTTCTGCGAAATCCTAGGTCCGGTTTAAGGAGGGGGGAGTTATGAGAGAGTTATATTATAGCAGGCGAGAGTCCGGCAAGGCGAAGCTAAGACCAAAGTGGCTGTATGAATGTGTGCGTGAGTGAGGAGATATACGAGTACCGGGACATAGCAAACCGCGCGAAATATGAACGAGAGCAGCCCGAGCCCGCACCTACAGCAACAAAGAGGAGTCATCGGTTCCGGAGGCGTGAAGCCGAGTAGCTCGGACGCCCCCGAGTCGGACATGAAGCACGTCTCGAGGCTATATGCTGCACACTAAATGGCCCTGGCCCAGCCATACCAAAAGCCTGCTGCTGCCGCTATGGAAAAGTGCTAAGACCGAGACGTTGCCAAATGTATCGGCCGGACATGCCGAGCTGCGAATCGACAACAGCGCTGCGACGATCGACGGAGCGAGCGACGGGACAAAGGGCGCTCACTCTCTGTCTGACCGTGAAATCGGACACACGCGTTCGCGATTTACCAGAGAAACTTAGTAACTTCAACAAATTAACGGTACAAATTATTTTATGGCGTGTTGGCCTGTTGTTATCTATTTGCATTTAGAGTCTTTTATTATCTTGGTTTCGCTGTGTTCGTTGAGCTCTCGCAAAGAGCTCCGAGTGTGTGTGTGAATGTTCGAGCCCAGGGTCTACTGGTGGAGCCTTGCTGACAGCGGCGACGAGCGGAGCTTCAAGGTAAGAAGCTAATATTTGGCCTGCGCGCGACCTGTTGAATTGTCTGTATCAGGATTATTAATACGCACGAATCTCGCGACGTGTATCTTGTAAGTCTAGCCGGTACCGAGACATATGCGTCTCGTCTTTATAATAATTGAATTCATGATAATAAACCTTATATATATCATTTTAAGTAATGTGAGTTTGATCTATTAATCCAAATAATATCCTAAAGTAAAGTAATTGAGTTAATTCCCACATTGTTCAATAAATAACTAAGATCCCACATTACAAATCATAGTGACTTTGCATTTGCAATTTGTACCTTATATCACACCTAAATATGAAATGTAAAATTTGTGATAAGCCCTTTAAGGAGCTACTTACACTTCTAAGGTATTTGAAAGTATTTCATGCACACGAATCACAATATAATTGTGTTTACAGCAGTTGCTTGCGCAAATTTGTCAGTATACCAACCTTAAAAAAACATGCTATTTCGTGTGATAAAAATAAGTCAGAGCCTTCGAAAATTGTGAATGTGTTGGATAATGAGAATATTAATAAGCAAAATAATTTAAGTAATGAACGTAATATTGAGTATGGCAAAAACAGCGAAATCGCTTATTCATTTACAAACAGTAACGATTCAACTTCAATGCTTCCATCAAGTATCAGTAATGATATTTTTGACGATAATTTTTTAGAAAGCACTTTTCTCATATTTCTTGGGAAGCTTTACAGTAATAAAACTATAACAAACACAGTTATAAATGATATAGTTGCTGAATTTATAAATTTCATTCAACAATTTGTAAGCGGATTATGTACATTATTAGAAAAGTCTATTTCTTCAGAATATCACAATACAATAAGAAATGTATGCCATGTTGATATTTTATCAAATTTTTCTACTGAATATAAAAGAATTCAGTTTTTTGAAAAAGCAAAGGCTCTTATACAGCCGAAAAAATTTGTTATAGGCGAAATTGACGACGAAAAAAAAGTAGGCAACTCTACTATTAAAACAAAAAGGCAATGCTTCGGTACATTATTCCAATGCGTGAAGCTTTGAAACATTTCTTGGAGTTGCCAAACGTATATGAAGAAATCGCGGATTTTATAAAAGCTGAAATGGCCCAGAACAATAATAATCTATACACCAGTTTATTCCAAGGAAGGAAATGGAAACACATTTCAGTCAATTTTTCCAGTAAAATTGTAATTCCTTTATTCTTATACTACAACGACTTTGAAATTGGTGACGCATTGTCACCAACCGCAGGTGTGCACAAAATAGGCGGTTTATACTATCGCATAGCTGGTTTGCCACCCAAGTTCTCATCAACTTTAGATAATATATTTTTAGCACAGTTTGTATATAGCTCTGATGTCAAAGATTTTAAAAATAAAAAATGTTTCAATAATTTGTGTGAAGAGCTTAAATTTCTTGGAGAAGAAGGAAGCACAGTAAATATTCATGGACAAGAACAAAAAGTTTACTTTGTAGTATTGGGAATATTGGGTGACAATTTGGGCCTCAATACTATTTTTGGTTTCAAAGAAAGTTTTATATCTGATCATTACTGCCGAATTTGTCGTGCATCTAAATTTCAAGCTTTCTTTTTGTGCGAAGAAGATGAAAAATTAATAAGAAATGCAGAAAATTATACGGAAGACCTAAAAAACCTATCTCATGAAATAAAGACCGAATGCGTATTTAATGGAATACCTTACTTTCACAATACTGAAAATATCATTTGTGATTTGATGCACGATATTTACTTGGGTGTAGCGAGATATGATATGGGAAGTGTGATAAACTATTTAATAGACAAAAATTATATTACCTTAGACCATTTAAATAATCGACTGAAATATTTCGATTATGCAGAAACGGATCGAGGAAACAAAGTATCTTGTATTTTACAAAAACACCTGCAGAAGGGACAGCTGATTAGAACAGCAGCTGAAATGTCATTTCTAATATCATATTTTAGTATTATTGTTGGCGACGTAGTCCCAGATGATGACCCAGTGTGGGAATTTTATTTAACCCTCTACAAAATTGTTGACTTAATTAACTCTTCAATAATTTCTGAACAAGATCTGGTTTATCTGCAGCAACTGATAAAAATACATAATACGTTATACATGAAATTATTTGAACAAAACTTAAAACCTAAATTTCACTTACTTACTCACTACCCAACAGTAATTAGAACACTTGGACCAGTGCGTAATCTTTCATGTCAACAATTTGAAGCATACCATCAAAAATAAAAAAAATATGCTTACTTAGTTTCTTCGAGAGTGAATATCATATTTACTTTGTCAATAAAAATTCAGATGGAATTATGTTTTAGAATTATATCAAAAAGGGGATTACAAGATACTACTGAATTTGGAAGAATCATAGGAATTGCAAAAAACTCCACAATTGCGTAACGTCTCTAAACTCAAAACCACTACATGAAATAGCGTTTGTAAAAATAAACGGCACTGTATTTAGAAAAAATCAATCAATTTACATTGATGTTAATGTAGATAATGACCCTACTTTTGGAATCATTATAAACGTGATTAAAAACAGCGTAGGTAATATATTTTTTTTGTATAAAAAATGTCTCACGTTAGGTTTTAATGAGCACTTCCAAGGTTACGAGATTATTCTCCCCCATAAAAAAACGTGTGATAATTTATATAAATTTAATCCTAATAAATTTGTAAGACCTATGAAGGTTCACCTAACGGCCACACGAAAATTAATAATAAGTAGGAGGGATTTGCATTAAATAAAATATTTTTCAAATAAATGATTACTGTTTTAAGTATTTATTTACAAAACCGTTTTTGTCCCTAACCTTCCTTGGAAAAATATTTATTTTATGTTAAGAATATAAAAATATGTATAATCGTTTTAGTTTTTACAATACAGACTAAATAAAAATCATTTTTAAGCTCATGATTGGGGAGTGATTTTTGTCAAGCGTGGAAAATAATATTTTTCTATTTAAATTGGTACTATGCCCATTATAAGACGTATATTCATGAGAATTAGATCATATGTTAACTATTAACATACAGATATTTGGCTTGAACATTGGCGTATGCTTGCCATAAGTATACGTATATTATTCGTGAAAGTATGCATACTTCACCAAAAATTGAAAATACGTATGTTTACAGTTAACATATATGTTTATGGGAACAATATCCTTCTCTCAGTGCGCCGGTGGGGCACGTAGAGCATTTTTTCAGAATTTCTTTTCTGTATTTTATCAATAATTAAAAGAAAATGAAAAAAAAGTTAATAGTTTATTTTATTTTATTTTTTTCTGATCTAATTATTCCGTTTTTGTACATTTTGAAATAATACACGGTTTAGTTGTTATTTTTAATCAAAGTTAGGGTGTCACACGTGCCCCGCCCTCCCCTAAGGTTTTGAATGTTTTGTAAACTTAAAAGCAAGACAAAGTGAAATTCCCGTAGAAACATAACCTCAATCAGACACGTGGGCGCCTTGATCTGCGCAGAAAGTACTAATGTTGCAGCAATTTTTACTATGTTGGATAGCAAACTTTCTTATGGCCTGTAGCAATTTTTGCATGTGGCACTTTTTACTATGTTTATAGTAATTTTTAATACGCTACAAAATAAAATTTATACGCTACAAAATAAAATTTAAACGCTACAAAATAAAATTTATATTCTATTCTAATAAAAATTAAAAGCATATATTTTAAATTTTATTATATCACAGTTTTTGCTATGTGTATAGCAATTTTTCTTTTATTTCGTAATACTTTCTAATCAAAAACTGTCATAAAAATGACAAGAAATTTTGTAATTATTCATACAATTATAATAAAAATGCAGCATAAAGTGTATTTATCTCACCCTTCCTATACTTTATAGTAATTTTTATTACAGTTATAATAAAATTTACTACAAGATTTTTCTCAGTGTATAGATGTTGAAACTCATCAAATGCGTGGTCTAGGTGTCCAGGGTGGCCGATGACGGAGTCTAGGTTGTGCGCTCCGTAATTTTTTGCGTCTAGGTGTTGGAATGCATTCAATGCGTGGCCGAAGTGATCGAGGTAGCCAGTGGCGGTGTCTAGGTGATGCGCTCCGTAGTTTTCATTGTCCTCCACGTTTTTTGATGCATTCCAACACCTAGAAACAAAATACTACGAAGCGCGCCACCTGGACTCCACCACCGCCCACTCCGAACATCTAGACCCCGCATATTCGATGCGTTCCAACACCTAGAGACAAAAAACTACGGAGCGCACCACCTCGACTTCACCATCGGTCACCCCGAATACCTGGACCACGCATTCGATGCATTTCGATATCTAGACGTAAAAAACTACGGAGCGCACCACCTAGACTCCATCATCGGCTACCCCAGTGACCTAGACCACGCAATCGATGCGTTCCAACACCTAGAGAAAACAAACTATGGAGCGCACCACCTAGACTCCATCATCGGCTACCCCAATGACCCAGACCACGCATTCGATGCGTTCCAAAACCTATAGGCAAAAACCATGGAGCGCACCACCTCGACTTCATCATCGGTCACCCCGAACACCTAGACCACGCATTCGATGCATTTCAATATTTAGACGTAAAAAACTACGGAGCGCACCACCTAGACACCATGATCATCTACCCCATGAGTAACCTAGACCACGCATTCGATACGTTCCAACACCTAGAAGTAAAAAAACTATGGAGCGCACCACCTAAAATCCATCATCGGCCAACCCGCACACTTAAACCAGGAATTAGATGCATTTATAACGTAAAAATGACACGTACTTTATCCGGAATTGTAAATGAGTTTATCGTACGGCAGAAACGCAAGTGCCTTACAATAAAAGCGTTACATGCCGCGCGAGGGCCTTGCACGGCATACGCCATCTGGCCCGTGTGATACCTACGCCACGCTGTATTTTATTTCGTCGCTCCCGAATAAAAAAGAGTCATCTCAACGCCCGGTTGGAAAAGGAGTCATCTCAGCGCCCGGTTGGAAAAGGAGTCATCTCGGCGCCCGGTTCGAAAAAGTGCCATCTCAGCGTCCGGTTAAAAAGGGGTACCTTTGATTGAGTATTTCAACACTGCCAAAGTATACTTTTCGGAAGAGCTTGATATCGTTTTATACAGTAATTATTTTTATATAAAGGGATATAAAGCTCTCCCGAAAAATATACTTTGGCAGTGCTGAAAACCTCAGTGAAAGGCACCCCTTTTTAACCGGACGCTGAGATAGCACCTTTTCCAACTGGGCGCCGAGATGACTCCTTTTCCAACCGGGCTTTGAGATGACTCCTTTTCCAACCGGGCGCCGAGATGACTCCTTTTCCAACCCGGCGTTGAGATGGCTCCTTCTTATTCGGGAGCGACGGTTTCTACTCGGGCTGCGGCTTCTCGCGCAGCGAGCTCGGGTTCGATCCCAGCTCTCTGCGTTTTTTTTTCAAATATAAAAAATTATTGTATTTATTTCTTCTACTTAATATACATTCACAGTCTAAAATAATAACGTCGGTAATATAGATTGTACTCTCTAAAGTTGAATTAGTGAAAATTGCTCCACCATTTCATTTAGTAGAAAAAACTACTAATTTATTAGTGAATATTCACTATTTCATTAGTGGTTTTTTAAAAACTACTAATTAAATTAGTAAAAAATACTAATCAAAATAGTAGTTTTAATAAACTACTAAATGAAATAGTGAATATTCACTAATAAATTAGAAGTTTTTTCTACTAATTGAAATGGTGGAGCAATTTTCACTAATTCAACTTTAGAGAGTAGTCGGTAATATTGTAAATTTCCACTTTAGTTTCCGAAATACTAAAATTTGGTAAAGTGGATTCTAAAATTCAATACATTTTCAGTATGTCCCCGTTTTTCTATACAGTATACTAAATTTTAGTCATTGAAGAAGTCATTTTTACTGGAAACTTTTTTTCCGTGTAAGAGCCCACATATAAGCTATTTGTGAATTAATTTCTCTAATTCGGTGACGCTAATGATGCTCTTCTGAAATTTTAAATGTCTGTGAATTTTATCGAAAATTTCATAAAATAATCGTTTTATCGCGATAATTCCCTTAATATAGCAAAAACCAAATTTTATTCTCAATTGCACTTCTCCAATAGTGGACGTCTACAATTATAAATATCATGATTCATCTTACTCGAAAAAGCGGTAACTTATACAACTGATAAACAGTATGGGAGACTCGTGAATTTTAAAATTTTCGTCCATCCAATTCGGCGCAATGAAAATTCAACGAGCTCTAGCTCTCTTCCAGGTTTAATTCAACGGAATAATAAAAGCGCAGAGGAAGAAATTAATCGCGATTGCATTCGCCCTCTTCTCATAATCAAATCTACCCTTCAGTGGCCGGTGGCGCGCACACGCTCGTCCCTCGTCATCTCGTCCTCAGGCATAAGCGTCGCGTCGTCGGTGTCGTCGCGTTCGAAAGAGAGGAGACACTAATAATTTAATTAGAAAGGGGAGAGAGAGAGAGCAGTAGTACCTAGTCTGCCATCCGGCAGAACATATTAATATCTTGAGTTTTGACGTCTCCTCGGAAAGAGAGGCCAAAGCCACAGAGACGTCGGCAGATAACGATAGGAAGACCGTGAAACTAAGCGAGCTGGAGGGAGGATGCGATGGAAGAAAGGAGTCAGAGGTGGAGGCGGCCAAGTAATCAGAGGGCTAGATTAATTGTTTCCACGGGACTCTTCACCTCGCTCCCTCTCCTCCCTCCCCCTTTCTCTTTCACCCGCTCGTTCGCCCACTCAGACGCCCGCAAGCTTGCCCCTCGAAGGTGTGCTTGTAAACATTGCACACACACACACAGCCACACACACTCGGAGCGGGTATTTCCTCTAACTATATCTCGCGTCAGGAAACGAAGCCCACCCAGAAGTGCTGCGGCCTATGCTTGCGAGCACAAACGACGGCAGCCAACATAATGGAGCATGCGCGCGAACTGCCATAACTCAGTGTCGCTGCATCGCGGACTGGCCCACATACGAGTATAATATTGCCGCGTGCAACGCGTCGCTCGGAAATCTATTAGATTTTCCGTTCGGCGCGGCGGCCGACCGCTCCTTCTCTCAATAAAATAAAACCGCGCAAGGATATCTGACTTTTATTCGATTTGGGTGGGAGTCGGCGAAGCGAGCGAAAAGTTAGTTAGAAACCGAGAGCCTTCCTCCACACACGAGGAGGGAGAGAGAGAGAGAGAGAGAGAGAGAGAGAGAGAGAGAGAGAGAGAGAGAGAGAGAGAGAGAGAGAGAGAGAGAGAGAGAGAGAGAGAGAGAGAGAGAGAGAGAGAGAGAGCGCGACTGAGTGGACGAGGCAGACGCGGCCGAGTCGATGCCGCTCGATCGCATAACGCTTCCGCCGCAGCGAGCGCGGTTATCGCGTCGCATCTAACTTGTATGTAGGGGAGGGCGGAGCATAACGTGTCAGGTAGGTAAGATTGGCACCCTCATATTTTTAATATTAATGAATGCAAAAAATGTAATTTACACCACTCTAACCTCAAAATCATAACTTTAATATGATTATTCGGCTCTCGTGGTGTAAAATACGGTACGACACTGGTGCGTAAGGTGATTTTAGCGCGTTCGACTTTTCGCACTCGCTTCGCTCGTGTGAAAAATGTCTCCTGCGGTAAATAATCACCTTCCACACCCGTATCGTAATGTACTATTTCTTGATGCCCTGGTGGAAAGTACGTGGTTTCGCCATTGTTTTCGATGGCGAAAGAAGGACATTTAACCATTGATTCTGAGTTGGTAACTAGGCAGCTGTAGACTTTATTAATAGATTGTTTTAGAGATTTTGTCAACATATTCAAAGTCATTAACCTATATTTACAACAAAAACTATCACTTCTGATCATCAAGGTACACCCGATGGACATTGATTCTAGCAATGCATGTCCCGTTACTGGCACTCACACATAACCTTTTGAATGTTCATATCATTTTCGAGGTATGTTAACGATTTAAATATTATGTATGATAGTCTCTAACGGGGTATGCATTGTCAGAATCAATGCGGCCCATCGGGTATACAAGTGATTTATATTGCTTTAATTTGTGAAATGACTGATTAATTATTTTATTTTTGAAAATTTTATTATGGCATAATTATTAAAGAATTAATTACTGGAAAAAAGAATTAAAAAATACCTATAGTAAAATATTAAATTTGATTGTGCCATGCGTGCTCCGTCGGGTGCCACAATCCACGCGCCGGTGGGGCACGTAGAGTATTTTTGCCAGAATTTCTTTTCTGTATTTTATCAATAATTAAAAGAAAATGAAGAAAAAGTTAATAGTTTATTTTATTTTATTTTTTTCTGATCTAATTATTCCGTTTTTGTACATTTTGAAATAATACACAGTTTAGTTGTTATTTTTAATCAAAGTTAGGGTGTCACACGTGCCCCGCCCTCCCCTATAGGTACATTCGCGGCTCCTCTGCTTGGGCTTTCCTCCCCGTTTTTCTCCGCGCAACTGCTTTCTCGCCCTGTCCCTCTCACTAGCTCCCGTGGCAGCTTTTATACAACCTCTTGGCGTAGTCGTCATTGAAGGGGAAGGTTTAAAGAAGAGAAGATCACCCTCTTTGTCGTGTTTACCCCAGGCAGACACTTTCATTGGACTTCTCTTGTCTAGCGGCTAAGGACCCCCGAAGCCACAATGTTTCCAAGTTCTAAGGGCGAACGGATATACCGGCTCTCGGAGAAACTTTTAAAAAAGTTTGTCTTTAGCTATCCCCACCCCCTTTTCTTCCCTTTCTTTTTCGGATTTCTCTCTCCCTCTCTTTCCCGGTCTGTCTTTATCCTCCGCTCTCTTCTTTCTTCTTGGCCAAGGGAGCGAAAAATGTTTATTTACGAAACCTATGTTTGTCCTAACGGATCTTGGAATCAAGGAAAGATGGACGTGCAATGTTTACCTTAAACGAATCAAACGTCTGGTGAATATACACGCTACTGTCTATATAGTATCCGGTTTGTATAAGTTATAACGAGGTTCCAAGATAAAATACGGAGAAGATAAGCATCTCGGTCCTCCGTATTCTATCGAACCCGTTAGGCTCTCGTTCCCGCGAATTCGTATATCTCGAGCGAGTATTGATATCGCTCGGACGATGTATTCGCGTTAGCTACGCGCGGGGCAGGCGCGACTTTGACCGTTGCTAAGTCGCGCCCGATTCTTTTTGAATCAGATTCTCTCGGGCTGTCAAACCGCGCGTACGCGAGTTAATTTGATCGTCCGCGAAGAAAACGGTATCGTGCGTCCTCGCCGGTGCAGAGCAGCGCCCGTACACGTACCGACCACGAAGAGCAGCGCACGTGAGCAATCCGAGCCACTCCTGGGGTCCGAAGCGTCTGTAGGTGAACGCTGGACGTTAGGACTCGGCCTGAACACTCCGAAGTCGACCGGAGGATAAGGCCTGACGCAGGAGCGGATTCGTGAGCGAGCGACAAGGGGAGTGCACTCCCCTCCCGGTAAGACTCTTCGCCTATTTTCCGCGCAGCGATTGATTTGTATTTTCGGCTCGCAGCGGCGAGCGGCCGGTGTCTTGATCGCCGGCCCAGCGAAAAACAATCACATCGATCCGCCCGCGCCGAGCGGCGGATCTCCCGCCTTCTTGTCAACGCGCAACGCGATGCGTATTTTGTATAGGATAATTTAGAATAGATCTGGTTATAGTTTTGAATGTAACCAAGACCACTCGTTATTTATTAACCTTCACCTAACCTTCTCCCGGATACCGCCGCCTCCGCGGGATCGTCGAACCGAGACGACGATCATTCTGAGTGGCCGCGCCTCGCGTCTAGCTAGCGCGAGTATTAACCCTTTCCGGCACACGGAAAAGTCGAGTTCAATCGTGAACTCGACATTTGTAAACAGGGATCCAGAGAACATCAACCCCGAGTGCTCGTCGTAGAAGTAGCACTCGACGGCACCGTGTTCTAGGGTTCGGTTCGCGGAATTACAAAAGATTTCCCCAGGCCTCCCGTTACAAAGTATAACGAGTAATGTCGAGCAATTTTCTTGAACATTTTTTCAAAATTTAATGTGACATAGCTCTTTACCGACGTGCAATGATTAAAATTTTATCAATTTTTTAAAAACGATATTAAATTTGGAAACATTCTTCTATTTTGATTAAGTTTATTATTGAATGTGGTGAGTATTGATCTGCGACTATGAATTATTATTGTTGTTATATATAACCAACGAAATAATTTCAGAGAATGTCTAACTAAAATTGGAGTTGTTTCCCTGGCACCGAAGAAATGCATGAACAAGTGTTTCATTGCCAACGTAAATAATGTAGTATCTTATTAAAGCTTGAAAATTATCTTTTCGAAAATGTAAAAATCTGGCAAAATAAATTATTTAGATTCAGTACAAGAATACACAATCTCTCGTACACACGCCCTCCAATAATTTTCAGATCGCCAACGTTGGTATACGCGAAGCAGCGTGTATAATTTCTCGTAATTACACGTTGAAGGTCCCGTCGGCGTACACCGCAAGAGAAAAAAAGTGCTCGCGTGAAAAAATCGACCCGAGTTACGCTCCTTGTACTGCACAGACACACGCGGCAAGACAGCAGTTGCGGGCCGCACGTCGTAATAATTTTCTTAATTTCATTTCCGCAATACGCGCGCGATATGACCCCAGCAGCTCATTTGAATTTCGACGAGCCGGCACGCTGCTGTGCATGTTCGGCAAATGGATATCGTTCCTATGCGCGGCCAGGGCACAATCATTCGCGCGAGGCCGAAACCGAGAGGTATACTCCAGCTGCGAGGCGATTTACATTTTACGACACGCCGCACGCACCGACCGCGCTGGCTCACCGCGCGTGCACGCGCGGGAAGGACGTGGCGCGAAGACCCGCGCGAATATCCTCGATGATGAATGGCCGTCCCTACTGACCTTCTTTTGTGTTCCTGCATTAGGAGTTATAGTACGGGTTGCTTAACGAAGATCAGTGAAATTGAAGGCTTCTGAAGTGAATTAATTCTTCTCCCCTCGTGTCAATTCTTATCAGATAATTACGTTAGTTTCAATTCCGTATTTTTCGCAAATTGAAATATTAAATCCATTTGAACGTTGAAGGTTAATACTACCTGAAGCCAGTGAAACTCGTATAGGTGCATTAGGCAGGAGTCGGAAAAAGGCAGCGGAGAGGCGCTCGCGCAGAGTAAGCATGCGCGCGAGCGCGTAAGTGTAGGAGTTTTTTTGAGAACGCCGGCGGGAAGGCGGTGATGGCAGCCCGCGCCGCATCCGTTGCGTAAGGCTCGATGAACTGTCAGCCGCAAGGATCGCACTGCAAACAGTGTTTCAGAAAATAAGCCCAGGCGGGGCCTGTCACTGCCAGTCAGCCGCCACCGCGAACTCTTTTACCCCCTTCCCTCCGCGCCGAGTACCGCCAGTGCGTAATATAAGTACACACGGAAAATAGCGCCGAAGAAGACAAGACATCCCGCGCGCTATACGTCACCACAACGGCAAAATGTATTCTTATCCGAGGGACGTATTAGGCAAATGGCGAAACGACTTTCTCAACATTCTCATCTCGTGTTTTCTTGGGCATAATGACGAGATGCATATACCCTTGCACACACACACATACGCACGCGGCCCGCATCGCAGTGCAGGTGTTCATGATGTAGACCCGGCGTGTTAATTAGATACTGAAAATTTATAGACGACCTCGGTTTCATTTTTCATGCTTGAAAAGGGATTTGACTTTTACTAATTATACCAGCAATATATAATTATAACGTAATTTATTTTCGTTTTTTAATTAGAACACTGCTTGACTCGACCCAAATTACTTTATTTAAAGAAACAAAAGCATTTTTTCAGATATGAAATTAAAAATAAACTTTGTATGATCTTTATATCGTTATATCAACGAATACAAGTATCTTGATGGATAATATTAAATTTACTTTTACTTTCATAATAAATTTTTAATAGCTATTCGTTGTACAGCTACCGTATACAGTAGCTACTGTATATGTATATACTCTATAAATGCGTTTATATGTATTATTAATCTGATAATGAACCTCCTACGTTATCGTGATCTACGTGTACCAGAATATCTCCCACTAAAATAGGCTAAAAAAAATATTTTCTCACGAGAGGAGGAATATCAACCCTGTATAATGTGACACTGCAACAAGAGAAATATCTCTCAATCATAACTCATAATAAAGAATCCCTGGTGGAAATCCAAAACATTTTCTAACTAATAACTAGCTATTTATATTAGAAACTTGCTATAAAATGGGAATTTTCCTTGTCCAGTTTCTAGCTCCCGGTGAAACGCTTTTTTCCCTATTATTCGAACATTTAATAGATTCAAAAATAGAATGAGTTTTGCGAAGACAAGCACAAGCTTGTTCTTACTTATTTTAAAGGTATTAAAACTGATCAGTTTTTTTAGTCTGGAAATGGCTAGTAGAAGGCCTGTTGTTATGACAAGGAGTGAGAGAGACAGAATCTAATGGCAATAAATACATTCTACGTAATATCTTCAAAAGGACTGCTGTAAATGGTTTTTCTGTCTGCTCATATTGTTTATATTTTAGTAAGCTATCAGTTACAGTTGAATACCGTCCAATTTAACGTCAATTCTTTAAGTAAACTTAAAACGAAAATTTGGAGGTTATGTCCAATCTATTAAATGTGCGAATAAGGGGAGAAAAAGCGTTTCACCGGGGCCTATTTTTCTAGCCATTTTTCCTACCTATTTATTGAGATTGTGGCCATTTCAGATAGACAAATTTCCACCAGGGATATAATAATTGTTAATATACATAAATAGTAAATTCTGGAAGTATTTGATTATTTTGAATACTGCTATTCATTCACGAGGTACCCTTTACAAATAAAACACCTATCTAATAATTATCTGGGAGTAAAACCTATACATATCTCTCCTATTGCAGGAGAATAGGCTTCTTATCTTAACGTACACTGAAAAAAATATTTCTTGGAATCAACTAAATTTGCTTAAAATCTAATAAATTATTTATTAGAATACTACTATTTAAATATTTCTTTAACTTAACAAAATTTATTTACTTATGCTAAAGAAATATTTATCTATATTAAATAAATATTTATTAAATAGTGTCAATAGATTTAGTAAAAATGAGTAATTATTTAGTTAATTTAACAAGTTCTAATAATTGACTTAAGTAAAGATTTATTTGTACTAATTAAATATTTTGTTAATTTAAATGTACGCACTCATTATAATAAATATTTATTTATTAATATAAGGAAAATATTATTTTGATTTGAGAAATTATTTAGTTAATTTAAAATTCTTAATTATTTCAACTAAGAAAATATTTACTTTTATGTATAATATATTTTGTGACTTTTAATATATGCAAGTATTAAATTAACTATCTATTTATTAGTATTAAAAAAATATAATCTTAATTTAAAAAATTACTTATTTGTTTTAAATTTCCAATTATTAGATTTAAGAAACTATTAATTAACTTACAATAAATATTTTATTATTTTCATGTAAAACAACCAGCAAAATCGTATTAATTAAAATTATTATATATTTATTCATTTAAAATAGATGTGACTTTAAATCAACTAATTATTTAATTGCATACAAAATTTATTTTATTAAATTTAAGAAATGCGGAAGAGATCGAAATCTTTTTTTAAATATTAATAATTGTACTTTATATTATACTATTCAAGAGTTTAAAATGAAACAAAGATTTACTTGTTTTAAATAAATATTTTTTACAATTGAAGGGCCGGATGCAATAAGGGGGTTAGCGCTCGAAAACCCGTAAAAGTATTGTCCAAGTGAATAAATTTTCAATGTAGCCAAATTAATTTTTAAAAAATATCACCTTGTAGGGAATGAAAAGAAGTATTTTTACCTAGAAGGAATTTTTTTATTCGACTTTCTTTTTAATATAAAAATTAAAAACTGAAAATTTTGTTCATCTATTTTTAATAGCTTTCAAAAACATTAATCGTCCAAACTTGATCAAATATCATTGAAATATTTTGAAATTTGACAGGGACGTGCAGAATACTCCAGCGTTGCCGATGGGATTGATAAAAGGATGTAAATCGATAATTGTTAATAATTATTTAATTGCAAATATATTGCGATCGGTAATTACGTTTTCTTAACTTTAACGGAAAAAAGTATCGAGGGAAGTTGAAGCTAGGAAAAACTTCCAGCGAGACATTTGTTCCTTAATAGTCTAATAAGTTTCTGACAAAGTTTCAAATTGATTTAATAATAAATGACTTAAATAGAGCGTTATTAATAAAGACGCGCGCTAGCAACATTGGCGGCGCGGCGCGGCGTGAGCTAAGCCTGTTGTGTTTACATGTTTTTGCACTGATGTATCACGTTTATAAAAATTAAAGAATTATTACGTTGACTTATAAACTGTGTTTTTACGTTATATAAAACATAATATCGTTACACAATAATCCGTTAATTTTTATAAACGTGATACATCAGTATCTTACGTTTATATATAATATATAAAACATAATATCGTTACACAATAATTCGTTAATTTTTATAAACGTGATACATCAGTATCTCGTTTATAATAACGAATTAACGAATTATTATGTAACGATATTATGTTTTATATAACGTAAAAACACAGTTTATAAGTCAACGTAATAATTCTTTAATTTTTATAAACGTGATACATCATTGCAAAAACATATAAACATAACAGGCTTAGCTCACGCCGCGCCGCGCCGCCGATGTTGCTAGCGCGCGTCTTTATTAATAACGCTCTATTTAAGTCATTTATTAATAAAACAATTTGAAACTTTGTCAGAAACTTATTAGACTATTAAGGAACTTATTAGACTATTAAGGTCTCGCTGGAAGTTTTCCTGGCTTCAACTTCCCTCGATACTTTTTTCCGTTAAAGTTAAGAAAACGTAATTACCGATCGCAATATATTTGCAATTAAATAATTATTAACAATTATCGATTTACATCCTTTTATCAATCCCATCGGCAACGCTGGAGTATTCTGCACGTTCCTGTCAAATTTCAAAATATTTCGATGATATTTGATCAAGTTTGGACGATTAATGTTTTTGAAAGCTATTAAAAATAGATGAACAAAATTTTCAGTTTTTAATTTTTATATTAAAAAGAAAGTCGAATAAAAAAAATTCCTTCTAGGTAAAAATACTTCTTTTCTTTCCCTACAAGGTGATATTTTTTAAAAATTAATTTGGCTACATTGAAAATTTAGTCACTTGGACAATACTTTTACGGGTTTTCGAGCGCTAACCCCCTTATTGCATCCGGCCCTTCAATTAATAAAATAATAAAAAAGTAAAATTAAAAATATTTGCTGAATTTTATTTCACTTATTTAGTTGGTCTCTCCATGTCAATTACAGTATTGTAACTGATTATTTTTATTTGATCTGAAACAGACATGTAATTTATTAAATACAAATATTTATTACTTATTTTTCTATTCCAGTTTGGAATTTTCGCTACCTACCTTATCGACACACAACACACTAAAGTATTTTTCTTTTACAGAAGTGATGAAAACAAATATATGTGGTTGATTTTGTACAGTTTTCTCTAAGAAACGCATTAAGTATAGTACACATTAATTAATAATATTTGAAAAAAATCGCAGAGAAAAATCCAACGGGGATTCGAACCCGGGTCGCTCGAGTTAGTACGCAGACACGCTATCCATTACGCTATCGCACTCTTGTAAAGACGCAGTCGATATTCGTATATAACGCGCATTCATTAATATGAGAATAATATACTTTATTGGTTTTAGGAAGAATTTAGAAGCAAAAGTATGATTATTATTATCTAAACAATAGTTATTAAAATAAAAACGTAATCAATATTTATTGAATACAACTAATTTTAATACTTTATGGATAATCGATTTCAGATCTTTACACAAACAAGGGTTAGAAATTTATTTGTATAATACTTTTATTATTATTATAATTTATAGCTGTCAAAGATGTTTTTTTTCTATAAATTTAATGATTTTTCAATACATAAGCCTAATGAAAAACCGAGTAATGAAGTAAAAAACATAATGTTGATAAGGTAGAAATCTATTTTTTTAATAAATATTTCATATGTTTTACTTAAATTTATTAAAATTAAACACAGTATTTATTCAAGTACTATTACTTAAATATTTATTGAAATTAACAAAATCTATGTAGTTAGTAATTATATATTTCTCTGTACCAAATAAATATTTGTTTAAGGACGTTCTCCGGCTCAACTTCATCAATATCGCAAAAATTGTGATCTAAAAATATTATTTATGATGGAAACCCTCATGAGTCTCTATACACTACTCTAAAAATAATAAAAAATGACGACGTAAGAAAAAAGATGTCAATACGATATTTTAAATAAATACCACTTATACGGTGTGACTATATATAGATATACAAATAACATGGTTGTTTTTCTTTATATCGCTATGTCTCCGAAATTAATACCGCTTGCCATATTGAAAATTATACCATATTATTCCTGCGATTTCTAGTTTTATATCCCATGGTTGAAAAAAAATCACAAAGAAAACTTCTTTTACAGTAAATTAAAATGTATTTTTCCAACGAGCTTAGATAGGGATCCCATGTTAACGCTGGAACTTTGAAATCAAATATTTTTATTTTGAATACCGCTTTGGACGTGGGGCTTTGAAGCATGTACTAAAGACTAAAAATCAAACATTTTCTGCATGTTTCAGGAAAATCACAAGAAAATCGTTTTCTCGGAGAACGTCCTTAATACATAAAATTGATTATGTAAAAGCGGACAATTATTTATTTATCTAAATTTTAATTACTTGACTTGAGTATATATTAATCTACATTTATAAAATATTGTATTAGTTTCAATACATAGATTTTTAGAAATGAATACTCATTTATTATTGATACAGTTTGTGAACTTAACAAATATATATTTTGTATAGATAAATGTGTAATTACTAACTACAGAGATTTTGCTGATTCGAATAAGTATTTAAAAATTAGCATTTGAATAAATACTGTATTAAAATTTAATAAATATTAGTTGAATTTATGAAATATTTTTTCAGTATAATTATTTTGGAAGTTCTATGAAGTTAATATTTTCTCAACTGAAACAATTACTCAGTAATCTGTGTACTTATTTGCAATAAATGTTTATTAATATTATAATAATTTAGTTGCATTTGCATGTATGTGCACAAATATTTATTACTATTGAAATCATAATTATTATTATTAAATGAATAATTATTTAAAAAGTGAGCTGTTTACGATTATTTTGAATAAATATTTATTATGTCAGTGTATTTATGTAGTTTAAAATAATTTTTTTATTCAATGAAATAAATATTTACTTATATTTAGAAATAACTTTTATCAGAGACATTGAATAAAATTTTTACAATAATAAAGCATTTATTGCAAATAAGTACACAGATTACTCAGTAATTGTTTCAGTTCAGAAAATATTTACTTAATAGATCTTCCGACATAATTATACTGAGAAAAAAATATTTCAGAAATTCAACTAAAATGTATTAAAATCAAAAAAAGTATGTCTTGAAATAGTACTATTTAAATATTTATTTAAATTAACAAAATATATATGTAATGATTACGAATTTACTTTTAAATCCAGATTTTTCTAATTCAACAAAATTATGTTTCTGAGTACTAATAAATAATTGTTCGTTTCTAAAAATACATGTATTAAAAGTAATAAAATATTTTATCAATGTAAATTGGTATTAGCACGAATGTGCAAAAATATTTATTACTAATGAAATTGTAATTATTATTATTAAATGAATAATTATTTTAAAAGTGAGCTATTTACGATTATTTTTAATAAATATTTATTATGTCAGTGTATTTATGTAATTTAAAATAATTTTTTGTTTCAATGAAATAAATATTTAATTATATTTAGAATTTTTTTTTTTTTTTTTTTTTTTACGAGGGAAACAGTGAAATCTTGCATCAGTCCGGTGGACCAAATGCTCCACCGGACCGCCTGGGCCGCATATCTATGCCAGCCCAGGAGACACCGCAAGAGGCTCTGCACTCCCACGGCGTGTGGGATTCCTACCCACTAAAAACACTAACCCTTTCTGCTCTGCACTACTGTGCAGACCCTCCCCCGGCACCGTTTTACACATTACTTCAGGGGAGGGCTTGCTTCGCCTGAGCGGCACCTTCTCACTTCAGATCGGCCGTTGAGACCCGCAGGGGTCTTTTTTTTCCCGTGAACAGCTACGGCGCCCTGCGGACGGCTGATCTGCTGTTCTCCTCTTCCCTTTTTTGGCGCAAGATCGCCTCCACGTAGGAGGTGACTTTCGCCCATTGTTGAGGACCTTGGTGCATCAGCCTGACTATATTGTCAGGTGATATGCAGCCAAGGTCCCTCTCTAGTGCCCCCCTTTCGACAGTCCACCTTCCGCATACGAAGAAGGTGTGGAACACGTCGTCCGGGAGGCCCTCACAATAGGCGCAGCCTGGCTCCGCGACTTTACCCATCTTATGTAGGTATGCGCGGAACAGGCCGTGCCCCGTCAAGAATTGGGTGAGGTAGTAATTTACCTCACCCTCTTTTCGGAACAGCCAGGTGTCCACTTGTGGGATCAGCCTGGCCGTCCATCTTCCTTTAGTGGAGGATTCCCACCGATGCTGCCAAGCCTGGATGGTGTTGGTCCTGGCCGTTCGGTGGGCCTCCACTACCCCAAGAGCAGGCTTCTGCTGATGGACGAAGCGTCTCTCCAGTGCAAGAAGGTCGATGGGTATTACCCCAGCGACCACTAATATCGCGGGCTCGGAGACCGTGCGGTAAGAGCACGCGATCCGGAGTGCTGCTCTCCGTTGCACCGCAGCGAGACGCTTCCTGTGCACGTCTTTCCGCAGCGCATCGGCCCAGACCTCCGCTCCGTACAGCATGACGGCTTCGGCGGCATGCATGAGTAGGCGCCTTTTACAAGGCCGGGGGCCGGCGGTATTGGCCATGAGCCTACTCAGCGAGGATGTTACTACTGCCGCCTTTTCCGTCACTATGGTGAGGTGTTCCCTGAAGGTGAGCTTGTTATCAAGCGTCACCCCCAGGTACCTCACCGCACTCTTTGCCTGGACCGTCGCGTCTCCTACTTGAAAGGGGCACATGGTATTGATGTGCCTCTTCGTGAGTAGCACGATCTCCGTCTTCTTTGTGGCTAATTCAAGCCCGTGATCCTCCAGCCAGGAGAAAACGCGACGCATTACCCGGTTGAGTAGCAGCCTAGCGAGGTCAACGTCTCTGGCTACGATGACCACCGCTATGTCGTCAGCGTACCCAACCAGGAAGGTGCCCTCGGGCATTTCCATGCGCAGGATCCCGTCATAGAATACATTCCATATATCGGGACCCAGCATAGAGCCCTGAGCTGTCCCAGATGTTATTTTCCTCTTGTCGTAAGTTATCGAGCGGTCCCTCAGATAATCCCCAAGAATGCGTAAAAGATACGCGGGGATACGAAAGTCACGCTCGAAAGCTTCCAGCACCTTGTCCCACCTAACTGAGTTAAACGCGTTTTTAACGTCCAAGGTGGCCAGCAGACAAATAGGGCGAGAGTAATGGTTGCCCTGTTCCGTTGACCTGGCGGCATTTACCACCTCCTGGATTGCGTCTATGGTTGACTTATCTCGCCTGAAGCCATACTGCCGCGGAGCCAGATCTCCGAACGCACTTATGGCTGCCTGGAGGCGAGGTTTCAGCAGTTTCTCCAGGAGTTTTCCCGCCGTGTCTAGCATGCACAGCGGGCGGTAGGCCGACGGGCTGTTTGCTGGACCCTTGTCATTGCTGATGAGGACAAGTCTCGCTGTCTTCCAGCGGGCAGGAAAAATGCCCGCCTTCAGGGAGGAGTTGTACATGTCCAGCAAGAGGCGCGGGTGACTGCCGCCGATGGCTTTCAGCAGCTCTGCTGGTAATCCATCCGGCCCCGGAGCTCTCTTATTACGCAAAGATTTTATTGCGATGGAGAGCTCCATGTTCGTAAACAGAGGAGTTTCGAACAGGCCGGATGTTGCTGGGCCATCCGGTCTCCTTGGGTGTTCGGGGAAAAGGGCACGTACGATGTTCATAATCGTTTGCGCATCTTTCGGCGCTGACGAACCGAAGGTCGCCAGCTTGCGCATAACGATCTTGTACCCTAATCCCCACGGATCGTGATCCATCTCTTCCCCCAGCTCTTTCCAGCATCGCTGCCGGCTGGACTTGATGGCCTTCTTTAGGGATTTCTTGGCCGCCTTGTACTCTGCGGCCAAGGGGGCTGCGTCGAGATCGCGTTTTTTGACCCTCTGCGTTCTGCGTCGCAACTGCAGGCACGTCTTACGAAGGTCCGCGATGTCGTTCGTCCACCAGTAAGCAGGTCATCTTGACCCTCGTGTTGATTTCCTGGGAACCGTCTCCGCGCAGGCCTTTTCGATGACCTTCATGGTGTAGTCGGTCACCATTTTTGCCCGCGCAGATAGCGGCAGCGATTCCGGGATTTCACGCAGTGTTCGCTGTCCGTGTTCTATCGCCGTGGCAAACCTCTCGTAGTTTATCTTGGCGATGTTCCACCTGGGGGGCCCGCGCTTGTGCGGAAACGGAGCCGGTCTGCTATCACGCACACGGAACGTGATATACATGTGATCGCTTCCTGTATAGTCCTCGATCACATGCCAGCTCTGGATTCGCCCGGCTAGGCGTTCGCTTGCCAGGGAGACGTCGATAATGGTCTCCCTGTAGCCCGGTCGTCTGAAGGTCGACGTGGTACCTTTATTTAGTACCACGAGGTCTAGCCGACTGGCCATATCCATAACCAGCCGGCCCCTACGATCCGACCGAGCTTCCCCCCCACTCCGGGGCTTTAGCATTGCAGTCCCCGGCGATAATCAGCTCACCCTGCATCTCCCGTGTTGCATCCTCCAGGCCCTCCAGCTTGGCCTGGAAGTCGCTGATGGTCTGGTTTGAGGTATACGCTTATGTAGTGAGTTTGCTGGTGCCTCACCCAAACAAAACCGCTGCCGCCGCCATGACCCGCAATGTGGATATTCTGCGGGTCACGGTTCCAGATGGCTGCGGTGCCCAGGTCATCGGCAAACCATCCTGGACCATCTCTGTTTCGATACTGTTCGCTGATTAGTACAATATCAGCGTTTTTCTCGAAACAGATCTGTTCCAGGAGGTCGTGAGCTGCCCTGCTCCTGTGCATATTACCCTGCAGAACTACCGCCATTTTTTCTTGGCATTTGCAAGTGCCTCTCGGAAGGCCCTACAGGCTCCTGATCCCGCCGTATGGTTGCGGGAATCAGGTTTGTCCGCTTGTTCTGGACACAGGAAGCAACGTGGGGTGGCATTACATCCTGCGATCATGTGGCCTTCCGCCCCGCAGCGATAGCATCGCTTGCTGCGGTCGGGCCCTTTGCAGTCCGGGCTAAGATGGCCGAAGCCCAGACATTTATAGCAACGGGTAACCGTGGCTCTCCTGCGGATCCTACAGTTGACCCAGCCTATCTTTATGCGGGCGGTGGCCATTAGCTTTTCCGCAGCCGGTGTGTCCACCGTCACTATGGCCATCCGTTGTGCCCTCGCATTTGGCCTAGTCAAGACAGACTGCAGGAACCTCTTGTAGTCCTGCAGGTCTCTTTTTAAGGCCTCCACTACTTCCTCACTGGACGTGCAACTGTCGAGGTCTCTGATCTCCAGGATGACTCTGGGGATCAGTTCCCTAACAACGGTGCAGTCGTTTCCAGTAGCTTCTCTGAGTGCTTCTGAGAAGGCAGTTCTTGTTACTGAATTGCCTTCTTTCAGCTCGAGGAGTACCTGACCTGCTCTTGTTTGCCGGATGGATCGGATCTCTACTCCACTCTCTTCCGGCTTGACAGCCTTACGTATGGTGGAGAGAATGTCCACATACGACTTGCCGCCTGCCGGTTTGAGCACGATCGCATCCGGCTTTGTTACCTTTTTTTCCTTCTTCTTTGTCTTCTGCTTCCTCTGCTGTTGTTGCGGCTGCTGTTTCTGTGGCTGCTGCTGCTGTTGTTTCGGCTGCTTCCGCCCTTTTCTACTTTTTACAGCAACCCAATCTTCCTTAGGGATATCCGCCTTTTTCTTCTTCACTTGCTTTTCCCCCGTATCCAGGCTAGGTGGGCTAGAGGCGCCTCGCTTCGTGCCGCCAAGTGGCTCGGGGCCAAGTGACCCTGTTGGTGTCCCCATACTTTCTACCAAGGACATCGTCCTTTGCCTCCTGGCTGGTGTGTAAGCCCTGGCTTGCTTAGCAGCACGTAGTTCCGTTTTCACGGCGCTTTCGAGCTGCTCCAGTTGGTCTACCATAACTGGCAACCCCTTTTTAATATCGTTTTTGATATTAGGCTGAGCTTTTAGCGCCTGCACCATAATCTTGAGGAGCGCTCGCATTTCTGCGAGCACCTTCTCCACCGCAGTCTGGCATACACCTTCTATCTCCTTAGTTTGTTGGTTGTGTTGGGTGTTTGCCTATAAGGAACCCTAGTTATGGATGCCGAAGCCGAGAGGCGGTTTGTCGGATGGTCACTCCTATCGGCACCTAGTGACTCTACAAAAAAGGTTACGGGATAGGCCCGCGCCATAATGAAACAAAGGTTTAACGTCACCCCTACCGAGTGGGCGATGTCGGGTCCGTCCCAACACCTGACCCAAACCTCGGGCTAGACGGTGTGCGATTTGCCGTACGCAACTTCGGGTATAAGGAAATACTGACCAGGTAATCCTTCAGACCTGCGCCCAACAATGATTGCTTCAACCCCACCATTGACTCCAGTCAGTGAGCACTAGAGCGGTCCTTCCACATTGAACATGCGTTTATCAATAATAATAATAATAAACGCAGAGGTTAGGTACTGACATCTCGTGCCACCCCGGTTAGGGAGTTTACTACTCTCCCTTTGGCTAGTCTAGCGGGAATATCCACAATCCGTCGGCCGCAGCTCATTCGCACAATGCTCATTCATTCTGCCATTCTCACGATTTCTTTGTTCGCGACCGCTTATTCATTATATTCACGGCTGACCAGACTATGCTGGCCGTTCCCCGATCCACAACCTGGGGACGCGCCCGGTAGCATAGAAAAATGCTCATCTATCGTTGGATAGAACCCGGGATATTTAGAAATTAATTTTATCAGGTATATAGTTAATAAAAATATTGTTTTCACAAATTGTTTATTTGAACGTAATAAATTTCCTACTTTATTAATTAAATATTCTGTAAAATTTAATAAATATTTATCAATTTTAATCATCCGTATATAAGTAAATGATCAATCATTTAGAAATACGTATTCGGTATGTTATAATAAATTAGTTATGAATTTTAAGTAATTATTTATTAGAATGTATTTATTTATTTTAAATAAATTGGTTTATTATATTTAAAAAACTCGTTTATGCAATTTCAGCAAATGATAAATTTAATTTTATTAAAGCTTTAGTTATTTTTAATAAATTTTATTTTTAATAAATGATCGAGATTTTCTAATAAATATTTATTAAACTTGAATATTTAATATTTATTTCAAGAACATATTTATTTAAATTGACTGAATGGAATTCAAATAAATTTATTTAGTTGAATTTACGAAATTTTTTTTTCAGTGTATCAACTCTTAAATGATGCATAATTTGTATGTAGAGATTAGCAATCTTATCACCTATCTTCTTTTACCAGATAGTTTTTTTTTATCAGAGAGTGTATAGTAAAACTATATGAATTTATATGTAGAAGATATTCTTGTTTATTGAAGAATGTTTTTCCTATAGAAAGCAAATTATTTTAGCATAGGAGGATGGTTTATCTTAGTGCAAAAGAAACTTCCGTGGGAAGCTGTGTAGTGAATCTTCCATTGACCTGAAAACGATTTTCATTTGTTCTGTTCTTTAAGATTGCTAGCATATCTGTCAGCTATTAATGATATTTTTGTCTAAAAAGGAGTTTGGAATTCTCTGAAATCCGCGAAAAACGCACAGGTCTATACAAAATTTGAATAGCGAATATCCCGTTCCTAATTTTCCATTTCTCGCGCGAGCATTGTGTGTGGGCCTGGATCGCGCCTATTGCATACATTCATATGCGCACTCGAAAAAAAATCAAAACCAGGCTAGATAGTGCACGTGTGTCATCGACAGCACGCGGCCTCGACTGATGGCTTCGCCGTCGTCTCTCGTTCTCACTTGCTCACTCTCGCTTATATTCTCGCGCGTGTAATTCTTCGATGTCAGCAGTCTTACTCGTGCTATATATGCCATCTTACTCGGTGCCGCATATCTAAGTGTGAGAGAAAGAGAAGGGAGAGAGTGCGAGAGCGACAGAGAGTTTAGGGCAAGTTAACGCGCGACACGGCGTAACACAACAGGCGGCGTTCCGCCTGAATAATGCATTAACAGCCGCGTGGCTGCAGTCTAACACGCAGAGGGGCCTTGCGCGCTAAGAGAGAGAGAGAGAGAGAGAGAGAGAGAGAGAGAGAGAGAGAGAGAGAGAGAGAGAGAGAGAGCCGTTCAATCTGTGCTTGCTGAACATTTCGGCAACACCCCCGCATTAGCATTAATGCAGGATATCGGCGAACACCTGCGGTAATTCATAGGACGGCTCACTCACTCTATCTTCCTCTGTTTCTCTTTCGCTTGCCTTCACGCCTCTCTTTTGCTGGGGCTGCGTCTTCTCTTCTCCGCAGTGCCTCTGACAATATTTACGTATATCGCGTTGCTTTTTTCACCCTCTATCTTCGGTGCTTACGCTTGCGTGACAGGCGAATTACTATTGCTTTTACCGGGAGCCTTTTCTATTTCGAAAAGTCATTTCGTCCAGATAGAAATCCTTTTTTCTCTTTCATTTAGTTTAATATTTTTATTATACAAGAATAAATGGATGATTGATAAGAAAAATTATTTAAATTTTTATGAAAAAACTATTAACATTTTCAGATTTTTGGCGAAAAATTGAAATAAATCTAATATTTCCAAGGGAGCGGTAGAGCCGTGCTTGGTGAGTCACATGAGCCAGCAAGTCCGTCACGCATTGAGATAAGCTGTATCTTCAATATTTTTTGCTCTCTTCTAAGAGAAGCTTTGTATTAAAAATTTGAGTTTTGTTAAAAACATGTTAGAAATGTGTTTTGAGTCATGGGTTCGAAATACATATTTTTTGAAAAATGTTTGTATGTGTGTGCATACCTTGAGATCTCAGATTCTACTGAACCGATTTTAATGAAATAAACCTGGTTCTTTTGTTTGTTTTTTTTTGCGTCATTGTGGGTCCTTTTGTTAATGCGTTTTTGCTTTACGCTGATTTTTTTACTTTTGATAATCTAGGTTTTTGCATGTTTGTTCAATGAAAGGGTTACTAAGATTAATTTAGTTAAAATGTATCAGAAAGAACATTAAACTACCTTTTTTTCTTGAAATTTTGAATTAGCTATTTTTTTTTTTTATTACTAGCAAAATCCAAACGCGCTGCGCGCTACTATTTTGTTTTTGAGCTTATAAATATATATTTTTTCATTATTTCATTTTAATTAGTTTAAATGATAGAATAATCAGATAATTTTTCAAAGCATGAAAAATTTAATCTTATATAATTCTAATTCGATTTAATTATTTAATTTTAAATAGTTATAAGAATAAAAATTCAATTTCAAAAATTCAAATGTAGCGGAAATAGCGAATTTTCGCGCCTATTCCCTACAGACCAATCAAAATTAATCTTTAAATACTTCACAACATCCGTCCATCGTTTTTTAAAAGTAGATAGAACTACAAATTATATCTTGTTAATTTAAAACATGAAAAAAATCATTTTTCGTTGTCAAACGATAATTGGAGTAAAAAATATTTAATCACTTTAAAATTTTGTAAAAAGGTAGTTTTTATATATCTATTGGATGAGTTCATTGGGCATAAGGTTAATAAATTTCTGATATACGGTAAAATAGGCAGTAGTGTGACGGTTTTTGAACAGTTAACTTACCAATAAAGAACTCAAGGTGAGTTCAGACAAATCAAATAAGAAGATGAGTGAGTGAAGGGTTAAAAAATAATGAAAAACACAATTTTCGTGGAAAATAAAAAGGTACTTGCTCGACATAAAAACCCTAACGGATCAGAGGGAAAAGTCGGAACAAGCGTTAACTTTATTTATTAAAACAAAAGATGAAAAATATAAATAAATTAACGTGCGCAACAACGTAACGCTACGCAATACAAATTTTTACGCAATTGAGTATATTCAATCCTAACTTCGCGAGAGCTCTTACCTTTTGGCCTCGTGGCCCGCCCGAAGTCGCCGCACACTGGGGCCATACGGATTTTTTGGTTCAAAACCACCTAGAGGTCGCAATTCTCAACGGAATCTCAAAATTTTTGCTTAGGAACATTCGTTATCAAATATCGAAGAGCCCTACGAAGCCTGATTTTCCAAAAAATTAACCTATAAATCTAAGGAGTCATATAATCCTATCACATCAACCAATCAATTCAATTTTTGACCTGCAAATCCCAAAAATACGATAAACCTTTAATTTGTAAGCCCTTTACTCGTGAACTCTTGACCTTTGATCCAGTAAGCCATGCACTCATAAACTTTAAACCTATAAGCCCTAACCTCATAAGTCTTAAGGGGGTCTTACACCTAGTGGCGTCTGAGGCCAAAATCAGCTATAAAAAAGAGAAAAATGTTATTTAAACCACATATAATGTATATCCTAAAAATATACACTATTTCTGACAGAATGGCCCAAGACTTAATCTGTAGACCAATTTTATGAATCAAGGTTAAGAGAGCATGTGTCAAGGATTTATAAATTGAAGTTTTATAGCATTTTTGGGAATCACAAGTGTAAATTTTGGGTTATAAATTAGGTTTATAGGTTCATATTTTCAAAATTAGGCTTCGTAGCGGTCTTTGGTATTTTGTCACAAAATTTCCTGTTTTTAAATTTTCAAATTCGGTTGAGAATTATGATCTCTAGGTGGTTTTGAACCTTTCGGCCCCAGTGTGCGCCGCTTCGCTGAGGAGGACGCTGAGCCGAACGCAGAAGCCGCAGCATTGCACCAAGTCCTTGTGGTCAAGCCAAAACGGGGAGCGCAGAAGATGGTCCATGACCTCCGCCAAGCGCGCCCCGACGTCTCGGGGGAATCAATGCTTTGGTGCCGGGCAACGAGGAAATGCTGCCGCGTGCTGCGCTCGCCCTGGAATAGGTCACGTCGACCCTGCGCACGTGGACACAATTCCCCACACTCAAGTCCTTACAATTGCCTCGAGACATACACTAATGCACAGATACACCCACACAATTTTCCGCACGCGGATAGACGAGAGCACGCTTACGAAAAGAACAGCAGCTTCGTTCTGAAAAGAACGTAAACTCGTCTTTTAGAATCGCACGGGTAAGAAAACTACGAAAATCTTTACAGAAACTGCGAAGCGTGTTATCAGCTCGGCGGTCCTGTCAAGAGTAATTGCGTGACAGAAGTGCGCGCGCGCTTATTATTCCAATTGCATTAATACATTGATTTAACGTTTTCTCTCTCTCCCCCCCCCCTCTATCTCTCTCTCTCTTTCTCTCTCTCTTTCTTACGCTTTGTCTAATCCGCACATCAAGGTATACTATTCAAATCAAGATAATACTTGCAGGAGTAGCGGATCCTAGTGTATTGATAAAAATGTTATCAAGCGACGTGATATATATATATATATATATATATAAAATTTCTAATTAGCACTTTATAATACAATTTTATAGCCATAGCTATCCATTTTTGTATTCACCGCGTCTTAAAGTGCGTGGATCTTTTCAAGAGCGCAAGAGCCTCTAGTCAGGTGCTTTCTCGCTCGAATCTCATCTGGTTTTCCATTTCTCAAAGCCGGTACGACAAAATAAATTAATATCTCTCTTGTATTTGTTTACGCCTCATATGTGAGTTCACATTATAGTGGCATTATCGGTTTCTCTCTAATATTGATCGTACCAGTTTATAAAAAATGTAGTCACGTAAACTATGTGTCCGGTGATTCCACTGATTTATTTGTCTGAATTATAAGCATCCGCTCCATATAGAACCTTATTTAAAGTAGAGTAGTTTTGCATTTTCTATTACTTTTAATATATAACTTTCTTCAACGTACTTATCTTGCTAAAATTAATTATTTTCAAATGAATAAACTGATCTTATTTTTAATTCTTTCTACAATTATAGCGTACGTACAAGTTAGTATAAATTTAGTCAATTACTTATTATTTAATTAAACATTCATAAAAAAAACTAGTCCAGGACTATATATATCATACATAATGTGTTGGCATTAAGATTCCCTGTTAGAAATTCATCTATATGAAATAGCCAAGAAGTTAGAAAATAGCTAGTAAAACTGGCTAATTAATCGCTATGATGAAACGATTTTTCGACCATTATTTTCCTATTTCTTAGATTGACGTAACAACAAAATATTCGTATTTGACTTACTAATTTTATCTTTGATAAAAGAGCATTAAAGTGCATTGAATGGCTTACCAAAATATAAATAAACAACATTAACTAATAAATCATTTATTGTACTCATTCTATGAATAATTCAGCGAAACTTTTATTTCTCCGTCTGATTTTGCCTCTCTCACTCCTTGTCATACAGCAAGCATTCTACTAGCCATTTCCAGACTAAAGAAACTGATCAGTTTTAATACCTTTAAAATAGTCAAGAACAAGCTTGTGCTTGTCTTAAAAAAACTCATTCTATTTTTCAATCTATTAAGTGGCAAAATAAGAGGAGAAAAAACGTTTCATCGGGAGCTAGAAACTGGACAAGAGAAATTCCTATTTTATACCAAGTTTCTAATATAAATTGTCAGTTATTAGTTATAAAATGTTTTGGATTTCCACCAGGGTTATTACTATTCGATTACCTTTTTCTTTCTCAGTGAACATCTAACATGTCAAAGAGCTTATACAGCGGCTTCAGAGACGCACTAGAGCAGATCCACGAGACTTAAGCGAAATAGCTTTTCAAGAGTCTTATTTCATTTAGAATAACTCCAGCGATACTCAATAAAGATTTGTGAGGCTGGCGGAGTGCAGTTCTAAAGAGAAGGAAAACAAACGGCATAAATTAATCTAGACTTGTCAGCTACCAACCGTCTGGTGGCACGTAGTTTGTAACTTCAGCCCACCATCTTTTACTGCTTTCCGTATAGAGGTGGAATATTACAAGTGAGAGCTGCCATAAAGGATGCGTAACTCGCGTCTGAGATCTCCACGCACGATATTAGTAGGCAAAGGGTTGACGCTCGTCTACATGCTCCCGTGCGCGCACGTATATGTATACGGGACAGGCTGACGCATTATACCTCAGCGTGCGACGATTACGAGAGACACGTTTGCCCCGGCTGCGTTTGCTCTGCGATAACTCACGCGATGTTTGTCCAACGACGGCAAAACGAGCAAGTCTTTCTTTGCGCGCTCGCGCACACGAGGACAAGCCGACTCGGAAGTCAAGAGCGACGTGAGATCGTCGGGGCAAATTACTGCCGTCTGATGGAGACATCGATCCTTTATGCGTGGAAATGTTCCAGACGTGAGCGATCTTTCGTCGGGTACAAACTAGAGAATCGATTTCTTACAGCGTTTTTAAGTAGGCCACGTCATTTTATAAATAGAACTTCAGCGTGCGTAAGCATAATAGACATTATTTTAATAGTTATAACAAGTGTATATTTATATGGGTAAATCCACAACACTTTTAACTATTCCCTGGTAGAAATCCAAAACATTTTGTAACTAATAATTGACTATTTATTTTAGAAACTTGCTATAAAATGGGAATTTATCTTGTCCAGTTTCTAGCTCCCAGTGAAACACTTTTTCCCCTATTATATGGCCATTTAATAGATTGATAAATAGAATGAGTTTTTCGAAGACAAGCACAAGCTTGTTCTTGAGTATTTTAAAGGTATTAAAACTGATCAGATTTTTTAGTCTGGAAATGACTAGTAGAAGGCTTGCTGTTATGACAAGGAGTGGGTGGGAATTGATTTGTAGAAAATATTTTTGACGAAAGCTAAAAATGCCGAATATATAATACCGACAGTTAAGTTTGCCGAACAGATAAAATTGCAGAACAAAATTTTGCAGAAATATGAAAAAACCGATAGCTAAAGTTGCCGAAAATAATTTTGACAAACGGGTGTAAACCGCGAGTTAAAATTGGCGAAATTCATATTCTTCTAATATTTTGGTTATTCTATTTTTGTAGTTATTACTAGTAATTTACTGCTTTCGCCGTGCGTAATTGCACACTCATATCAATTACAGGGTCTGTTTTCTATTTTCCGTTAAAGATTTTAGATTCAGTGTAGTTTATGTGCTTAGCACGGCAGGCTAATAGCAGCATTAAAATACTTAGCAATAATTACTAAAAAAAAAGTCACACAGTCAGTGTCAAAAGTAGTATCGATTTGCGCATATCGACGCCCTGTACGAAGAAAAGCACAGTTCAAAACCTCTGACGAAGACTAACATAGTTCAAAACCTTTGAGCGAGTCGTGCATTTTTCGTCCGTGCGCAGCGAGTTGTGCTTTTTTTCATCCGAGCGCAGCGAGTGGTGCTTTTTTTCGTAAGGGGGCGCGAACTGTACTTTTTTTCATCTGAAGACTGAACGCATCGAGTTGTGCTAGTTTTCGTATCAGCCTGAGTTGTGCTTTTCTTCATACGGGACGTCGATATGTCCACACTAAGTGAAGCCCTTGCGCAGTTTACTGCATTTATTGCAGCCCTCCCACATATACCAAACCTCATGTGAACCGTAACAGAACAACGTTTATCGAATAGAGGTGTCCTACTATGCCCTTACTAAAAATAAATTTCATTTCATTCTTCTTAAATATATTGTCAATTATTAGGATATAGTTATAATTTTGATCTGAATAAAATATTACAATCAAAATAACGTTTCCGCTGCTAGTTTTTCCAAGACGCATAACATTTTATCAATTGTTTGACATCTCAAATAATGCAATTGCAACTGAAATTACTGTCACTCTCTGGATCTCGACAGGAAAAATTGTCATTGAAATCTAAGGTCATAGCGTCGATGCAGAGTTTATATTATAAATATTCATAATTTACTTATCTCATTAATAGTATAATGTATGAGAGGACGATGGAGTGAATTAAAACTAATAAGAGGAGTAAAAAATATGCGACAACCTGGGCTAAAACTCACGGATCTGAGATTCTTTTTCAGTGCTCTGACCACTGAGCTAATATCGCGAGGATTGCTCGAAGGCCTCGCGCGCATCTTCTTTTTATCATTATTATGCTGGCGGGTCAGGGCTCGGATGGACGGTCGAGTTGAGCCCCTGACAATAGGAAAGTGCAATTTGCACTACTGGTTGATAAAAATTGTATTTCTTTGATTTTCCAAGTTTCTCAGAGAACAAGTATAAGATAATTGTGAATTGAGTAGAAAAGAGAACAAAATCCTGAAAAGTTTCCGTTGATCGTGTCAATAGCTCTTCATCACAAGGGAAATCCCGTTCGGACACTAAAAAAATCCAGTCAAACGAGACAACGGGACTGGCGAACCCCGCAGATATTCGACGTGGGCGTGCATACACCTGTCAGGTATGTGCGGCAGCCGGGCGGGCTGGCAAGTATAGATTTCGCCTCATCGGCCTCGCAAACGCGCGAAAAATACGTATCCTCCGATATCACACGAACGTCGCGCGCAAATAAATGCGGCGTCAGGAAGCAGCTCGTCCGCGCGCGCGTCAATGTCTGTGCGCCGGAGACGAATAATTTTTTTTCCACCGTTTTTCGTCGCTGGACTTGGATGGACCTCCAGACAGACGTATTACGGAGGATCGACCGGACACCTGTCAGTTGTCCAACTGAATCTCTCTAATACGCCCTCGCCCCTCCATCGTGTGCCCGCTGTCGTCTGGCCTTTCATTTGCTTGACAAGCTCCCTAATACGAAGAGTTATTCGTACGGATCGCACGCGCGAGAATACTATCGATTTCAATTTATTCGCCACCCGTTTCCATTATTGACGCATTACCGCTCTGCTCGCCATATTTTATTCACCAATTTTCTTCGCTATGCACGCGAAATATCCGTAAAATGAACGGGTGATTATAAGTTTTCAATGCAAATATGATAATTATAAAAATCTGGTAAAAACCGCCTACTTTGTAATTATAAAATACTGGTTCAAATCTACAATTACCATTATACTTTGTAAGTTGCTGACGGTCAAGAAACACCTTCTAAAGCTATTTCATTACCCAGGACCGTAACACTCGTAAGATTACTTTATTACCTGATGAACAAGTGACTCTTTTTCATCATATACCTGACTTCCACTTCCATGTCTTGTCAACCAATAGTCGGTTATTCAGTCATATCCATTGGGATCAATAGCATTTAATTTATATTGTGAAACTCTGCCTCGCGATCTATTTTGTTAACAAAAATTTTGTGCTAAAATCAGATCCATCCGAGAATTCACATCGCTCGAATTTATAAACACTCTGTCGCTTTGGAGGACTGAATATTTGCCTCTCAGCGATTCTTAGACTTATAATATAAAAGTATATAATCGCATATTATTAAGAGTGTATCATTATATTTTATTTGAATCAAAGAGCTACAGTCAGCTGGAATTAGAATTAGACTATAAGAAACTCTATCGCAACCCATAACAATTTTTGTTTCTATAAATCTAGAATCACCACTCGACCGCATCGCAACGAAAAGTTTTATTGTGGAAATTTATTAGAAAATTTTTTTGTGAAAAATTTATTTTGGGAATTTAAATTTAATAAAAGGAATCGATAAATTAGTTTGAGGAAGCTAGGTGCCAACGAATTAGCAGCAGTTTTACTGCAGTAACAAGTGTTTTGCTACTTGATAGTTTTTGGAAAATTAAATCGTATTGACGCCCCCTACGAAAACTAGCACGATTTAGGTTTCGACGAATACTAGTCCATTTCAGCGTTGTTTATAATGAAGACTAGCACGTACTATTGATTTGCGTCGAAGACTAGTTCGATCCGCTGGATTGCAGCGAAGACTAGCACTTACCAGTGTTTGTAACGAAAACTAGCACGTTTGCCGAGGTTCCCTACGAAAACTACCACGATATGGAAGAACACCTGTGTTTTTCTAGATTAAGAATGTGAGACGAGTCTGAATTACGGATGACCCGCTCTCTACCTGTATGGGTGCGTTGTCGGGTAAAGAATCTACGATAATATAACTTAAGGGAGTGTGGAATACCGACCTCTATTATGCGTCCTACCGTACCGGCCGGACAGCAATAATTCGTTATAATTCGATTGTTACTACGATTAAGTATGGTAGGTCGCATAATAGAGATCGGTATTCTACACCCTGCTAACATATCTACAGTATCTATGGCAATATAACTAAAGGGCCATCCAAAATTAAAACATCAGTCTTGCAAGCCAAGCATCCATCCTTGGCCCACTATCTAGTGTGGTCAAGCTGAAATAATTTTGATCCATGGATTCATATTAGTTGACAGTACCGTCGAGACTCCGCAAACCTGAATAGTTCGAAAGTTTTACAACGGTTAAGAGTAGAACAGTTAAAAAGACATCTTTGCTACCGATATGGTTTTTTAGTTTTATCAAAAGAATTTATTGTGAAGACTGCGTTGGTATAATGTAGAAAATAGTTTTCTTTATACTCATTCTGAACTTTTCCAAGATAAAGGTAAGAAGAAAAAATACAAGCTTTGACTTGGACAAGAAACAAATAATTATTGACTCACATTAGAAAATTAGCGCGGTCACAGGTGAAATGTTAGTATTCGCCGCAAGTTTGTGGATCGGGTTATTTTTCATTGCAAACTCGTGAATCTTGCTACTTTTGCGCCGACATTACACGTGCATTTCATCTATTTTTAAAAATGTTTTATGTCTCAGTAATTTATCAAATCGCATCTTAACAATACAAGCATCACTACCATAGCTAAGCTATGAATACAATCAAGCGGACCCTATGATATTAATCACAATCGTGACCACTCCATGATTTAAAACCTATTGATTTAATATTCAGGCAGGTAGGAAGAAATAGAAAAACTCATTTTATATCACCACGCATCTAAAACGCAATGCGAATCTATTCACTTTTACTATTCTTATCAGTAACACCATTGCCGGCATGCATTCGCCGCGAAGAAGAAGGACTGAGATGTTTCACGAGTCTCTATGTCTTTCTCTTATTTTCTTTCTCTCTTCGCACCCTTTCGACTCTCGCGCTCTGCGCTTTCAGATGCAAATTCCATCATAGTCTTCCTCTAGGGGGGAGCGAGCTTGGTAATGACATGTGCACGTCTTTCACGCGCATGCTTTCGCTACTCTCCTTCTTTGTATCTCTACCCTATGCGAGTACGGCTTTGCCGCCAGGCTCTCTGTTTCTCGACACGCAGCGCCTTTCCTGACTCTTTGGTTTTTACATTCCCTCGAATACTTTATTCCACGAATTATTATTTCCTTTCGTCGTAGCTCAAAGCCCTTCTCTTGAAATATTGAAAGAGATCAGTGAACCTTAACAAAATACCAAAATACGATTCCAAGTTATTATCATTTTTGTTTTCGTAAAAAGCATACATAACAGTTAAAAACGTTATAAAATAATAGTTGAGGAATTAAAAATAGTTTTTAAATCATGTTTCAAATATTACTCAAAATTTTGATCTCTGTGATGTTACAGTGCCACCAAACATCGATGACTCGCAGAGTTCATCGGATGCCATCGTCCGGGAAGGTGCCAATGTCACGCTAACGTGTAAAGCGACCGGCAGTCCGCAGCCTACTATACGCTGGAAGAGAGACGATAACAATAAAATTAGTATCAACAAAACGTATTCTGGTGAATAATAGATTACATTTTTATAATTTTTGACAAACGTAAACTGTCCTCTTGATGCAGCAACAAATATTTTAAAAGAAAGATCATTTCATTATTCATTTTACTTTCTCCAGCAGAGCATTTGGTCATATTTACTTGTAAATTGCAACTTATATCGAAGCTAGTATATAATACAGATAATACATAAACAAAATTCGATTAAAATATAATAATTAGGTTTCGAGTTTTTTGAGATAATAGGTTATTTATATAAAAGACGTATTTTCTGAAAGTATAGCTCAGTTTCTGTTTATATCTATAGTTTTCATATATATTGTATTAGAAAGATGATGAAAAACGAGATGTTACAAAATTTATGGAAAATTAAAATTAATTAAATAAATTATTTTATAAATTTAAATTAATTAAAATTACAAAATTTATTTATTTTACTTTTTTTAGATCTAGGTAAATTAAAATTACTGTATGTATGCAAATAATTTATTTGATTTTCAAAAAAGGGAAATGGATGTTTTAATTTATTATGCTAACATGAATGAATAAATAATATTATAATAATTTAAATATATTCGACCAATTAGTTCGAGAAAAAAATTCGTAGTAAAACCAATTTAAATTCAAATGATTGTATATTATATTCTGGTAGATCATATTATATATTATAAACGATTGCGTCAAGAAATTGTCATGACAAATGGAATAAGATAATACTCAAGTCGATGGGTTATTTGATCGCAACACAATGACGTTTGAAGAAATTAACAATAAGTGACTCCGGGAAACTGATTTCGATAAGATTTTGAGAATTGTTTTTTGGCATACTTAAAAATCAAATTCACTATCTGTAATTTTATCTACCAGATCTTTGCCAGCGAGATATAAGCTTTTACAATCAAAACGAGTTATTTGCCAGAGAAAAATTCTAGCTAACAAATAATTATAATTTTTCAATTACCGGTGTTAGATGTTCGTTTTTCTATCGGGGTTAAAATATTAATAATTCAATGATAATACTTCACAATACGTATTGCTATACTTCGCAAATAATTGTTAAAGAAGTATCAAGTTATGTAAAAATACAGTTTGTCAATGATTTGTTAATCTCTACGTTAGGTTTATAAAGAATATTTCTTTCCAAACTTCAAAGTTGCGATGTTAATTTTTCCTTTCTATAAAATTAATATAACTATCAATTAAGTTTGAAGAAGCCCAGTGCTAATGTATTGGTAGCGATTTTTGAAGTATGGAAAGAAAAACTGTATTTACTTTTAAATGATCGCCAAAGAAATTTACCTACTTAATTGTATATTAAACTTGAAAAAAAAATCCTTAATAATCATAAAATATAGCAATATTGTGTTCGAAATAATTAGCGTGGCTAAATGGAGGGCAATGGTCGGGTGAATGATGAATTTCGATGTTAAAGGAGACAATGCAGAAGGTATGTTACATGTCGATTTCAGTGATGGAGTGGGCCGGCAGCTCGCTAGAGCTGACGCGGATCTCGAGGCTCGACATGGGCAACTACCTCTGCATCGCGAGCAACAGCGTGCCACCCTCGGTCAGCAAGCAGATCAAGGTGTCCGTCGACTGTGAGTATATATATACATATATACATATATATATACGCATACATAGACATACAGCCAGGCAGCGCGCGGTCGCGCTTCCACTCTCACTGATCCTCTAGACCGCGTGAATGAACCCGGTCCGTTCCTCCCCGCAGAATAAACCGACGCGCGGCTTTGACGCTCGCGGAGAGCCTCTGGCTTTCTCGGTAAATACTTACTCTCGCGCTGCTCTCGAGCCACTCGCGCCTTCTTGACGCTCTTCACGAGAGACTTTCTCCGCTCTCCGCAAAAGGGTTAAACGCTCGACGGCGTGCCGAGCTTTCCTCCAGCGTCGTAGCTTTTTTCTGCCTCACTGGTGTTGCCGTCTTTTTTTCATTTCCATAAATTTTACGTTTTTTTTAATAACTGACTGGTCACGTGTAACGCGTTTTTCTAGATAAGAGCCATTATTAGTTAATTACACGAAAAAAAAATTAGTTACAGTATAAACCAACTACTTGGTTACAACTATTTTGTTGGTTGTCACAACTATTTAATTGGTTATCGCAACTGTGCGATGTTGATTAGGACATTTTTAATCATGTAGTTGGTCACCGTGATCAATTATTTTTTTCCTTCTATCTTAAAATGAAAAAAAAAACCTTCGCTGTGTTTAAACTCGTAAAAGCCGCCTCGAGATATATATTTTATTGCTGGCCGACGCTAACAATAATGATAATGTATTTGGGGAGAGAAATAAGAAAAGAAAATTACAATAAATAAAAAGGCCACGCAGAAATAATTGAAACATAAAATGCGCAAAGTTGAAGAAATGAGAGAAGGGTCAAAGGGATAGCGTGAGTTATAAAAGCACATGACATGTACGCGTTCGCACGTTGAGGTAGTTTAATGGGCCACAAAAAGGCGAGGCCTCGAGCCGTGCTGTGCACACGGGCCCGTGCGCGACAAAGCGCTCGCGGTGTTTTGGCTCATTGTCTATTTTACCGCACTCCCCCCCCCCCCCTGGCTTTTTTCTCGGCAGGCCGCGCCGGTGCGCCGAGTGTTGTTAGTGTCTCACTTCTGTTTGTTCTCCCTCGCCGGCGCGCGTTCACTCCTTTCAAGACTTTTATAGGGGCGAACGCGCGCCAAGCCAAGACGAGATAGATAGCTGATGTGAAGAGAAGCGGGGTGAGAGAGAGAGAGAGAGAGAGAGAGAGAGAGAGAGAGGGAGGAAGGGAGTGGAAAAGCCACAGGGACATAAAAGTAAGCCAGAGCCAACTGTAACACGCCATTACCGTTTTCACTGCCGTCGTCGCCGCGACGTGTGCTCTCTCACCCTCTTGCCTATATCCTCGCTCCGCACCGACACTATACACGCACGCGCTCTACCTTTTTCAATTGGCTCGCGAGCGCGTGTGCGCCACTGTTTTGCAGTATCTCGAGATCAAAGCCGAATGCTGCGCGCGCACGGCCTTCCGTTTTTTCCTCCTCTCCTTCTCACCCCTCTATATACGCCGATCGTTTCGCTCGCTGCAACCAGATTACTTCTTTAATTGTTTCGTTTCCTTCCACACCCCCTTTGATTTTTGTTTTCAACATCGCGCTTATTTTCCGCGCCACTTCCAAACGATAAATTAATTTTTTGCGTTCGTATGTTTTATTTGCATTTATTTCTTCGCGGTGATTACTCACAATTCAGATCCTAATCGACGCTATTTATTTATTGGTATTTATACTCCTATTTCAATATGCACTTTAGAAAATGAGAACTGCACTATGAGAAACAACAGGACAACACAATGACCTGTGGCGTATATTATTTGAAATTGAAAAACTCTTTTCTTAAAATTTCTATGATTAGAATTTTAATGAATAAATTTCTTAATAAACTAAAAAATTCTTTTTCATCATAAATTCGTTGAATGTAAAGTGCTAATTAAATAATAAAATTTCTATTTATATGATTTCAAGCATTCGAAGCTTTAACAGATGAAAGAAAAAATTGAAAACATGTATTTCAAAATTTCCTAAATAAAATTTTAAATAGTCACATAAAAAGAGCCGCGGTGGCTCATGGGTAAGAGCCCGGCCTCCCGTCCGGAAGACTCGGGTTCGATTCCCGGCCGGGCACCTCTGACTTTTTTTCGGATGAAAAAATTGATCATGTGCCTCGGTAAGACCGCGGCTTGCAGCCGGCCTATTAATGCACTTTCTGGTCGCATGGCACAGTGAACATCCAAGTAACAAATAGGCAGTTTTTACAACTTGGATGGCAACCGCTCTGCCGTACCGACAGAGAACATTAATGGTGTTCAAGCCGGCAGGCAGAGGAGGATAACCTGAGCTTGTTTTCTCTAACATACTCAAGTTTGACTCCACTCCCCGCTGTTCCTGGTGTGGATTTTCCCTCGTGGCATAGAGCTTTTCCCACACCACAGGAGACGTGTGCAAGCACGAACCCTGAGCAAATGCAGGAATAGTGCGGGATTTAGGGAAGGGTGTTAGGTCCAAACGCACCCACGCCAAGGCGGTGGGGGCGTCCCGTAGAAACCCTGCAAAGTGGTATACGGGTAGGAAAGTTGATATAAATAAAAAAAAAAAATAGTCACATAAAAATATTTAACCGCAGAGGACAATAAAACTTCACTTCAACTTTTAGTTCCCAATCGACTGCATACTACAAGCGTTACATAGTTTCATAAAATTCATCGCGCCAAGTTATAAATTTAAATGAACGCTTAGCACGCAATTCAAAAATTTCCAATCAGGAGCGTGAGATGAAAATAATTAAAACGAAAAATGTTCGGCAGGTCGATGTTCGGGATGCGGGACTTGATGGTGAAATAAAACGCTATTCCAAAGGAATTAATTCAATAAAAATTAAACAAACGTAAGCGCTCGGATGCACTCGCGCACGCCAGGGTCATAGAGAGCGTTTTACGTCGACGACAGCGTTTTCGTTGTATTTTTAAACCAATGGCTGGGCGGAGATTAATTAAACCCGCCGACAGATTACAGCCGTCCGAACGGCGGCTCCCCCTCATTCTCTCTCTCTCTCTCTCTCTCTCTCTCTCTCTCTCTCTCTCTCTCTCTCTCTCTCTCTCTCTCTCTCTCTCTCTCTCTCTCTCTCTCTCTCTCTCTCTCTACCTTCCCCACCCTCTCATGCCGATGACATTACGGCTTTACGAGTTTAAGCGCAAAAAGTGCCTGACGCGACCCTCTAGAGCCGCACACTCGTACAGGTCCTATTATTACGCGGTGTGCCAGTTTGCACCTCAACCTATTAACGAGGCCTCGTATTAAGGCTCTCTTTAAATGATATCTCGCTCGACTGTCAGCAAGATATTTACGATCAATGAGAGTGAACATTTATTAATTCTTCCAATAGTGCTGAATTTTTCTCGAAAATTACAAATTTCTGTGACTAACGCTGGATGATAAACATAAAGATACAACGAACCAAATATTTTCTTACTAATAGCTAAAGTGGAGGTTTCGGAACGTTTAAAAAATTTAACAAGACACTTGGCACAAGTGGTTACTTCGCACACTGAACGCCAAAACGCACGAATTGGGCACTACGCACTCTATGAACAGGCATAAAAGTAGAATTATCCAAGCACTGAGTTAAACAAAAATTGTATAGCATACGCGTAGGCGATTCATGCACTCGTGCGTGAATCATCTACTTCGCGCGTTTGGGTCGTAATGTACTATTCTAGCATTTAACGGAAATTTTTTTTTAATTGCAGCATTCTTTTTTCGAGAAGGAACATTATTTTAGCATGGACGAATTATTTTTCTGCGTGTAATTATTAAACCTTTCAAGAGTTTGAATCTGTAAAACTATGCTTGAATTAGAAGAAATACATGTTATTGCAGTTAAAGGCTGACTTTAATGAGCCACAGTTCATTTTGTTCACTGTTATTACTAGTTTCAAATAAAAAGCAATATTCAATTCATTATACTTTTATTATATTTAATCAATAAAATAATTAATTTTCTTCGTGGAATATATAGTATTAATAGATTGGCAGTGGTTTTTAACTGTATATGCTGTTTCGGAAAAAAAATATTTTTTTTTTCTAAATATAGTAATATGTGATTTGCTTGATCGAAGTTTCATGTAAATAACTGTATTTTACGTAGACCTGCCATGTTTCGAGCGGCATGAATCAAACCGCTTTTTCTATGAAATTCACGTTGAAAATTACGTTTCACAACGATACAGCGAAAAATCGTAGTGAAGATATTTAGAATGTGTATTTACCCAAGCCGCATATTCCAAAGATAACAACATGCTGGACAGAAAATCCATGAAAATATGTGAATTTGATGCATTCGGTTTAGCCCATATGTGCACTTCCGTTGATGAAATTGACTATAAATATTTATTTTTAATTTCCAATATTATTCCTTGCGTAAAAATTCTCTTTGTAATAATGAATTTTTTTGATTTTTATGAAATATTTTGAAGCTTGATACCTACGGAAGAAAAAAATGAGCATACCTTCTTCTAAATAATATATGTTTTGGATTTACTCCAGCACTGCCTGGCGTATTGCATACGTCAAGAATTTGTGATAAATTGAAGAATATGAAAGAATGAGAAAACTATAGAAAAGTGTAAATATGAAGAGGAGAGAGGAAGTAAGAAAAAGTACAATATGAAGAGGGAAAAAAGATGGGCCAGTTTCCATCTTCATCTATTCCTCGTCTTAGGCTGCAATAAGAGATCCTTTTAATTTATTTCCTGCCGGCAAGGGAAGCGAGGGGCAAGTAGCACGGCACAGAGAAGATCTCAGGATCCGAGCGCAGGAGGGGCTAGGAGGTAGGCGGTGCCAGGACTCCCAGGGTCACGTATAAGCAGTGACTCAGGCTGGCATGCCTATAGCTATGCTACGTAAGTCTCCCTCTTTCTCGCTCGGTCCTTTCCCCGTGAGCCCGTGCGCGCTCGCGCGGCCGCGCGTGCCCTCGCGCAGTGGCAATCTGTTATTAAAATCAGCAACGAGAAAAATCCGTGCCGTATCTCGCTTTACTGGCAAGCGCGCGTGCGCGCAGCCGCTCGGCTGCCGACAGACGTGTTACGGCAAAAATTAAGCCACCTCCAAAAGCCCATCTGCCCGTGCCCCTTCCTCCTCCCTACCCTCTCCTGCCTACCCTCCGACTCGTGAAATTACCAAAGTTTGCGATCCTCTCCACTTGCCGAAGGTGTCCCTCGCGTGTTCATTTTATCTCTCCTCTCTCTCACGCTCTCTCTCTCTCTCTCTCTCTCTCTCTCTCTCTCTCTCTCTCTCTCTCTCCCTCTCTCTCTTGGTTTTTTTTTCAAACTCTCTGCGTGTAAAGTTATCGCTACTCTTTTTTCTCTAATCTTTTTTTTCCTCCTAAAACGTGTGTGCGCCTGTGTTATAAAAGTTTAAGTTAATTTGAAATTTTATTTTGATTCCGTGCTGGGTGAAAGAAATGAAATCGAAAGTGGTTATTACACATGGACGAAAAACAATTACGCTATGTATAATCCTAATTTTGAGCCTTAAACTCAAACTATCACCAATTACTTTCAGAATTGGTTTTTTATCATTTAATCTCATAACATTTTCATCTAGAAATTCTTGTAAATATTGTGAATAGTGAATATTTGTCGTGATTATTTGGTGTAAATGTCATTTTGAGGAAAAAAAGAGCGAATTATTTATGAAGCGCGTAAATATATCGCTTTAATCATGGGATAGCATGCAGCGCGAAAGGAGCGAAATCGTTTCTTTAAAAGCAATCGGGAGATCTGGAATTGATTTGCCATTAACGCGGCTTTGCCTAACAGCAGCAGTAGCGGCGAAAGCAGCGCAGTCGAGGGCAGTCGTAAATCCAATTCACGCGACGAAGTCATTCGAATAAACTGTCGGGCGTTGAAATCTGTAAGCCGAAAACACTTGTAATCGCCGTCGCTCAAAACGGTCACGTTCACTCCTTCGGCTCCTCGGATTTTCCAATAGAAAACGTCGACGTCGCGCGCCCGTCGTCCCGTCCTCTCGTCTGTCGCGCGTTGTACGCGCTTTTTTCGTGCAACCACCCTCTATTTTTTCACTTTCCACGCGACGAGTGGAAGCGAGAGGGACTGAGTGAGAGAGAGAGATAGAGAGAGAGGGAGAGGGAGGGAGGGAGGGGGAGAGGGAGAGAGAGAGACAGAGAGAGAGAGAGAGAGAGAGAAAGAGAGAGAGAGAGAGAGAGAGAGAGAGAGAGAGAGAGAGAGAGAGAGGAAACGAATGCGTCGCGCGCTCGCGTCTCTCTAAACCGATTGTAATTTAATTGTTTAATACCGAGGAAATTGGAACTTGCCTCGGACGCGCTAGCAATGCCAAACGCGAGGATATTACTTGGGTGAGCACGTGAGAGAGCGAAGAGAGAAAGAGTGGAAAAAAGCTCGCGTTATTTTCCAATATCGGTATAAAGAGATTTTTCGAGTTTTCGCGATGCTGCCGCGATTCCCCCACCCTCTCGTTTTTTTCTTGTCTAGCTCGCTAAAATGGCGACATTTTTATTTTAGCTCTGACCACTGCCAGGGGAAAATTACGATCGATTGGATGTTTTGTTACGACTAGCTACATTCAACGCGCTTCGCGCGTATTACTATTATTGTTATTTTTTTCTTTTTTTTTTGAGTTATGAACATGATCATGTTAGTTAATTTCAATTTAAAAATTTGTTTTAATCAGTTTAAATTATACAATAAGAACGTAATTTTGATAAATAAAATAATGAAATTTTTCTTATACTATTGTTACGGACGGATATTCCATTAATTATTCCATTTTTTAATACTCCAACTCAAGAGTTTAATCTTAAAATTCAAACACATTATATTTTGGCGCCTATTCTTTATAGACCAATCAAATGAGTCAACAACAACCAATCAAAACAGTCTTATTGTGATGACAGATTTCATCCATCACTTTTTTAAGAGAGGATTCTTCCACTATAGCTCCGAGAATAAATACTAAATTTATTGAGCTCTTTTCCGAACTAAATTAATACACTATTTCGTAATGACATCTGAAAATTCTTTATAATATTTGAAATAATTTGCCCCTTAAATTCATAAATATATACTGTAATTGTTCATATTAGTAGTTTATGAATATTGCACTAAATGATGTTGTCTATTAGTTGTAGTTAACCTAATATTATATTAGATAATTGGTAGCATTGATCGCTGAAGGCCTAGCTTCATGTACTCACAAATACATACACACTGTCTCTTAGTTAGCTTTAGGCATGATGTAAAAACTTTTTTGCTGTTATCAAATAAATGATCTCTTAATTTGTAAGTCCTCATTGTCAATTTATTTATACAGTACTCCATATTTAACAGGTTATGGGCCCAGTATCTTGTGTTGATGGATATTTTTCCAAAAAAAGGCTGAACGTGAATCCGTTGCTGTTAGTGCAAATTAGCTTATCCGGCCCTCGTGCAAATACGTGAAAGTACGCCAAGAACACAATAGATATCGATAAAGAGATCAGTGCAATAAACAAGTTAAAAGGAAATGAGAATTGGGATTTGTGGGAATTCCAAATCACAATTATTCTCAAATCCAATGATGCGTGGTACGTCGCTGAAGGTACAGAAACATTGCCTGGACAATTAGCAACCGGAGCAAATGACAATCAAGTTGCAGAATATGAAAAAAAAGTGTAGCTCGTTGGAATAAGTTAGACACAAAGGCCCAAGGGATAATAGCCACCACTATTGCTGAGCATTTAACCAATATATATGAGAAGAAATCTAAAGCATCAATTCATGTCTTGCAAAGAAAATGGTTTACCATGGTCAAGGACGAGGCTGATGATATGTCTACACATGTGACTAACATAGAAGATTAATCGCATAAACTGAAATCCAGTGGTGAGACTATAACAGATGAAATGTTAATAACAAAAATTTTGCTAATACTGCCGGCTAGTTATGATTATTTTGTCAGTGCATGAGAGTCGGCTGCCAAGACTGAACGCACAAAAGAAAATTTGATTGCAAGACTTTCTGTTGAAGATGAGGCACATAGGTAGATTTGAAGACGATAAAAAAGCACTGGCTTCTAGTTCCAACTTCAACAAGAAGAAAGGTAAACATGATAATCTATACAGACATCCTAGAAGACCTGTACGCTGAAATAAATGTAGCAAGCGAGGGCATTGGGCGAGGAGTGTCGTAGCAAGGTACCTGCACCTGACTACAACAAAAACTATTGGAGAAGGTCTAATGTGTCAAACTCTCGTTTCAATGCAGCTGAGTGGTCCATCCGTCGAGAGTTGGTACATGGATTCAGGAGCCTCCGAGCACATGACATATTAAAAAATGGTATGTTAATTATTCTCCTTTAAGTGAAACTGTTTGGGTCAGGGTTAGAGACGGCAAATATCGGAAGAGAAGATATTAATATTCAAACATTCACTGGTAATATCTGGAAAAGTAACCATTTGTTAAATGTTTTATTTGTACATGAATTAAACTATAACCTGTTCTCCAAAAGTATAGCACTCGACAAAAATCTACACGAATGGCCTGACAAAAAAAATGTAAGTTTTTTAAAGGCGATGAAGTCACTTCTATAGGTCAACGTAAGGATACGCCGTGGGAAATGGAATTCAGAGTAATCACTCTAGAATCTAGCCGTCAAAGTCAAACTAATATAGCAACAGCTCAATGGCACAAAAGAATAGCTCATTAAAATGATCAATGGCACAAAAGAATAGCTCATTAAAATCTATAAGAGTCACGAAAATATTAGCATTGAATGATATATAAGTGAAAAATGAATCTGAGTCTTTCTGCGAGCCATGTGCTATTGGCCAAAGTCACAGAATGCTTTTTCCTTCAAATTCCAGGAAGAATGAGAGAATATGAGAGGGTATACATGCAGACGTATGTGGACCTATTAGAGACAAGTCAATGAAAGGATCAAGGTATTATTTATTATTTAAAGATGATTTTTTTCCGAGATACTATAGGTGAATCTTCCGGGTGTCCGTCCTTGCTTTCAGTAGGAAGGGCGATCCACTAAGCCATCACGGAGCATCGAGCTGCGTGGTGTGAGGGATTTCTATCCCCTAAACATCCAAAACGTTTCCTACAGCACCTCTAGCCCGGAACCCCTTTCACATTACTTTAGGCCAGGGCCGTAGCCCTACCGCCCCGGAGGCGTCATATTGTTCCTCATCTCTCAATCTTCCTTTCTTTTTTCAGTTACCTGTTTATTCTTCTAAGCAACCGTCCCGATTTTTGCCCGAAGAATTCCTTCGACGTAAGCTGCTACTGCATCCCACCGCAGTCTCATCTCGCCATTATAAGCCCCACCACCGTGTCGGGTGCGATTACTCACATTATAGATATGTTTAGTTTCTAGCTGAAAAATCAGATGTATATAATTGTATTAAAGATTTTGTTAAGAAAACTGAAAAACACTGTCCTAAAGGCATAAAGACTTTGAAAACGGACAATGGTTTAGACACCTGGCAGAAGCCTCAGGAATAGAGACATTGAGGGCACCTATTAGATATGAAGATTATGTTAAAATGGATGATGTTGAAGTCATATTGTTGAAGTCTATGTCGCAGAAAATTGTGAACCGAACAACTTCAGAGAGGCAATCGACAGCTGTGACTCTGAGCACTGGCAGAAGTTATGCATTGTATTTTTGAAGGTGTTACGAAAAAGCTAGGGGAGCTGTGGTTCGATAGTAAATATTCAGATAAGAACTTCAATATTGCGCACTTAATCGATGTGGTAGATGATAAACTTTTATCCATAAAACATCCTTCTTATATAGCAAGGCGTCCAAGACCTATACAGTCACACTTCAAATATTGGAAAGCGTTGGAGCAAAAAAATTAGTTATTTTATTATTCTATACCGGTGTTCCGACATTTATTACCTTTAGAATATTTCAATCATAAGCATCTTGTCCTAGGTATTTATTTATTATGCAAACAAGAAGTTACACACGAAATGATCGATTTTTCAGAAAAATTGCTTTACGAATTTGTTAGACAATTCGAGTACTTATACGGGCGCAAGCATATGAGTTGTAATATACATAGTGTGAAACATTTGGGAACGATCGTACGCCGCTTAGGTCCTTTATGGACGACTTCTTGCTTTCCTTTAGAAGATCTTAATGGAAAGATAAAAAATCTGGTGCACGGTAGTAAAAACCCTGTAAATTGTATTTAATTTAAATATGTTTATTAAAGTACATACATTAAAGTATGATTGGTTAAAAGAGGACAGCGATGCTTATATATTTTGTGAAAGACTTTTATCGCCTCAAAGACGACTAAAACTTACTCAAATTGGTCCTTCCATTTATATAGTCGGCGTTGTATCAAAAATAAATGCTTCCGATACAGAACGTTTTAGAGCAAAATATGATTTATGAGGAGTTCATTTGATTTCTTTTAAGAAACTTCTTAAAAATAAATTATTATTTACATCAAAAGCTGCACAGAAAAATCAATTAAATGAATCGTATTTTGTAACATATATACATAAGTCGAATGTCAAAGTTGGCCGTATTGAGAATTATATTCTTATTATAAATTGTAGTTGCAAAAAATTTTGTAAATGTCCTGGGAAACCTTATGCTCTTGTAAGAAGATTAAAGACTATAAATCCATTTTTTCTGAATGCGTCGAGAGATACTTTACAGTATATTTATCAATGTACGAAAATACTGAATTCAGTAGTTATGGTTAATATTGTAAATCTCAAAAATGTATGCGTCCACATAAAATTCGAAAATGAGATTTCGTACATGTGCAAATCCGCGGACTACAGACACCAACTGGGGTACAAAAATAGAAAAAATTTTTTTTGAGGGCGCACCTACCACGTAATGTTTTTTCGGTTCTTTGGGGGTCCCCCAACATGAAAATACTCGTGTACACTCATTATCCGTTGCCAAACTTTTTTTCCGACGAAATCAATTTTTCTTATGGAAATTTAACATGGGAAAAATGAACGAAAAGTAGTCATTGATGATTAACCAATAGCAAACTATTGAAGAGGCCAAACCAAATTTCACAAAAAGGCGATTAAAGTTGAAGAATAGAGCTTTAATTTGAGATGAGAATCGTTAAAATCGGTTGATTCTGTGCAAAGCTACGTGAATTTGAAAATGACGAATAATGACGAAAATGAGCGATTTTTTTCAAGCCCACGTAATTCTTCAAATTTTTGTCATTTTTCGCCATTCTCAACTTCACGTAGCTTTGCACAGAATCGACCGATTTTAACGATTCTCATCTCAAATTAAAGCTCTATTCTTCAACTTTAATCGCTTTTTTGTGGAATTTGGTTTGGCCTCTTCAATAGTTTGCTATTGGTTAATCATCAATGACTACTTTTCGTCCATTTTTCCCATGTTAAATTTCCATAAGAAAAATTGATTTCGTCGGAAAAAAAGTTTGGCAACGGATAATGAGTGTTCACGAGTATTTTCATGTTGGAGGATCCCCAAAGAACCGAAAAACCCTTATGTGGTAGGTGTGCCCTCAAAAAAAATTTTTTCCGTTTTTGTACCCCAGTTGTTGTCTGTAGTCCGCGGATTTGCACATATATGTGAACCTGTAAATTGTTTAGAGTTTGAATAAAGTATTATTTTTCTTACATCAATACTTTATTATTTTATAGTTTTTTAAGAATAAATTACAATGTTGAACATATTGCCCATATATTAGAAACCGTTGTATATTTGATTACTTAAAACCTATACGCAATATTAGAAGAATAATTTGGATCTTTTGAGGGCCAATTGCACAAATTACAAACAATTTTAATATAGGCAATATATTAACAACATATCATCAATTGTTCCAGTAATACTACTATTAATAAATACAAAATAGAACGTACTTACCTATTTTATTTACATAATTTATTGTATAAAAATTATCATTATTGTTATAAAAATAGACATTATCCCAATATTATGCTAATATTGGGCACATAGCATGAAGATTATATGGGCTATATATTGCAAACTATTATCGTTAGTTATTCCAATATGGGCAATATGTTACCAATATATCATCAATTGCTCCAGTAATACTATTGTATTTCTTATTCATTTCTAAAAAAAAACCGCTGCCAATTCATTGGCACGTAGCTTCCTCAACCGTAATTTGTTGATTCCTTTAATTAATTTTTATAACAAAATTTATAATTTTTTAAAAAATTTATTGCATAATTATAATTAAAGTCATTTATTAATATTAAAAATTGTTCATTTTTAAATTTATTTATTTATTTATTATTTATTTATATCAAATTTATATAAATTTTGAGCTGATAAATAAAATTATCATTTGAAATAGAAGTAAAATATCTATATTTTATAATAAAAGAAATAACTATCACGGTTGTTTTGTTATTAACAAAAACGTGTTTTTTTTATATTTCATAATTCATATTTTTTAAGAAAAAAAAAATTTATAGCTATCATTGTTCTTTTGTTATTAACAAAAACGTGTTTTTTAAAAAAATTTCATAACTCACAAATAAATTATAATAATGCAGAATATAATGCATTCATATTGCATAATTCATAATTATAACAGATTATAACAGATATAATTTTTAAACATTTTAATTCATTTTGTTAGTTGGTTTTTAAAAATTAAAATAAATCATCGAATGCCTACTCAATGACGTTTCCTCATTCCACACCACCTAGCGGTAGATATCGCTGCGCGTTTTTTTAAAATAAAATATAAATCTTTTTTAATTTAGAGATTAAATTATTTTTTGTAACACATGAATGATTTTCTGCGTTTAACTACATAAAAATATGTTCTAAAAAGTGACTTTTTTTACCTATCGTGTAAAGAAATTCATTCTCTCCCTCTGCTCTAAAATTATGTAAAATCGCGAAAATGAATTTAGCCTTGCTTTTTAGGTTTAAAAACGCATAAAATGGAGTTATGAGTTTAAAAAAAAACACGTTTTTGTTTTTGTTGATAACTAAAGAACCGTGATAGATAGAAAATTAATTTTTTTTAGAAAATATAGGTATTTTAATTGTCTTTCGAATGCCACCCACCCCATTCAGATACATAGAGCCGTTCTCGAGAAATTACGATTTTTAAAAAATGTCAAAAAATTTTTAACCTCAAATATCTCTGAAATTTATGGACCAATCATTTTGCCCAAAGAACTCAACCGAGAACTATAAAAAATCTACCTCTAAAAGGAATTTTGAAGCCATTAAGTCAATTTTACTCTTGTAATCGTTGGACATACAAAACTGATTTTTTTCATTTTTCAATTTTTTACTCAAAATCTAGCCTATAGAATGTATTCAAATTTGAACAGATTATAGCTATTTATATTCTGTATTATCATGGTTTTTCTCAAAAAAATTGATCGTTAAGTTTAGGAGTTATAAGCTTCTAAAAAAAAAAACACGTTTTTGTTAATAACAAAGAACCGTGATAGCGGGAAACTTTTTTTTTTTAGAAAACATAGTTATTTTAATTCTCTTTCGAACGCTACCCATCAGATTCGAATAACTCGATCCTATCATTAAAAAAAAAAAAAAAAAACAGTTTTGAGAAAATCGAAAATTTGAAAAAAAACAAAAACGCATCGCCCCAATCAAAAAACGGATTTTTGACTCGCCATCACGCAAAAAAAAAACAAAAAAAATGAGACCTGTCCGGTCAAAATCGACCGAGTAGAAGCTGAGATCCAGACGTATACACACACACACACACACACACACACACACACACACACACACACACACACACAGATATCCATAGAGACATTTTTCAAAAACCATGTATTTTGATTCCTAACACAAAGCTTCCTCTAGGAGGAAGCAAAACCGCTGCCAATTCATTGGCACGTAGCTTCCTCAACCGTAATTTGTTGATACCTTTAATTAATTTTTATAACAAAATTTATAATTTTTTAAAAAATTTATTGCATAATTATAATTAAATTCATTTATGAATATTAAAAATTGTTCAGTTTTAAATTTATTTATTTATTATTTATTTATATCAAATTTATATAAATTTTGAGCTGATAAATAAAATTATCATTTGAAATAGAAGTAAAATATCTATATTTTATAATAAAAGAAATAACTATCACGGTTGTTTTATTATTAACAACTAGGGGGGATGCGCCCCCCAGCGTGCCTTCGGCCCGCCATCCCCCCCGCCCCCACACACACCTGCTCCTCGCTTCTCTCGTCGCCCCCCCCGCTCCCTATGTAAAAACTTCGTTTTTACATAATAGGCACGACCGCAGTGCTCAGAAGAACCTTATACTTCCATTATTGCAAAAATTGTAATACTTTATTTATCGTTTTCATCATTAAAATAAACATAAATACATCTACAGTAAAGTTTAAATAAAAATTGTCCATTTATTTTTACACATTTATTTCTTCTATTTTGTAGAAGGTTTGAGTTTTAATTCTACATGTATAAGTATATTTAGATACATTTTTAAATATAGTCTATGATGTATATTAATTTAATATGTACTAATGATTAAAGTGTACATAGAAATATTGAATATAAGTATCATGATTGCAGGTATATTTGAAATTAAAAACATAGTTATCATAATTTTTATAGAAATCGTTTTTATGATTTATTATTTTTATTTATGAAAACGTTAAATAGAAAAAAAAGTTTTGTTTCAATATTATTCACAACTTGTGTATTTGAAATTTTTGTAAATAGTCAAGTTCTGTTGAATTACATGAGAAAAATTATTGTTTCATTACTCTCGATTAATAAAAAAACATATAGTTAAATTTTATTCAGTTCTAACGAAAGGTGGGGACTATATAGCTGCTCACGAGTGTTCCTAACTACATTCTCACATACATTAATGCCGCGAAGCGAAAAGGTGAAAACTGCAGAATTAGGGCCGTTAGGCCCGTTACATGGAAAAAGTAATAGAGAACAGATATAGAAATAACATGGGTTGCTATATCTATGTATACGACGAACAGCGAGCAATAAGGGCTGTTCCTCGTATATATAGATATACTAACCCATGTTATTTACTGTATATGTCCCCTACTCCTTTTTGCGTGTAACGGGCCTTACGAAAAAAACTCAGCACTGATGCATTCGGCAAAACGGCAACGGCAATCTATAGTATAGCGCTGCGCGCACATGAGTACTATTGCAGGATTGCAGCAGCCGTAACGGCTACCTCGACTATATGTGCTACATGCGTTCGCGCACACACACAGCGGAAAAACGCATGCTACTTGTGAGATGCGATCCGCGTGACCATGAGCGCTCCCTGTGTCTACCTCAGTATGTCTATACATAGGGGAGGGCGGGGCATAACGTGTCAGGTAGGTAAGATTGGTACCCTCATATTTTTAATATTAATGAATGCAAAAAATGTCATTTTTACGTAAACCTAATTAGATATGCTTTTAGAATTTTCCTCTATACTTTTGAGATTATAGATAATGTTTAACATTTAATTTAATAAGATTGAAAATCGGTGCTTAGAAACAAGGTTGACTTCATTTTTAAGTCGCTTGGAGCAACGAGAAAATGATTTTTTTTCTAAATGAAACCAAACCTATTTGATAGTTTCAACTTTTATCTTTCAAGCCCTGTTTTTGTTATTTTCAGAAAATCTTTATAAATAATATAATTAAAAAATGAAAATGGTATTAAAATGGGGCATGACGTGACACCCTAGCGGGGCACGCGTGGCACACTCGGGCGCAGTGCGCCGAAGTCATGCTGAGAGCCCGCGCCTGCGCAGTAGCGTCCTACGTGGATTGGCTGCCCGGAGTGCGCGCGCGCTTGAACAGAGAGCGGTTGAGAACGTAACACGAGACGATTTCAAAATAATGATTTATTATTAAAAATGATATATTAAATTATAATATTTAATATTATCATTAAATAAAAGTAATGGAAACCATGTAAACCCAATATTAACAACCAAACCAAATATCTAAACCTAAACCCCGAAGGGGTAAAGATGATCATAAAAACGATCTCACGTTAGATGTATAGCGTGTCGTCGGTGGCGGCGCGGTTAAGGCGCGCGCCTGTTGATCTTTTGCTTAGGGTTCAAATCCCGGGTGTTTTTTTTTTTTTTTTTTTTTTCAGCATTTGCATAAGGAAAATTGTTTAATTATCCTTTTTTTCGTTTCTGTTTTAAAATATTCTTACCATTATTTGTATGTATTACTACAATTAATGGTATTGACCATACCATTATTGATCAATAACAGTATCATTTCTGTAAATAATTCATTATTATTTTCTCTACAAAATATCTCCAAAAATGGTCCACCACTACATCTTTTAAAAAATCCTTTGATAAATTAAATTACAAAATCTCGACAATCCTTTAAAAACTTTTGCAAACAACGAGAAATTATTTTCCAAACCCTTTATAATCCTTTTAGAAAAACTTTTGCAAACCGTAAATATTTTTTTCGGAAACCATAAAAATTATTTTCCGAAACCTATACAATCCTTAAAAATTATTTACGTTTTATTTTATGGAAAGGAATTCTACGAATAAATACTAAATTTTTGTGTTCTATAAAGTCGAAAAAAATAATCACCTTCGACATCCGTATCGTAATGTACTATTTTAAAGCAGCCAACAAGATATTTTCTACAAGAATAATATAGTAACAAACTTTATTTTGAAAAAACTACAGAATCTTTGAAAAATAAAAGTTTATTTTATTTTATTTTTTTCTGATCTAATTATTCCGTTTTTGTACATTTTGAAATAATACACGGTTTAGTTGTTATTTTTAATCAAAGTTAGGGTGTCACACGTGCCCCGCCCTCCCCTATGGTCGTGCGCGCTTTCTGCTACTCATGCTATAATAATCCCTAAAGTATAGGTATACTGTGACTGCGGACTGCGCGTCGTGCGCACGTGTGTCCATGGTGTGTGATGTCAACAATAGCATTGCCTGGCTTCCGGCGTCCCCAACGATGACAGCGGCTGCTGTAGTACGCCGCCCTGGTGAATGTCGTCCCTTTAAGTTCGTTCGCCGGTTGCTGATAATTCGTCGGGGACAGGAAAGCAGTGTGTCAACGGCGAGAGCAGATTCGGTAAGCCCTTTCTCGTTCCTAACCTCTATGATGGGTGAGCTGAAGGTACTATTTCTTGTTGCAGGCATCTGTGACAACAGGAGTGTAAACAACGAACGCTGTTGCAGACTGTTTCTTGGGTGTAGAAATATTATCTGGGTTGTTTATTTATTAGTTATATGTGGTTTGTAGGTGCTCAACTTTCCTTGTTTGGCTCTTATATTAATGGCTGTGTGTACATACAGTGTTATGACTCTCAGCGACTCTCAGGCTGGGGCTTTTTCCAGCAGTGAACCGAGTCAAGGCTTCCACTAGTCCTTGCCTTCTAGTTGTTAGCCAGAAGTATCTGGTGCAGCGAGTGAACTACAACCATTGTTGCAGATTTTTCTTTTGTATGGTAATGTTTTTATTGGTGTCATCTATTTATGTCATATGTAGTTTTTAAGTGCTCTACTTTTCTTGCTTGTCTCCCAGACTCAAGACTGATCTGCTATTAATGTGCTTTGTTGATCCTTAGGCCGAGGCAGTCCATGACATTCTGTGTCTCTATCAGTGATCTTCAAGTGTTAGTGCTTTAGAGTGTGAGGGGATACGTAATTAGGAACTGAGGGATATCATAAAAGTGCTGTGTATGTGTATGTGTGGTTAAATGTGATACGGGTAGGTAGTGGTCTTTGGTAATATTGGCTCGTCTGGTTAATTAATTAGTTTGGTCAGGGTATAAGAACTCACCTCTGGGTATCTGTTATATTAAAATACATGATTATGTATTTCGCAGATTTTGATCCAGTGAGACTTGCCTATTTAATAGTTTTCTACACACTGTAAGACTGACAAAATCAACTAGAACATTGTATTCTTTATGCACTGAAATTTACCATATTACAAAATTTATAGCTCATACATTACATAAAAGTTTTTTTTTTTTTATATGATAATACTTTAACATGTGATTATATAATATTACACAATTTTGATTCTTTTAGTTTAATCGCTTAGGTCCTGGGAACATAGTTAACGGGTTAAGTTGTGTAATCTTATATTAAATTTCTTAAATTTATTATCAAAACAGTAAGATAACAATTATATATTTTTACCAACCCAATTTTTATACATTTTTATAATTTTAATTCTACTACATTTTAAGTTCTCTAGATCATTTGACAAGAAATTATAAGTTCTGACAGCTTCTATGTTAGTTATTATTTTACTTTTTTTTTATTGGTGTCTGTACACTTCTATTTCTTGTAATGATAGAAATCCGATTCAAAACAAAATAATAATTTAATATTTAAAGGGCATTCTTCAAACACAAAAGTGTTTTTGTATTTAATTTTAATGATTTTATTTTGTAGATTATTTAATGATTTTGTACTATTCATATAGGTATACAGCATCACAAGCTAGTATCCCATAATTTTTAATACTATTAAAAGCAGCATAATATAATGTTAACAATGTTTTAGTTTGCATAATCTTTGTCTTTTTGTAGAAAACAGGGAAATAAATGTTTCGTTTCTTTACTTATTGTTCCAATGTATTTATTCCATTAAATACTGTAATCAAATGTAATTTTGTATTTTATTATTATGTTTTTGTAATTATGTTATCTTTGGAATGTTGTATCGACTTTTCCGATCTTATTTATAGCCGATCTTATTTCCGATCTTATTTATTTTATTTATTGTATCGAATATTTGTGTGTCAAATGTAATTCTGTTAAATAATAAGCGAAAATTGATTATATTAAGATAAAGGTTTTTAAAATCGTTTTTATCGGATTAGCTCATTAGGAATTGATTGTACATGGAAATATTAATTTGGAAAATGTTTTGTTTTATTATAATCTATAACTTTAACATTTATAATTTGTGTGAAGTTAGATCCTGTTAAGTTATAGTCGTAAATCGTCCATTTTATGTATATTAGGCGTTTAAAATGGATTTTATCGGATTAGCTCATTAGAAATCGATTATACATGAAAATGTTAAAGGGGAAAACTTTTTCTTTTATTATAATCTACAAATTTTACAGTTTTAATTTGTATGAAATAAGATCCTGTCAATTTATAGCCGAAAAACGTCCATTTTATGTATATTTTGGCGTTTAAAATCGTTTTTGTAAGTCTAACTCGTTAGGAGTTGTTTTTGCATGAAAATGTTAAATAGAAAAAAGTTTTGTTTTAATATTATCTATAACTTTTACATTTAACATTTTTGTGTAAAATCAAATTCTGTCAAGTTATAGCCGAAAATCGTCTATTTTTGACCTTTTTTGCCGTTTTTCGCAGTTATCTTGGCAAATATTGCTCATAGAAAAAAGTGTTCAACAGAAAAAAGGTGTATTTTAATTAGTTTTAGCAGATGGACCTGTAGATATAAGCTTAGAATTAATTTTTCTAGCCATTAAGCTTAAAAATCGATATTTTGAAATATTTCTTTGTGCTCGCATTTTTAAAATTTTTGATCGATCTATCTCCATTGAGAACCAGCACTTAGGTATAATTAGAGGAGTATTTTCCCGCGATCCCGATGGAATCGGTTGAAAATTCATTGAGATAATCTAGGAACTTGCGTACATACGGGCGTACAGACATACATACATCAGAGAAAATGCTTAAAACGCACTCATTTTGACTGGAAAAGACTTTTTTTGTATCAAATTATTAGTTTTTGAAGTCAGCCAATTTTCGCTCTGGTGAAATTATAAGGCTCTCCCGAGCAGCGGTCGTGCCTAAAAACGTGTTTTTTTTATATTTCATAATTAACATTTTTTAAGAAAAAAAAATTTATAGCTATCATTGTTCTTTTGTTATTAACAAAAACGTGTTTTTTTAAAAAATTTCATAACTCACAAATAAATTATAATAATGCAGAATATAATGCATTCATAATGCATAATTCATAATTATAACAGATTATAATAGATATCATTTTTAAACATTTTAATTCATTTTGTTGGTTGGTTTTTAAAAATTAAAAAAAATCATCGAATGCCTACTCAATGACGTTTCCTCATTCCACACCACCCAGCGGTAGATATCACTGCGCGTTTTTTTTAATAAAATATAAATCTTTTTTAATTTAGAGATTAAATTATTTTTTGTAACACATGAATGATTTTCTGCGTTTTCCTACATAAAAATATGTTCTAAAAAGTGACTTTTTTTACCTATCGTGTAAAGAAATTCATTCTCTCCCTCTGCTCTAAAATTATGTAAAATCGCGAAAATGAATTTAGCCTTGCTTTTTAGGCTCAAAAAAGCATAAAATGGAGTTATGAGTTTTTAAAAAAAAAACACGTTTTTGTTTTTGATGATAACTAATGAACCGTGATAAGTAGAAAATTATTTTTTTTAGAAAATATAGGTATTTTAATTCTCTTTCGAATGCCACTCACCCCATTCAGATACATAGAGCCGTTCTCGAGAAATTATGATTTTAAAAAAATGTCAAAAAATTTTTAACCTCAAATATCTCTGAAATTTATGGACCAATCATTTTGCCCAAAGAACTCGACCGAGAACTATAAAAAATCTACCTCTAAAAGGAATTTTTAAGCCATTAAGTCAATTTTACTCTTGTAATCGTTGGACATACAAAACTGATTTCTTTCATTTTTCAATTTTTTACTCAAAATCTAGCCTACAGAATGTATTCAAATTTTAACAGATTATAGCTATTTATATTCTGTATTATCACGATTTTTCTCAAAAAAATTGACCGTTAAGTTTAGGAGTTATAAGCTTTTAAATAAAATTTTTGTTAATAACAAAAGAACCGTGATACTTTTTTTTTTTTAGAAAATATAGGTATTTTAATTCTCTTTCGAACGCTACCCATCAGATTCGAATAACTCGATCCTATCATTAAAAAAAATCAAAAAAAGTTTTAAGAAAATCGAAAATTTGAAAAAAAAAACAAAAACGGATCGCCCCAATCAAAAAACGGATTTTTGACCCGCCATCACGCAAAAAAAACAAAAAAATGACACCTGTCCGGTAAAAAACGATCGAGTAGAAGCTGAGATCCAGGCGTATACACACACACACACACACACACACACACGCGCGCACGCACACACGCACACACGCACACACGCACACACGCACGCACGCACGCACGCACGCACGCACGCACACACACACACATATACATCCATACAGACATTTTTCAAAAACCATGTATTTTGATTCCTAACACCTCGGAACACAATTATAACATGTTTTTACAACAACTCAAAAAATCACTATCACAAAGCTTCCTCTAGGAAGAAGCAAAAATTGAATTTTCCTTATTCGTTCATTTACTTTTGAAGTCACCCTAAGTAAAGATTTCAATTTATGTTATTAAGCAATAGGCATTTTTCAGATATTAAATTTATTATATTTTAAAGCAAAAATTCATTTTAATCATTTCTTTAATAGATATTTATATAGTTAATTAAAAATAATGCAATAATTCTATTATAATATGTATATGAAATTATTGTTACCATGGATATATATATATATATATATATATATATATATATATATATATATATATATATATATATATATATATATATATATATATATATATATATATATATATATATATATATGAAGCAGCCGCAAATATTTTCAGATGGATCTGGCAGAGTTTGTAGATTACTCAGAAGCATATATATGGACTCAAACAATCAGCGAGATCTTGGAATAAATGATTCAATCTTTTTCTAATCAAATATAAACTTAAAGCAACGAATGCTGACTCATGTGTGTTTTACAATACGGATAAATCAAGACAGATGTTTGTAGTATTGCACATCGATGATGGATTAATAGCAGCAAGAAATCAATATGATATTGATATTATTTTGAAGATTTAAACCAAGAATTTGAAATTGTTTATTCTCCTGTGGGAATGTTTCTGGGATTACAGATTGAACAGCAGAAGAGTTATTGATAAGTTCAGAATGGAGAATGCAAACCCAGTAACAATTCCAGTTGATACGTATCAGGGGACCTGCGCTGAGGAATATACAACTGATGGTGAGATAACTAGGTTTCCGTATAGAGAAGCTGTTGGAAGTCTTATGTACCTTACAACAGGGGCTCGCCCAGATTTAGCATTTGAAATTAGTAAGGCCCGCCGATACATGGATAAACCTACAAAGAATATTTAAATATTTGAAAGGAACCTTGGGTTATATGGTTTAAAATGTTCACCTATAGATGAAAATTACAGTGTATACATGTAATAATCATTTGAAAATTTACAGTGATGTTGATTTCACAAGGGAACTGTAACCAAGAAGAAGTACATTTCGTTACATTGCTGTTTGGGGAACGAACATACTCACTTGGTGTTCGCAGAGATAACCTGCAGTGGCTTTGTCAACTGCAGAGGCAGATTATATATCATCTTTCCACGCCTCTAAAGAAAGCATGTGGATCAGCGAACTGCTTAATGAGATGTATGACCTCAATGCCCTAGATTTTACATTATTGTTGGGCAACCATAGTGCTACACAACTGATTAAGAATCCTGTCTTTCATAAAAGGACCAAGCATGTTGATATTAAGTATCATTACATAAGAGAAAAATACCATCAAAAGGCATTCAATTTGGAGTACGTTGACACCAAGCCATCAAGTCACTGACATCCTGACGAAGCCTCTATCTAGACCAATCTTCGAGCAATATCGGAATATGATTTGTGCTAAGAAGATTTGAAGCATATAGTGATGTATACAAAGAATTGTAATTGTGATGCGAATTCTATTCTAGTAGTTTTTATTTGTAATGTTAATAAACAGAGGAAGTGTTGATATTAGTAGTTTATGAACATTGCACTAAATGATGTTGTCTATTAGTTGTAGCCAACCTAACATTATATTAGATAATTGGTAGCATTGATTGCTCGAGGCTAGTTTAATTTACTCACAAATACACATACTCTCTCTCTCTCTTCTCTCTCTCTCTCTCTCTCTCTCTCTCTCTCTCTTAGAAAGCTTTGGGCATGATGTAAGAACGTGTTTTACTGTTATCAAATAAATGATCTCTTTATTCGTAAGCTATCATTGTCAATTTATTTATACACCATATTTAAGAGTAATTCAGTGTTTTACAATTTTTTGGTTACTATCATCGAATTATTTATTGTAGTTTCATAACGTTAAGGTTTTGAAAGACAAATCTTTATTCATATTATTAATCTAAAATAAACTTACACATCTCAAGTATTAAAATGATTTAAAAGAACATCATCTAAAAAAGAAAAAGTCTTGTCGCTTGACTATTCCTCGTACAAAAGGTTTTGAGAAAGTCTGGGCAGCGCGTGGTGAATAGCACTTCAGCGGCATGAGCAAGCCAAATGAACGCACGTCGTCGCATAACGTAATCAACGTCGGATGAAAGTGGCCCTTTTATTGGCGTTTATTTAAATTTAAAACTGTAAATCGATCTCTCACCTCTCTTTCTCTAGCTTCGCTGAGAGATTCCTTTTTCAGATCGCGTCTGGTGTCGATCGGCGCTGCTGCTCTCCTTCTCTCTCTCTCTTCCTCACCAGCTCTATTTCCCTCTTGTCCTCCCCATAGTCTGGCACGTCGCCCCCCAAAAAACTCATTAACGCGTCTCTCGGTTCCTCCTTTTCTTCCTACCAAGCGCATTCGTCTTCTCTTTTTCCTCTTGTCTCTCTATATATCGCTCTCTCTCTCTCTCTCTCTCTCTCTCTCTCTCTCTCTCTCTCTCTCTCTCTCTCTCTCACCGCCCATCGTTTTTATTTTCTGTCAGTTTGTCTTTCGCCTATACTCTTTCCTTCTTTAGGTGAGATTTTATTTTTGGCCTCGTCTGATTTTTCCGCTCACGTCTTACCGTTATTCTGATTTATTCCTTTTCAATATCACTTTCTCTCTTTTTCTGTCCTTTACACCCCATTCTCGTTCTTTTCCGACTAAAAGAGAAATTTCCTTGTCTTGAGACCGCGGAAACGATTACTTTGAAGGATTTTCATCGCAAAATAATGGTCTCCCCCCATACATTGCGAAACTGATTTTTATTGTGATCACTTTATATTATGGTTACTTTATTAAATTTTGAAGTTAATTGACAAATCAACTTATTCGGCGACCTGCGGTTTCAGTCAGACAACTATATTTAAACTAATGTTTTTCAAAAATCTTATTCCCGCAGTCCAACTCTCAATAGCCCACATTTACACGCCTCGCATAAACGCTCGTCACTCGGTGTCGACAAGCCGTAATGAATAAACTCTATCCGAGTGAGCTCGGTGAATCCAACCCAGAGCGAAGTAGCAGCAATTAAAATTCATCTCTCAAAATCGCACGAGGTAAAAAGAGGAGAGCGAAAGCGGAAGAGTTAGAAGCGAAAAACCGAGCGAGCAATGGAGCGTCGTCACGTGCGCACACACACTGCACAAAGAGCGGAGCAGCTGAGCGCGCGAGCTATGAGAGCTCGAGTGTGGGGCAATAATTATGGGGGTGGCGCGCGAGCGTGGAAAGCGCTGGATTGTATGTTATGACATGATTATTACTGGTGGTATCCTGCTTCCAGTGTAGCGGTGCGCGTTCTCTCGGTTACAATACACTCCGCGGCAATGCATCACGCGGCACGTCTGCCGCATGCATGCGCGTGCCACTCCGCACATACACGCGGAACAAATGCGCCAAGTGAGAGAGAGAGAGAGAGAGAGAGAGAGAGAGAGAGAGAGAGAGAGAGAGAGAGCGCACCGCTGAGAATAATCCCAAAGCGGCGAAGCAGCAAACACGCCACAGAGACACGGACCGAGCGAGGAGTATGCGTATGTGTGTGCGAAACACGCCGCGCGGGACACTAGCGGCCCGGAATGTCCCTGGAGCCTCGTCACACCGCGGGCTCGATGATTTGTGAGACGCGTGACTCTCTCCCTCTCTTCCTGCTTTTGCTCTTCTGTGCTCCCGCCTGCATTTTTCTATTTATATCTCGACATTTTTCGCGGACTCCTTGGCGAACGGCGAGAGGAGCCTGCCGTCGAGAGATAACGCCTCGCGATAGTTAGTCGAGCGTTAGTCAAGCGTTGGCCGGCCGAAGAGCGGAGAGATTTCCTGCAACTTGAATTATAGCAAAACGGACGAATAATTCATAGGCTACTTAAGCGATGAAAACTCTGCCTTTTCATATTGTACATTGCTTAGTTCAGTTACAAATTCTGCGCTATTTTCCTCGTGCCCTTGAAAAAGAAAAATAAAACGCAGCGGTTGAAATGATTAATTCCGGCAAAAAGGGAGAAGGGGAAAAATGGGAGAAAACGTCCAGACGATCATCCAGCTCCCAGCAGGCGAGAACAGGGAGCGCAAACGCGCTTGAAGAGAGGAGGTGTAGGAGGGCGGCTAATTCGCGGTGCGCTAGCTCATAAAAATTCAACGGCTCTCGGAAAAACTCGTACGTGGCGCATTTAAAAACGCGAAACAAAAGTGTATACGCGTGTGTGCGTGGGCTGGAAAAAAGGGCGAGAGCGCGGGTATAGTACCGCTTAAAAGCGATGCCAGAGGTGATGATAAAAAAGGGGGAGAATCGCGCTCGAATCAACCATAAACTCGCCACGATGCTAGAGGCGCGACGATAAGCGCGCGCCGCGGTGAAAACGCCTTTTTCATGACCGGTCAAAGCTTTGCGAGTGGAACATTACAAGCTTTTATTTCGCTATCTCGATGACGCTCGATAATGATCGACTTGATCTCCCCATCGACTTTTTTCCATGCCCTTGGGGAGTGTTACGCGCTCTATGCAGGAGAATGGCGATAACTATTATTGAACTGCAAACGGTTTAATTTTATGGCTCTATTTCTATGCGCGCGTTATGCGATTTTTAGGTAACTGAAAGTGGCGTACTCCCGACAGTAGTATAAAATTTCATTGCAATAAAGTATTGACTTTAATTCATTACCCTTAAATCTACATTCCTCAATGATGGTAAGAAGGTAATTTTACTTATGAGAGAGAAAGAATTTACAGATTATACCTACTGCAATGAAGGAGCTATTTAAAAGTGTATGAGCGAATCCAGCTGTGGTCGTTAAACACAAATGGAACTTCTAATTATAGAAGGAAAGAAATTCAGGAATGGAGGCATCCGAACAATAAACTAGACAATGCCAAGCGATGCGAGCACGCTCGGCTGTCGAGGAATTTGCGCGCTCGCGCGTCCTGGGGAAACATCAGGTGGAGATTTGTGCTGTTGCCGTTGCCGCGACACATCACGTGCGCGCTCCCTCAACAGCCTTGCCCCCGCATGTAACTAGCAATGCGTGCGCCCCCTTCCTCCCTCCCGTAGCCTTTATGAATACGCTCGAGGACTTTGTCTCCCGATGTATTTCACAATATAAGGTGACGAGTGTCTGCCGCCTTTATGAAAATTTCACGTGCACCTTTATATCCCCTTTTCAAACGAATTTCTCTGTATTTAAATATTCCCACCGGAATTTCACTGATCAAGTTTAAGCTGTTGGATGGGAGGTTATTTCAAGTTTCCATGATATTTCGGGCTGGTGTCAGACCAAAATTCACACAGTATCGATTATCTGAGGAAAGCAGCATTTGACAAATAGAAAGTATATGTCACGAAAATTTTGTATAACAAAAGCGAATAAAAATTATCTTCCCTGGTGGAAATCCAAAACATTTTCTAACTATTAACTGGTCATTTATATTAGAAACTTGCTATAAAATGGGAATTTCTCTTTTCCAGTTTCTAGCTCCCGGTGAAACGCTTTTTTCCCTATTATTCGAACATTTAATAGATTGAAAAATCGAATGAGTTTTGCGAAGACAAACACAAGCTTGTTCTTGGGCATTTTAAAGGTATTAAAACTGATCAGTTTTTTTAGTCCAGAAATGGCTAGTAGAGGGCCTGTTGTTATGACAAGGAGTGAGAGAGACCGAATCTAATGGCAATAAATACATTCTACGTAATATCTTCAAAAGTACTACTGTAAATGGTTTTTCTGTCTGCTCATATTGTTTATATTTTAGTAAGCTATCAGTTACAGCTGAATACCGTCCAATTTAACGTCAATTCTTTAAGTAAACTTAAAACGAAAATTTGGAGGTTATGTTCAATCTATTAAATGTGCGAATAATGGGAGAAAAAGCGTTTCACCGAGGCCTATTAAATAGCCATTTTTTCTACCTACTTATTGAGATTGTTGGCCAATTCAGATAGACAAATTTCCACCAGGGTTGTAGAAGGCTTTTCTTGGGCACAACAAGAGCCCCCAATTGTTCATATTAAATCATTAAAAATACTATCTTGTTCAGAAAGTATCACATATAGTATATTCACATTTTTGAAAAAGAAACTTGACGAATTGATGTGTTCCTGTGATGTGTTGATATGTTTAAGGGGGTTCTCCTCGGGCACTACAGTTTGTTGCTCAGCGAGAGCACAAACTATACCATGGGCATCGTTCTGTCTCTCTCGCTCTCGTGCACGTCGTCTGCTATTTGTGTTTATAATCATTAATATCTTTTTAAAAAGATCGGCTTGACACATATTTGATAAACTTAATAGAAAGAGCCGAATTTCATATTTCTTAAGGTATGTTTTTCTTTTTGAAGTCCAATTTTTTTTTTATGAGTAATTCTATTACTTTCTGTCACAGTTGATATAGCACTCATTTACTCTCATGTAAAAATAACCATTTTCAAGAATTTTTTTCTCAAAAATTTGTTCCGCAATGTATGTAAACAAAAATATGGAATCATTTCTGTGACTTTGAAGAATATTTGTATATTTTTTTCAGAAGCTTTTTCAGTTTTTGCAATGTGAAGAGAACTACCTTAAGAATTGTTCATGCAATATAATCTAATATACGCAACTCCCCATCGATCCTTGTGTAATAAAACACAGCATTACACAACATATTTACACACTTGTATAATATACACTTTTTTACTCTTTATAGGAAAAAAAGTTGTCGAAATGTCTCTATTAGGATATCATATATCAAAATTGTTGACATGTATCAATGTCAAAAAATGGCGACCGAGAGATTTCCGGTAATCTATATACCTCATGAAGCTTCTCCTACGCTACACAGCTTTCTAACGCCTTGTTGCATACACGGGTTTTGATGAATTGGACTTGCATCACGTTGTGCTCCGCGCGAATAGAAAGAGAAAGAGAGAAAAGGGAGGAGAGACAGACAGAGACGAAAGTCAAAGTCCCGGAGGAAGGTGGATTTTACAGCGTGCTGCGCGAAAATAGAATGAAATAAAAAGCGAAGCCTCAACGCACGAGGACTTGGGTCCCGGAGCAAATTTCAGAATTTCTGACACGAGTCCAGAGTTAACCTGCTCCTGGTCCTGAAAAGTGCTGGAGACTACGTAATCCAGGCACGTAGTCCCGAGGGGTGTCCGCGGGACCTCCTCTACCCCCTTCCGCACTTCTCTACTTTTTCTCTCTCTTTCTCCTTCTGAGCCTTCGTTTATTTCGACCATTTTCTCTTTTGTCTCTCTCTTTCTTCTTTTGACTTTAACATCCTCTAACCTTTTTCTTTTTTATGTGTTTATCTATTCGTCACTTTCGTCTCTACTATTCCACCTTTCTCCATCCCTAGGAGTTTCCGCTTGGAGATATCGTTATGTGTATTTATCTTTCGTAGACATATTTTTACTATCTTTTTAGTTTTTAGGCACGATCGCTTCTCGGGAGAGCCTTATAATTTCACCTGAGCGAAAATTGTCTGACTTCAAAAACTAATAATTTGATACAAGAAAAGTCTTTTCCAGTCAAAATGAGTGCGTTTTAAGCGTTTTCTGTGATGTATGTATGTCTGTACGCCCGTATGTACGCAAGTTCCTCGATTATCTCAATGAATTTTCAACCGATTCCATCGGGATGGCGGAAAAATACTCCTCTAATTATACCTAAGTGCTGGTTCTCAATTGAGATAGATCGATGAAAAATTAAAAAAATGCGAGCACAAAGAAATATTTCAAAATATCGATTTTTAAGCTTAATGACTAGAAAAATTAATTTTAAGCTTATATCTACAGGTCTATCTGCTAAAACTAATTAAAATACACCTTTTCTCTGTTGGACACTTTTTTCTACGAGCAATATTTGCAAAGATAACTGCGAAAAACGACAAAAAAGGTCAAAAATGGACGATTTTTGGCTATAACTTGACAGGATTTGATTTTTCACAAAAATATTGAATGTAAAAGTTGTAGATTATAATAAAACAAAACTTTTTTCCATTTAACATTTTCATATAAAATCAACTCCTGATGAGTTACACTTATAAAAACGATTTTAAACGCTAAAATATACATAAAATGGACGATTTTCGGCTATAACTTAACAGGATTTGATTTTATACAAAAATATTGAATGTAAAAGTTGTAGATTATAATAAAAAAAAACTTTTTCCCATTTAACATTTTCATATAAAATCAACTCCTGATGAGTTACACTTATAAAAACGATTTTAAACGCTAAAATATACATAAAATGGACGATTTTCGGCTATAACTTGACAGGATTTGATTTTACACAAAAATGTTGAATGTAAAAGTTGTAGATTATAATAAAACAAAACTTTTTCCCATTTAACATTTTCATATAAAATCAACTTCTGATGAGTTACACTTATAAAAACGATTTTAAACGCTAAAATATACGGACGATTTTCGGCTATAACTTGACAGAATCTTTCTTCACACAAATTATAAATATAACAATTGTAGACTATAACAAAACAAAACGTTTTCCTGTTTAACATTTCATGTACAATCAATTCCTAATGAGATAATGCGATAAAATCAATTTTAAACCCCTAAACATACATAAAATCAATCATGATGAAGTATTTTCGGCTATAGCGTCTCAGCATGTAACTTAACGGAAATATGGTAATGTAAAAATGTAAAAATTGTTAATTATAATGTAAAACAAAACTTTTTTCCATTTAACATTTTCATGTACAATTATTTCTGAATCATCTAAACGTATAAACATGATTTTTTAAAGCTTCAAGTTTTGCTTATTATTTAACAGAATACGATTTGACACAAATATTAAATACAGTAGCTGTAAATAAGATTGAAAAAATCAATAAAACATTCGAAAGTTCATATAATTATAAAAAAGGATTTGTCTTTCAATAAAACTATTAAATACGAAGAATATAGATAACGTTTAAACAAAACTTATTCTCAATTGATATTTTTATGTACAGTCATATCTGGATCATGTAAACCTATAAACACGACTTTTAAGGCCTCAATACAGCTAGTATAGTGAATTTTCGCTTATTATTTAACAGAATTCGATTTGACACGGAAATATTCGACACAATAGCTGTAAATAAGATCGGAAAAATCGACATGACATTCCAAAGATAATATAATTACAAAAACATAACAATAAGATACAAAATTACATTTGATTACAATATTCAAGGGGGTCAACACATTGGAAAAATAATTGAAGAAACGAAAGATCTACTTTCCTTGTTTTACAGAAAAGGAAAATATTATGCAAACTAAAACGTTTTTGATACTATATTACACTCTTTTGAATAACATTAAAAATTATGTGACAATAGCTTAGGGTGGTTTATACATGAATAGTCTAAGACCATTACAAAATTTACAAAAATAGAATCTTTAAAATTAAATAAAAAAAAATACTTTTGTGATTGAAAAATGCTCTAATATTGAATAATTATTTTGCGATGAGTCCGTTTTCTATGATTATGAAAAATAAAAAGTATAAGATATCAGAGACTAATAATTAATATCAAAAATAAAATTATACAGATACCAATAAGAAAAATAAAACAATAACTAACAAAAACTTCTACATAGAAGCTGTCGGAACTTATAATATGATTTAGAGAACTTAGTATGTAGTAGAATTAACATTAGAAAAATGTATAAAAATTGGGTTAGTAAATATATATAATTATGTTATCTTACTGTTTTGATAACAAATTTGAGAAATTTGATATAAGATTACACAGCTTAACCTGTTAACTATGTTCGCAGGACCTAAGCGATTAAACTAAAAGAATCAAAATTGTCTAATATTATATAAGAACATGTTAAAGTAATATCATATTTACAAAAAAAAACTTGCGTAATGTATGTGCTATAGATTTTGTAATATGGTAAATTTCAATGTATAAAGAATGCAATGTATCTAGCTGACTCTGTCAGCCTTAGTGTGGTAGAAAACTATTAAATAGGCAAGTGTCACTGAGAAGCCTGCGAAATACATAATGATGTATTTTAATACAACAGATACCCTGAGGCGAGTTCTTACACCCTAACCAAACTTAGAAATTAATCAGACGAGCTAATATTACCATTGATAACTACCTACCCGTATCACATTTAACAACACATTTAACACATTTAACACATTTATCACATTTATCACATTTAACCACACCCAGCACTTTCATGATATTCCCCAGTTCCTTATTACCTATACCTATCCCCTCACATTCTAGAGCACTAACACTCGAAGGTCACTGATAGAGCTGCAGAAGTAGCACAATATGGCTGGACGGTCTAGGCCGGCACTACTCCACGGATGCCAGTCTGCTGAGAATCATCTAACTAACAGCCATCCCCTATATCAGTAACTCCACCATCTGGGAGGAAAGTACTGACAGAGACCGTCAATTGCGTCTCAATGTCAGGGACTGCCTCACCCTACGAAGCACATTAATAGCAGATCAGCCACTACTCTGGAAGGCAAGTGAGAAGAGTTGGCACCTAAAAATCACATATGACTAGTAAATAGATGACACATTACCATAAAACATTACCATAAAAAAGAAACGTCTGCAGAAATGGTTGTAGTTCACTCGCTGCACCAGCTATCTGTAACAGCCAGAGGGGAAGGACTAGTGGAAACCTTCACTCGTTTTACTGCTGGAAATAGCTCCAGCCTGAGAGTCGCTGAAGGCACAAGCAGCAAATTCACTGTACACATAGTCATCCGAATAAAAGCCAAACATGGAAAGTTGAGCACCTAAAAACCACATATGAGGCGTTTCACGTCAGCTCTCCAGGCGCGGTGCGCGAGCGCGAAATCATGCTGTTTTCAGCTTGTGTTTGAAGGGCAATAAGATTTAAGATGTATCTAAAAAAAATAATCCCCAAGTGATTTCGATGTATTTTTTCCTCAGCTTTCCGATGGTGTTATTTGTTCGGGATCGTAGTACCCGAAGTGTCCGCCAGATGGCAAGCGCCAAGCGCAACCTTCAATAAAAAAACATCACCCGCGTGCTTAAGTAGAGACCTACTCCTCGCACTCAATCTTATCATATTACGCATACTACTTTGCCTATACCTTTTGCCTATACTTACATTGCCTATTTTTGGTGTCTTACTTGCGAGTAAGACATATTATTGCCTATTTACACGAACGCGCTTCGTGTACACATTTCCTTTGCTACCACTCTACTTGCGAGTGGGTGGGAGCAAATACTTTAAGTCCTACGACTTATTTTTCTCTCTCGCCAAACATTATTTGCCTTGTCTATATTTACCCCTTGCTTTACTTCTTGCCCAATTGCTATTTTTTGCTTTGCTGATATTACGCGAGGCTCTCGTATTATCAGTTTGCCTATTGCATATACCTTGCGTATTGCTTGCCTATTTTTCTTAAACGCGCGTAGCGTTCATATGCCTTTTGCTACAACTTTACTTTCGAGTGGGTTGGAGCAAATACTTTAAGAGTCATTACAATTTGTTATTTTCTCTGATCGGCGATAAACCCTAACAATATAAACTCCGTATACGTTCATTCGTATACACTATTAGTTTCTCAAAATTTGTCAATTCTAACCTCAAAAAAACATAAAACGTGTTATATCCCAAAAACTATATTTTTAATATTTTTTTTACCTGCTAGATCGAAAGAGGAGGAAATTTTACATGGATATAGCCTTTTTCTACATAGGGGTTTTTTGATTTTTTCGAGATATTATTCAAGAAATACTTAGAATTGAAAAAGTTTGAGAAACTAATAGCACCATCGGAAAGCTGAGGAAAAAATACATCGAAATCACTTGGGGATTATTTTTTTTAGATACATCTTAGCCCTTCAAACACAAGCTGAAAACAGCATGATTTCACGCTCGCGCGCCGCGCCTGGAGAGCTGACGTGAAACGCCTTATATAGCTAATAAATAGATGAGCCAGACAACATTTCCACAGCCAAGAAATAGTCTGTAGCAGTGCTCGTTCTTTATACTCCTCCTGCTGCCAGATACCTGCAACAAGAGAAAGTACTATCAGCTCACCCATCAGAGAAGTTAGGAACGAGAAAAGGCTTACTAATAAATCTGCTCTGGCTGTTGACACACTGCATTCCTGTCTCCGACAAATTATCACCAACCGGCGATCGGTGAACATGATGAAAGGGACGAAATTCACCAGGGCGGCATAATACAACAGCCGCTGTCATCGCTGGGAACACCAGAAGCTAGACGACGCAATTGTTGACATCACACACGTACCATGGACACACGCACGCGCGCGCCACGCCGCAGTCCGCACTACTTACTATAGGGCTAGAGCACCCGTGTAAAAAAAAAGTCTGGGCGAAGTCTTGCACAAGTCTGGCTTGAAAAGTCTGGGCTAAGTCTCGCATGTCGGACGATCCCAGACTTTTTGCCAGATTTTTTATTTCTTCTATTAAAAGTCTTGGAAAAAATCTCCAGACTTTATCCAAGACTTTATGCCAGACTTAGCATACGGCGTAAAAAGTCTTGGAAAAAATCCCCAGACTTTATCCCAGACTTTGTTCACCAGGCTTTGTGGTCGGCGTATGGAGGTTATGCACGCCCGAACAGAAGATTCCGCTGGTGTGATGAAGAGAGAGGTTGGATTAAATGTGCGCCCGTAGAGCAGCGAGGCGGTCCGTAGCTGCGTTACCATGACTCCTCGTGGCTGCTCAGATTCAGGCGTCTTCTTCGGGGAATCAGGAATTCTACATCTGAAATATTTACATCATTGAAATAAAAACATCTCCGCGAATTCGTTCATTTTTAAGTGAAATCAACGCATAGATTTCAAAAGTTTGGTTTCGTTTCCAAGTTAACGCGCGTGTAGACTTGGAAACCAAACAAAACATTTGAAATCTATGCGTTGATGTTTACTTCAAAATAATCGTGTTGGTCATATGTTATAATGAATTTGCGAAGATATTTTTATTTCAATGATGTAGTTATTTCAGATGGCGAATTCCTAATTCCCCGAAGAAGACGCCTGAATGTGAGCAGCCACGAGGAGTCATGGTAAACGCAGCTACGGACTGCCTCGCTGCTCTACGGGCGCATATTTAATCCAACCTCTCTCTTCATCACACCAGCGGAATCTTCTGTTCGGGTGTGCATAACCTCCATACGCCGACCACAAAGCCTGGTGAACAAAGTCTGGGATAAAGTCTGGGAATTTTTTCCAAGACTTTTTACGCCGTATGCTAAGTCTGGCATAAAGTCTTGGATAGAGTCTGGGGATTTTTTCCCAGACTTTTTCGGCAGTATACTAAGTCTGGTAAAAAGTCTTGGATAAAGTCTGGGGATTTCTTCCAAGACTTTTAATAGAAGAAATAAAAAGTCTGGCAAAAAGTCTGGGATCGTCCGACATGCGAGATTTTGCCCAAACTTTTCAAGCCAGACTTGTGCAAGACTTCGCCCAGACTTTTTTTTACACGGGCAGTAGCAGAAAGCGCGCGCGATCCATTATACCTATAGGTATAAATATGTCAATATATATCTTAGGTATATGCACAGGGAGCGCTCGCGGTCAAGCGGGTCGCATGCGTTTTTCCAATGTCGCGCAGCCTATATACTCGCGGTAGCCTTTACGGCTGCTGCAATAGTACTCATGCACGCAGCGCTATAAGCCAGGCTGCCGTTGCCGAATGCACGAGTGTTGAGCTTTTTTCTTCTGTTTTTCTCCTTTTCGCGGTATTAGTGTATGTGTGCATGATGTGCCGCGAATATTTTGTCGTAATTGAGATTGTAAAGGTATATGCAGTTAGGAACACCCGCGATCAGCTATAAGAGTCCCCACCTTTCGTTAGAACTGTATGAAATTCAACTTTAATGTTTTTTTATTAATCGAGAGCAATGAAACAATAGTTTTCCTCATATAATTCAACAGGATTTGACTATACACAAAAATTTCAAATACATAAGTTGGGGATAACATTGAAAAAAACTTTTGTTCTATTTAACGTTTTCATAAATAAAAATAAAAAGAATTTTATAATTTCGATATAAATTATGAAAACAATGTTTTTGCTTCTTCATAGAGGAAGCTGTGAAATAGTAAAATTTTAAGTTTTATTAAATTGCTCTAGAAACATGAATAAAGGTGTTAGAAGTTTGTGTCACATGATTTTAGAAAATGTCTGTATGGATGTGTGTGTGTGTGTGTGTGTGTGTGTGTGTGTGTGTGTGTGTGTGTCTGTGTGTGTGTGTGTGTGTGTCTGTGTGTGTGTGTGTGTGTGTCTGTGTGTGTGTGTGTGTGTACCGCTTTATTTTCGGATCTACGCGGTCGATTTTAACCGGAGGGGTCTCATTTTTTTGTTTTTTGATTCCGAATTCGGGAAAAAATAATTTTGTACGACTAACTGGTTCGTTTTTGTTTTATGTCGAATTTTTCATTTTCGAAAAATTTATTTTTGATTTTTTTTAATGATTGGATTTAAATTTTATAATCGGATGGGTAGCGTTCGAAAGAGCATAAAAAAACCTATATTTAAAAAAAAAAATTTCTCTAGCTATCACGGTTATTTTGTTATTAACAAAAACGTGTCTTTTTTTAAATGCTTATAACTCCCAAACTAAATGGTCAATTTTTTTGAGAAAAATCATGATAATGGAGATTATGAATAGCTATAATCTGTATAAAATTGAATCCATTCTGTTGGTTAGTTTTTGAGAAAAAAATTAAAAAATGAAAAAAAACGTGTTTTAGGTGGCGACAATTTACGGGAGTAAAATTGTGTTAATCGCTTCAAAATTCCTGGTAGAGGTAGATTTTTGGTTGCCACCTGCACCTTTCTTTGGGATAGATGATTGGTTCATAAATTTCAGAGATTTTTGAGGTTAAAATTTTTGTAACCTCTTTTTCGAATCGTAATTTCTTGAGAACGGCTGTATGTATCAGAATGGGATAGGTAGCATTTAAAATAGAATTAAAATACCTATATTTTCTAAAAAAAAAAGTTTCTAGCTATCACGGTTCTTTGGTTATGAACAAAAACGTAAAACATGAAAAATGAAAAAAAATGAGTTTTGTATGTCCAACGATTCCGGAGGGAAAATTGTCGTAATTTCTTCAAAATTCCTTGTGGAGGTAGATTTTGGATAGCTCTTGGTCGAGTTCTTTGGGCAAAATAATTGGTCCATAAATTTCAGAGATATTTGAGGTTAAAATTTTTTAAACTTTTTTTTAAATCGTAATTTCTCGAGAACGGTTCTATGAATCAGCTACAGATTTCTAGACAATTTTGTATGTGATATAGGTATTATGTATGTGAATTTTCATCAAGATCGTACGATTACTTTTTGATATTCAAAATTTTCCTATTTTACAAAGTTATTTTATTTGTCGCCTGATAACTAGAGAGAAAACTTGTTTTAATTTTTTTTTTAATTTGGTGGAGATGTAGAGTGTATATTATTTATTATATGCGTTTTAGAGTAAAAGAATTCGTTTATGAATTTCAGAGACATTCGAGGTTAAAACTGATTTAGCCTTCTTTTCAAATCGTAATTTTTTGGATATATCTATACTAGAAAATGGAAATAACACGTGCTATGCGTGCGTGTTGTTCACTTGCTTTTGTTTTTTATTGAGGGTAATTTACAGCGCGATCAAGTTTTAACCACTTATTATACTCATTGAAGAATATATTTGGTTGAAATTTCAAAAGATAATTTTTATTTTTTACTCAAAATATTGAAATTTTTTGTATAGAACATTGATTGGGAAAAGGTTTGCATTTTACAAATTAACATAACGACAATTTTATAATCAATATTAAAGAATAGTAGAGTATAAATATACAATTTCATAAGTTCACAATCGTTTTAGTTACAGAATAATTTAAATAGTTTTGAATTTATTATATCGGGGTGACTTATTATTGTGAGTACCTTTGTCTCTGACAAATATAATGAAATACTTAAATTTTATTATATATACATATTTTATATCATTTGAATTTAGTTAAAGAATATTTCTAAAAATATTATATACAGATATTTAAAACAGTTTTGCAATTTCCTTTAACTTATTCGAATTTTGAAAATATTAGTGATTTAATATATGCATAAATCTAATTATTTGGGTGTTTTATTATTGTGTGTCCCATTGCCTCTCATAAAGATAACGAAATACTTTAAATTTATAATATATACATATTTGATATAATTTTCTTTTAGATGGTGATTTTTTTATGAAAATATGCTATCCGTATATTCAATACATTTTGGAATAATCGTTTTAAGGTATTTTCGAATTGTGATAATATTTTAGGCATGGTGTGGTTTGTGCACATAAGAATTATGCACATATTTATTGTGCACACTTTAGCATTGGTGTATATCTATATCTATGTGTATACTCCAATGCTAAAGTGTGCACAATAAATATGTGCATAATTCTTATGTGCACAAACCACACCATGCCATATTTTAATGTATTTTCGAACATGTGATAATATTTTGAAAAAATTGATTTATAAAAATATCGGGTTGTCGCACGAGAAAAAGAGTAACAAGAATGAATTTTCGAAAAATATATATTAATTTATTACGAATATTCATAAAGAAAATTGGGTATGATGCAATTAATTATTGTTATAAAAAATTCAAAAAAATGAATAAATAGATTATTTTGAGGAAGCTAAGTGCCAATGTATTGGCAGCGGTTTTTAATTTTAAATATACCTGCAATCATGATACTTATATTCAATATTTCTATGTACACTTTAATCATATCAATTAGTACATATTAAATTTATATACATCATAGACTATATTTAAAAATTTATCTAAAGGTATACGTATACATGCAGAATTAAAACGCAAACCTTCTACAAAATAGAAGAAATAAATGTGTAAAAGTAAATGGACAATTTTTATTTAAACTTTACTGTAGATGTATTTATGTTTATTTTAATGATGAAAATGATAAATAAAGTATTACAATTTTTGCAGTAATGAAAGTATAAGGTTCTTCTAAGCACTGCGGTCGTGCCTATTATGTAAAAACGAAGTTTTTACATAGGGAGGGGGCGGGCGACGAGTGAAGCGAGGAGCAGGTGTGTGTGGGGGCGGGGGGGATGGCGTGCCGAAGGCACGCTGGGGGGCGCAGCCCCCCTAGTTATGTGTTATATTCGGCTTCAAATTTTCAAAGCTTGCTCGAAATATACTTTAGAGGACACATAACAGTATCTAAATAGTAACTTGTTAGTGATATGTAGATAATATGGAAAGTCTAAAACCCGGGTCGAAATCCAAAACATTTTATAACTAATAACTGACCATTTATATTAGAAACTTTCTATAAAATGGGAATTTCTCTTGTCCAGTTTCTAGCTCCCGATGAACCACTTTTTCTCCTATTATTTGGCCATTTAATAGATTGAAAAGTAGAATGAGTTTTTCGAAGACAAGCATAAGCTTGTTCTTGAGTATTTTAAAGGTATTAAAACTGTTCAGTTTCTTTCGCCTGGAAATGGCTAGCAGAATCAGATGGAGAAATAAAAGTTTTGCTGAATTATTCATGGATGAGTACAGCAAATTAGTTAGTGTTATTTATTTATATTTTGGTAAGCCATCCGATGCACTTTAATGCTCTTTCATCAAAGATAAAATTAGTAAGTAAATCAAATACGAATATTTTGTTGATACGTCAATCTAAGAAATAGGCAAATAATGGTCGAAAAATCGTTTCATCATAGCGATTAATTAGTCAGTTTTACTAGCTATTTTCTAACTTCTTGGCGATTTCATGTATATGAATTTCTACCAGGGAATCGTGATTAATTTTTATCCGCCATTCGTATTAAATAATTTTTAGATACTTCTAAATTTGATTAAAGTTGACATTTTCTTTCGGAAATGTGCGTATAATTAAACATTATAATAATTACGGCTTTTAAAGTCTCAACGTATCAAGGGATTTGGCGCAGCGTAGCAAGTGAAAAATTAAAATACCAAACGAGCGGATATACCCGAGATGGGCGAAAAATACGCAGCTGCCGCCCACGTGATGACGGCTACTGTAGCAGATTCGACGAAGAGCTTCAGGCAAGACTCGTCCTTTTCGTGCTTTTATTTTTCATTAATCTCTACCTGACTGACAGTATAATCTACAAGCGTACCACCGCGAATGTAATTCGCATAACCTGCGTGCACACGCGCCTTTAAAGCTTTTGCGCTCTTTTCGACGTCAAAGAAGATGGCTTTTGAAGCCGCGTCTTTACTCACCTATAAACTTTCGGTTATTTTTTCACTTAATCTAGTAAATTTCTAAACAAAAATCTCCCTAAACAATGATAATTCGGAGTATAATAATACGAGCAATGACATTTATAAAATGTAATTTGAACCATTTTTTTTTGCGAACAATGAAACTACTGCTTTCATTTAAAATGGCGTGCATATAATATATGATATGTATATAATATAAACCAATATTTTTACTATTTTTCTTTTTGTTTTTTGATACTGCAACTTTTTCCCTCGACTTCTCTCTACCCACATATATTTTTAAAATATTTCTCGACTCTTTAATGATACATTTATTAAATACTTTATGATATTACTAATGGAACAGCTCCTAGCATTTCGTGAGTAAGGACTTTTGCATTTAGATTAATTGATTCTTTGATGACGAAAAACTCACATGCATCCGACAAATTAAGCTTCAATTCGAATTATTATTCGATGCTTATCGCGTTAAAATATTTATAACAATATGAAAGAACTTTCAAAAATTTCTTAAAGAAAATTTTTGACCAATAACGCATTATCATTTCAGGTTCAGGCTTCGAATAATATACATTAAAATGATTAAAATTTAAGTTAATATCCGATAAAATATTCATACCCGGATGATTCTTGAAATGAAAGTAAAAAAGGAGCATTGAATCCAACGTATTAATATAAGCCAATAATAATAGAATAAAACAAAGTATAAAACCGTTGCCAATTCATTGGCAAGATGCTTCCTCAAACTAATTTATTGATTCCATTTTTAAAATTTTAAAAACAAAAGTAAATTTTTCACAACAAAACTTTATTAATAAATAAAACTGTTTTCTTTGTGGTTCTTTGTTGTTTGTTAAACAATTTGACTGAATATAAAAAATATCTTTTTTGTTTTTTCATTTATGTATGCTATACAAACAATAATTATTGTTATAAAAAATTTTAAAGAAATACATTAGATTGAGAAAGAAAAGTATGTATTGGCAATAGTCTAATAAATATTTTTTTGAAACAGGTATTTAACTACTATCTTGCTCGACTTAGTGGTTTAAAGTGAATCCATCATTGTAACAATCATACAAATATAATAACTAAGTTATACTTCTTAACAAAAGACAATGAATCGTTTTGAAATTTAACAGAGAGGTAGTTTTTTTCATATTTAAGAATCGATATTTTTATGAAATATTTTTATTACGAAAATTTTTTAATCAAAAACAACGGATTTTAGCGCCAAAAGTCTTAAAACATATTTTTGAACATTTTTTGTTTCAAAAATTTTTTTCACCGTTACAAAGCTTCCTCTTTGAGGAAGCAAAAGTACATATAGATTACGTCTCGTTGGATGGGAGGAATAAGATTTTATTTCGTCGATATGTTAAAAAGGGTTATTTTTTTGGCAACACATTGAAATATGTTGTTTTAGAAATTCTCGGATTAAGTTTTTTAATAATCATTTTTCAAATTAAACATTTTCTTTTCCCTCAATTTTAATGTAGTAATGTAAATATATCCGCTATAATCATAAAATTTTTTATGATTAGGGTAGTGGTCCGTATTAGTGTGCATGTCCATATTTGTGTGCCCTATTATTAAAACATATCCTAGAAATGAACGAGTAAAACCGTAACACTAAAATATTTTTCCGCCCTTTAACCTCAAAATGCCATCTTAAATGTCATTTTGCGGCCTCGGAAGGAAAAATACGTTACTGAAACGTGGACGTAAGAGAATTTTTACCTCATGCGACTTTTCGACCTCGCTTCGCTCGGCCGAAAAACGTCGCATGAGGTAAATAATCGTCTTCCGCCCGCGTTAGTAATATACTATTTCTTACTCGCCCACCCGAAAGTACGTACTTTCGGCCCGCATCTCCGCGCCGAAAGAGAAACTTTCGCATCCTATTTTAGACCAACCGCGCGCTCTGATTGGCTGCCGAAATTTCCTGACTCGCGGCGCTTCAGCGCCCGCGCGCATGTCCGAGGAAAGATGTTTGTGCGGTGTGAAGGTTAGACACGTACGAAATAAACAGAGGAAAGTGGACGGGTGACGAGAAAAAAGTTAGTTGAAATAAAAAGTGGTTTTGTTTGATCACGGTTATTGTTTTTCCCTCTTGTTTTCTACACGTACTTTCGAGTCGTGTAGAAACAATTAAGTAAACGTATGGACGGGAGCGTCCGAGGAATAGTATATTACGATACGTGGGCCGGAAATTGGATTTCCGGGCCGGGCGTGGTATGACACCCGAGGCGAAGCCGAGGGCGTCATAACGCACGGCCAGGGCATCCAATTTCTGGTCCAAGTATTGTATACTATTTTTCTTACTCCCCGGCCGAAAGTACGTTCTGTAATTGTTAAATAATTGATAAAATTGCGTTGTCGTCTGCTAGCTGTGTTTGAGTGTTAATTTTTCTTTCGGCCCGCTCGATAGTAGTGCCTCTGTCGGCCGCTTTGGGTAGCTCGGTCGATATTACCGACTGTTTTTTCTTTCGGCCCGGCGTAGAGAGCTGGTTTTTTGGGCGTCTGCTACTTTCGCTATTTTACAGATGGTCTGATGCCCGCCCGACATTTGCAAGACCGAGGCGAAGCCGAGGTTTTGCTGGTCGGGGCGGGCATCAGAAACACATTCATTAAAAAAAGACAACACCACTTTTTATTTCAATTAACTCTTTTTTCTCGTCACACGTGCACTTTCCTCTGTCTATTTCGTACGTGTCTAACCTTCACACCGCACAAACATATTTTTCTCGGACGCTCCCGTCCATACGTTTAAAAAACAATAACCACGATCAAACAAAACCACTTTTTATTTCAACTAACTTTTTTTCTCGTCACTCGTGCACTTTCCTCTGTTTATTTCGTACGTGTCTAACCTTCACACCGCACAAACATCTTTCCTCGGGCATGCGCGCGGGCGCTGAAGCGCCGCGGGTCAGGAAATTTCGGCAGCCAATCAGAGCGCGCGGTTGGTCTAAAATAGGATGCGAAAGTTTCTCTTTCGGCCCGGAGATGCGGGCCGAAAGTACGTACTTTCGGGTGGGCGAGTAAGAAAAATATGTTTGTGGGGTGTGAAGGTTAGACACGTACGAAATAGACAGAGGAAAGTACACGTGTGACGAGAAAAAAGAGTTAGTTGAAATAAAAAGTGGTGTTGTCTTTTTTTAATGAATGTGTTTCTGATGCCCGCCCCGACCAGCAAAACCTCGGCTTCGCCTCGGTCTTGCAAATGTCGGGCGGGCATCAGACCATCTGTACAATAGTGAAAGTAGCCCAAAAAACCAGCTCTCTACGCCGGGCCGAAAGAAAAAACAGTCGGTAATATCGACCGAGCTACCCAAAGCGGCCGACAGAGGCACTACTATCGAGCGGGCCGAAAGAAAAACTAACACTCAAACGCAGCTAGGAGACGACAACGCAATTTTATCAATTATTTAACAATTACAGAACGTACTTTCGGCCGGGGAGTAAGAAAAATAGTATACAATACTTGGACCGGAAATTGGATGCTCTGGCCGTGCGTTATGACGCCCTCGGCTTCGCCTCGGGCGTCATACCACGCACGGCCCGGAAATCCAATTTCCGGCCCACGTATCGTAATATACTATTTTTTCATAAAGTATAATTAATTAAGTTTAAATAGAATTAATTACTTAATCTGTTTTCATTTACTATAACATTAAAAAAGAACTTTCAAAAATATGTTTCATGGTTTGCGGTGTGTCACGGTGTTTCCTTGTCCAAACTTGCTAAGAAATGACATTTTTAAAAGTAACATTAAATAATGTTTCGGAAAGATTTTAATGTGTGATGCAATTGATTATATCATAAAATAATATTATGTTATATAATAAACCTTAATATAAAGGTTTTCAATTGATTTTAATATTTAATTAATGGTGTCTACTAATAGGGCAGTGAAAAACGACTTGTCCAGATTTGTGTGTGCACAAATACAATACGAGCATGCTCGTATCGGCGCTTGAACAGAAAAGTTAGGTTAAGTTGTCTGCGTACAAACGTTGTTTCATATCGCATTGACGACCTTCAGCAGTTTTTACCGTATTGGAATTAATTAAGATTCAATGTAAACAAGGATTAGAAATTGATTATAAATGCACTAAAGTTAACAAAATAATTTTGTTGGCAATGATAATATTATCAAGACACACTAATGTGGGGCACACAAACGTGTACACCCACATTGATACGGGGCACACAAAAATGTACTTTGTAGTCTGCTAGGGCACACAAATGCGTACAAAATTTTTTTTTTATATTGCTTGTAACTTTTGTAAATATTAATATTTTGCTATAAAAAAATTGTTTCGTGTAGATTATTACTTTTATTATCTATATAAACCTGCCCGGAATCTCTGATACAGCTTAAATAGTCTATTATTATGCGACAAAACTGAAGAGTTTCTTAAACCCACACTAATACGGACATCTACCCTATATCTTTCTTTACTTTCGAAAAATAAAATATTTACAACAAATTACGTTTTCAAGAATAACTTCAGACTGACTATAGTTAGCAACTTTTTTTTTTTAAATTGTAGAGAATTTTATCCCCCTTAAAAGAAATACGTAATATATGAATGTTATAAAATTTTAAATTGTAGAAAAATCGAAAAATCTATATAAAAAAAAAACAATCGACTTTAACAAAAAAGAGATATTCACTCCAACCGCGAAAGAAAAACCAAAAAAATGAGCCCTTTCCAGCTAAAATAGACCGAGTAGATACTGAGAAATGATTGCCTACGGTCATATACACACATTCACACACACATCCATACGGACATTTTCTGAAAATGGTGTTCTTTGATTCTACTCTGTGAGGACTGAGGAAATCACAAATTTTATTTAAAAAAGTAAAAAAATTTTTGACCTCAAATATCTCTGAAATTTATGGACCGATCCTTTTGTCCAAAGAACTCAGTCGAAAGATATCCAAAATCGACCCCAAAGAAAAATTTCAAAGCGATTAAGCCAATTTTACTCCCATAATCGTTGGATATAGAAATGGTATATTACATACCTAGACCAGTAAAATAAAAAATGTCTCAGATCACATGTAATTGTCAACCTCGGCTTCGCCTCGGCCTACAATTACATGTGATCTGAGGCTTTCTTTTTTACTGGCCGAGGTGTTTATACTATTTTTCTGCCCTCCAGCCGGAAAGCATCACACTGAAAAAAGATATCTTAGCAGCAATTAGAATCCACTTGATCCAAGAGGAAAATAATTTTGTTTTATGGCACCAGTAGCGATATGCTTGGATCAAGTATAAAATCTCCTTCGAGTCCGTCAAATGGCTACAAGCGGATTGTTACTTAATTCAAGTATCAGTATATTAAAAAACGTAAGGTTATTTTGAATTGTTAAAAAATGAATATTCTTAGTACAAGAGAAAATCCATTATATTTAATAATCATTTTACTTAATTAAAATACTTATATTCTTAATACAAGAAGAAATCTATAATATTTAATAATCATTTGTATTCTCTGGTAGAAAATTAACCATAAGTTGGCCAGAATATGCTTAACCAGCATATGGCTTAGCCATATTCTGGCCAACTTATGATTAATTTTCTACCAGGGTTGATTGAAATATTTATATTTTTAATACAGGAATAGCCACTAATTCATTTAGTAATCATATTACTTGATATAAAAAGTAACATTTTCAGTATGGGAAGAAATCTATCATATCTATTATATTTAATAATGATTTGAGCTAGTTCTGTTTCAGAAAATTCAGCGTCTTGAAAGAAACAAACTAATTAAAAATCAATTCATAATTTAATATATGCATATTTAATTTTACCTCTATTTCGTTTTGATTTTCAAAATTTTTCATTGATTTGATAATTCGTTAAATTAAAGGACAACTTAAATTCATTTTCAATTTTTTGAAATTATCAACTGTCATACAAGATAAGATATCAATATCAATATCTGCATCTGAAAATATAAATACAATTGTTTAAAGTTAATTTTAATTTTGAATAAATAAATCGCGTTATAAGATAATTGTTTTTCTAAAGTATCATAAAAATGGAACTAACAATATAAGCAGAAAAGTTACTCAATAAATATGTGAAAAGTTGTTCACTTATTCGTACCAGGACTTTTCACATATTCATTTTTAGAGAGTACAATTATAAAAAATGAAACTTACCTTTCAAAGCCGTTGTAACACTATTGTCCAAACACGATAAGTGAAACAAATTAATCAATGCTTCGGAGCCTCATTTTTTCTAGTATCAATCTTCACACTTGAACGAACTGGCGCATACTGAATGAATTCTACAAGTAATTATACATGAGCTCCCTCGCATACCGTTCAAATTTCGGAGAATTTATACTAGTACACGAATCGGAAATGTCACGCGTTGTAAACAAATAAGAAGAATTGTAAATAGTTTTAAGAATGTGATACAAGCACTTTTTCTGATATACACACATTTCGTGAAAATTTTTTGCAAAGGACCGCGGACACAATCAATAGAAATCTGAATATCCATTAATTTTGGTATGATAATAACACTTACGGGAGAGAATTTTGGGCTTTATATTTTAAAAAATTTAACGGATACCCAGATTTCCGTAGATTGTAGGTGTTTTTGTAGTGTACACTGAGAAAAAAATTTCTTTGAACCAAAGAAAGCTTTCTTTGATTCAAAGAAATGAATATGATAAATAAATATTCTTTGAATCAAAGAATATTTAATTGCAGTTAAGTAATATGTCTTTACATCAAATAAATATTTTGTTGGATCTAAAGAAAAAATCTACTAGGTGCAGTCAATGAATTATTTTATTGAAGTAAAGAAATAATCTTTATCTCAATACGAAGGTATCTTTGATTTAAAAAAAATGATGTCATTCAATTGACAAAATCCTTTTGAAGAAATATTTTTTCAGTCTAAAGAAACATTTTTTTCTTTCAAAAGTTGAATCTTTTGTTTAAAAAAATAACGACATTGAATTAAAGAAAACTGTCTTCTAATGAAATTCACTAAGACCAAAGAAAGCGTGCATACTAAGAAAGCTCTAGTTTTTTGATTCTATGCTACCGATATTTACTGCAAAGAAATTATTTTATTGAACTTAAAGTTAAGTTCTTACGATGTATTTACTAATTTCAAAGAAGCGCTTATTAATGATTAAGTAATATATATTTCATAGATTACCGTAACTTTTAACAAGAAAGAAATATTTCATTATCCTTACTATTCGTTTTTATAATTTAAATACTAACGTCAACAAAAGCATGTATACTGGCAAAGATCGAACATTTCGACTCAGGTACAGGTATTAACGGCAAAGAAATGATTTTCTTGAACTTGGTGTTAATTTCTTATGATGTATTCTAAATTTGCTAATTTCAAAGAAACGCGTCATTATGCGAAAGAATACATTTTTGATTGAATAAAATAATTTTTTTCAAACAAATAAATATTTCCTTGTTTTCACACTATGAAGTTTCTAAATGTCAATCGTAATTTCAAAGAAAGCATGCACAGTAAGGAAGCCTCCTGATTTTGACTCAATGATACCGGTATTAACGTCAAAGAAACGATTTTCATGCCCGAAATTGAAATTTCTTACGCTGTATTTGCTCTATTCAAAGAAACGCGTTTTTATTCGAAAGTAATATATTTTTGATTGAATGCAATCATTTTTTTCGAACAAATAAATATTTTATTGTTTTCACTAAAAAGTTTTTAAATGGCAATCGCAATTTCAAAGAAAGCATGCATAGTAAGGAAGGCCAATGTTTTTGACTCAATGATACCGGTATTAACGACAAAGAAATGATTTTCTTGACCGAAATTGAAATTTCTTACGCTATATTGGCACTTTTCAAAGAAACGCGTTTTTGTTCGAAAGTAATATATTTTTGATGAATGCAACCATTTTTTTCGAACAAATAAATATTTCATTGTTTTTACTAAAAAGTTTTTAAATGTCAAGCGTAATTTCAAACAAAGCATGCATAGTAAGGAAGCCCCATGTTTTTGACTCAATGATACCGATATTGACGACAAAAAAATTATTATCCTGAACCTTTTTCTTGATTTTCTTGATCTTCCAAATAAAAACGCGTTTTTTTTAATAGAACAAATACAGCCTAAGAAATTTCAATTTCGTTCATGAAAATCATTTCTTTGACGTTAATACTGTTGTCATTGAGTCGAAAACATTGGGCTTCCTTACTATGCATGCTTTCTTTGAAATTACAATTGACATTTAAAAACTTTATAGTAAAAACAATGAAATATTTATTTGTTATATTTCAATTTCGTTCAAGAAAATCATTACTTTGCCGTTAATACCGGTATCATTGAGTCAAACTCAGGAGGCTTCCTTACTATGCATGCTTTCTTTGATCGCAATAGACATTTAAAAACTTTGTAGTAAAAAGAATAAAATATTTATTTGTTCGAAAAAAAATGATTGCATTCAATCAAAAATTTATTCTTTCGCATAATGATGCGTTTCTTTGAATGGAGCAAATACAGCGTAAAAAATTTCAATTTCGTTCAAGAAAGTCATTACTTTGCCGTTAATACCGGTATCATTGAGTCAAAATCAGGAAGCTTCCTTACTATACATGCTTTCTTTGAAATTGCGATTGACATTTAGAAACTTCATAGTGTGAAAACAAGGAAATATTTATTTGTTTGAAAAAAATTATTTTATTCAATCAAAATGTATTCTTTCGCATAATGACGCGTTTCTTTGAAATTAGCGAATACGTCGTAAGAAATTAACACTATGTTCAAGAAAATCATTTCTTTGCCGTTAATACCTGTACCTTTGAGTCGAAATCTTCGGCCTTTGCCAGTATACATGCTTTTGTTGACGTTAGTATTTAAATTATAAAAACGAATAGTAAGAATAATGAAATATTTCTTTCTTGTTAAAAATTATGGTAATCTATGAAATATATATTACTTAATCATTAATAAGCGCTTCTTTGAAATTAGTAAATACATCGTAAGAACTTAACTTTAAGTTCAATAAAATAATTTCTTTGCAGTAAATATCGGTAGCATAGAATCAAAAAACTAGAGCTTTCTTAGTATGCACGCTTTCTTTGGTCTTAGTGAATTTCATTAGAAGACAGTTTTCTTTAATTCAATGTCGTTATTTTTTTAAACAAAAGATTCAACTTTTGAAAGAAAAAAATGTTTCTTTAGACTGAAAAAATATTTCTTCAAAAGGATTTTGTCAATTGAATGACATCAATTTTTTTAAATCAAAGATACCTTCGTATTGAGACAAAGATTATTTCTTTACTTCAATAAAATAATTCATTGACTGCACCTACTAGATTTTTTCTTTAGATCCAACAAAATATTTATTTGATGTAAAGACATATTACTTAACTGCAATTAAATATTCTTTGATTCAAAGAATATTTATTTATCATGTTCATTTCTTTGAATCAAAGAAAGCTTTCTTTGTTACAAAGAAATTTTTTTCTCAGTGTATGAACTTATGGAGGAAATGCCAAGAGTGAAAAAGTTCTTAAAATTACTCAAAGAATGCACCTAAATGCATAGAGGAAATGTTTAAGGATAAAATGTTTTTAGAACTAGCCAAAAAGTACACGAGAATTTTTTGGGAGCGGTTTGAGCAATTTTTCGATTTGCAAAAATTTTGCCATTTGCAAAATTAAAAAATTTTCTTAAAAGCCATTGAAAAAATTTCTTTGAGTAATTTTAAGAACTTTTTCACTCTTGGCATTTTCTCTATAAGTTCATAGTTTTCGAGTAAAAAAATCATGAATGTATTTGCAAACATTTTGCTTTTCGGGCGCCATTTTGAAAATACTAAGGTAAAAAATCGATCTTTGAACCATGGATTCTTAAAGTTCAGACATTTATTCCATCGGTTATAAAGGTTCCAGGTCGATTGCCGACGGGAAAGTCTTTGAAAACTCAATTTAAAAAAAAAGAGAGCGGAAAAATCGTGCCTATTTTGTTTAAACGGCATTTTTTCATAATTAATAATATTTTGGAGCAATTTTGAATTCACCATGGGAAAGGGCATGTCTTAAACTTTAAAAATATGTCCCCTTCAATTTTTTTTGACACCTATAGCATTAGTTATGAGCTCCCAAAGACCGATGTAACGCGAGTGGCGTTTTCGGCGGAAACGGGTTAAGAGAAGGTTTTTTTCAAGACTTTCTTCAAAATAAAGCTAAAAGTTTCCAGAACTTCAGTTTTTTTTTAACGTTAGGGTCTAATATTGCAGCTTTCTTCATATTTGTATATCCAAAAACATATACCACAATTTAAGCTGAATCCGAGATCCGGACCCATGACCCTCTCCTAGTTAGTCTCACCTTACAAGATAAAGTATTAAATTTTAAATATTAGAAGTAAAAATTAATTAAACCCTGGTGGAAATTTGTCTATCTGAAATGGCCACAATCTCAATAAATAGGTAGGAAAAATGGCTAGTATATAGGCCTAGGTGAAACGCTTTTTCTCCCATTATTCGCACATTTAATAGATTGGACATAACCTCCAAATTTTCGTTTTAAGTTTACTTAAAGAACTGACGTTAAATTGGACGGTATTCAACTGTAACTGATAGCTTACTAAAATATAAACAATATGAGCAGACAGAAAAACCATTTACAGCAGTCTTTTTGAAGATATATTATGTAGAATGTATTTATTGCCATTAGATTCTATCTCTCTCATTCCTTGTCATAACAACAGGCCTTCTACTAGCCATTTCCAGACTAAAAAACTGATCAGTTTTAGTACCTTTAAAATACTCAGGAAAAAGCTTGTGCTTGTCTTCGCAAAACTCATTCTATTTTTGAATCTATTAAATGTTCGAATAATAGGGAAAAAAGCGTTTCACCGGGAACTAGAAACTGGACAAGGGAGATTCCCATTTTATAGCAAGTTTCTAATATAAATAGCCAGTAATAACTGGCTTTCTTTAGAAAATTTTTTGGATTTCTACCAGGGAAGGAATCAATAAATTAAGTTTGAGGAAGTTACGTGCCAATGAATTGGCAGCGATTTTTTTATACTCTTTGAACTGATATTTGTCCAATTCAAATATCTCAATCCTATGGTTAAAAAACGCAAAAATCAATTTTACTAAAATTGAAAATATACCATAAAACAAAAACGCATCAGCGAATCAGAAAATGGATTTTTTCCGAAATTCGGACAAAAAAACATAAAAAATGAGCTCTGTCCGGTTAAAATCGATTGAGTAGATCCCGAGATAAAGCCGCACACACACACATACACACACACATACACACACACGCGCGCGCGCGCACACACATCCATACAGACATTTTCTAAAATCATGTGATTCGCTTTTCTATCACCTATATTCGTGTTTCTAGAGCGATTTAATAAAACTTAAAATTTTACTATTTCACAGCTTCCTCTAGGAGGAAGTAAAATTATAACAATTTCCTACATTATAAACATATTGTTAGACAAAGGTTTTGTTTTGAAGTTTGTGCAGAGTTGACAATTTATATTTTACGAAATTCTGAGTTACTGATGAAAAGGCAAATAAGTAAAATTATTCGAGTATTATTCGGAAATTGAAGCTCGCCTCCTTGTTATTCGTGTTTCTCATTTGTAGCCGGCCCAGTTAGTTTCATTTCTTTTTATCTTTTTATTTAACTGTACGAGTATATTTGCTCGTTATATGCGTTTCATTTGTATCTTTGTATTTATATTTGAAAGATTTAAAATGATGATTTGAGTCACAGCTTAAAATGCTACATAACTGTTAAAATTGTTGTGATTATGAGAATTATAATGTAAACTAACATCAGCTTATTTCACTTATATGTGCTTTTAATATGTGCTATTTCTTATTTACTCGTTTGAATTTTTCATAATTTATTAATTTATATTTTTGGTTTTAATGACAGCATTAGTCGTATTTGAGCACGACCGTCTGCGAGCAAAATAAAGAAAACATCAATAAAATTGATCGGTCTAAAAATAATTAAGGCACGGGCGTGTAGCACGCTAATATGACTCGCTAATTCTCTTGAATGTAAATAAATGTTTGCTCATCGAAGAATGAAGACAGTAAAGCGGTAGCATGCAACCACGGATAATCCCTCGGCCGGCAAGCCACGGAACTAAGAGGATCAGCCGCTGCTTCTCGTTTTTCTCTTTTTTCAATGCCCCACCAAGTCGAGGTGGTAATGATACTAGAGGCACGTCGAGGGAGGCGAATAAAAAATAGTCCTGTTGCAAAGAAGAGAAAGAAAGAGTTTAGCCGAGATTGAGAAAGCCGATGAACTATGAAATTAAGAAGCTTTCAGGGGGGTAATCGGGACGTTTTTCACCAGGGTACTTTGTTTCGATCAATTGACCACATGTAAATGTTTGAATGATGCCGACCGATTAATATTGAAGTATCAACCATACTCGTATCTCGTTTACGGGAGTGCTTGCACACTTATAAATTACTATTATATTTCCCACTTATTACATGTTCAATATTAAACGGAACCGTGTAAATAAAAAAAATAATATGTTTACTAGATTCACGCAATTGTTAAAAATCACATTAAACAAACTTTTAACATATATAATATGTCTTATATTATACGACTGTATTTGGTGCATTTAAAAAGTCAAAATTGTACTATACTTGTATTACAGCTCATGAGTAATTCTCTCAAGTCAAAGGACCCATTGAAGAAGCCGTTAGAGCAGATGAAAATAAAAACTATGCTTTTCCTTGCATTTTCTTCTCCTACATTTACGGCTAGCAAATCTCATCGGGTTCGTAATTTCGTGTTCGAGGAGTAACAGCTGGTGTAATCCGTCGCCTACTCTCGCGCCCGGCAGCGACACCGACGACGTAGGCAGGCAGAAGTCTCATTAGGCAGCAAAGTCTAATTGTAAATGGTAATGTCCCTCTGATGCGATCCATTGTTCTCACTGTCTCTCTCTCTCTCTCTCTCTCTCTCTCTCTCTCTCTCTCTCTCTCTCTCTCTCTCTCTCTCTCTCCCCCCTCTCTACCCCTCTCTCTCTCTTATCCGTCTCGGCTCACTCTCTATTCGGCAATTCGAGGTAGAGCAAGAAGATAGAGCACCACGCAGGCACATTCGCATAGCCGTATAAGAGAAAGAGAGAGAGGCGGGGGGGGCGAGAGAAAGATCAATTCCGCGCGCGTGATTCGCAGGTCGAGCACATCGGAATAGGATTTTCTCTCCCGCTTTGCTCGCGTTCTTTCACCCTTTCGCTTCCGTGTACACACCGCCTTCTTGTCTCTTTGCGTATACAGTCCTCCTTGTCGAGGGAAGAATTTGGTATTCGAGGGACGCTACGGTGTAATGGCACGTCGTTCCAAAGACTAGAATACAACTGTTTATATGTACACACGCTGTGTGCGTGTGTATGTATAAACGTGAGCGCACGTGCGAGAGCATATTACGCGGCACGTTTGGTATTCAAATAAATAGGCGAACCTCGATCTTCGCCGGATACGCGAGAGGGGCGAGCTCCTGTCTTGTATCCCCCCACCCCCACCTGCTTCATTCTTCACACCTCTGCACGTCGATATCTGTGCGCGCTCGCCCACACGAATGCACTTTTGAATTTTTATTCACTTCAATAACACAAGCGCTGCATTATGCACAGAATCGGGAATGCGCGCCTTTTTCTCCTCTCTCCTTTCTTGCACAAACTTCTTCTTATTTTCGTTCACTTCGCATGAATCATATTAGGAATATGAATTTGCGGCTCGTGAACTTTTTATTCGCCCGTGTAGATGGATCCAGCGACGATGATGAAACCAAAAGGAATTTTCGAATTATTATTACAATCGTGGATCGCATCAGCAGACCCAGAACTCTTCTGAAAAAATAAATTAAATAAATATGAAAATGTAATTATTTTAAAATAAGTAAAAACTTTTTATGCCGTGGATATTTATATGTGGAAAAATATTTCAAATAATAAAATAATAAAATAATCCTTGAACGGGTAAATTACTTTTTTTTCAAAATGAAATTAACAGTAATTAATTATTTTTATGCGAAATATAGGGGCTAAAGGATACTTTATTTACAGGATTTTTTTATAAGCAGTAATTGTGAGCTACTTTAACGAAAAAGAAATGATAATTATTTTAGTACTTTTGGTATGTACTTTTTGGTTTATTCATACACCTGCAGCCTGATAAGCTCACCAAATGGCCTATACAGTTTTTCCGTACATATCCATACGCTTTCCATGTCCATCCCTTTTCTGTCGCCATGCGTTACCTTAGAACGGACCCTTTTATCAAAGCTCTGTCTGAATTGACACAATGGTACTGAGGGGGCTTGTTGTATTGAATCCAGTATCATCCCTTGAGCGAGTATATAAATTACTTAATCAAAACACACATGCAACAGCTTAAAGTATTGTGGATTTGTCCACATACATGCTAGGGCTAGGGTTATTGATCGTATTTTTTATTCTGAAACAATTACTGAAGTGGAACAGAATTGTTATAGCAGTCAGCCGTCCAAGTACTGAAGGCACTTAGCGTTGCTTCATTTCGGTGATCGACCAAGGGTACCGGTTCCATATATACTGCGTATATAATATATGTGGCCATTATTTCTGAAAATAAATACCCATAGATGACGGTTGCCGAGCGAAAAGACATTATTTTACTTTAAATTATACTAAGCAGCCAAGAGATTTAATGACTTTGTTACTTCACGATTAAACATATCAGGCTATTCGATAAAATGGTATTCTACGGCTGACTAGCGTGATTTGTAATTCGTGTAATAAACTAATTTTACCGTTAAATGGTGCACCTTGATGCAAATTGGCGTTCGATGGCAGTAAAGAAAGAGTCTTATTGTCTGAACGCGCGCAGGCGTGCAAACAGCACCAGATCCGGCGCGGAAACGACTAAATCGCCGCCGGACACGATCATCCACGGGATGGATTCGGGGTAATATATTTCGAAATCCAAGTGCGACGAGGAGCGGAGCGGGAGAGAGGCGAACGCGTATAGGGGCCGCAGGCGCTATAACGCCGACCGCGCGACATAACTCACACGTATACGCCGCGAGCGATTCCGAGTGACAAAACGCGGCCCGGCAATCGCCGGGGATAGATCGGCGGCGCGGTCTGGGATGGGCGCCGATAGCGCCTGTCGTGCGCCGTATACGCGCGCCTAGGCGAAACGGCTTTTACGACTCTTGTATATTAATGCCGCGCGACGATAATGTCGCCTGGATGTTTGCGGCCGGCTGCATCGGAAGAAGTAGGCGATTGGCGCGGAGAGCATGAAAATTGTTTTATATATATACGCGAAGAAAAAGCTCCTATCACTTGGAAAGCTGAAAAATCACTGAGATATTTTTAAAGCTGCTATAAATGAAATTAGCTTGAACTTTTTTTGTCAATGCTGACACACGTCCGCTTTTTAAAGACCTGGCTGATTTCCTATTTTTATTAAATTATCCGAACATCCGCTGAATTTGACAGTACTTTTGTTTCCAGAAAGAAAAAGTTTTGTGATGATAAAATTTTTGAAGCTCGAAATTTCCCTGAATTCCAATGTTTTTATGTAGGTTACCACAAAAATTTAACTTTGTTTTTCAATAAAATAAACATTGCCGAACATTCTTTAAAATAATTAAAGAAATTCATCCGAATCGTTATTTTGATAATACCACATCAATCATCAGGATAAAAGAAAAATTCATTAGAATGTGCATTGGTCTCCGAGTAATTGACCGACGTAAAAGGCGTACGTGCCCCTCCAGATTCGCAAGGCCCGATCGCTTAGCATCCCCATGTTCCCAGAATACATGAAGCACGAACGCCGTTCGAGGCTGCAGTAGAATTTATATACAAGCGCGGACCCCTACCTATAATAGAACTGGGCAGCAGTAACAGCGGCGGCAAGCAGGCTGCATCGGCAGCTTTGATGTCGAGCCGCGGAACAAAGCTCGCGATAACATTGACACAGGCGATGGCGCGGCCGCCGGGGTCCGAGAGGTCGCAGGCGTTATGGATCGATATTCATCTTCCAATTTCCCCCCTGGAAAGTTTTGGCCGCGCGCCATCGGCTCTTGCCCCCTACCCCCTCCCACGCGCGTGCCCCGTAAGCAGTTACGGACAGCCCTGCCAAAGTAGGGTCAAGCTTCACGCAGACCAGTGGCAACAGAGACTCGCGACAACTTGACCGAAAGAGTTATATATACGTAGGAGCAGGACGAGCCACGTGATAGGTATTGCTTGCTGGGTTTTTCGGCCGGCGGTCGCCCCGACTGAAACGACTATCACTCGCGACATTTCTACGCATCCCTCCCGCTCGCATTCGGAGCTTGCCGTTTTGCTTTTCTCCGAGACCAACGAACTTCCCGAAAGTTTATCGCTTTGTGGATGAGCTTGGACGCTTTGACGAGCACGACGGGAATTGGAGATCCGTAAGTAATTTCTAATAAACAAATAACCGATTCCGAACATGGATGCTGATTTTAAATGTGATGACCTGATTTCGCAAATTCAACTCTATTTTTCTTCAAACCTCGATTTTGAACAAAATTCGACAGAATTCTGAAATTTAAAGTTCGGATTTAAATCTATTCCTTCGCTCTTTATTTCCCATAACCACTCGTGCACCTTTCTATATGTGTTCTATATCATTCGAAATAAAAAGGTTAAAAGTATGTTTACAATGTTCTTGAATAACTGAACAGAATAAAGCAGATAGTGAGAAAAAATTTAGCCAGCCTCAATACTCAGCAATTAAAGCGCGCATCCCTCTGGCTCATTTAAAGAACGGGAGCTGAGAGAGTCGGGGTTTCCCTCCGAAAGCGGATGAACTGGCGTGAGGGTGTATATCCCTCAAACGCCTTCGGAACTCTTAAATTCCCGTAGCGGCAGCTCCACGCGCGTGTGCTTGCTTCCTCTACAACGTGGCCAAGAGAGAGGGAGGGAGAGAGAGGAAGAAGGTAGCACCACTAACGGCGGTCCGCCGTAATCAAATCCCACCCTAACCGCCGCACACGAAAGGAATTTTAATGCGACAATGCTCGTCCCATTCCGCTTTCTCTTGGCGCGTTGCTGCGCGTGTACTCGGGTTTTCTTTTACTCGCGCAGCTTTCTATATCCCTCTGCAGTCTTACCGCTGCAAACGAACCCGTGTAAGGCCCGATGCCTCGGCAATCCCCAAGGATTTCCTCGCGCTCCTCCGCTTGGCGTATCTTTTCGTTAACTCCGTTATCTTCCCGCCATCTCTTTTTTTCTCCCGCGCGTCTGCTCTATTCCCTCTTTCCTTCTCTTCCCATCCCCCTCTCCTGTCCGCGCTCCGGAGCCACTATCCTACAATCATCCCTGCTTCTGTGTTTAATGCGAATCCACCGACATAGGTTCAATAATATATTTATTAAAATTTTTACACTATAAAGGAACTTTTGCATGAAAGAGAGAGAGAGAGAGAGTGAAATTACTAATCAAAATAAAGAAATAGAAACCTACAAGTTATAAATTATGTATGATTAACTTCTTTTACATCATTGTCTTATCACTTACACAGGCACAGACAAAGTTGTATATTTGAGAGACTAAATCGTAATATTTCTATGTATTTATTTCCTATGCACATGTCACTTTTTTATGTTTTGTCTCTATTTATTAAACAAGTAAAATAATTAGTCTCTATTATTTATGTTCTGACAAATACATAAGAGCAACGGAACGTGTTAATCGTAATAGAAAACTTTACATTTTTGTATATTCGCTTTTAATCGACAGCTTAACGTCCAAGACTTAACTTTACTTAACAGTTTTGTTTAGTATTAAGTATAAAACTTTTAAATAAATATTTTGTTTACTTCAAAATCAATGTAGTGGTCGACGTCGCGTGGTTATGACGTCACGATATTTGAATAAAAAGCGATGTTTGCTAAACTTTTATGACGATGTCGCAACGTTTTACGATGGTAAAGAACCGTAGGATTATCGTGAAATCACATTCGAACACACTAAAATTTTATCATATTTACAGCCAAGAAAAGCCAAAAATTTTAAAGTTTCAAGTATTAATGCTTGTAGTAGCATGTTTTTAATATATAAAATTCTTTACGGCTATATGTATGAAGTTTTTTTGAGGGCACATTAAAAATAACAGGAAAAGGGAAACAGTCAAATGAATTATTTATTCATATATTTTACGATAAATATTTAATATATTTTTAATAGGTCACATTACTTTTTCGAACATACTGCATTTTTCAGATATCGTGATGTCAAAGTCCGTGATATTAATTTAAACATGTATGTAAGTTTAAACGTAAAGAAAATATTTAAAGAAGCTCACCGGCTGAAAATGACGTCTTGCATCGAAATTTATATAATAACTGCAATAGTTCTAACAAATAGAATATCACTTTACATAATACTAAGATATTTATTGGCACGATAGGAAACAAATTTTTAAAATAAAATTTGAAATCTTACAAGCGTAAATTTTGCTTATTAATGAAAAGTCACTTTAACTATGGAAATTTTTATTTTTGATCCGATGTTAACGGAGTAGAGCTCATTTCTTCCTTTTGTAATTTCAGGTAGGAGTTGTGAGAAAACAATTCAGAAATTATTAAAGAATGAAGTATTTAAGATTGTAAATAACTTATTTAGTCAATTTACGATCGACTTTATTGCATAACTTTTTATACTTACATCTTAAGGCAAGAGATATCAAGTTCATCTTTGACAGGTATATAAAGTTCATTTTGGAGTTGTACAAGTTCAATTATACAGTTGATCGAATAATATTATGTATTTACGAAATGAAAAAGAAAAATATGAAAAAATCGAAAATAATTTTTTCGCTGAGTTTGGATATATGTTCGAGGTAGGCACATTTTCTTAAAGGTCATGAAATTTCCTATCCATCCGCATTTCGGATCTATCGGATAATATTAAGTCGGTTAAAAAAATTAAGAAAAATATAAAAAAATCGGAAATAATTTCTTTCATCGCTGGGTGTGGATATATGTTCATCGTAGGGAATTTTTTAGTAATAATGCTTTTTCATAAAATTTTTATTGGTTTGTATAGCGTCGGTTCGATGAAGAAGCCGACCATATTTTTATTTTCTAGCAAGAGGTCTTATAGCTGCAAGATGGCACCTTCTTACACGCTCGTCTGGAATAGGACCTTTTCATGCGCTTCGCCGAGATAGAATCTTCTTTCCGCCAGATATTTTCAATCTTATCATAAAGATTTTTTTCATGACGAATTTAACATATAATTACACACAACCATGTATTAAAAAATTTGTCAATTTTAATTTTGGCATACACCTTTGTATTGCTTCCTCATAGAGGAAGCTTTGTAACGATGAAAAAATTTTCGAGACAAAAAATGTTCAAAAAGATTTTTTAAGGTGGTATATGTCGATATTTGTTGATTGTGAGAACATTTTTTTCGTGGATGTGTGTGTATGTGTGTGTGTGTGTGTATGAGTGTATGTGGATGTGTGTGGGTGTGTGTGTGTGAGTGTGTGTGTGTGAGTGAGTGTGTGTGTATGTGTGTGTGTGTGTGTGTGTCGTGTTCCGAAACAGCAAGAATGGACTTATAGGTGTTTTTACTTTTTACGGCAGAATTGGTTAAAATTTCAAGAAATTATCTTCATTTTTTTTTAGAAAAAAATTATTTAACAAAAATTTGCGTTTTCATTGTCGCACGATAACAAGAGTAAAAATTATCCAATCGTCCTGAAATTTGGCACAGATGTAGCTTTTATATATCTTCAGATCGAGTTCGTTGCCTAAAAAAAATCGGTCCATTACGACCAAAGATATTTGAGGTTAAAAATTTTTTTTTTTAATTTTCGAATCGTGTTTACTCAGAGAATACTTGATTTATCAACTTAAATTTTTAACCACTTAATAAACTCATTGAAGACTATATTTAGTTAAAATTTTAAAAGATTATCTTTATTTGTTTTTTTTTTTTAAATTATTTTTTGCCTAGCGGGCCGAAAGTACCACTTTTGCTCACGGCGCAAGATCGGGAAGGTTGTATTTTCGGCTTCGCCAGGCAAAAAATCGTATACTCTCTCTTTCAATATTTGCTCTTATAGACTGAACCTCATTTTTCTACTTTGAGATTGTTCGACGCCACCTAGCGAGAAAAAAAGATGAATTAATTCCAAAGATTTCGAAAAATATATGAGTATAATGCCTTTATGAGGTATTTATTCCGGTTTTATGACGTTTTTATGACGTTTTTATGACGTCTAAAGTAATTAATATTACAGGATAAATAATTCTTCGGACATTTTCAACGTTTTACTGACGTCATTATGACGTTTGATCAACTTATATTTCTGATGTCGCGAGGTTTAAAATTTGACGTCATAATGACGTTTAAAAAACGTCTTGTGCTATCCGGGTTTCGTTACCCAAAAAATCGGTCCATTACAAAAAAAGATATTTGAGGTTAAAAATTTTTTTAAAAATTTTTCGTATCGCGTTTTCTCAGAGAATACTTGATTTATCGACTTAAAATTTTAATCACTTACTAATCTCATTAAAGAATATATTTGGTTAAATTTTCAAGAGATTATCTTCATTTGTTTTTAAGAAAAAAAATGTTTTATAAAAACGTAGAGTTTCCGTTGTCGGACGATAGAAGAATAAAAATTATCCAATCGTTTTGTAATTTGGAATAGATGTAGCTTTTATATATCGTCAGATCAATTTCGTTGCCCAAAAAAATCTGTACTTGTATTTCTAGCCATTAATAGTTGTAAATATAAAACTGTACGAGAATGCATTCACGAGCGAGTGTGTTTGTATGTGCATTATGTGTGCATATCGTCGTGCGGTAAGAAGAAAAGCCAACTTAGAAGAGACAAACGAAGAAAAACCATTTTCGCGCGAAAAAAAGAAAAAAATATGCCCATTCCTTGGCTTTTTTCGCGCGAAAATGGATTTTCTTCGTTTTGCTATTCTAAGTTGGCTTTTTTTCGTACCGTGAGACGACATGTGTCTACGCGTACGATTATACGTATGTATAAAAGAGTGCGAAAATATAAATCAGATTAAAATGTTAATCAATGAGATTTACTTACATAAACTTAGCAGTTTTTTCAACAGCCGTTGAAGAAGTCAGTTGTACGGTTGTACGTAAGTGCATATGAAATGTGATCTGTGTATAAAACAGAATGTATCCATGGTAACAATAATTTCATATACATATTATAATAGAATTATTGCATTATTTTTAATTAACTATATAAATATCTATTAAAGAAATGATTAAAATGAATTTTTGCTTTAAAATATAATAAATTTAATATCTGAAAAATGCCTATTGCTTAATAACATAAATTGAAATCTTTACTTAGGATGACTTCAAAAGTAAATGAACGAATAAGGAAAATTCAATTTTTGCTTCTTCCTAGAGGAAGCTTTGTGATAGTGATTTTTTGAGTTATTGTAAAAACATGTTATAATTGTTTTTCGAGGTGTTAGGAATCAAAATACATGATTTTTGAAAAATGTCTGTATGGATGTGTGTGTGTGTGTGTGTGTGTGTGTGTGTGTGTGTGTATGTGTGTATGTGTGTGTGTGTGTGTGTGTATAAGCCTGGATCTCAGCTTCTACTCGATCGATTTTGACCGGACAAGTCTCATTTCTTTTTATGTGATGGGGGTCAAAAGTTCGTTTTTTGATTCGCTGATGGGTTTTCGTTTTATTTCGAATTTTCGATTTTCTCAAAATTTATTTTTGCTTTTTTTAATGATAAGATCGAGATATTTGAATCGAATGGACAGCATTCGAAAGAGCATTAAAATACCTATATTAAAAAAAAAAATTTCTCTAGCTATCACGGTTCTTTTGTTATTAACAAAAACGTGTTTTTTTTTAAAGCTTATAACTCCTAAACTAAACGGTCAATTTTCTTGAGAAAAATCATGATAATGCAGAATATAGGTAGCTATAATCTGTAAAAATTTGAATCCACTTTGTCGACTAGTTTTTGAGAAAAAAATTGAAATGTGAAAAAAATGAGTTTTGTATGTCCAACGATTACGGGAGTAAAATTGACTTAATTGCTTTGAAATTCCTTATAGAGGTAGATTTTTGATAGCTCCCGGTCGAGTTCTTTGAGCAAAATTATTAGTCCCGAAATTTCAGAAATATTTGAGGTTAAAATTTTTTTAACCTTTTTTTCAAATCGTATTTCTCGAGAACGGCTTCATGTATCAGCTCCAAATTTATAGACAATTTTGTATGTAATATAGATAATATGTGTGCGAAATTTCATCAAGATCATACGATTACCTTTTGAGATATTTGATTTTGAAAATTTTTGTATTTTACAAAGTTATTTTCTTTGTCGCATGATAACTAGAGAAAACAAAAATTGGTTTAATCATGTTGAAATTTTGTGGAGAGGTAGAGTTTATATATTATCGTATAAGTCCTTTAGGTAAAAGAATTGTCTCATGATTTTTAGAGATATTTAAGGTTAAAATTCTTTTACGGTTTTTTTCAAAATCGTAATTTCTCAATGACAACTTCATATATCATGTTGAAATTTATAGACTATTTTGTATACGATATAGGCAACACCTGTGTAAAATTTCATCCAGATTATATGGTTATTTTTTGAGATGTTTGATATTTAAAATTTTAGTCTTTTTGAAAATGACTTTCTTTGTTGTCGCACAATATAACTACATTAAAATTGTTTTAATTTCTTTGAAATTTGATGGAGATGTAGAGTTTGTATATTATTTATTAGAAAAGTTCTTAGGGTAAAAGAATTCGTTTATGAATTTCAGAGATATTTGAGGTTAAAACTATTTTAGCCCTCTTTTAAAATGATAATTATTCGGGAACGCATTTATGCACTGAGAGAAGAATATTATTATCACAAATATGTGTATATAATAGTGTCAATAGTGGCTAATATGTTTGTTTACATCGTATAAGCATTTCGCACGAAATAAATATGCATTTGTAACTATAATACAAACTTTTGTTTGTACTATGGGACAAATTTTCTAGAAATACTGATATGTTAATAGTTAACATATGACGTTTATAAGGAATAGGCGTAATATTGAATGTAGAGGGCACTGTGAGACGTGCGCGACTGTGTTGTTTCGCGCGTATACCGAGTATACCGATACACCGACACCGCCGTTGCAAGGAAGCCGGGAAGCCGCGTGTGTGAAGACCCACATAGCATGAAAGCTTCCTGGAAGTTTTATGAAAGCTTCCAAGAAAGATTCGGAATCTTACAGGAAGCTTACATGGAAGATTCCTGAAAGCTCAAAATGTCCGCCCTTTTTTCTCACAAAAAGCTTTCAGGAAAGATTCTATTAATCTTCCCAGAAAGCTTTCCGGGATCTTTCATCAAATTTTTAAAAGAGTAACTGGTAGCTTTGTGAAAGATTTGTCAATCTTTATGGAAGCTTTCTTGAAAGAATACGGTAAGTTTACAGACAATCTTTCAGCAAGACTTTAGTAAGGTAGCTGTAAAGATCCTTGTAAGGTTTTTGATAGATTTATTGAAATCTTTCAGAAAGCTTACACGAAAGATTCCTGTAAGCTTAAAATTCCGCCCAATTCTTTCTCGAAAGGATACGGTAAGTTTACAGGAAATCTTCCAATAAGACTTTAGTAAGGTAGCTGTAAAGATTCTTGTAAGGTTTTTGATAGATTTATTGAAATCTTTCAGAAAGCTTACATAAAAGATTCCTGTAAGCTTAAAATTCTGCCCAATTTCCTGGCAAACGCTTTAAAAAAAAATCTATTAATATTTCCGGAAAACTTTCCAGGACCTTTCATCAAGTTTTTAAAAGAGTAGCTGGAAACTTTGTGAAAGATTTGTCAATCTTTCAGAAAGATTCTACGAAACATTCTAGTAAATCTTTCAAGAAACCTTTCACGAACCTTTTTTCAAGTTCTTGAAAGATTACTTTGGAACTTAAAGCCATACATATTACATACAATACTCTAAAGTATAACTATTACAATTCTCGCATATTATTTAGAATTTATTACTATATTAATCGCAATTTTTTCATCGCAGAAAAAATTTTACATAAAATTTTTTGACCTAACTAGGAATCGAACCTACAACCCTTGGGTTACTACGCACGCATGCTATCCGTTACGCTATCGCTCGCTTGAAGGAGTTGGAACATTTTCATCCAAATAAGGTGCACTATCTACGATTATTCAATTGTTATTAAATAATATCATACATACATACCTAACATACATGTTATTATTTCGATTATATTCATCTAAAATATTAATGGCTTTAAAATGGCCATGTAAAATACCGAAACGATACCTACCTTACCGGCACCTAAGTTTTATTTTTTTTATCGTATTTAAACAAAAATTTCAGAGAAAAGCGCTCTTTTACGGAAATCCAACGCTTTTTCCTAAAGTTTGTGTTTAGATGTAATAAAAAAAAAAAATTTTGGTGCCGATAAGCTAGGGATCTACGTTTGAGTTGAACATGGCCTCAAAGTTAAAACGGTATTATAAAATCAAGTTTCAATTAAAACATTATAAAATCAATTATAAATGTATTAAAATATTATCAAATTTACTTTATTTATATTTGCTTATATTCTATATGTTTAATATAAATGGATAAAGAAATTTTTCAATTCATTAAAAAAGCATAATTTTGTTCTAAGTTGATGAAATCTTCAAATCTATATTTTCAACTCAAAAATAACTTCAAAATAGTCTCAAAAGAGATGAAAAGAGAGGGGATTAAACATATTGCAAGAATATGTGTTTATATTAGATGCATCTTTAAGATGAAATGGCGAAAAAGTTATTTACAATTCATATAACTATTATGTATTTAGAAAAAGTTGTTACTTTTTCAAATCACATTTTTAAGACCAAAATAACTCGTGAGTAGTTATAAATACATAATTTATAATGAAATTAACTGTACTTTAAGAATATCGGTATCCATTTTCTATACCTGAAGACCAATTAAAAAGAAAATTATTTCTGAAACAAAAAATTTTGGCAAAATTGTTATTTTATCAAAATAAGACCTTATTGTCATTCATTTGACTCCAAAATTTAATCAGTTCTGAGTTAAGACATACGTAAGATGCATGCAAAAGTTCAGCTCATTACGTCTATCCGTTCAAGAGTTATGCCGGGGACAAAATTTCGTTTCATAAATTCATACATACATACATTTTTTTAAAACCTATTATTCTGACTCAGAAAGCTCAAAAACATCGAAATTCATCAAAATCTCTGTTTTGAAAATTTTCACTATTACAACGCTTTCTCTTTGAGAAATAAATATAGTGTCAATAGGGAGAAATAAAATTCGTATACTGAATATATTTTAACACTCCGTGCGCAAAGCTCGACTTCGCACACGCTCAAATAAAAAAGCATATGCTAAATCAAGCTTTGTACACGTCGTATACAAAAATACGGTTCGATACGCGAGCGAGAAGGTGATTTTAACCTTGTGTGACCTTTTCACCCTAGCTTCGCTCAGGTGCAAACGCCCACACTAGGATAAAATCACTTTGACGCACTAGCATCGAAATTTATCTGTATTATTTTGACTCTCCGTGCGCAAAGCGCGATTTCGCGCACGCTTGTTTTTTGAATGAAAAAGCATACGCTAAATCAAGCTTTGTACACATCGTGTCAAAAGATACTGTTCGATACACAAGCGAAAAGGTGCACGCGTTAGTATCAAACTGTACTATTTCTAAACAAAGAAAATATTAACTTTAATTATTAATTTTAAACATTCATTTGGAAAAACACGTCTTCCTTTTATGCAAATATAATACTCAGAATTCATTTGGCAATTCTTATGAGAGTACTATTATGAGAGATAATTGTTGAAAAATTGGATCAAAATGACAAAAATGCAGATTCCTACTTATCAACATTAAAATTATTTTTAATTAAAAAGTTTTTAAACAGTTTTTTGAAAACCACAATTTTAACGCCTCCTTATATTTAAATACTATACATAGAATTATTTTATAGCCATTCTATTATAATTTTGATAAAGTATACTCGTTGATGTCGGTATTCAACATCTCCTAAAAGCATTCATTTTTGGAATATTTTATTAAGGGTTCCCGAAATCTTTCTAAAGCTTTCACGAAATGTTGCTCAGTTGCATAGGTGGAATTTTTTGTTATTCCATTAAACTTACGGCAAGCTTTCGCGGAACCTTACCAGAATATGTTACGGTTCCAGTAATCTTTGACTTATTGTCACTGCAATCTTTTATGAAAGGTTCTATTTATGTTGAGTAGAATCTTCCCTGGGGGTATTCATAAATCTTTTTTAAAAGTTTTTCGGAAGATTTGCAATGAATGTTATAGTTCGATCTTTCACTAAGCTTACTGTAACCCTTCTGGTTACCTTTCATAATAGATTCCAGTATTCATGAATCTTTCTCAAAAATTTTTCAGAAGATTTGCAATTTATGTTCCAGTTTATCTTTCAGTAAGCTTACTGTTACCTTTCTAGTTATCTTCCATGAAAAATACAAGTATCTGTTATTAGAATGTTTCATGGAAGATTCTGGAAACCTTTCAAAAGCTTTCATGGAATGTTACTGAATCGCACATTTGGAATTTTTTTTGTCTGGTTCCACAAAACTTACGGGAAGCTTTCATGAACATTGCAAGGCAACGCGACTGGGGAGTTTCGCCGGAACCTTCCATTAGGCTTTTCCATTATTTTTCGGTAATCATGCTAACTGCAATCTTTCATGCAAGATTTTATTGATGTTTAGTAGAATCTTCCCTGAAAGTATTCAGTAATCTCTTTCAAAAGGCTTTTGGAAGATTTTTAATCAATTTTCCAGTTGAATCTTTCAGTAAGCTTACTGTAACCTTTCTATTTATCTTTCATGAAAGATTCCAGTATCAATTCTGAGAATGTTTCATGTAAGGTTCCGGAACCCTTTTAAAAGCTTTCATTGTATATGGTTGAGTCTTATAGTTCGAATCTTTTTTGTTGATTCCGTTAAACTTACGCGAAGCTTCCGTGTAACATTGCAAGGTAACGCTACTGGAAAGTTCTGTGGGAACCTTCCATTAAGCTTTACGCATTATTTTTCGATAATCTTTTATTCATGCTCACTGCAATCTTTCATGGCAGATTTCATTTAGGTATAATGGAATCTTCCCTGAAAGTATTTATAAATCTTTTTCAAAAGGTTTTTGGAAAATTTGAAATCAATGTTCCAGTTTAATCTTTCAGAAAGCTTACTGTAACCTTTATAGTTTTCTTTCATGAAAGATTCCAGTATCAACTATTAGAATGTTTCATGAAAGATTCTGTCAGCTTTTCAAAAACTTTCGTGTAATGTTACTCTGGTGAATAGTTAGAATCATTTGGTTGTTTTTGCGAATCTTACGGGAAGCTTTCGTGGAACATTGCAACGTAACGCTACTGGCTTTACGCATTATTTTTCGGTAATCTTTTGTTCATGCTTACTGCAATCTTTCATGAGAAGTTCCATTTTTGTTTAGTCGAATGTTCCCGGAACGCATTCATCAATCTTTCTCAAAAGTTTTTCGGAAGATTTGCAAGAAATGTTCCTGTTCAATCTTTCAGTAAGCTTACTGTAATTTTTCTAGTTATCTTTCATGGAAGACTCCAGTATCGATTCTTAGAATGTTTCATGGTGGATGTCGGTAACCTTTCAAAAACTTTCATGGCATGTTACGGAATCGCATAGCTGGAATTTTTTTGGTTGGTTTCCGAAAACTTACGGGAAGCTTTCGTGGAGCATTGCAAGGTAACGCTACTGGTAAGTTTTGCCGGAACCTTCCTTTAAGCTCTTTGCATTATTTTTCGGTAATCTTTCATTCATGCTTACTGCCCACATAGCATGAAAGCTTCCCAGTGTAAGATTCAAGAAATATTCCAATGGAAGCTTTCATCAACCTTTTTAAAAGATAATTGAAACTTTCAGATAGATTCCATTGTAAGGTTTCTTGTAAGCTTCCCGGAAGGTTAAAGCAATATTACAATCAAGATTGCTAAATGTCCTTTCGACGAATATTACATGAAAGCTTCTAGAAAGCTTACGGGAATCTTACGTGAAATATTCCAAGAATCAATACAGGAATAATTCACGAAAGGAAACAGCAATATTACAGTAAGCTTTTAGAAAGATTACACTGTTATCTTTTTTGAAAGCTTACGCTAAGATTACCAAAGAGATTCCCAAATCCTTGCAGGGATCAATACAGGAATCTTTCACGAAAGGAAAATGCAATATTACAGTAAGCTTTTGGGAATATTACACTGTTATCTTTGTTGAAAGCTAACGCTAAGATTGAAAAAGAGCTTCCCAAATCCTTGCAGGGATCAATACAGGAATCTTTCAAAAAGGAAACAGCAATATTACAGTAAGCTTTTGGGAAGATTATACTGTTATCTTAGTTGAAAGCTTACGCTAAGATTGCAGAAAATATTACCAAATCCTTGCAGGGATCAATACAGGAATCTTTCACGAAAGGAAACTACAATATTACAGTAAGCTTTCGGGAAGATTAGACTGTTACCTTTGTTGAAAGCTTACTGTAAGTTTGCAAAAGAGATTCCCAAATGCTTGCAGGGATCAATACAGGAATCGTTCACAAAAGGAAACAGCGATATTACGGTAAGTTTTTAGAAAGATTACACTGTTATCTTTTTTGAAAGCTTACGCTAAGATTACCAAAGAGATTCCCAAATCCTTGCAGGGATCAATACAGGAATCTTCACGAAAGGAAACAGCAATATTACGGTAAACTTTTAGAAAGATTACACTGTTATCTTTTTTGAAAGCTTACGCTAAGATTACCAAAGAGATTCCCAAATCCTTGCAGGGATCAATACAGGAATCTTTCACGAAAGGAAAATGCAATATTACAGTAAGCTTTTGGAAATATTACACTGTTATCTTTGTTGAAAGCTAACGCTAAGATTGAAAAAGAGCTTCCCAAATCCTTGCAGGGATCAATACAGGAATCTTTCAAAAAGCAAACAGCAATATTACAGTAAGCTTTTGGGAAGATTATATGTTATCTTTGTTGAAAGCTTACGCTAAGATTGCAGAAAAGATTACCAAATCCTTGCAGGGATTAATACAGGCATCTTTCACGAAAGGAAACTACAATATTATAGCAAGCTTTTCGGAAGATTAGACTGTTACCTTTGTTGAAAGCTTACTGTAAGATTGCAAAAGAGATTCCCAAATGCTTGCAGGGATCAATACAGGAATCGTTCACAAAAGGAAACAGCAATATTACGGTAAGCTTTTAGAAATATTACACTGTTATCTTTTTTGAAAGCTTACGCTAAGATTACCAAAGAGATTCCCAAATCCTTGCAGAGATCAATACAGGAATCTTTCACGAAAGGAAAAGGAAATATTACAGTATGCTTTTGGGAATATTACTCTGTCAGCTTTGTTGAAAGCTTACGCTAAGATTGAAAAAGAGCTTCCAAAATCCTTGCAGGGATCAATACAGGAATCTTTCAAAAAAGGAAACACCAATATTACAGTAAGCTTTTGGGAAGATTATACTGTTATCATTGTTGAAAGCTTACGCTAAGATTGCAGAAAAGATTACCAAATCCTTGCAGGGATTGATACAGGAATCTTTCACGAAATGAAACTACAATATTACAGTAAGCTTTTGGGAAGATTAGACTGTTACCTTTGTTGAAAGCTTACTGTAAGATTGCAAAAGAGATTCCCAAATCCTTGCAGGTATCAATACAGGAATCGTTCACAAAAGGAAACAACAATATTACGGTAAGCTTTCGGGAAGATTACACTGTTATCTTTCTTGAAAGTTTAAGCTAAGATTACCAAAGAGATTTCCAAATACTTGCAGGAAAAATTCCACTAAACATAAATAGAACCTTTCATGAAAGATTGCAATAAGCATGAATGCAATATTATCGAAAAATAATGCGAAAAACTTAATGGAAGGTTCCCGTGAAACATTCCAGTAGCGTTAACTTCCAATGCTCCACAAAAGCTTCCCGTAAGTTTAAGCGAACCAACCGAAAAAATTCCAACTATGCGATTCCGTAACATTCCATGAAAGTTTTGAAAGGTTGCCAACATCGACCATGAACCATTCTAAGAATCGATACTGGAATTTTTCATGAAAGATAACTAGAAAGGTTAAAGTAAGCTTACTGAAAGATTGAACTGGTACATTTCTTGCAAATCTTCCGAAAAACTTTTGAAAAAGATTGATGAATACTTTCAGGAAAGATTGCACTAAACATAAATGGAACCTTTCATGAAAGATTGCAATAAGCATGAATGCAACATTACCGAAAAATAATGCGAAAAACTTAATGGAAGGTTCCCACGAAACATTCCAGTAGCATTACCTAGCAATGTTCTACGAAAGCTTCTGGTACATCTTCGGAAACCAACAAAAAAATTCCAACTATGAGATCTCGTAACATTCCATTAATGTTTTTGAAAGCTTGCTGACACCCACGATGAAAAATTCTAAGAATCGATACTGAAATCTTTCTGCACATAGCATGAAAGCTTCCCAGTGAAAGATTCAAGAAATATTCCAATGGAAGCTTTCCTCAACCTTTCTAAAAGATAACTGAAACTTTCAGATAGATTTCATTGTAAGCTTTCTTGTAAGCTTCCCGGAATGTTAAAGCAATATTACAATCAAGATTGCCAAATGTCCTTTCGACGAATATTACACGTAAGCTTCTGGAAAGCCTACGGGAATCTTACGTGAAATATTTCAGGAATCAATTCAGGAATCTTTCACGAAAGGAAACAGCAATATTACAGCAAGTTTTTAGAAAGATTACACTGTTATCTTTGCTGAAAGCTTACGCTAATATTGCAAAAGAGATTCCCAAGACCTTGCAGGGATCAATCCAGGAATCCTTCACGAAAGGAAACAATATTACAGTAAGTTTTTAGAAAGATTACACTGTTATCTTTGCTGAAAGCTTACGCTAATATTGCAAAGGAGATTCCCAAATCCTTGCAGTAAAGATTCCACTGAACATAAATAGAACCTTTCATGAAAGGTGTCAGTAAGCATGAATGAAAGATTACCGAAAAATAATGCAAAGAGCTTAAAGGAAGGTTCCGGCAAAACTTACCAGTAGCGTTACCTTGCAATGCTTCACGAAAGCTTCCCGTAAGTTTTCGGAAACCAACCAAAAAAATTCCAGCTATGCGATTCCGTAACATGCCATGAAAGTTTTTGAAAGGTTACCGACATCCACCATGAAACATTCTAAGAATCGATACTGGAGTCTTCCATGAAAGATAACTAGAAAGATTACAGTAAGCTTACTGAAAGATTGAACAGGAACATTTCTTGCAAATCTTCCGAAAAACTTTTGAGAAAGATTGATGAATGCGTTCCGGGAACATTCGACTATACAAAAATGGAACTTCTCATGAAAGATTGCAGTAAGCATGAACAAAAGATTACCGAAAAACAATGCGAAAAGATTAATGAAAGGCTCCAGCTGAAGCTCTCAGTAGCAATACCTGGAAATGTTTCACGAAAGCTTTCCGTAAGTTTGACGGAATCAACAAAAAAGATTCCAATTATAAGACTCGCGTAACATTCCATGAAAGGTTTTGAAAGGTTCCCGGATCCTTACATGTAACCTTCTCAGAATCGATACGGGCTCTTTCATGAAAAGTAATGAGAAAGGTTACAGTAAGCTTACTGAAAGATTAGAATGGAACATTTCTTGTAAATCTTCCGAAAAACTTTTGAAAAAGATTCATTAATACTTTCGGGGAAGATTCCACTATACATAAGTGGAACCTTTCATGGAAGATTACAGTAAGCATGAACAAAGTATTACCGAAAAATAATGCGTAAAGCCAGTAGCGTTACGTTGCAATGTTCCACGAAAGCTTCCCGTAAGATTCGCAAAAACAACCAAATGATTCTAACTATTCACCAGAGTAACATTACACGAAAGCTTCTGAAAAGCTGACAGAATCTTTCATGAAACATTCTAATAATTGATACTGGAATCTTTCATGAAAGAGAACTATAAAGGTTACAGTAAGCTTTCTGAAAGATTAAACTGGAACATTGATTTCAAATTTTCCAAAAACCTTTTGAAAAAGATTTATAAATACTTTCAGGGAAGATTCCATTATACCTAAATGAAATCTGCCATGAAAGATTGCAGTGAGCATGAATAAAAGATTATCGCAAAATAATGCGTAAAGCTTAATGGAAGGTTCCCACGGAACTTTCCAGTAGCGTTACCTTGCAATGTTACACGGAAGCTTCGCGTAAGTTTAACGGAATCAACAAAAAAGATTCGAACTATAAGACTCGACCATATACAATGAAAGCTTTTGAAAGGGTTCCGGAACCTTACATGAAACATTCTCAGAATTGATACTGGAATCTTTCATGAAAGATAAATAGAAAGGTTACAGTAAGCTTACTGAAAGATTCAACTGGAAAATTGATTAAAAATCTTCCAAAACCCTTTTGAAAGAGATTACTGAATACTTTCTGGGAAGATTCTACTAAACATCAATAAAATCTTGCATGAAAGATTACAGTTAGCATGATTACCGAAAAATAATGGAAAAGCCTAATGGAAGGTTCCGGCGAAACTCCCCAGTCGCGTTGCCTTGCAATGTTCATGAAAGCTTCCCGTAAGTTTTGTGGAACCAGACAAAAAAAATTCCAAATGTGCGATTCAGTAACATTCCATGAAAGCTTTTGAAAGGTTTCCAGAATCTTCCATGAAACATTCTAATAACAGATACTTGAATTTTTCATGGAAGATAACTAGAAAGGTAACAGTAAGCTTACTGAAAGATAAACTGGAACATAAATTGCAAATCTTCTGAAAAATTTTTGAGAAAGATTCATGAATACTGGAATCTATCATGAAAGGTAACCAGAAGGGTTACAGTAAGCTTAGTGAAAGATCGAACTATAACATTCATTGCAAATCTTCCGAAAAACTTTTAAAAAAGATTTATGAATACCCCCAGGGAAGATTCTACTCAACATAAATAGAACCTTTCATAAAAGATTGCAGTGACAATAAGTTAAAGATTACTGGAACCGTAACATATTCTGGTAAGGTTCCGCGAAAGCTTGCCGTAAGTTTAATGGAATAACAAAAAATTCCACCTATGCAACTGAGCAACATTTCGTGAAAGCTTTAGAAAGATTTCGGGAACCCTTAATAAAATATTCCAAAAATGAATGCTTTTAGGAGATGTTGGATACCGACATCAACGAGTATACTTTATCAAAATTATAATAGAATGGCTATAAAATAATTCTATGTATAGTATTTAAATATAAGGAGGGCGTTAAAATTGTGGTTTTCCAAAAAACTGTTTAAAAACTTTTTAATTAAAAATAATTTTAATGTTGATAAGTAGGAATCTGCATTTTTGTCATTTTGATCCAATTTTTCAACAATTATCTCTCATAATAGTACTCTCATAAGAATTGCCAAATGAATTCTGAGTATTATATTTGCATAAAAGGAAGACGTGTTTTTCCAAATGAATGTTTAAAATTAATAATTAAAGTTAATATTTTCTTTGTTTAGAAATAGTACAGTTTGATACTAACGCGTGCACCTTTTCGCTTGTGTATCGAACAGTATCTTTTGACACGATGTGTACAAAGCTTGATTTAGCGTATGCTTTTTCATTCAAAAAACAAGCGTGCGCGAAATCGCGCTTTGCGCACGGAGAGTCAAAATAATACAGATAAATTTCGATGCTAGTGCGTCAAAGTGATTTTATCCTAGTGTGGACGTTTGCACCTGAGCGAAGCTAGGGTGAAAAGGTCACACAAGGTTAAAATCACCTTCTCGCTCGCGTATCGAACCGTATTTTTGTATACGACGTGTACAAAGCTTGATTTAGCATATGCTTTTTTATTTGAGCGTGTGCGAAGTCGAGCTTTGCGCACGGAGTGTTAAAATATATTCAGTATACGAATTTTATTTCTCCCTATTGACACTATATTTATTTCTCAAAGAGAAAGCGTTGTAATAGTGAAAATTTTCAAAACAGAGATTTTGATGAATTTCGATGTTTTTGAGCTTTCTGAGTCAGAATAATAGGTTTTAAAAAAATGTACGTATGTATGAATTTATGAAACGAAATTTTGTCCCCGGCATAACTCTTGAACGGATAGACGTAATGAGCTGAACATTTGCATGCATCTTACGTATGTCTTAACTCAGAACTGATTAAATTTTGGAGTCAAATGAATGACAATAAGGTCTTATTTTGATAAAATAACAATTTTGCCAAAATTTTTTGTTTCAGAAATAATTTTCTTTTTAATTGGTTCTTCAGGTATAGAAAATGGATACCGATATTCTTAAAGTACAGTTAATTTCATTATAAATTATGTATTTATAACTACTCACGAGTTATTTTGGTCTTAAAAATGTGATTTGAAAAAGTAACAACTTTTTCTAAATACATAATAGTTATATGAATTGTAAATAACTTTTTCGCCATTTCATCTTAAAGATGCATCTAATATAAACACATATTCTTGCAATATGTTTAATCCCCTCTTTTTCATCTCTTTTGAGACTATTTTGAAGTTATTTTTGAGTTGAAAATATAGATTTGAAGATTTCATCAACTTAGAACAAAATTATGCTTTTTTAATGAATTGAAAAATTTCTTTATCCATTTATATTAAACATATAGAATATAAGCAAATATAAATAAAGTAAATTTGATAATATTTTAATACATTTATATTTGATTTTATAATATTTTAATTGAAACTTGATTTTATAATACCGTTTTAACTTTGAGGCCATGTTCAACTCAAACGTAGATCCCTAGCTCATCGGCACCAAAATTTTATGTTTTTTATTACATCTAAACACAAACTTTAGGAAAAAGAGTTGGATTTCAGTAAAAGAGCGCTTTTCTCTGAAATTTTTGTTTAAATACGATAAAAAAAATAAAACTTAGATGCCGGTAAGGTAGGTATCGTTTCGGTATTTTACATGGCCATTTTAAAGCCATTAATATTTTAGATGAATATAATCGAAATAATAACATGTATGTTAGGTATGTATGTATGATATTATTTAATAACAATTGAATAATCGTAGATAGTGCACCTTATTTGGATGAAAATGTTCCAACTCCTTCAAGCGAGCGATAGCGTAACGGATAGCATGCGTGCGTAGTAACCCAAGGGTTGTAGGTTCGATTCCCAGTTAGGTCAAAAAATTTTATGTAAAATTTTTTCTGCGATGAAAAAATTGCGATTAATATAGTAATAAATTCTAAATAATATGCGAGAATTGTAATAGTTATACTTTAGAGTATTGTATGTAATATGTATGGCTTTAAGTTCCAAAGTAATCTTTCAAGAACTTGAAAAAAGGTTCGTGAAAGGTTTCTTGAAAGATTTACTAGAATGTTTCGTAGAATCTTTCTGAAAGATTGACAAATCTTTCACAAAGTTTCCAGCTACTCTTTTAAAAACTTGATGAAAGGTCCTGGAAAGTTTTCCGGAAATATTAATAGATTTTTTTTAAAGCGTTTGCCAGGAAATTGGGCAGAATTTTAAGCTTACAGGAATCTTTTATGTAAGCTTTCTGAAAGATTTCAATAAATCTATCAAAAACCTTACAAGAATCTTTACAGCTACCTTACTAAAGTCTTATTGGAAGATTTCCTGTAAACTTACCGTATCCTTTCGAGAAAGAATTGGGCGGGATTTTAAGCTTACAGGAATCTTTTATGTAAGCTTTCTGAAAGATTTCAATAAATCTATCAAAAACCTTACAAGGATCTTTACAGCTACCTTACTAAAGTCTTATTGGAAGATTTCCTGTAAACTTACCGTATCCTTTCGAGAAAGAATTGGGCGGAATTTTAAGCTTACAGGAATCTTTCATGTAAGCTTTCTGAAAGATTTCAATAAATCTATCAAAAACCTTACAAGGATCTTTACAGCTACCTTACTAAAGTCTTGCTGAAAGATTCTCTGTAAACTTACCGTATTCTTTCAAGAAAGCTTCCATAAAGATTGGCAAATCTTTCACAAAGCTACCAGTTACTCTTTTAAAAGTTTGATGAAAGATCCCGGAAAGCTTTCTGGGAAGATTAATAGAATCTTTCCTGAAAGCTTTTTGTGAGAAAAAAGGGCGGACATTTTGAGCTTTCAGGAATCTTTCATGTAAGCTTCCTGTAAGATTCCGAATCTTTCTTGGAAGCTTTCATAAAACTTCCAGGAAGCTTTCATGCTATGTGGGTGACACCTTTCATGAAAGGTTTTATTTATGTTCAGTGGAATCTTTACTGCAAGGATTTGGGAATCTCCTTTGCAATCTTAGCGTAAGCTTTCAACAAAGATAACGGTGTAATCTTCCCAAAAGCTTGCCGTAATATTGTTTCCTTTCGTGAAGGATTCCTGGATTGATCCCTGCAAGGTCTTGGGAATCTCTTTTGCAATATTAGCGTAAGCTTTCAGCAAAGATAACAGTGTAATCTTTCTAAAAACTTACTGTAATATTGCTGTTTCCTTTGTGAAAGATTCCTGAATTGATTCCTGAAATATTTCACGTAAGATTCCCGTAGGCTTTCCAGAAGCTTACGTGTAATATTCGTCGAAAGGACATTTGGCACTCTTGATTGTAATATTGCTTTAACATTCCGGGAAGCTTACAAGAAAGCTTACAATGAAATCTATCTGAAAGTTTCAGTTATCTTTTAGAAAGGTTGAGGAAAGCTTCCATTGGAATATTTCTTGAATCTTTCACTGGGAAGCTTTCATGCTATATGCAGAAAGATTTCAGTATCGATTCTTAGAATTTTTCATCGTGGGTGTCAGCAAGCTTTCAAAAACATTAATGGAATGTTACGGGATCTCATAGTTGGAATTTTTTGGTTGGTTTCCGAAGATGTACCAGAAGCTTTCGTAGAACATTGCTAGGTAATGCTACTGGAATGTTTCGTGGGAACCTTCCATTAAGTTTTTCGCATTATTTTTCGGTAATGTTGCATTCATGCTTATTGCAATCTTTCATGAATGGTTCCATTTATGTTTAGTGCAATCTTTCCTGAAAGTATTCATCAATCTTTTTCAAAAGTTTTTCGGAAGATTTGCAAGAAATGTACCAGTTCAATCTTTCAGTAAGCTTACTTTAACCTTTCTAGTTATCTTTCATGAAAAATTCCAGTATCGATTCTTAGAATGGTTCATGGTCGATGTTGGCAACCTTTCAAAAACTTTCATGGAATGTTACGGAATCGCATAGTTGGAATTTTTTCGGTTGGTTCGCTTAAACTTACGGGAAGCTTTTGTGGAGCATTGGAAGTTAACGCTACTGGAATGTTTCACGGGAACCTTCCATTAAGTTTTTCGCATTATTTTTCGATAATATTGCATTCATGCTTATTGCAATCTTTCATGAAAGGTTCTATTTATGTTTAGTGGAATTTTTCCTGCAAGTATTTGGGAATCTCTTTGGTAATCTTAGCTTAAACTTTTAAGAAAGATAACAGTGTAATCTTCCCGAAAGTTTACCGTAATATTGTTGTTTCCTTTTGTGAACGATTCCTGTATTGATATCTGCAAGGGTTTGCGAATCTCTTTTGCAATCTTACAGTAAGCTTTCAACAAAGGTAACAGTCTAATCTTCCCAAAAGCTTACTGTAATATTGTAGTTTCATTTCGTGAAAGATTCCTGTATCAATCCCTGCAAGGTTTTGGTAATCTTTTCTGCAATCTTAGCGTAAGCTTTCAACAAAGATAACAGTATAATCTTCCCAAAAGTTTACTGTAATATTGCTGTTTCCTTTTTTGAAAGATTCCTGTATTGATCCCTGCAAGGATTTGGGAAGCTCTTTTTCAATCTTAGCGTAAGCTTTCAACAAAGCTGACAGAGTAATATTCCCAAAAGCATACTGTAATATTTCCTTTTCCTTTCGTGAAAGATTCCTGTATTGATCTCTGCAAGGATTTGGGAATCTCTTTGGTAATCTTAGCGTAAGCTTTCAAAAAAGATAACAGTGTAATATTTCTAAAAGTTTACCGTAATATTGCTGTTTCCTTTTGTGAACGATTCCTGTATTGATCCCTGCAAGCATTTGGGAATCTCTTTTGCAATCTTACAGTAAGCTTTCAACAAAGGTAACAGTCTAATCTTCTGAAAAGCTTGCTGTAATATTGTAGTTTCCTTTCGTGAAAGATGCTTGTATTAATCCCTGCAAGGATTTGGTAATCTTTTCTGCAATCTTAGCGTAAGCTTTCAACAAAGATAACATATAATCTTCCCAAAAGCTTACTGTAATATTGCTGTTTCCTTTTTTGAAAGATTCCTGTATTGATCCCTGCAAGGATTTGGGAAGCTCTTTTTCAATCTTAGCGTTAGCTTTCAACAAAGATAACAGTGTAATATTTCCAAAAGCTTACTGTAATATTGCATTTTCCTTTCGTGAAAGATTCCTGTATTGATCCCTGCAAGGATTTGGGAATCTCTTTGGTAATCTTAGCGTAAGCTTTCAAAAAAGATAACAGTGTAATCTTTCTAAAAGTTTACCGTAATATTGCTGTTTCCTTTCGTGAAGATTCCTGTATTGATCCCTGCAAGGATTTGGGAATCTCTTTGGTAATCTTAGCGTAAGCTTTCAAAAAAGATAACAGTGTAATCTTTCTAAAAACTTACCGTAATATCGCTGTTTCCTTTTGTGAACGATTCCTATATTGATCCCTGCAAGCATTTGGGAATCTCTTTTGCAAACTTACAGTAAGCTTTCAACAAAGGTAACAGTCTAATCTTCCCGAAAGCTTACTGTAATATTGTAGTTTCCTTTCGTGAAAGATTCCTGTATTGATCCCTGCAAGGATTTGGTAATATTATCTGCAATCTTAGCGTAAGCTTTCAATTAAGATAACAGTATAATCTTCCCAAAAGCTTACTGTAATATTGCTGTTTCCTTTTTTGAAAGATTCCTGTATTGATCTCTGCAAGGATTTGGGAAGCTCTTTTTCAATCTTAGCGTTAGCTTTCAACAAAGATAACAGTGTAATATTCCCAAAAGCGTACTGTAATATTGCATTTTCCTTTCATGAAAGATTCCTGTATTGATCCCTGCAAGGATTTGGGAATCTCTTTGGTAATCTTAGCGTAAGCTTTCAAAAAAGATAACAGTGTAATCTTTCTAAAAGCTTACTGTAATATTGCTGTTTTCTTTCGTGAATGATTCCTGTATTGATTCTTTGAATATTTCACGTAAGATTCCCGTAAGCTTTCTAGAAGCTTTCATGTAATATTCGTCGAAAGGACATTTAGCAATCTTGATTGTAATATTGCTTTAACCTTCCGGGAAGCTTACAAGAAACCTTACAATGGAATCTATCTGAAAGTTTCAATTATCTTTTAAAAAGGTTGATGAAAGCTTCCTTTGGAATATTTCTTGAATTTTTCACTGGGAAGCTTTCATGCTATGTGGGCGAGCGTCCGTTTTTTCTCAAAGCTATGGAAGATTTGTTCAACTTATGGAAACTTGGAGAGTTTTTAGACATTTTGCAACGTAAGTATTTAAATGTTTTATAATAAATTTGTAATATTATTGAGTATATCATGCTGTGTGTTTGAGAAATCCCCTTTGACCTTCCTAACCTCAAAATTGATATTTTAAATTCCCTTTCTTTATCCAGAAAATAATATAACAGACATAGACACGCTACAGGAACTGATTGACAGTCCCGATGACTTCAAAGAGTTGTTTCCCGTTCTTGGTGTGAGATTGAAAATAAAGAGAATGTGTAAAAGTGTAATAGTTTTTTCAGTTTTGAGAGACAATTTCATGATTATAATAGATAATTAATTCAATTGGATATTTTTTTCAGATTGTTACTAAGGAAATAGTTCACCTTCCTACTCAAGAAATTTCAGTAATCGAAACACCCATACAGGGAATAGTGGCAGAAGTACCGCAGAATAGTGGCAGAAATACCACAGTTGAGCAGGTAACGGGAGTCGCACTGGAGATAGATGTAAGTCAAGAGGAAGAAATTTGTTTGATCCAGCCAGTTCAAAGAGAGCCCCGGTTGCAAGTAGTGGCAAATTTTGATCTCAAGAAAGTATTAAATGAGCACCCTTTAGGACCACCAATTTTGGCTATTTATCATAGAGATGGCTTACTGGATAATATTTGCCAATCGTACCTGTGTGAAATTATAGTTTTACATTTTTTAAAATTTTCAAACTTGTAAGTTTTATATTTCTTAAGTATATGTATTTTTATTAAATAAGTGAATAATAATCTATAAAAATAACTTTGTAGGAGATTGGAGAATAGTGATGTCGAATTTTTATCATACAAAATAAGTGAATTATTTCTAAATGAGTGTGCTGCAACATATTATGTGCCACCCGTGCCACAATCTGTATCAAAGACAGGGAAGTCTGTCATGTCAAAAGGGAAGCTTATAGATAAATATAGGAATAAATGCACATTTATTCGTGGTTCAAAGTCTTCAAATACTCCAATAGAAGTTACATCTTCGACTCCTGAATCTCTTCAAGGTTAGTGACATTAACAGATATAGCACGTATAACAAACCATTTGTCTATTCTATATGTCTGTTTAATTTTTATTTTTTATCATATGAATAAACAAATTTTATTTCACTTAATTTTCATAACTTTTATATTATTAAAATTTTTAAAGGTGACCAAATAGCTGCTGCAAACAGTAAAGCTTGGTTAAAAGATAATCGGGAAGAGGTTGAGGTCTTACGTCACTGGGTTACTTCATGCAGTTTACGAATAGCAGATAGTGACAACGTAGAGAACAAAACTTTTTCTTCGATTACTAACGAGTGGCCCATTTTAAAAGAATGTATAGGTTATAGATTGGTGAGTATTTTTACTTCAAAAATCTGTATAAGTATTTCATATTAAAACAAAGAAAAAATATTTTCAGGTACAATTTGATTTTTCAAAAAAGTTTCCAAATAGTTATGAAAATTTTATTACAAACTGGAATAAAATATTTCCAAAACTTCTGATTTTACATAAAGAAAAACTTTGTGATGCAGAGAAGCTTATACTTCCAATACTTCAGGATAATAATGTAGTAGAAAGTATTTAATATTATATATATATATATATATATATTAGTTTATAATTAAACAAGTTTTTTATATTTTGCAGATAGCCAACAGTTGATAAGGTTAAAGTTTTTAATAAGAATTCTTTCACCAAAAGCAAATAAGGTTGCTATAACGAAATCGAAGACATCTATTTCGACAGGAAAAAAATCAAAGACAAACTGGAAACCAAGTGCTATTGAATCAATAGAGGGTATTATTGTAGAATCAAAGGTATTTTTGACATTTTTTGTGTATAAAAATATTTATGACACTACTTATACTTAGAATCTATGTACAAATTTTGTATCTTGTTTTATATTTCAATTTAGCTTGATAAATTTCAGCTTTCTTATTACAAATAAGTTATAACTATTAATTTAAGTGAATTTTTAATATCATATTTTTACAAATCAGTTTACACTATTTTTATGTTACTATCGAAGTAAAAATTAACTAATTGCATCAAATAACCATCGCTATGATTTTTCAGATAGCAGGGGACATTCAACATGAAATATAAAATAAACAACAGAAAATGTCTGACATGGGCTTACATGCAACCATTTATTATTGTAGTAGCACCGAATGCAACAGAAGTTGAAAAAGTTTATATTTGCTTTGATGATACAACTTATGAACCAGAATCGCTTCTAAGAGCCTTATACGGACTTTTTCAGATTTATTTAACCTATAATATTGCGTATCCTGTCGAAAGCGAAAATAGCTGTTATTTGATTCAATGGTCTTTACTTAATATAAGAACACCAACCAATGTGCAAATTCCAGCTGTCTACAATCATATTAATAGATTAAGTAAAGTAAAAGTATAGATATTGTGTCGATTTAATTATTGTAAGCGCTTAAGAAGTATAAAGTTATTTTTATAAGCCGATTGTCACAACGATATACTTAGGTTCGGTTTACTCATGCTGTTTTTGGGAGCTGAGATTTCACGAGTGGATGGTTGACGAGATGCGAGCGAGACAAAATAGTAAAAGTGGTTAATGTTGCGGTAAAGTGAGGAACGATTAATTCTTGTTAATTGTTTCATATACGTATCGGAAAATTTATGTTGAAATTTTCAAAATATTTGCCTTTGTAGCACAAACTTGAGCACAAACATATAGCCTAATTTTATTCAAACCTCGCGCGCATTCTTTCCCTCCGCCCCCGCAAACTGCGTTCACAAAAAAGATGCCAACATACCCGCCGAAGGCCGGTGCTTACCTTACACATAATATATATATCTCCCTCACTGAGCTCGCAAAAACGATAATGCAAAAGTGATAGCGCTCTCGACTCGCTCAGCTGTCTACAATCATATTAATAGATTAAGTAAAGTAAAAGTGTAAATATTATGTCGATTTAATTATTGTAAGCGCTTAAGGAGTATAAAGTTATTTTTATAAGTTCTTAACTTAATAATCATAGTGACTTTGCATTTGCAATTTGTACCTTATATCACACCTAAATATGAAATGTAAAATTTGTGATAAGCCCTTTAAGGAGCTACTTACACTTCTAAGGTATTTGAAAGTATTTCATGCACACGAATCACAATATAATTGTGTTTACAGCGGTTGCTTGCGCAAATTTGTCAGTATACCAACGTTAAAAAAACATGCTATTTCGTGTGATAAAAATAAGTCAGAGCCTTCGAAAATTGTGAATGTGTTGGATAATGAGAATATTAATAAGCAAAATAATTTAAGTAATGAACGTAATATTGAGTATGGCAAAAACAGCGAAATCGCTTATTCATTTACAAACAGTAACGATTCAACTTCAATGCTTCAATCAAGTATCAGTAATGATATTTTTGACGACAATTTTTTAGAAAGCACTTTTCTCATATTTCTTGGGAAGCTTTACAGTAATAAAACTATAACAAACACAGTTATAAATGATATAGTTGCTGAATTTATAAATTTCATTCAACAATTTGTAAGCGGATTATGTACATTAATAGAAAAGTCTATTTCTTCAGAATATCACAATACAATAAGAAATGTATGCCATGTTGATATTTTATCAAATTTTTCTACTGAATATAAAAGAATTCAGTTTTTTGAAAAAGCAAAGGCTCTTATGCAGCCGAAAAAATTTGTTATAGGCGAAATTGACGAGGAAAAAAAAGTAGGCAACTCTACTATTAAACCAAAAAGGCAATGCTTCGGATACATTATTCCAATGCGTGAAGCTTTGAAACATTTCTTGGAGTTGCCAAACGTATATGAAGAAATCGCGGATTTTATAAAAGCTGAAATGGCCCAGAACAATAATAATCTATACACCAGTTTATTCCAAGGAAGGAAATGGAAACACATTTCAGTCAATTTTTCCAGTAAAATTGTAATTCCTTTATTCTTATACTACGACGACTTTGAAATTGGTGACGCATTGTCACCAACGCAGGTGTGCACAAAATAGGCGGTTTATACTATCGCATAGCTGGTTTGCCACCCAAGTTCTCATCAACTTTAGATAATATATTTTTAGCACAGTTTGTATATAGTTCTGATGTCAAAGATTTTAAAAATAAAAACTGTTTCAATAATTTGTGTGAAGAGCTTAAATTTCTTGGAGAAGAAGGAATCACAGTAAATATTCATGGACAAGAACAAAAAGTTTACTTTGTAGTATTGGGAATATTGGGTGACAATTTGGGCCTCAATACTATTTTTGGTTTCAAAGAAAGTTTTATATCTGATCATTACTGCCGAATTTGTCGTGCATCTAAATTTCAAGCTTTCTTTTTGTGCGAAGAAGATGAAAAATTAATAAGAAATGCAGAAAATTATACGGAAGACCTAAAAAACCTATCTCATGAAATAAAGACCGAATGCGTATTTAATGGAATACCTTACTTTCACAATACTGAAAATATCATTTGTGATTTGATGCACGATATTTACTTGGGTGTAGCGAGATATGATATGGCAAGTGTGATAAACTATTTAATAGACAAAAATTATATTACCTTAGACCATTTAAATAATCGACTGAAATATTTCGATTATGCAGAAACGGATCGAGGAAACAAAGTATCTTGTATTTTACAAAAACACCTGCAGAAGGGACAGCTGATTAGAACAGCAGCTGAAATGTCATTTCTAATATCATATTTTAGTATTATTGTTGGCGACGTAGTCCCAGATGATGACCCAGTGTGGGAATTTTATTTAACCCTCTACAAAATTGTTGACTTAATTAACTCTTCGATAATTTCTGAACAAGATCTGGTTTATCTGCAGCAACTGATAAAAATACATAATACGTTATACATGAAATTATTTGAACAAAACTTAAAACCTAAATTTCACTTACTTACTCACTACCCAACAGTAATTAGAACACTTGGACCAGTGCGTAATCTTTCATGTCAACAATTTGAAGCATACCATCAAAAATCAAAAAAATATGCTTACTTAGTTTCTTCGAGAGTGAATATCATATTTACTTTGTCAATAAAAATTCAGATGGAATTATGTTTTAGAATTATATCAAAAAGGGGATTACAAGATACTACTGAATTTGGAAGAATCATAGGAATTGCAAAAAACTCCACAATTGCGTAACGTCTCTAAACTCAAAACCACTACATGAAATAGCGTTTGTAAAAATAAACGGCACTGTATTTAGAACAAATCAATCAATTTACATTGATGTTAATGTAGATAATGACCCTACTTTTGGAATCATTATAAACGTGATTAAAAACAGCGTAGGTAATATATTTTTTTTGTATAAAAAATGTCTCACGTTAGGTTTTAATGAGCACTTCCAAGGTTACGAGATTATTCTCCCCCATAAAAAAACGTGTGATAATTTATATAAATTTAATCCTAATAAATTTGTAAGACCTATGAAGGTTCACCTAACGGCCACTGGAAAATTAATAATAAGTAGGAGGGATTTGCATTAAATAAAATATTTTTCAAATAAATGATTACTGTTTTAAGTATTTATTTACAAAACCGTTTTTGTCCCTAACCTTCCTTGGAAAAATATTTATTTTATGTTAAGAATATAAAAATATGTATAATCGTTTTAGTTTTTACAATACAGACTAAATAAAAATCATTTTTAAGCTCATGATTGGGGAGTGATTTTTGTCAAGCGTGGAAAATAATATTTTTCTATTTAAAATGGTACTATGCCCATCATAAGACGTATATTCATGAGAATTAGATCATATGTTAACTATTAACATACAGATATTTGGCTTGAACATTGGCGTATGCTTGCCATAAGTATACGTATATTATTCGTGAAAGTATGCATACTTCACCAAAAATTGAAAATACGTATGTTTACAGCGCGCGTGTTATATACCTGCTTTTGTTTTGCAATAGCCATTTATTATTTTTAAGGTTAGAACCTTTTTCTTAGATCGGAAATTCCAGAAAGAGCACACAAGTACGGACAGGCATACTACTAGAGATAAGTACCCTATGTATGAAATTTTGCAAAGAAAATATAATTTGAAGTAAAGGTTATTTAGGAATTTTAAAAGGTTTTGACGATAATATTATAATCAATTATTTTATTTATTTTTCACACATAATTTAAAAAACAAATCATGCCTATTATTTTATTCATATTTTATGCATAATTTAAAAATTAATCATTTTTAATCTTCATAAATGAATTTAATTATGTCATTAATTGTTGCAAAAATTATAAATTTTGTTATTAAAAATTCATTAAAGAAATAAGCAAATTAAGTTTGAGGAAGCCACGAGCCAATGAATTGGCAGCGGTTTTTTTATTTAGTTAAGAAAATTAAAAATGGATTAAAAACAAAAATCTTTTTTGATTAATATTTTAAAAGGTTTTAACTTTACGTCAGTATAAAAAATATAAAAAAAGGATAGAACTATTCATAATTTTTTTAAAAAGTATGTAAATATATAATAAAAATAAGTAAATGAACGTGCGATCTTAGTATCTAAATACTTTTCGCCAGTGAATGAATAGTTCGCCAGTGAATAAACACTCAATAACGACGATTTTATGATTTTATTTTTAAAAAGATAATGTCTTTTATGCAGAATCTTTATATAAAATGAAATAATAATTTTAAACGATTAGAAAATTATGGTCATGTTAGATAAACAATAAATAGAAAAATTGACATTTTCATATATTAAAAGAAAATGTTCGTTAAGTTTGTAAAAATTTACAAACTTAAATTTAAAATAAATTATATTTTTAAGACATTGCTATCGGCGAAATATCTGTGATCTCCAGAAAATATCAGTCCAAATTAAATTGATCATTTATAGATTAATAAATATTTTATTAATTTGAAAGTCTGAGCTCTAATTTCATAACTTACCTGTTCTTTTTAAGCTATTTCAATATCAACAACGTATTCCAATAGACAAATTTCACAATTCATGAATAAAAATGTATCGATCGCTGCTAGTATTGTGATGGTTACTGTTATCGATGCCAAACATTTTTTTTTTAAATAACTTTTTTATCAAAAGAAATAAAGATAATCTCTTGAAAATTTAACTAAATATTGTAATTAATAATTGTGATAATTGGTTAAAATTTCAAATTGATCAAATATTCTCTGAGATATCAGTATTGAAAAACATTAAAAAAAAATTTTTAATCTCGAATATCTGGTCGTGATATCATTTGTTTGTGTTTTTGTGGGCAATGAATTTTTGTTTGTAAAATATAAAATTGTGTAATTTAATAATTGCTTTTTAATGATAGTAAATAGAAAGAGTAAAAATAAATAGTCACAAACCATTTATTATAACATAGTCTCACCGTACAAAATAAAGTATTAAATTTTAAATATTGGAATTAAAAATTAATTAAAGGAATCAGTAAATTAAGTTTGAGGAAGCTACGTGCCAATGAATTGGCAGCGGTTTTTTTAAATTGCAATTTAATGATTACGTTTTTACTCCGTAAATGTATATTGATATAATTTTATATATACTTTTGAATAATGTATTTATACAAAATCGAATATGCAGAAGAAATGCAATTTCATATTAAAATATATATATAAAAAAATTATTTGATGTATTTTAACTATTCTCTTTCAGAAAGCATTCTGCTAAAGCAGTTAGCAGCGGTTTTTTTCTTCTTTCACGATTTCGCCACCTTTTCAAAATATAAGGTTTACTACGAAAAAGGGTTTTTTATTAATTTTAAAAATCTTACAAATCTGTCACGCAATTTAAGTAAACATAAAATTCCTCTTTCCTTTATTATCTATAAATACCCTGGTAGAAATTGTAACCAACCGTACGCCATCCGTTCGCCAAAACGCAACCGTTTAACCAACAGTTAGCGATAAATACCGCTTATTTCGTCACGGAATCATCCTTGCGCTTGGTCAACGAATGCTTAATATTAAAAATCTTAAATAAAAATCATTTACACAACTTATTATTTAAATAAAACTCTCAAAATTTGTATTATTCATAGAATAATAAAAAACCACATATTAATAGTATTTTTCTTCAGATAAATATGGTTAAATCGGTAACGGGTAAAGTTTTGTTTGTTCAAATTGAGGTTAGGGCGTGTTAATGTGTAGTGTGCTAGTGTAGGTAAAAGTCTTGGTTTTAAGATTTTTAAAAGTTTGTCCACATGCACATGAGCTATTTTGTTATTAACAGTCCACTGCTTCAACTCCTCTATTTCTTTAATTCCGCACTTGACAATATTACTTGATTCACTTTCACTTTCTTCCTCAGTGCCATTTGATTCACATTGAGCAATATTATTTGACTCATTTTCTTTCTCAAATTCTATTATACTTTCACTTTCTTCCTCACTTTCAGTTACATCATCACTTGAACTACTTTGGAATGTATTTACTTCTGGTAAATTTTTAAGTAATTCAACAGCATATTTACTTTTTTCTTGCATTTCCTTAATTTTCTTTCTACGCCTATATTTTTTAGAACGGTTCTTACTTCCACTCATGTTGAAAATACAATACACAAAAACGCAATAATTTGTTTGGTCCGTTTTCTACTCGGTGCTCCGTTACCATCTGACCTTTACAGTGAAGCAAAACCACGCGATCCCGGCGATCCCGTCACGTGACTCGTATGAGTCTGCGCAGTTAAATACTTTTACCTGTACATAACACATGAGCCTGCGATCGCACTCGTGTGTATGTAATATGTGTGTATTTATGTGCATGTATGCTTGTCTTGCGGAAAGCGAGATGCGGACAGCAATTTCGAAGCATAGCCCACGTGCTACGCTGTCTACTTAACCTTCAAATAAATTTACTCCTAACTTCATTCAAATATTTTTTTAATGCATTACAATAATTTTTATTATTGTTTATGTATCAAAATCTTTTTGCATATCTATATTTCTTATTAATTTCTATTATTGTTTTATGAGTTACTTAATGTTTTATTATTGATTGATAGTCCACCAGCCGTTGGTTAACCGTTGATCAATATTTTTCTTATTCGTTGGCCTAAATTATCGGTCAACAGTTAGTAGATAAGCCATCCGAGTTGGTTTATTTTCTACCAGGGTAATAAAAAGTTTCTTCCAATTTTTAATTTAATCTTCAAGGCAACGAAAATTTGTTTTCCATTAAAGCCAACAAACGGGGCCTCCCTCAAACAGAAGATTAAGCTTTTCAGAATTTATGAATGCTATTTTATTATCGACTAGAACTTGCAAGTTGGTTGCGAGGTCAACTGATGATAAAAATCCAAATCCGGTTTCCTTTTATTAGTCATTGCTTAGACTTGAATACATAAATTAAATAAAACGTTGTTGCATTTAAACTTTGAATGACCTATTTTTTAAAAATAATTTTAACAATTTCTAAAATAGAAAATACGATAAAAGCGCCTTTTTATTGTTTTAAGATAAAACGATTTAAAAATGTACAGAAAAATAAGTAATTAAAAGTTCGAATGTACGTTGCAAAAGGCGTTCGCGTAATGTTTTCTAAATTTAGTAATGGAGTGTAAATATATATGTGAATTCGTAGCAAAGGCAATAATAGCCTCGATCAGCAAAAGCTCAGCTGGAATCGCAGTGATACAGCGGGTTGCGGGTAAAAGCTGTAGAGGTGGGGCCGCACGGGAAGCGTTGAATCAGGAATCGACGACGACATTATCGAGTGGCCGCAAGTTCGGCGGATCTAATCGGTCAGGTCTAATCGCTGTGCTGATTACTGGCTGACCCGGGCCGCCGGCTACCTTGGAAGTCGGCTCGTCTCGAAGTCCATTCCATAACTTGCCGCGGAAGCTCGGCCACCGCCGCCACCGAGGCCGCGCGGGGTAGCGCGAAAGCAGCATAGTTGCTTGAACTAGGCCAAAAATCTCTTAATCCCCGCATTAATGCACGATCCCCGTTGAAAAGGTCCAATAAAAACAAATAAAAATATTCAGATTCGGGTGCAGAAACCGCATAGGATATGAGGTTTCTGCACCCTTTTTATCTGGCTCTATCGGATCTTTTCAACCGGGATGATATGTACGAGGGAGAGTGGGCGCCAGCAGTCGTTCCCTCGGCTTTGCGAATTTCCTTCCAATCCACTGCACGCACAACTTTATCAGCAGTCTATTTAAATAGATGAACTTGCACTTTTCATTGCCACCGCTCTTCCCACCGCTTATACTTGGCAATTCTTTACTGAAAACAAGTATTATTTAAATTTAAGGGGGCTAGACACCTTTTTTCTCTGAAATAAGAAGTCACATTTTAATACATAAATGTAAACTAATTATTTCATACTTTTTACATATAAAAGTGGGTATATTTACCTTACCTTAAAACTTTCTCCGATGGGCCTTTTATATGGTCCAGAACCATAGTCATCGATGAAACAAGTTTTTTCACTAACCGTAAGCTTTGAAATTTTCCTGTGGATGGATTGACTCCAGATTTGAACTAAATTACTCCTGAATAGTATAATTCTCATATGAGTGTAGGGATTTAGGATTAAATATCGGAAAAAATTTTTACATCAGAAAAATTATGAAAAAATATAAAAAATTAAAAAAAATTAAAAAAAAACTCTTGAAAAACAGCACAATTTTTTTTTCTCATTAGATCAAAAATCCCTACACTCATATGAGAATTATACTATTCAGGAGTAATTTAGTTCAAATCTGGAGTCAATTCATCCACAGGAAAATTTCAAAGCTTACGGTTAGTGAAAAAACTTGTTTCATCGATGACTATGGTTCTGGACCATATAAAAGGCCCATCGGAGAAAGTTTTAAGGTAAGGTAAATATACCCACTTTTATATGTAAAAAGTATGAAATAATTAGTTTACATTTATGTATTAAAATGTCACTTCTTATTTCAGAGAAAAAAGGTGTCTAGCCCCATTAAACATTATTGATTCTTTGTTGGAAAAGTTATTTAAAAGCATTATTCCTTTTGTACATTTTCATAATACCTTTGTCCTTACCCTACTAAAGATGTAATCTACGTATAATAACATAAACATCAGAATAACACTCCACGCGAACTTCAACCCTGTATGAAAAACTCTCGAGTTATGAATTTTGAAATAAAAGTGGGAATAACTTTCTTCAGTCTCTTACTTTTAATGCTCCTTTCCATTTCCAAGTTCTCCGAATTTTAAATAAGAATCCACACGATTCTCGTCGGTCCGAATATTTTAAAAGTTATACTAAATAATGAAGTACATTGAATTTTCTCTTAAATAGTTGAGGACGATCTTTGGAGGCAAAATGAAATGATCTTATTTCTTTATGGCAACGTTTCATTGGCTTAGTACGCCAACCTCATCAGGCCTTTATTCAAAACACAGAAATAAATTAACATATAAAACTTTTTTTTAAAGTCAATTAAACCACAAAGTGTAAATACAAAAATCAAAATTACCGAAATTATAAACGTATATATCATACGTCGATCAGATGTTATTCTCGACTGAAAACAATAACACGTACACTGTATTTATATACGCTGGACAATGTTTACATAAAGAGTTACACAGCATCAAGTTCGTTAATAATAGGAAAATACATTGTACTTAGTCTTTGGATATCTTCCTTTTTATTAATACTATTTTGATTGCTTTTTATATAGATCATTTCGGAAATCAGTCTTTTTTGTAATTGCTTTCAAAATCTAAAATGGATGTATTTTCCCAATCGAACTCATGTTTGTTTTCTAATCGATGTGTACTGACAACAGACTCTTTATTTTTGTTTATTTTATGTTCATTAATGCGTGTGTGTAACGATCTTTTAGTTTCTCCTATGTATGTAGCAGAGCAATTTAGGCAATCAAATTTATACACCACATTAGTACGATCCCATTTTTTGGTTATGTCTTTGCCTAACCGAATGATCGAAGACAAACTTTTATTCAATAATGGGATTGTACAAATGTTATAAGATTTTAACATATTAGATAGACTATTAAAATCTTTGGTAAACGGTAAAGACAATTTTGGTAATTTTTCATAACAATTTTGGTGCGTATTATATGTATAATCATAGTTAAGTTTTTTAAATCTAATTTCGATATGTTTTTCTATAAACCACATAGGATAATCATTATTACGTAAAATCTTCTTTATGAGTTTTATATTGTCTAAGTGAAAATTAGAATCTGAGAGTAAAAACGCCCTATCAACTAGGTTAAAAATAATATTCTTTTTTTGCTGTGTTGGATGATTTGAAAAATAATTGATTACACGTCCCGATGATGTCGGTTTTTGGTACCAATTTGTCAAAATGTTATTATCAGTTCTAATTAATGTCATATCTAAAAAATTAATTTTTTTATTCTCTTCTAGTTCATAAGTAAATTTTAAATTTATGTCATAAGCATTAAAAACTTTTATCACTGTGTCAATGTGTTGTTATTTAACACAAATAAGCGTGTCGTCAACATATCTGTAATAAAAAATAGGGATACAGTCATAATGTAGTTCTAATTCTCGTAAGCAATTCTTTTCCAAATCATCCATTACAATGTCCGCAAATAATGGTGAAATCGATGAACCCATTAGGGTTCCATAGATTTGTTGATAGGTTTGACCATTAAAAGTAAAAAACGTATTATTAAACAGAAAAGCGGTGCATTCTTTTAATTCATCAAGCGGGATCTTACAGTGATTATGGATGGAAACCGCTCTTCTATCTAAACTATCCAACACTAATTCGCACGAGATGTTTGTAAATAACGACGTTACGTCTAATGATCATTCGGTTAGGCAAAGACATAACCAAAAAATGGGATCGTACTAATGTGGTGTATAAATTTGATTCCCTAAATTGCTCTGCTACATGCATAGGAGAAACTAAAAGATCGTTACACACACGTATTAATGAACATAAAATAAACAAAAATAAAGAGTCTGTTGTCAGTACACATCGATTAGAAAACAAACATGAGTTCGATTGGGAAAATACATCCATTTTAGATTTTGAAAGCAATTACAAAAAAAGACTGATTTCCGAAATGATCTATATAAAAAGCAATCAAAATAGTATTAATAAAAAGGAAGATATCCAAAGACTAAGTACAATGTATTTTCCTATTATTAACGAACTTGATGCTGTGTAACTCTTTATGTAAACATTGTCCAGCGTATATAAATACAGTGTACGTGTTATTGTTTTCAGTCGAGAATAACATCTGATCGACGTATGATATATACGTTTGTAATTTCGGTAATTTTGATTTTTGTATTTACACTTTGTGGTTTAATTGTCTTTAAAAAAAAGTTTTATATGTTAATTTATTTTTGTGTTTTGAATAAAGGCCTGATGAGGTTGGCGTACTAAGCCAACGAAACGTTGCCATAAAGAAATAAGATCATTTCATTTTGCCTCCAAAGATCGTCCTCAACTATTTAATATAAAAATGGATGGCGTTATACATTCAACATTGAATTTTCTCTATCATTAATTTTTGCACCTGAAATGGCCTCGCAAAGAAACGCGTGTTATCCAGACTTTTTAATGAAAAAGGCAAGCGTGGGACGTCCTCGGCTGCTTAACTTCGAAAAACTAATTTTAGCGCAAAGGCTTATTATTTCTCATATATTAAAAACCGGCGGGGAACAAGTTTAGCAGCAAAGATGCTCATCCACCGTGGCTCGCCGGCCCCAGCAAACGGCGAGCGAAGATGAAAAAGTAAAAGAGAAAGTAGGAGAGAAAAAGAGATTCAGTTACATGTACAGCTCGAAATGAACTCAACCCGATATGTCCGCGGGCAACACGCGCGCCAACGAATGACTACGTTAGTCGAAGCCAGCGAGGGGGCGCAAGTGGCTTTATGAATTTCCAACCGGCTGCCCCTTTTTCTCGGGCAAGCGCGCGCGAAGGACGGGATTAAAATTCCAACAGAATTCCAGACGGAGCAGGAAACGTTGAAAGTTTGAACTAACCGCCGCGGCGCCGCCGCCGCCGTTGCCACAACCGGGTAGGTACTTGTCGGAGCGGCAGCCGAGACCGAACTGTAGCCGAAGAGGAACAACGCGTCAATGGAGCTAAAACGCTGCAGCGCCCTCGTGCCACGGGTAATCAGCTGATCATTGAAAGGAGAAACATTTAATGAAATAATAAACGACGCGTTTCCTGGGAACGACGCAGCCTTTCCGAATGAATGAGCCTGGCAAAGGCTTTGAGTCGAGATCGGCTGAAACTATCGGAAATGTACATTCTTGAGACGTGCTTGCGAGCGCGCGTGTGTGTGCCGAAGGCCACTTTGTGCCCCGGTGCTCGACTGGAACCGCCGACAGGAAAGAAAGGTGAATGCGTTGATTCCCAACTGTAGCGCGCGCGCCCCGGGGCCGAGTGATGAATTTAAGAGCCGGCTTCGACGGTGCAGCACAGCGCGCGTCGCGCTCCATTCCCTTGAAAAGTGTGTGCCTACCCTTACATAACGCGCGACCTACTCGCGAAACTATCCGCGCGCTGGCACTGGCGTACCTTTAACGCTGTTTAACTTCCGCCTGAATTAACTTTCGCCCGACGTTGCGTGCCAACGCGGCCGCCATTGTTTCCCGCAACTCTGCCATGTACGCACCGTTTACATTTCCATTGCCGTGCGAAAGAGAAAGGCCCGCCGGCTTCGCTCGCCGTCGCCAGAAGCCTTGTCCCACGAATTTTATGACCTTCCCTCTTTAAATCTTCCTCTCGTTCTTTCCTCGCTTTCCTTTATTGCAGATCCCCGTACCCTTGCTACTTGCACTTCCGTTCCGCGGAAATTTCCGCTGACGGACGCTGATGTTAACTAACGAACCATGAGATTGAATCGCGCGGGAGGATAACTAGATCAACGCCAGCCAGACAATGTATTAGCTTTGTATTTGCTCTAGCTTGTGTAATTTCAACGATTGTCTTTGTCCTTGCCACTATTCATACTTCTGCACGCATTCTTTTTCCTTTCTACGCAATTTCAAGCTTTTATTGTACCTCAATAACTTTTACGCTGCTATATTTCATTCTATTTCGGTTTTTCGCTCAAAGCCTTACATACTTTGAACAATCAGTTACAGTTACGACTTTTTTGGTGCTCCATTCAGAAAAACGTCAATCACGTTTAAATTACACGTGGTAAATCTCAATTAACGGCTTGCAACAGCAAAATATTATTTGCACAGATATGAGCAATTTCTCTCTTACGTCGCCAAAAGAAATGAAAAATTTTTTTGAATGCACACTTACCACACAAGGTTTTTCTCGTTTCTTGAACCTTACAGAACGTGAAAAAATGTGTGTTCCAAGCCGATTGAGTGGTATCATTTTTTTACAGCACTTTTAATTTTTCTTATGGAAATTTAACATGGGAAAAATGGGTGAAAAGTTGTCATCGATGATGAACCAATAACAAACTATTGAAGAGGCCAAACCAAATCCCACAAAAAAGCGATTAAAGTTGAAGAATAGAGCTTTAATTTGAAAGGGCAATCGTTAAAATCGATCGATTAGGTGCAAAGCTACGTGAATTTGAAAATGAATGAAAAGTGCGAAAAATGACGAAAATTTTAAGAATTACGATGATTTGGCAAAAATCGCTCATTTTTGGTAATTTTTCGCCATTTTCAAATTCACGTAGCTTTGCACCTAATCAACCGATTTTAACGATTGCCCTTTCAAATTAAAGCTCTATTCTTCAACTTTAATCGCTTTTTTGTGGAATTTGGTTTGGCCTCTTCAATAGTTTGTTATTGGTTCATCATCAATGACAACTTTTCACCCATTTTTCCCATGTTAAATTTCTATAAGAAAAATTAAAAGTGCTGTAAAAAAATGATACCACTCAATCGGCTTGGAACACACGTTTTTTCACGTTCTGTAAGGTTCAAGAAACGAGAAAAACGTTGTGTGGTAAGTGTGCATTCAAAAAAATTTTTCATTTTTTTTGGCGACGTAAGAGGGAAATTTCCCAGGAATTGCTCATATTTGATATGTATTATAAAAATAACATAATATTTCGGGCTACGTATACAAGAGTCAACTAAAAAATTAGTCTGAACGACATTGGGTGCGCCGACTGAGATTTCTATTGATTCGTTTACTTTATCTCTTTTCGTGAAAAGGAATTGCGTTAGATAGGTCCTAGGTCAATGCACGACGTTCTCGCAATAAGAACTCGGCGTGTCACCCGAACCTCTCACCCCGTCATACTGTCGTGCGTGTCGCCTTCTTTCCGCGCCTCCCTTGCCCCTTCTATCTGTCTTTCTTGCGCTCTCTCGTTTTTCTTGAGCTCCATTCGCACTCTCGGAGTCCGGGCGAGTGTTTTGCATTTTAAGAAGGTGTCGGATCCCCTTTGCACCATCCGAGACAGCGCCTCCCTCCCGTAGCTTGCCTAGTCGCCGAGAAGGAGTCGGGCAAAGAGCGCCCCGCGATCTGCACGAGCCCACTTCGAAAAATGAGATAGAAAACGCGTATGCGCTCGGGAAATGAAGTGAGAGAAACGAAAACTAAAAAGAAAAAGATTTGTCTAACTGCACGCCTAGCGCTGATGTAGCTGTAAAGATTTCAACCTTTGGTCGAGTATCTTTTTAACAAATGTACTAGTACCCACTGAAAAAGTCAAGATTCTGCTAATATGTAAAAGGAGTAATTGGCTTTCACCGTTATCGTTCAATCTTATGCGATCGTTTGTTTCACGATATCTAAACAAGAATCTGAAATGGGAATAAGTTTTCTGCAAACGTTTTTGTGGGTAATACACATGCCGATCCTATTCATAATAAACTACAGGAATTGTATTATATAGTAAGGTAAAAATATCCACTATGAAACATCGCTGAAATCGTGACCCCTTCATGGAACAGTTTGAAAAATATAGTAAAATAAAGTCCATTAATGATACAGATAAACAATATCAAAATTTTATCTGAATAGTGAAGGTTTATTATGTAATATGCAAAGAGATTCACGTTTCTACATGATAATTATAATTTAAAAAAGATATATGACTGCGTGTATTCTGAGATCGACTCAAATCTGTGGCTGTTGAAGTCAATGGTGCTGGTTTCATACGTTTTATTTTATTAACTGTAACTATACATTCTAACACTTCTCAAATATCAATCTTTTTATAAATGCAGTTTTTACTCATAGATTAAAGTTTTTCAGTAGTTTTTTTACAAAAGTAAAGATTTTCAATAAATATTTTAGTGTTTCATAATTGCCACATACACACGAGCGTAGTCCGAGTTTATGGAACAGCCAAAGGTGGCGTTCCAAGTTCGGGGACCTCTATCTCTAAGCATGTCCCCTTTATGGAACGCGTTTTCACTCAATAGTTTTAAAGTTATTTATTATTTAACATTATCTTGAGAGGTGCGTGAACAATCATTTGAGTTTCCTGCATCATTTTACTAATAAGTAAGTATATATTTGTTTGTGAAATTCTGATTGTGAAACACAAATAACAAACCTAACCTATAAATTTGATAAAATATCAGTTTATAAGTTACATTCCTTTATAAATTTGTTTTTTATTTTTTACAGATTTTGAAACTCAAGAAAAATGATAGCGAAGAAAAAAAATAAAGGCACAACATAAGACAAATAAAATGAGACTACGGAAGATATTAAAGAGATGTTAAGGTGATGTGATACCCACACTATTACTCAATTCTGGGTTCCCGCTTTTCTCCTTCAATTTTAAACTTTTTGAAAAAAACTCTTTAACACGTTTTAAGTTCAGTAAAGAACTATAACGTATCAAAGAGTTTTTTCCTTAAAATTAAGAATTGAATGAGAAAAACAGGAACCCAATTTTGAGTAATAGCGTGGGTATCGCTTCACTTTAAAAAAGAATGCTTAGCACAACAAAGATATTCGCAAGAAAGTTCAACCAGACAAAAGGAAACTAAAAATCAAAAGGAGACTGTATTCTGCATTACAATTCCAAAAACCGCTGCCAATACATTGGCACTTAGCTTCCTCAAAATAATGTATTTATTCATTTTTTTAAATTTTTTATAACAATAATTAATTGTATCATACCCAATTTTCTTTATGAATATTCGTAATAAATTAATATATATTTTTCGAAAATTCATTCTTGTTACTCTTTTTCTTGTGCGACAACCCGATATTTTTATAAATCAATTTTTTCAAAATATTATCACATGTTCAATTAGTTTTATTTTAAACCTCAAATATCTTTCGTCGTAATAGTTCGATTTTATTGGGCAACGAATTCAGTTTGAAGATATAAAAAAAATATATCTCTCCCAAATTTTAGGACTATCGGTTGATTTTCTTGTGAACAACACGCACGCATAGCACGTGTTATTTCCATTTTCTAGTATAGATATATCCAAAAAATTACGATTTGAAAAGAAGGCTAAATCAGTTTTAACCTCGAATATATCTGAAATTCATAAACGAATTCTTTTACTCTAAAAACGCATATAATAAATAATATACACTCTACATCTCCGCCAAATTTAAAAAAATTATAACAAGTTTTCTCTAGTTATCAGGCGACAAATAAAATAACTTTGTAAAATAGGAAAATTTTGAATATCAAAAAGTAATCGTACGATCTTGATGAAAATTCACATACATAATATCTATATCACATACAAAATTGTCTAGAAATCTGTAGCTGATTCATAGAACCGTTCTCGAGAAATTACGATTTAAAAAAAATTAAAAAATTTTAACCTCAAATATCTCTGAAATTTATGGACCAATTATTTTGCCCAAAGAACTCGACCAAGAGCTATCCAAAATCTACCTCCACAAGGAATTTTGAAGAAATTACGACAATTTTCCCTCCGGAATCGTTGGACATACAAAACTCATTTTTTTCATTTTTCGTGTTTTACGTTTTTGTTCATAACCAAAGAACCGTGAAAGCTAGAAACTTTTTTTTTTAGAAAATATAGGTATTTTAATTCTCTTTTAAATGCTACCTATCCCATTCTGATACATACAGCTGTTCTCGAGAAATTACGATTCGAAAAAGAGGTTACAAAAATTTTAACCTTAAAATCTCTGAAATTTATGAACCAATCATCTATCTCAAAGAAAGGTACAGGTGGCAACCAAAAATCTACCTCTACAAGGAATTTTGAAGCGATTAACACAATTTTACTCCCGTAAATTGTCGCCACCTAAAACACGTTTTTTCCATTTTTTAATTTTTTTCTCAAAAACTAACCAACAGAATGGATTCAATTTTATACACATTATAGCTATTCATAATCTCCATTATCATGATTTTTGTCAAAAAATTGACCATTTAGTTTGGGAGTTATAAGCATTTAAAAAAAAAAACACGTTTTTGTTAATAACCGTGATAGCTAGAGAAATTTTTTTTTTAAATATAGGTTTTTTATGCTCTTTCGAACGCTACCCATCCGATTATAAAATTTAAATCCAATCATTAAAAAAAATCAAAAATAAATTTTTCGAAAATGAAAAATTCGACATAAAACAAAAACGAATCAGTTAGTCGTACAAAATTATTTTTTTCCCGAATTCGGAATCAAAAAACAAAAAAAATGAGACCCTTCTGGTTAAAATCGACCGCGTAGATCCGAAAATAAAGCGGTAGACACACACACACACACACACACACACACACACACACACACACACACACACACACACACACACACACACACACACATCCATACAAACATTTTTCAAAAACCATGTATTTTGATTCCTAACACCTTGGAACACAATTATAACATGTTTTTACAACAACTCAAAAATTTACTATCACAAAGCTTCCTCTAGGAGGAAGCAAAATAAGTGCAAATTAAAAATATTAAGTCACCAATGGTAGTGCAAATAGCAAATCAATTTGTAATTTATAGAAGCTCGACGAAGCGTATCGATGTTTATCGTGTTCTACTGGTAATTGGAACATTTATGAGTCAATCAATCACTCCTCATTCCATGCGTATAAACTCCCTGTACTCTAATACCTCGCTTCTGCTACGATATTTACACAAAGGCAACTACACAAATATAAAGTAGTCGCTTTGGTTATGGCTTGTTATGTATAACTAATCCCCAATTTTCGCATCTTGGTTTCAGTTCCTCCCATGCTGTGGATACCGCATCAGTTGGTTGGTGTCCCTCTAGGCTATTCGGTTACTCTTGAATGCCACACAGAGGCTCATCCGACGTCCTTGAATTATTGGACAAGAGACGATGGCGTGATGATCCACGAGAGTAAAAAATACAAGGTCATGTCAACACCAGAGAAGCCGTCATATAAGACGAATATGACCCTCACTATTTACGATGTTGATGTAAGTGTACCTCTATATTTTCTGAATTGAACTTTTCATCATTTCAAATAAATCATTTAGCAGTAATCACAATCGAAAAGTTATCTTTTACAAAGTTTTATTTATCAAATTTAAATTAATATTAAATCTAGAACAATTTACAGAAGCTTTTCTGAGGCTTAATTCGTTGTTGTAGAAATACAATTTTCACATCCATAATTATTTCTTACCACATCAGAAAACAATTTAATCAAGTATTGAATAAAGCTCTTGCAAGACTCTGTAATAGTGTTATCTTCAGGTCGTATAACGACCAACTATACTCCAACTCCAACTATACCAAGTTTTGCGTTACTGTTCACCGAAATAAGATTATTAACTGTTAATTCCTTATTAGAAGATGCCAACAAATCATTATTATTTAAATCAGATAGAGTTGATGTTATGTTTCCTAAAGTTTCTGTAAAATTTTTAAGGCTGTTACTTGTCAGTGTCATATTGTTGACATTTTGGGAAACATGAGAAATATGAGATTCTGAGCTTTCAGAAATGTCATTTTGAATGTGCGTGTTGATAGGACTATGAAACGTTCCCCCATCATTATTTGTTATGATGCGATTGTCAGATGGAGCCGGGGTAATCATTATATAATTTGTACTTGGTTTAATCGTAATCCTTTGCTCAGTAGTTTTGACAGGAACGCCATCAAAATTTTGCTTTGTTGTATTAACAGATATACTGTAATCATCGACCGTAGTTGTTTGGAATTGCTCCGTTTCATCAATGTTATCATATTTTATTGTAGTCCCATCGGTTACTGTGAAGTAGTCAGGTGCAAATTGATAACTTTTGGTAGAACTTACATATAATTCATGCGAAAGTAATTCATCAGTTGAGTTTCTAGTGTCAGTAGTTTCTGTTTCTATTATGTCAACGTTATTATTGGAAATGATTGTCACATTATTATCTGCTGTAATGTAGTCACCAGTTGAAGATTCCGCTTACTGTTACATAATCCGTTACAGGTAAATCATCACTCGGTTTTGTAGTGTCAATAGTTTGCGATTCTAATATGTAATTATCATTATTGGATACCATTATCACACCATTATCTGCTGTAATGTAGTCGCCAGTTGAAGCTTCCGTTATTGTTACAAAATCCGTTATAGGTAAATCATCACTCGGTTTTGTAGTGTCAATAGTTTGCGATTTTATTATGTTATTATTATTATTGGATACGATAGTCACAACATTATCTGCTGTAACGTAGTCGACAGTTGAAGCTTCCGTTACTGTTACATGATCCGTTACAGGTAAATCATCACTCGGTTTTGTGGTGTCAATAGTTTGCGATTCTACTATGTTATTATGATTATTAGATACGATTGTCACAACATTATCTAGTGTAATGTAGTCGAAAGTTGGAGCTTCCATTACTGTTACATAATCCGTTACAGGTAAATCATTACTTGGTTTTGTAGTGGCAATAGTTTGCGGTTCTATTATGTGATTATTGATATTGGATACGAATGTCACAGTATTATCTGCTGTAGTATTTTCATGCTCTGACTCGCCTAGTTTAGTGCTCGTAGATCCCAAAGCATAATGTTGCTCCGATTGCTTTTGTGTACTTGTGGAAGATATTGAAGTATTGTAATACGCTAATTGTTGATATGAATTGCTGGTAGATCCCGAATTAATATATTGATTCGTGTGCTCTTGCGTACTACTGGTTAATCCGACAGTATTTTGATGCTTTGACTCGTCTAGTGTACTGCTCGTAGATCCCAAAGCATAATGTTGCTCCGATTGCTTTTGTGTACTTGTGGAAGATGTTGAAGTATTGTAATGCGCAGATTGTTGATGTGAATAGCTGGTAGATTCCGAATTAATATATTGATCCGTGTGCTCTTGCATATTACTGGTTAATCCAACAGTATTTTGATGCTCTGACTCGCCTAGTGTACTGCTCGTAGTTCCCAAAGCATAATGTTGCTCCGATTACTTTTGTGTACTTGTGGAAGATGCTGAAGTATTGTAATGCGCTAATTGTTGATGTGAATTGCTGGTAGATCCCGAATTAATATATTGATCCGTGTGGTCTTGCATATTACTGGTTAATCCAACAGTATTTTGATGCACTGACTCGCCTAGTGTACAGCTCGTAGATCCCAAAGCATAATGTTGCTCCGATTGCTTTTGTGTACTTGTGGAAGATGCTGAAGTATTGTAATGCGCTGATTGTTGATGTGAATTGCTGGTAGATCCCTAATTAATATATTGATCCGTATGCCCTTGCGTTTTTCTCGTTAATCCGACAGTATTTTGATGCCTTGACTCGCCAAGTGTACTGCTCGTAGATTCCAAGGTATAATGTTGCTCCGATTGCTTTTGTGTACTTGTGGAAGATACTGAAGTATTTTAATGCGCTGATTGTTGATATGAATTGCTGGTAGATCCCGAACTAATATATTGATCCGTATGCTCTTGCATATTACTGGTTAACCTGACAGTATTTTGATGCTCTGACTCGCCTAGTCTACTGCTGGTAGATCCCAAGGCATAATTTGGCTCCGATTGCTTTTGTGTACTTGTGGAAGATGTTGAAGTATTGTAATGCGCTGATTGTTAATGTGAATTGCTGATAGATCCCGAATTAATATCTTGATCCGTGTGCCCTTGCGTATCACTGGTTAATCCGATAGTATTTTGATGATTTGACTCGCCTAGTGTACTGCTCGTAGATCCCAAAGCATAATGTTGCTCCGATTGCTTTTGTGTACTTGTGGAAGATGTTGAAATATTGTAATGCGCAGATTGTGGTTGTGAATAGCTGGTAGATCCCGAACTTATATATTGATTCGTATGCTCTTGCGTATTACTGGTTAATCCGAAAGTATTTTGATGCACTGACTCGCCTAGCGTACTGTTTGTAGATCCTAAAGAGTAATTATGGCCTGATTGATGTTGTGTATTGGCAGTAGGTACAAAAATATTATTATGTTGATATAACTCATCTACTGTATTAGTGGTAGATGTTGAAGTATTGTAATGCTACTGTGTACTACTGGTAGAAGCCGATATAACATGATGCATTGATTGTTGCTGCGAACTGCTGTTAGTTGTCATAGTGTTATATTGTTGTAGTATGTGATTGGTCGATGCTGAATTTTTATCACAATTAATCCTAATTCCATTGTAATTGGATTGTATTTTTGATACTATTTTATTTTCCGAATTCTTGACATGGCAAGGTAGATACTGTTCTTTTATATCGTTAACATTTATATCACTGTAGGAAAAATATGTTTCTTTCGTTATTGGGTGATTTACTAGTGTACAAATTACTGTCTGTTTTTTGCGATTACGTTCTTTGTCGTTTTTAGAATTTTTGAAAGCATTTTTAGTCCATTGCTTTGTATTAAGTTTTTCATCATTACAACCCTTGTAACCATTGAAATTTTCTACTAGACTGTTCATTGCATTTATTAAATCTTCATTTCCGTCATTTTCTGGTAACGTATCATAAATCTTGATTTCTTCATTCTCTGGATGATTTAGTACTGTACATGTGATGGTTTGTGAAGTTGTATAGAAGAATGCCTTAGATTTTTTCTCTAGATCAATCATATTCTCAGATATAATATTTATACTATCACTATTTTCATTGGAAATTTTATTTTTTTGATTTTTTATTAGAATGGTTTGTTGACTATTAACAACATTATTTGGGCTAACTGAGCTTTGTTTATTTTCAGTCTTTTTGTTTTCAATATCATTCCTATTAGCCATATAATTTTTATTAGCTTCGTTATTTGCTAAATTTGTTTGGATTGTAAGGAGTAAATCATCTGTAACAGTATCTGCAGCATTCTTGAATTGAACGTTTTCATTGTTGATGTGTTTCTGATTGTTATACTCTGACAACTCGCTATTAAAAAGTGACTTCTTAAATAAGTTATCGCTGCTACCTCCATTATCTTTAACTAATGAAGATTGCGAATTTGATATACTACCGACAAAATTTATCGGGCCAAGGGTTAATTTTCCCACCATCGACGTATTTCTGTTGATTTTGTCTGGATTCTTTCTTTGCTCATTCTTAAAAATATTGGTGGAACCAAATATGCCTAAAAAATTAAATATATTTATTGTACTTTCATTAGGAAACTATAAATAAAATATAATTAGGATGAGAAAAATTTCCATAAAGTTTAAATACAAATTTGTTAGTAATTTTATCGTATTTTATAGCAATTTTATTTCATGCTAAATTTCTTAAACTGTTAAACGTATAATAAAACAGTATAAAAATATTGTATAATTCACATTTATATAACAGGTACTAGCTAAATTTTGTTTTTGACATTATATATATATATATATATATATATATATATATATATATATATATATATATATATATATATATATATATATATATATATATATATATATATATATATTATATTATTTATATATATTTATAATTATAATATATTATAATTTTAATTCTTTTTTCAGATACTAAGATAATTAGACAAATGCGTAATTTTATTTTGTAATGCTTTATTTTATTTTATTTATTTTTAAATACTAAAAATGCCGAAAATATTTTGGCAGCAGATTTTGGCGCCTATAGCAGACCAATTAAATTCAATATTTAAATGCTTTACAACAGCCGGTCTTTGTTTTTTTTCAGACAGTATTGTAATTGCATCATTAGTTTGTAATTAGGTATTTGTTTATGTTTTGGAGTATAATGTATATCTTATCTAAAGATTCGTTTTCATTGGAAACGGAGTTCTCAACTCATAACGATGGATCGCGATGCTCTGAATTTCCAACTGAACTTGATCTATATTTTTTTAAAATAAACAATCAAATTGAAAAAAAACTGCTAACACTTCATAGACACTTATCTTCCACAAACTTAATTTATTATTACATGATAAATTAATTTTTGTTCTGAAAAATAAAAAGTTTATGCAAAAACAAACTTATATTTTGACCTGAAACGATTACAGTTAGAGAATTTATATAGAAGATACGGGATTGTAATCTTAATTTTTTTAGTTTGAGATATTTCTTTTTATATTAATAAATTGATCTAATAAATAATGTTATATTGTTATTTATTACTGTTGACGTGTAGCACTACAATGTGAATTGTCACTCTATTTTAGAATACGTTTTTCTTAAAAGAAATCATTATTAATGAAAAAAGGAAGCACGTGGTTCACGATATATCTTAGACATTTGAATCCTCTTCGCTCTGGCTGAGGATGAACCTTACACTTTAGCAACAATTTTTAATAAAGTGGCGATCATTTAAGGTTAAACTTTTTAATTAAAGATAACATTTCATCATAAAGCCGTAAAAATAGTAATATTTTGTATTGATATTATTTCGAACTTAAAAGTATTAAAAACTTTATTAAATAATTATAATATAATGCTCTACATACTTGAAAGTTTCAAAAATTTATATACTTATTATTCAATTTGAGAAATTTAATAATATAATTTTTTAGTTGTACTGTAAACACTTACCTGTCAGTGCCGTTGCATTTTGAAGTGTAATACAAAACACAATAAGTGCTAAATGATTATAAAGTCTCATAACTATTTAAATATAGTAACACAAAATACTTCACTTAACTTTCATTAAGCGCATTGTTCGTTTCATAGTCGAACGGCAACTAAGCTAGTGAGTATATTTTGTGATATACTTATATTTGTCAAAGATAATTATAAAATTAAATAAATGAATATTATCCCCTCCATTTTTCACTTCCTATTATTACGTTATCATTTTTGTCAGTATTCATAGTGACATGTTTTAATATTCGAAATAAGTAATCCGGAAAACTAATTTCATTTTAATAGCTTTCATTTTGTTCATATTTGAAAAAAAATTACATTTTTTTTTCAGAAGTTTTGAACATTACAAAATTTGCAAGTGTCAAAATATTCACATAAATATATATTTTATTTGTTCTTTTTTTCAAACACATCCAGTTTATTGTTTTATAAAAGATAAATGAAAAGCTTTACGGAACATATTAAATGATGAGATAATTATACGGACGTTTGAGACTAGTGAAATTTGACATTTCGAGCTAATCAAAGAAGTGATTCACTAAAAGCTGGAATAACGGTGTAGAAAACCCCGCATCTACGTCTCTGGGCGAAGGGAAAAATTACGAAGCGCAGAAGCGCGATACTTTTCCCGCTTCCTGCGTAAAAATTGAAACTATTGGAACAACATTACTACTATATTGGAAATTAATATCGCTGATGTATTGGCAATACAGATGTACAACAATTGCAAGGCTATTGGCGCTATTTGCCTTGGGTGTTATTTCCAATGTATTGCCAATATCTTAAGATTTAATTTTCTAAAAAAAAAAAAAATTCTTGGGTGGATTCGAACTAGGAATCTTCGGATTACTAGACTTGCTCGCTACCCACCGAGCTAATTCGTTGTTTCTGTCAATAAACGAAATAGAGGTTAAATCTAATTCAAAACAAATGATCACTTGTTTCAACTTTTAACCTCCATTTCGTTCATTGACAGAAACAATGAATTAGCTCGGTGGGTAGCGAGCAGTAATCCGAAGATTCCTAGTTCGAATCCACCCAAGAATTTTTTTTTTTTTTTAGAAAATTAAATCTTAAGATATTGGCAATACATTGGAAATAACACCCAAGGCAAATAGCGCCAATAGCCTTGCAATTGTTGTACATCTGTATTGCCAATACATCAGCGATATTAATTTCGAATATAGTAGCAATGTTGTTACAATAGCTTCAATTTTTACGCGGGTTGTAATAGCAGTCGGAGAGTACGAGCAGTGACATGAGAAATAGCGGCGCGCCGAAAAAGCAAAAACGCAAAACACTTAAATTCGCGACGCCGCCGCGGAACTAAGAGAAAAGCGAGCGGGCCAGGAGAAAAGAGAAATAAATGTAGCGCAGTGAAACGATCGCAATTCTCGAACTTATCCGGTGACGCGCGCTTCTCGCGCGCATTTCATACGCGCTCTTGCGTAGCCCCGTCCCGCAGAAGCTTGCAAGTGCTTAACGACCGGCAATAAAGCCGGGTGCGCGCGCGCGTGTGCACGAGAATACTCTCCCTCTCTCTCTTCCTCGCATCGATATACATTTTCGTTGCGCTATCGATTCCTTCGGGACGCCAGATTTGTTACGAGCGCTTCCATACACGTGCTTTTTTCTTCTTTTTCTTTATGCGTCCTATCACTCCACTCGCGCGCTTGCCCACTTTACACGTCAATTTTGTTTTGAATCGACGTTAATATTGTAACTTTAATTGTTTTACAGAAATCGGACTACGGCAGTTACAAGTGCGTGGCGAAAAACCCGAGAGGCGAGACGGAGGGCACGATTCGGCTGTACGGTGAGTCTTCCCCCTTTTTCCTCTTTACTTATTTGGCGAAAATGAGAAAAAAGACATTTGTCAGCTGTCAAAACAATGTTTAGTATTCAAGGCGCAAATGCCCCAGAGATCGAGGCATCCAGGACGACGAGACCTTTGTCGTTCTTTGCGCCGAGAATACTAAACTTCCCGTTTACGTGCCCTTAACTTACAATCCCTTTTATCTTACGTTTCTAATGAAATGCTCAGAACATCAGCGAATAAGTTTATACACAAACGAAGAGAAATCGTAAATTCCAAATTTTTTGAATCTTTTTATTTTTATTGTATGAGCTGAATACTTATTAGCAAAAATTATTTAGCTTATGATTCACGACGGTATATTTGTGACAGTGCACGAAAAATGGAGAGAGGACTAATGACATACGCGTAAAACTAGCGGTGAATCTTTACACATTCCCAAATATAGTCGCATCCAAAGAAACGTTCAGACACAGGAGCATCTCCTCTGTCCCTCCATTAACATGCATCGGTTTTTCGCATTAGCGTCATTCAAATGAAGCTAGCGTTTAGCATAAAAGGCCGAGGGATCGGCAAAAAAACCGAGAAGATTCCACACTCTAAAGCCGTTCCCGCAAAGCAGACACTCACATGCCCGGCGCTTCTTTCTGCGTTTGACGCACGAACGGAAATGGATCGCAGCGGTCGCTGTCGATAATCCGCATGCAGTGCAGACATTTTTTGTATATTAGCTGGTGCATTCGAGAGAGAAAGAGAGAGAGAGAGAGAGAGAGAGAGAGAGAGAGAGAGAGAGAGAGAGAGAGAGAGAGAGGGTATGAGGGTATGAGGTAGCTGGACTGCGGATGTGCCGGAAAGATTTTTCATTTTAATTGAGAGTCGCGCATACGTGAAATTATCTCATTTATTTTTCAAGAAGATTTTCAATACATGTTTTATTTATTATTCAATTGATTTAAGCTTAAGTGCATTATTTCGCAGCTCTCTAAAGTAACTTTGTTACTCGTTGATCTCGGCCGGAAATTTCAGGTTATTTATTGATAAACAAACACCAAAAATCTTTAATGAACAATTTTAATTAAAAAGCAGGTGCCGTCGCTTTTAAATTAATAAATATTACTAGAATCTACTGCCAATTATAAAACCATAATTTCTGTTGTCCTTTTAGTACTTAACATCATCAAAATACAACTGTACTGGTTTAGCAAGGGTGGAGATTTTTGAATATAAAAAAAAATCGAACACTTTAATTTACGAGCGTTCAAGATTCTCATGAATTCATACGCTCTTAATTGGTTTTGCCGTCTAAGACGACTCCTTTTAAAAGCGTACACAAAGAAACCAATTAGTCTTCTCCTCTCGTCATCGTTCTCTCTGCCTCCTCCCTCGCCGATCGTCTCAACAGCCAGGCAATAAAATTCAAAAAGCCGCATAAATACTCTCCACTTACAAAGACAAGCATACGCGTAGAGGGAGGCACCGCGAGAGGAGGAGAAACACAATTGCAATAAGGACGAATAAGCGAATAATACTTGAAGGCCACCGCTGTCCTTTAGCCATCAGAGAAGAAAATCCTTTTGGGTTTCTCTAGAGTTCTCGAGCGGGTAAAGAACAGGCAGCGGGAAAGAAAGAGAGTCCGGATAAAAGAGTAAAGAGGGGCATTAGATACGGTGCTGGCCCGAGTGGCCAGAAAGAAAGCAAGAAGGACGAGAGCAGAAAAAGAGGGAGGGATAGAGGGAAAGAGGAGAATCGGAGGAAGTTAAGCGCGCTGCGCGCGGGCGGCCCTTCCCGAAATTAAGTGGTAGCAGTCAGAGATATGTCAGACGAGTTTTATTAAGCGGCATAAAAAAGAGATTTGTCGTTGGGCCGGGCGAGTTTCCTTACGAGCCGGCACTTCTATCTTCCTCTCTCCCCCTCCCTCCAGCAATCCTGCAACGCACGGGGCAGACGCCGGGAGAGAGAAGGAGAGAAAAGCCAGGGGGGCAGGCGTTTGTAGCGATATGAATTTATTATTAAAGAGCGCCTAAGGGCCAAAGTACCCCTGTTTCTCGATATCCGGGCCGATTTCAGCACTACTCTTCTTCCTCCTCTCATTTTCTCTCTTTCATCCCGGCCCCTCTCTGCTGTCTTTCCCTCCCGCTCGGCTCCTATTTAAATCTTCGGCTGAGCTAATTTATTCCGTCCTGGTTCGCGGCGCGAGTCAAGCTGACACGGAGCACAAAACTCGGCTCCGTAACGAGCACGACGCGCTCGACGACAATATCGCATTCATTCGGTCGTTTGCGGTGGAGTGCTGGCCTCCTACATAATGCAACGAGCAGTTTTGCCGACCCGCTTTCGCGCTCGTGCGCCCTTCCTCCCTCTCTCGCCGCTTCCCATCTCGCGTCCTATACTCCCCCGCAGCCGGCCGCGGAGTTTGCTCGTCTACGCGGACGATTTAATTATCGACGGGGCGACGTACCTCGTTCTTGGGCAGGTGGAGCTGGAGGCTCCTTCCTCGCAGCGAGGACACGGGAGCTCGCCTCTCAAATTGGGTCCTCTTCTGACGCTGCGGCAGCTGCTCCGGTGGCTATCTGTGATTGCGGCACGCCGACGAACGCGACGCTTATTTGCCGCGCAAAGGAGAAGAGAGCGCGCTCCCACTTGGCGCCGCTGTAGCTCTTCAAGAGTAGTTTCTTTAAACTGCACCATAAACTATGGCATTACAATTTTGGAAATTGGTCGATTGAATTGCTACCCGAATAAAAAAAAGTTAGTATTGATGATGTATGTAATCTAATATTTTTGTTTCAATAAAATTATTTGAATATTCATATTAAAAAAAAAGCTTCAATTGAGTCAATCAAATTTTTTTCTCAGTGAATATAAGGCTTATGTTTCAATAATAGCTGTTGTTGATAACCCAAGGTAATGGGGGTTACATACTAAAATTTATTTTGAGCATCATTATCTTTACGAAAAATTAAAATTCAATAAACTTTATCTGGGAACGATAAAGTCGATACCGAGGGAAAAAAGGGTTCTTTAAGGTTTAGAGAACATCTTAACTTTTAGTAGGCTGCGGGATTTGAGATTTCAGAACGCCCTTGAAAATTGGCGAGATTTGTGTCTTGTATCATGTACTAACTATGTATAAAGTTTCTACATCATAGCTCGAGCTCATACATCGGCTCACCGACCCTCTAAAGGTTAACACAGCTGGCCTCATTCGCAATGATACGTAACTCTGTGAATCTTAAATTTAAGATATTGGTTGCGAAATATATTCTATAATGAAATATTCTGCACCAGAAATGCAAAACACTTCGTGGACGATATAAAACTCTACTCACTGCTATAGTACTTTCCTCTTTAGTTAATTAATTTTATGGTTGAAAATATTTTCGCACATCATACATACCAGTGGAATATTTCATTATTTCAATTAGTTGACAAATTTACAAAAAGTCGATATTCAAAATCTTTTTCCATAAGACAACACTATTACCTTTAGAGTAATTTCCTTCTATTGTTATACAGCTCTTTAAATTTATATATTGAATGCTTTCTAATAATATTATTTTTCATTTTAAAAAACAACATAATTTTCCATCAATCATTATATACATCAATCAGTGAGTATAGAGAAGTATTATCACAGACATTTTCTCATTTTCCCCAACTCTCGCTGCCTCTTGGCCGTCTCCGATTTTTTCCTCATTTTTCACAACACGCAAAGATCTTTCCGATCGCGGCGTGAGAATCGACAGCTGAGAGGCAAGAATTTCCGGTACAGCATTCCCCACTCGCCTCGGAAACTCCGCATATGGCCTGAGGCCGCGAGGAATTTTGCAAGTTTTACCAACTATCTTAATGACGAGGTATTTATAGCTTTCTCCGCGCTGGCCAATATCTAGAGTGGACGTCAGAATATTCCCAGAGCCTGGCGACGTAACGGCGGAAGAATTGCGAGGGCCTTTCTTTGCGTCTGAATGGCGCACGACGACAATGGCAGGCTAGTGAAACAAGTATTGCAAAAAGTCTAATTACTGGCTCGACAGGCTCGCCGCTTCGTTAAAATGGCGCTGTTGGTGTTAAAAGTCGAGCAAAAGGCTGACCGCGGATGATGATCGTTTCAGCGGTAGAAAGTCACGCTTACTCTCCTCGCCCTTATTTTTGTAGGCACTGCGAAAGACGTTTATGGTCTCGGGGCGCATCGCCTCGCTGCCAGTGGAATTCTGTCTTCCGTCGGCGCCCGGCGGCCCCTTCGGCTCGTCGCTCATTTTTTTTTCTCTCTATTTTAACTTTGAATGAGTAAAGGCTCCTTGATATTTCCGAAAGAATTTGAAGAGCCTCGTTAAGAAATCTCGTTATAAAGTAGTTTTTCTTTCATGGCATCGTTAAAGGTAATTTGATGACCATTAAAAATGAATACAATATGTACATGCTAATCACTTTCTGATAAAGCACCGAAAACTCTTTATAAATCATTTTTTTCGTGATTGATGATGGAAATTAGATTGTTCCAAGTTTGAATTTTAATTTTCCTACTTTGAGAATATCGTTTATATAATCTGACGTCGGCTTTAATAAAAAATTAAGTGCTTTTTAATTACATCAAACAATTAAATATTCTTCTCTCAATGCACATTCAAACTAAATTAATAAATTAATCATTTATAAACTTTTATATATATATATATATATATCCATTAATACCTTATTTTTATTTAACTTGGGTCATTTACTTTCATCAGCTAAAGTAGGGGAGATCCGGGCAAAGCGGACATGTTAAGGAAAAAGTAAATAAAAATATATATAAAATAAAAAAAATTAAATAACTTTTAACATATCTTACTTTTGCTTGTAATAACAAAGACAATAATCATGTATAAGTGTATAAATTTAAATACATACAAATAATATTAAACATAAAATATGACATTTTGTTTTGACGAGTCTGAAAATAAAACGCTATAATTATCGTAGTAATTAATAGTTAATATGTTAACGTTTTTATTTTATTAATATGTCGCTCAAGATTGTGCAAAGTACCTATACGTTTTAAAACTTAGTTGATCGATTCTTTATCATTTAGACTGACATATGATAATACGTTTCCTAAAAATTTCTTCTAACCAGCTTGTTCAACCTGTTTTCGGATGTATTTATGCACTTTTATAAATAATAACCTAAAATCTGTAAACAAAAAAATAAAAAAATTTTAATTACATTATGTTTTAAAGCCATATTCAAACATACACAAACACGTTTTTTTTTAAACATTATAAATAAAAAATGTTTTCCTGGTAGAAGTATTAACCAGAAGCTAGCTATTATATTCAGTTAACTTTATGGCTAAAAACGAACATTGCTTGTATTTCATAGTCATGTACCAATCCGAAATAAATTATGGTATTTACACTTCATAATATATGTATTTTAAGTAATAGTAGAACTTTTAGATGAATTATATAATTTTTTAACACACCCCATCATAAAGTTCGTACTTTATTCCCGCCGAAGTGGAAAAAAAGTGCTACGTTCATTCCCTACCCCCACTCTAGTCCCGAGAAACGAGAGTGAAGTTAGGGAATCAATATGCAGCCTTCTTTCCCTTTTCGGCGGGAAACGAGTACGAACTTTATGATAGTTGTGTTAAAAAGTCGTATATTATACTCGTGAATATAGTGGGTTGTGTACACAGCCCACTTTACTCCCTTGGTGCATAATATACTATTTGCTAAAAATGCTTCCATTTAATTAAAACGTTAGCTACACGGAGAAAAATGTTTGTTGAAAAATTACTATGTTCGCTAGTAATGGGGTTACAGACTTGTATTCTGAGCCTATTTAGTATACTTTTAGTAATTATTAATATAACATTGATGAAAAATTAATAGAAATGGCTATAAAATTTACTAAGGTAACATAGTAAAAAATTTGAGAGTGAAAGATTAATACGATATAAAGTAATTTTTAGTACATATTTTGTACAATTTTTGCCAAAATTTATCACAAATTTTACTATACTACATCGTAAATTTCAGACATTTTAATAATTGACAGAAGATATAAGAATTTTTACAAGGAGGTATAAGAAGTTTTACAAGCCAACATAGTAAAAATTGAGTTGTCGTCTGCTAATGGCTGTAGTCGGCGAATCAACATAACCTCAAGCTGTACCAGATATAGACGAGTCGAAATACCATACCCGTAAGAACACGTTGGCGCAGCGAGTAAGAGCGCGGCCTCGATAACAAATACAACTCCGTCATTCCTTACAACCGAAACTTAACCATTCAAGAAATAAACGAGCACCTACTAAATATTAATAATGTAATCACCGAAAATATAGAAAAAAACGTACCGCACTACTCGCCTAATGACAACATACTCAATTACACAAACCTCAAAATTAAAAAACTCCATAAATACAAATCTTATCTAATCACAACACTCAATAAAACCTATAAAAATAAGAATAATCCGTCCAACCATAATTATAGTATATTTATAAAAGACATGATCATAAAAGTTAATAATCAGCTAAAAAACGAATACCGCAAATCATACACTAAATATTGGGACTCTCTTATAAAATCGATAGATCACAAAAATTCTGACACTTTTTTTCCTAAAATAAACAGGTTTTTCAGACCAAAGGATCAATTAAAGATACAAACCATAAACATTAAAACGGACGAAATCGACGTGATACAAAAAAGCAAATGCGACTTATCAGACACACCGATTGTTAACGACAAATTTCAAATTAATAATCCTCAAGACATTCTTAATATTATCGGAGCATATTACGAACAAATTAATTCCCCTAGATATTTAAATATTGGAACAGAATTCAAACAAAAAATAGACACACATGTGGCCAAGATACGCAATACGTACAAACTGCGCCGAGAGAATAAGTACGCAGTCACAGAATTCAATGACAATAACCCGGCTCACAACCCGCATAACACCAATAACACAGCATTCTGCAATACTTATAGAGTCTTCCTAATACTGAAAAATCTGCCTAACAAAACATCTTCCGGACTTGATAACATACCCCCAATAGTTTTAAAACACCTTCCACCAAAAATAGTTCGCGATTTTACTATAATTTTTAACAACTGCATCAACCTCAACTACTTCCCCACGTCATGGAAATGTGCGAAAAATCTCCCGATTTTAAAAAAAGGCAAGGAACCAGACGAAGTATCCAGCTATCGCCCAATCAGCCTGACTCCGGCTATCAGTAAAGTATTCGAATGTATAATTAATGATGCCATCTCAGAACACGTCACGAAATCCCACATCCTCCCCGACAACCAATTCGGCTTCAGACACGATCACTCAACCACCCATGCAATCAATAAAATAATGAATGACGTCAATATACACCTTAATAAAGGAGATATTGTGGGCGCATGCCTAGTCGATCTAGAAAAGGCCTTCGACTCGGTCTGGATTGACGGCCTTATCTACCTCCTGCAACAGCTACAATTCCCACAAAATTTAATAGAATTAGTAATCGATATGACCTCTGACCGCTCTTTCAAAACTTGGAATGGGGACACTCTATTCGCAAACACCTTTAAAATCTCAGAAGGCCTGATGCAAGGCATGGTAAACTCCCCAAGTCTTTTTAACATATACACCTATGCGACCCCTAATCTCTTCAATCTCAATTCCGGTAACAACACATATTCTGCCGCATACGCAGACGATCTCATTATCTTAGTAGCCGACTCTCAACTATCAAAGATACAGAATAAGCTAGAAGAACTGCTAAATAATTTAAACAAACACTATAATAAATGGAATCTAAAAATCAACCCAACTAAATGTGAAACCATAGTTTTCCATCGTCCATTAAACACCATAAGCCAGCCAAAAAGAAAAATCATAAATAATTTTTCTATACAGCTTAAACAAAACAACACATGTCACAACATTCCGCACAGAAAAATAGTTAAATACTTAGGCATGCAACTTGATCATCTGATACGTCTCAACAAGCACGTTCTTTCCCAACTCGACAAAGCTAAAAATGCCTTTCGCTCCCTAAGCAGGCTCTTCTTTAATAAAACACTCTCCCACCGTCCAAAAATAATATGCTATCTACTACTAATAAGGCCAATAATGTCTTACGCTGCACCGGTGTGGTGGAATGTTAGCGCATCCATTATGGAAAAATTAAGACGGTTCGAAAGAATGTGTTTACGAGCATGTCTACACACATATCGATTATCTACAACCAAGAAGTTTATATCTAACGCAACAATATACAACAAAGCAAATATACCAAGAATTGATAATTTCCTCCTAAAATTAACAAGAGATTACTATGCGAGACTACCTTTAATCCATAATAAATACTTAAAATCATACGTATCTACCGTTCCAAAAGAAATAAATGTAGCAAAAAATACCGGATACTTTCCGCCTCAATGCTTCACCTTTTTCGATAAACAAGGGTTAATTCAAGACAGCCACAACCTCCCGTTAATTTATCACGCATCACGACACCAAGCAAACAAAAAAATAACTTACGACTTACAAACCTATTACCGGATTCTGAAGTATAATAGGTCAATACCTCGTCGTGATCTAAACGACTTTCATAGAATCCATACAAAATATTGGTGGCTTAAAGAGGATGCAAAATTCATCGACGAAATAAGGCGCAGAAAAATTAGAAAAAACTTAGTTGCACAAACCCGAGATTCAGAATAATTGGCGGTAAAACTTAAGTTGGTCTAGATGGTTTTGCTAGATATAGATTAATTATATTTTATATTTATTTATTTATTGTAATCCAAGTTCTTAAACTACAGGCGTATAGGTTTTTATTATTCTTTTTCCTATACCATTAATTTATCTTTCTATTGTAGACTCTCCGACATACGTCACCGTCTATTGTACTAGATACCGTGTAAACCTCACATACATATAATTTATGATTTGCGAGATGCTTTCTAAAAGCCCTGTAAATTCGAATAATTTAATTGTAAGGCGTTTGTTTGTGTAGTTTTATTTACACCTGTAACCAATATTGTACAATTCTCAAGTAAATAAAAACTTTAAAAAAAAAAAAAAAAGTAAGAGCGCGGCTTCTGGCCCAGGGGGGCTAGGGTTCGATTCCCGATCACTGCAGATTTTTTTTTTCTTGATGGATTTCCATTTTACTTTCCAGTATTGTAAAATTTGATAGAAAACATTGTAAAATTTAAAACAATTCAAGGCTGTCACCTTGTTCCCATACAACATAGTAAATTTTCCTAGATAATTTAATAATTTTTCATAGACTATTTTTTTCAGTGTATAAAGTATGGTTAATTTTCTACTAGGGGACGGATAAAAAATATGTTCAACTTTTTACCTTGGTGAAATCGGAAAATATCCTTAAAAAATTGTTGTTTACATATGCTGTCAATGTTATCACTATGAGCGAGATTCACTCACTGAAACTTAGATGCTAGTAGTATATACAATATAAATATGAGGTTGAAAATTCGTACTTATATAGTTTATACCGAAAATATAGCATATGGCCGTTTTGCCCGGATCTCCCCTACATCTTAAATAAAGAATTAATCTTCGTTTTGAAATTTTCTAATCAATTCAAAATGATATTTCCGATTCATTAATTTATTCAATATAATAAGTAATTTATTATCGCCAGCTACCTTTAACATAGATACCGTTAATAGATTAGCAGCCTACGCAGCACTTATATAAATTCTAATTCACGCATCACAAGTAAATACTGACCATCTGAGTATATTAGAATTCACTTCTTAGTAATAAGTGCCCCAAGTCTAGGGTATAAACAGTCAAGACTTTCCAACCAACCGCTGCAAAAGAGCGTAAAGCCACTTTATGAATTCGGAGAAAAAAGTAGAGCTCCCCCGAGCTACGAGCTATTCAGGCTTGCGGCTCTCATCCATCGCACGCTCATGAGCGAACGAGCGCTATAAAAGCGCGCGTGTGCGCTACGCAAGGGGGCTAAGGGAGCTTCTACATCGATGCGGCTGCATGTGCGCACGCCGTGTATAAGGTATACCTATATGTAGCGCGCACGCATATATAGGTATACCTTATACACGGCGTGCGCACACGCAGCCGCATCGATGTAGAAGCTCCCTAAGGGAGTCTCTACAACCTTGCGCGTGCGTGTGCGCTCGCCGTGTATAAGGTATACCTATATATAAGAGAGCGCTATATATAGGTATACCTTATACACGCGAGCGCACACGCACGCGCAAGGTTGTAGAGACTCCCTAAGACAGAGACACGCGCGCGCGCGCCTGTAAAACCATGGATCATCGGAGACAAGCGCGGCCAGTCGTCCGTGGAAGAATGAGAAGGCGCGCCGTCCCTTCTCTATCTCGGCTGGCCGCTAGCCGCGCTTGAGGAACGACTTTGAGAATGGACTTTTCTCTCTCCCCGCGCTCGCGAAGAAGTTTGGCAATTTCCTGGGGTTAATCCGGCCCGGTCGGTCAGCATTGAGATGCCGCGGGGGTTCCGTGCCGCACGGATCCGCACCCGCGCGCGCGGGGGGAGACGTTGGCTGCGCGCGCCTCGAGTGGACGAGGGCGCACAGAAACCGAGCGAGAGTCTCAGACCGCACGAACCGCGCCGGCTGGCCCCATACATTATACAAGCGACCGCCGCGCTACCGGCATCGCCGCCGTCGCCCTCGAAAGAGCCTCGCGAAAGAGCGCCAGCCGAAAAAACGCGTGCGTGAGCCTGCACGTGCGAATGCGTCGAACCTCCGTAACTGGAATACATATGCAGGGACGAGGGGATACGCCGGCGCGCAGAATGCCGGTTTCGAGAGTCGACTGGAAAAATTCCCTCGGCCACTATATGTACGAGAGTGAGCGCGGCCGTTCCCTCGGTGTATATGGCCGGGAATTGACCGATGGACTGGGCTGAATTAACGATGTACGTGAGGAGAATGCCGCCGAGCGACAAGAGATGAGTCTTCCGCACCGCTCGATTATCCTTTTGCCATGATTTGTACGGCGGGCCTGCTGTAATTGATTGACATTAATCCGTTTCTCTGAAATATTCACCCGCAGATTCAGCTTTACGTCCGCTGTATATATTTCATTTAATTGCGAATTTCTTGAAAGATGTAGAAGACGAGAGGCTGGGGATAGATTGTCGGGGTTATCGATTGGTGCGTCTGGCGATCATCTTCGGCGAAAACCCTCGGCGACTCTCGAGCGGCAGGCGTGCGCGTCACTGGCAATTTCCGGAGCTCGCAAGGCCGGGCGACGGCGACGCTCTCGAGGCAGTTCGGCTTGTTATCAGCGGCGGCGAGAGCAAAGGTAGCTCGAGTGCGCGCGCGCGTTTCCCCTGGCGCGGTAACGGGTTTATCAAGACCGATTAACTCTGGTCGGGCTGGATGATTTGCAGCTGCCACTCCCTCTCTCTTAGTCGGCTCCTTAGCTGCCGCGCGTAGGTGCACTCCAGGCGTGCGTAGCATCGTAGCGGCAGTAAGGTAACGTCGAAACTTCGCGGAGAGCGCGCGCGCGGGCCAAGTTTCGAGAGGATGCGCGCATTCGAGGATGCCCGCTTCCGGCATGCGCGCCGGACGCCGAAATTTTGCCTAAACTGGGTCGCTTAAGCTCGGACTCCGGCGCGGCGGAGAGCGAGGGGGAGAAAGAGAGATCGACAACAACTCGAGGCTTAATGAGAAGGCCGAACTGATATGTACGTTGGCCGCAAGTTGAAACGGGAGAGGGAGCGCTCTGTGCGGCTGGGATTAAACAACTATGTAACCTTCATTGATGAGTTCGGTCGTTAAAATGCGCGACGGCCAAACTTCGACAACGAGTCGAGTTCGACGGTGCTGGATAAAAGAGAGACGCCGAGTCGCGTTTGCTCGATTTCGGGAGCAGCGGCACAAAGGACCACTTCAAAAGAAGGGGGATGAGGTTATTTCCCCTTTTATTTGAAATACTTTCCGATCCTTTTCAGTTCTTTCCTTGATTTACAGTATTTCACTTTCCGTGCTGTTTTCAAAGCGATTAGTTCCAAAAGGTTCTTTCGAAAAATTGCGAGTAACATCAATGCCGAAAATGTCGAATAGTTTGTTTAAATAATCAAAGCAAACGAAATAGTTTAATAATGGTACACGTTGAAGTTCAAGTATTCGATGCAGAAAGCTCCGAATTCGAAAAGTGTTCGAGCGCTGATTAATGATTCATCGACTCTTCCCCCTGAAAAAGTAAAGCAAAGCAAAAAAGAAGAAGAAACATACGCGAAGGAAAACGTGGCTCTAAAACAGCGGCGAGGATTCATTTAAATCGCAAGAGCGACGGAGCCGTAGTTGCAGCTGGTGCGTGTGCGTGCACATACACATCCCCGTGTAAAAAGAAGACGAGGAAGAAGAAGCCGAGCCGGGTGGGAGAGAGAGAGGGTGGGAGAGAGTACGCGCGTCAGCCGAGAAAGAGCGAAAGACAAAAAGGGAGAAAGATGGAGCCGCTGACGTGCTGTAAGATTGATTGGAGTCACGAGATGGAAAATTAACGGTCTAGCTGCGCTCGCGCCGAGTATTTCGCGAGGAGGGGAGAGAGGAGGAAGGGAGAGAGTGACAGCCGCTGCATACTAATCTGGTCTTCCCCGTGCGCCTTGAGAAAGAGCGAGGGAGGAGAAGGGCTGCTATATACCTTCGGACAGCATCGCATAACCTCTACCTGCCATTTCCCCCTCTGCCTTCTTTTGAGCGCGCTTCCGCACGCGCGGGCTGTCCTGCATACGAAATTCACGTGGCGCCACGCGGCCGTAGAAGAAACCCGCTTGCCGCGGTAGGTAGTTCCTATGACTTTGACAATCGTCAACTTATTTTTCAAATGTATCACCTAAATTACAAAGCTCCGAGGAAGCTCATTCTTTTAGTTTTTTCAAGAGACAAAAACGTTTTCTTCTAGGAGCATAAAAAAGCTTTATGAAACCGCAGCTTTTTTTATACAAATCTTTTGGTACCGTAACTCTACAGTAACCGCACAAGTTTTGTTCTTCAAAGAAAGTTAATTAGATTTTTTATAAACATGTGTGTAATTACAATAACAGTTAACGATTATTAATAATTTCGTGAGAAATAGTGAATTATTGACTGATACGAAGAAGAAGTAGAAATTTTGAGTTCTATTGTACTTCATAAAATTTTAATAGTTTTCCTAGTATGGAAAGTAATTGAATAGTAATTGTCTAAAACACAAGTAGATCGCCAAGTCGCCCAGAGTACACCGATAAATTGTTCCATGGAATAGCTTATCACGTAGTTGAAAATAAAGTTAAGTAAAGTCAGATGGTCAAGAGAATATGCACACTGGTGGGGAATATACTGAGAAGACCGGCTAGAAATTCGTGTCAGCAGGAAGTTGTGGGAAAGAGTATATAAGTACACGAGGTAGCAAGAAATAAAATAAAGAATGAAAACTCTTTTCGTGAAGTTGTTTAAAAAATTAATACGAATCAATTGTACATTTACAGTAAACATATATTAAACATTTTTTTATCTCAATTGTTTCATTTATATAATATGAACATATATTGGCAATCCTAACAAACTTTTAATTTAATAACTGGTTAGAGTATCTTGGTGGGTATTATTTAAAAATTTAACGGTATAAAACAATCTGTAGACTTTTTTCTCTACCTGCTATACTCCATATCCGATGTTTAAACAATTCACTATAAAATTGAAGTCAACTAGTGCATACTATGCATCACGTAACACTAGCGAATTTGTATAATTCGACTTCATATTACAGTATCTATTGTGCTGGATCGAATCAAAATATCGAATTGCCATGATAGAATTTATTTTGAAATACTTTTACTATACTCTTATTTGAATTCCATTAATGAAATTCAATATTTTATACAGGTTATCTGCAATAAAATAGTTACAAACTACGTAGAACATGTATCTGAACATAACGATTTTCCTACTATACAGAATATTAAACTTCATCAATACAATTTTAATAAGAGTTTGATAACGATATTTTCAAATAAATTATTCAAAAATAGTTTTGTCCTACCATAATCTGCAAATCAGTAAGTCGAACTAAATAACATCTATAATTGACTCCAATTTTACAATGCTTCGTCTAAACAGTGCCCCCTCCCCCCATAAATTCGCTAGTTCACTTCAGTTGTATAGTGAATCCTATAAATATTGCCCCCCTCTCTCTCTCCGAATTATTAATACTTATTCACGAATCGATAAATCAACAATAAGTGCTAAATTGAACGAACTTACCTGTAAGTGAAGTTCGATTTTAATTGTATAAGCGCCTCCTCCGAAAAGATCAAATGGTAGTATCTCTACTCTACGCCGTTGTTGCCACCCTTCAAAGTCTAAAATAATAGGAAAAAAGAAACCATAGCGCGCATGCGCCGGCGCCTCCGCGCCACCGCTCGCGCGCCATAACCCTCATTTTTTAAAGTATTGCCATAATCTTTATGAGAATATCTATTTATTTTAAATAGAGGGATAAAGTTAGGATGGGTTTGATTTTTTCGGAGGAAGCGCTTATACAATTAAAATCGAACTTCACTTACAGGTAAGTTCGTTCAATTTAGCAATTGTATTTCGCGCCTCCTCCTCAAGATCAAATGGTAGATGTTTAAAGCCTATTACGGCAATTAGCGGGTAAGTTCTTTTTATTATTAAAGTGATGTCTTGATAATAAAAGATCATTATTTGACACTCACTAGCCATACATGTTCACTTACACTAGTTTAGCGTCTATTTAAAACAGAAAGCACAAATTCTTGTGTGGGACTCTATTGATGTTAATGAGTACAACTGATTTAAATTAAATATACGACGTTTCGATAGTTTGATCGCTATCCTTTTCAAGTCCTAATTAACATCAGTATTACACTTTGTCACATTTTTCAAGCACAAATTGTTCATCATTAGGTGCGATTTGTCGATCATAGAAACGCGCAAACGTCTGAGAATCTTTCGACCAGCCGGCTGTTTTTCTAATTAAGTCTAAATCGACATCTAGTCTTTTAGCCGCGGACGTTGACGCGTGGCGCGTGCTATGAGCAGAAAAAATTGAGACATCTATTTCTGCCTTAAATAAAACCTCTTTGACCCAGCGGCTTAAGGTTTGTGCTGATACTGCCTTAATTGGCTTGTTAGTTGAAATAAATAATTTTTCAATCGAGTTTTGTATTTCTCTAGATGCTTCTAAGTATGACATTAAACACGATGCCGCACATATTTTTGTTTCAGAATAGAAAGGTAACACTAGTAATGGCTGCATAGCACCTTTCTTAGACGTTTATTTGATCAGGGATCTTGATTTCTAATTTTGATTCGCTTACCTTTATATTCTTTATATTTATTAAAGCGAAGGTCTGCATGCGGTGCCCAGTTACCAAGGCGAGTAAAGTTACTAATTTTTTTGATAATTCTTTAAATTGCAATGACTCGTTGTTATTCTTTGAGATAAAAAAATCTAAGACTGTCTTAGGATCCCAGGTGTACTCGTATTTAGGCCTCGATGGGCGTAAGTTATACAAACCTTTAAAAAAACGCTTTAGTCTAGGATCCTGAGCAATATCAAAATTTACGATTAACGATATAGTTGATCTAGTACTGTTAATCGAGCTATGAGACAAACCTTTATAAAATATTTCTGTCAAAAAAGATAGGATTTGCGCAATCGAGGGATAAAAAACGTTAATTGAATTCTTCAGGCAGAAGTTCCACCACTTCTTTAGGGCTGATTCGTAATTTTTTAAAGTAGAATCGCTTAATGAGGCAATCATAATCTTCATTGAATCGGATGGCACTTCTTGTTTGGTTAATGCCTGCTTGATAAGTTCCCTGAAACCAGGGAAAGGCTCCTCCAAAGTGGATGTGGTTCCCTGTTACAAGTAATTAATAAGTCGATATTAGGATTAAACGTTAGAGGTTCTGAAGTTAACATACTTCGAAAGATCGGGTACCAAGGCTGTGCTGGCCAATTTGGTACAACAACTATTCCTTGTGCTTTTTCTCTTTTGATTTTCACGAGAGTCTTTAAAATAGTACAAAAAGGAGGAAAAGCATAGAAATACAGATCTTTCCATGACACGGTAAATGCATCAACGACCTCAGATCCAGGATTCTTCTTCCATGAAAAAAACCGCTGTCAATTCATTGGCACGTAGCTTCCTCAAAATAATTTTTTGATTCCTTTTATTAAATTAAAATTCGAAAAATAAATTTTTCACGAAAAAAATTGGAAAAATTTTATGGAAAATATTAACTTGTAATTTGTTCATGGCTATTCATTGAGGTTCCATTTGCAATTTATTTGTTTGTGATTTTAATTCTTATATGAATGGAAAACAATCTTCTTCAAGTTCTATTCTTCATCAAATTTTTCTTCTTCAAGTCCACTGTCAACGGCTTCTCGTCGTACATTGGTTCGAAATAAAAAAATATTCTAAAGTTTGATTGTGTTTACCTCAAATATTTCTGAAATTTATGAACCAATCATTTTGCCAAAAGAACTCATCCGAGAACTATCAATAATATACCTCTACAATGAATTTTGAAGCGAATAAGACAATTTTACTCTTGTAATAGTTGAACATATAAAACTCATTTTTTTTCATTTTTCAATTTTTACGTTTTTGTTAATAACAAAAGAACCGTAATAGTTATAGAATTAATTTTTTTAGAAAATATAGGTAATTTAATTCTCTTTCGAATGCCATCCACCCCATTTAGATACATAGAGCCGTTCTCGAGAAATAACGATTTAAAAAAAATTGAAAAAAATTTTAACCTCAAATATTTCCGAAATTTATAGATCAATCCTTTTGCCCAAAGAACTCACTCGATTGGTATACAAAATTAACCCCTACAAAGAATTTCAAAGTGATTAAGCAAATTTTACTATAGTTATTGAACGACAAAAAAAATCACTTTTTTTTATAAATTATTTTTTTTCTCAAAAAATAATGAATAAAAAAACCTAAAAATTTAGTAAGTTATAGTACTTAATATCCTTTATAACCAAAAAAATATTCATGTTAATATCTTTTTTTAATTTTGAAATATAACCTATTTACAAAAAATTACGTTTTCATCAATAACTTATGACGAAATATAGCTACCGACTTTTTTTTTTTTTGAAATTGTAGATAATTTTATCCTACATACAGAGAATTCATGATATATAAACAATATTTGTTGTAAATATTAAAAAAATCGAAAAAAAAAATTTTGAAAATAAAAAAATGGCAATAAAAAAAAAAATTAAGTTTTAGAAATATAGAATATTGACCGCAATTGTGGAAGCAAGATCTAAAAAAATGATCACTCTCCCGTTAAAATCGGTCGAGTAGATCATAAGATATCAGCGTATACGGACACACACACACACACACACCCACACACACACACACACATCCATACGGACATTTTCTAAAAATAGTGTATTTCGATTCCAAATTTGCTAAATAACATTTCTAACACATTATCTCATAAACTTTGTTTTTACTATCACAAAGCTTCCTCTAGGAGGAAGTAATAACGACTGCATTTTTTATTGGATTGGCTTGCGAATAAATCAATCTCGGGTTTTCCAAACTCTTTTATTATTTTTCTAAAAGCGATATCGGATAATTGATATTCAGTTTCTGGTTCTAATCTTCTTGATTCGAAATCTGCACTAAAATTATCGGGAGAACTTATGTAGGATGCGAATATGAAAATATTATGTATTTCGCACCATTGCCATATCTCCCGAGTGATAACGTTTAAATTTTCAAATTTAATTCCTCCCATTCGATTTAGATATGCGATTGCAGTGGTGTTGTCAATTCTAAGAAGAATATTTGTATTACAAAGATCTTTTGCAAAAGATTTTAATCCAAAATAGGCCGCCTTCAGTTCCAATACATTGATGTGTAGTTGCTTTTCGGATTCTGTGCAGTAACCGTTAGTTTTTTGTTTATTACAAACAGCTCTTCAGCCGGCAAGAGACGCATCTGAGAAAATTTCTAGCGAATACTCTGGGTTTTCGATCGAATTTTTGCCTGACAAGATCTTAGTCTCGCACCAATCAAAATCTTTGTTATTATAATTAATTCTCATGATTGCGTTGTAATTATCATTATTTTTTGAGAGAGCTAAGAATTTTTCCCTCTCAAATGTCTTTGTATAGATCCAACTATATTTTATTGCCAGACAACAAGCTACTTTAAATCCTACAAATTGAGCGAATTCCCGTATTTTACAGCTTTTTATTTTCCTAAATTTCTTTATTAATTTTTTAATCGAATTCCTTTTTTCCCTTGGCAATTCTATAGACATTTCGTGTGAATCGAAGTTAAAGCCTAAATATTTACATTGTTTGGATGGTATCAACTTGCATTTATTATAATTTATGACGAACCCAAGGTTTTCTAAGAAATTACATGTTTTTAGGACATTATTCTCGCAACTTGAGTTTGTAATTGTATTCACAATTTTACTCCCCATTGTCAAATGTAAAAATTGTTATTTTGGTCAATTCTGACCAGATCCGTTGGGAGCAGGAAAGAAAATAGACTACGATTATTCTCGCAATCTGTTTCTGTATTACCTAGCAATAAAAAATCGTCTAAGTATACGACAGATTTTAATCCATTTTCTCTTAAATGAAAAATAACGGGTTTCATCAATTTTGTAAATATATATAGGGCCGTGCACAGGCCAAATGGTAGGCAAGTAAACTCGTAAGTCTCATTTAAAAATTCAAAACGAAAAATCTTCCTGTCTTCCGGATTAGTTGCTACTAGATAATATGCCTCTTTTAAATCTACAGTCACCATAAAACAATTATGATCTATTAGTTTCATTGCTGTTCTATAATCCTCGATTTTAAAGTGATTTACGTCAATGAATTTATTTAAGTCTTTAAGATTTAAGATTAGTCTGTATGTTTTATCTGGTTTCGGTCTAATAAAGATATTGGACAAAAATTGCCCTTCGGTCGCATTGCAGCGTTCTAATACGCCTTTTTCGACTAGATCTCTAATTAATTTTAGAATAATTTTTTCATCTGTTGCACAGATTTTTTTGTTAATTGATTTTATTTGTATAAGGGAAGCTTTGAACGGTAGTCTGTAACCTTTGGTGCAAGAAAGAATCTTTGGATCCGAGGTAATTGTTTTCCATTTATCGTAAAAGAAACAAAGGCGTCCTGCGCTGTCACTTACCGGAGAATCTAACCTCTCCTCGAATAACGTCTCCTGTGAGAGTGTTTTTGCTCGCTTGGTTGGGCTCTGTGACCTTGGCTTTTGTAGCGCGGTCCCTGACTGTGGTGAGCTGTCGTCCGTCTCCGCCCGCCCGATGCGTTGTTGTAAGTTTTGTTCTACTGTCGAGGCGGGCCCTGATAGTTTTTTGAGCCTGATCTTATTGGTGGTTTCTTTACTTTTAGGTCTTCGGCCGATTGACCGATGATCTTTGCCGTCTTTAACTCCTCGGCTAGTTTGTTTCCGAATAAATAGTTATCAACAGGAGTAGTACTGAGGGCTTCCTTCATTGTCGGATTTACAAAGGCTAATAGTAGGTTTCTGCGCGCAGAGACTTCATCGTGCATCGTATCAATAACTAGACGGCCTACGTCACTTAGCCCTTCAATAATCGGAATATCTTCTGGTAATTCTCGTTTTACGAGGAGTGCTATTACTTTCCCGATTCCTGACATGCAGGCAGCTAACTTTTCCTGCTTTTGAAAAATTCGCGTATCTCTTAAACGAGCATTTTCGCTAATTGCGTGTTGCACCTCTGCGTTTAGCTTTGGCGGGTCTAAAAAAGACAATTGCTGGGAGGTGGATACTTCTTTATCAAAGAATTTTTTTTCCTCAGTAGGCAGCCCTAAGCTCAGGATGTTTTTCCAGCGAATTGCAAAACTCGAATGAACGGCCGGTGCCAATACTCGCTCCTCCGCCAGCCGCTAACCGATGACGTTCATAACCTCGTCAGTTAGATTTTTTTCCGCTATAGTGACGTCTGCACCCAGCTCTGCCCTCTCAGTTGACTGCTCGTTCGCATCAGCGTTCTCTGTCGGTTTTTATGTTCCCGACATTACCGGCGGTGTCGAGTTGCGACAGCCATGCTGTTCGTGCAGTTTCTCGTCACGTGACAGCCCTTTTGGCGGTTCTTTGTTGCTCGGAGTATTCGCTCCCTCGGAATTGTAACCACTGCCAAAGCGCTCTCTCCCAGAATTTGAATACCAACCACTTCCTAGAATGCAAACAAGCGATTTCTTATAAAATAAGAGCTAGACAGTTTTCTTATCTTTCTTAGGAATTACGAGTAGCTATTAAAAATAACTCATAGCAATAAAATTGCCACTCGAGCGTCATGACGTGCGGATAAAATCCGAAAATTGAATGTACGTTCTTTTGGATAAAATCCGAACGAGAAAAACACTTCTATAGAATAAAATTCTATTAATAGTGGTTTCTGTGTATTCCTTTATTATTTAATGACTAAAAGTCTGCAGCAGGAAGGCAGCTTCTTTAACAGTAAAATCTTACGTATGCTAGATGATTCGCTTGATCTGTCGCTCGAGGAACAAGAGCTTGATCGTCGGTGATGGTGTGATCGTTTTCTCTTCCGTTTTCTTCTTTCCTTGTCGAGTTTTCTTAGTTTCCTCACCAGGCGTTCTTGTACTGATTCCGTTAAAGAATCTCAGCGTCTGGATTTCCTCTTACCCATAATTAACAACTCTTTTAAGTAAAGTTGTGCACAATAAGTGTGACCTCTTCGGCACAAAGAAAGAGAATGAGGGTTATGGCGCGCGAGCGGTGGCGCGGAGGCGCCGGCGCATGCGCGCTATGGTTTTTTTTTTCCTATCATTTTAGACTTTGAAGTGTGGCAACAACGGCGTAGAGTAGAGATACTACCATTTGATCTTGAGGAGGAGGCGCGAAATACAATAACTTATTTTAAATAGAAATCTCATATTTTTGTAAGCTGCCTGTAAGTGTGACATCAATTGACTTGGTACGATAAATATTAAAAAATGAATGTAAAATTAAATTTGTTAAAAAAGTTCTTTTAGCAATGACAATTTTTCTCGGAACTTTATATTTATATAATTGTCATAGTTGAAGTTTATTTATATACATAATAAGCCAAGTACAAATTCTCTTTTGTAAAAGTGATTCAGGATTGCACATTACAGCTGAAAAGAAATTTTTTAATTTTAGAAAAGTTCAAAGTCTATTGGAGAATCGTCCATACATTATCTATTTTAAGGCAATTCTCTAATATATCAAAAAGTGGCTTTCGAAAGTAACAAAATTCTAGCGTGTTCTTTAAAATCTAAATAATTTTTCTTTATCTTTTAAAATATAGGTTGCCGACCTATTTTTTAAGAAAAAAATTATTGAAAATGGTTACTTTTACATTGAGAGTAAATGACGCCATATAACGCATAACAGGAAGTAATAGCGTTACTTGATAAAAAAGTGGGTTTTCAAAAAGAAAAACATAGCTTAAGAAAGATGAAATTTAGCTCTTTCTTTTAAGTTTATCAAATATGTGTCAAGCCGACCTTTTTAAAAAGATATGAATGATTATAAACACAAATAGCAGACGACATTCATGAGAGCGAGATATTTTAATTCTCTTTCGAACGCTACCCATCAGATTCGAATAACTCGATCCTACCATAAAAAAAAATCAAAAAACAGTTTTGAGAAAATCGAAAATTTGAAAAAAAAAAACAAAAATGCATCGCCCCAATCAAAAAACGGATTTTTGACCCGCCATCACGCAAAGAAAACAAAAAAAAATGAGACCTGTCCGGTCAAAATCGACCGAGTAGAAGCTGAGATCCAGGCGTACACACACACACACACACACACACACACACACACACACACACACACACACACACACACACACACACACACACACACACACACACACACACACACACACACACATCCATACAAACATTTTTCAAAAACCATGTATTTTGATTCCTAACACGTCAGAACACAATTATAACATATTTTTACAACAACTCAAAAATTTACTATCACAAAGCTTCCTCTAGGAGGAAGCAACAAACCGACACCAAGTACGTATTATGGAACGAAATTTTTACAGATTGTCCCCCCGTTCCATAATCGATGTACCCATTTTGGAACAGGATAGAAATCAGTTTTAATTTAAGAACTTATGTACTATTTTACTTACAATAAGAGGCTTCTTATGATATACAAAATGATGATTTTAAATTTTTTATAATTTTTTTATTATAAAACATGAATATAAAATACAATTTTAAACGTATCAAATTAATACAATAATTGCATACAACTTAAAATACTTAATACTTATTTTTAAATATCTGAAATTACAATTAATTTATTTTTTGGTTTGAATTTATTATTTGCTACACTATTTTCATTTCGAGCATAGTGTCTTTTTCCATCGTATTATTATGCTTCCTCATAGAGGAAGATTTGTGATAGTAAAAAAAAAGTTTATGAGATAATCTGTTAGAAATGTTATTTAGCAAATTTGGAATCGAAATACATTATTTTTAGAAAATGTCCGTATGGATGTGTGTGTGTGTGTGTGTGTGTGTGTGTGTGTATGTCCGTATACGCTGATATCTCATGATCTACTCGACCGATTTTAACGGGAGAGTGATCATTTTTTTAGATTTTACTTCCACAATTGGGGTCAATATTCTATTTTTGTAAAATTTAATTTTTTTTTTTATAGCCATTTCTTAATTTTCAAAATTTTTATTTTCGATTTTTTTAATATTTAGAACAAATATTGTTTATATATCATGACTTCTCTGTATGTAGGATAAAATTATCTACAATTTAAAAAAAAAAAAAGTCGGTAGCTATATTTCGTCATAAGTTATTGATGAAAACGTAATTTTTTGTAAATAGGTTATATTTCGAAATTAAAAAAAGATATTAACACGAATATTTTTTTGGTTATAAAGGATATTAAGTACTATAACTTACTAAATTTTTAGGTTTTTTTATTCATTATTTTTTGAGAAAAAAAATAATTTATAAAAAAAAGTGATTTTTTTTGTCGTTCAATAACTATAGTAAAATTTGCTTAATCACTTTGAAATTCTTTGTAGGGGTAGATTTTGTATACCAATCGAGTGAGTTCTTTGGGCAAAAGGATTGATCCATAAATTTCGGAAATATTTGAGGTTAAAATTTTTTTCAATTTTTTTTAAATCGTTATTTCTCGAGAACGGCTCTATGTATCTAAATGGGGTGGATGGCATTCGAAAGAGAATTAAATTATCTATATTTTCTAAAAAAATTAATTCTCTAGCTATCACGGTTCTTTTGTTATTAACAAAAACGTAAAAATTGAAAAATGAAAAAAATGAGTTTTATATGTTCAACTATTACAAGAGTAAAATAGTCTTATTAGCTTCAATATTCATTGTAGAGGTATATTATTGATAGTTCTCGAATGAGTTCTTTTGGCAAAATGATTGGTTCATAAATTTCAAAAATATTTGAGGTAAATACAATCAAAGAACAACTTTAGAATATTTTTGCTTCCTCATAGAGGAAGCTTTGTGATAGTAAAAAAAAAGTTTATGAGATAATGTATTAGAAATGTTATTTAGCAAATTTGGAATCGAAATACACTATTTTTAGAAAATGTCCGAATGGATGTGTGTGTGTGTGTATGTGTGTGTGTATGTATGTCCGTATACACTGATATCTCATGATCTACTCGACCGACTTTAACGGGAGAGTGATCATTTTTTTAGATTTTGCTTCCACAATTGCGGTCAATATTCTATTTTTGTAAAACTTAATTTTTTTTTTTATAGCCATTTTTTTATTTTCAAAATTTTTTTTTTCGATTTTTTTAATATTTAGAACAAATATTGTTTATATATCATGAATTCTCTGTATGTAGGATAAAATTATCTACAATTTCAAAACAAAAAAAAAGTCGGTAGCTATATTTCGTCATAAGTTATTGATGAAAACGTAATTTTTTGTAAATAGGTTATATTTCGAAATTAAAAAAAGATATTAACATGAATATTTTTTTGGTTATAAAGGATATTAAGTACTATAACTTACTAAATTTTTAGGTTTTTTTATTCATTATTTTTTGAGAAAAAAAATAATTTATAAAAAAAGTGATTTTTTTTGTCGTTCAATAACTATAGTAAAATTGGCTTAATCACTTTGAAATTCTTTGTAGGGGTAGATTTTGTATACCAATCGAGTGAGTTCTTTGGGCAAAAGGATTGATCCATAAATTTCGAAGATATTTGAGGTTAACATTTTTTTAATTTTTTTAAAATCGTAATTTCTCGAGAACGGCTCTATGTATCTAAATGGGGTGGGTGATATTCGAAAGAGAATTAAATTACCTATATTTTCTAAAAAAATTAATTCTCTAGCTATCACGGTTCTTTTGTTATTAACAAAAACGTAAAAATTGAACAATGAAAAAAAATGAGTTTTATATGTTCAACTATTACAAGAGTAAAATTGTCTTATTCGCTTCAAAATTCATTGTGGAGGTATATTATTGATAGTTCTTGGATGAGTTCTTTTGGCAAAGTGATTGGTTCATAAATTTCAGAGATATTTGAGGTTAAAATTTTTCTAGACATTTTTAAAATCTATTTCTTGAGGATTAATTTATAATTTTTTTTTTAATTTAGTTTATAATTAAATTTAATTTAATTTATAAAAAGATAATTTTAGTTTATAATATCTCTGAAAATTATGAACCAATCATTTTGCCAAAAAAACTCTGCCGAGAACTATCAATAATATACCTGTACAATGAATTTTGAAGCGAATAAGACAATTTTACTATCGTAATAGCAAAGAAGATAGACCTTAATAGAAGCGCAAAGTCCCATGGCAAACTGAGGCACCCCAAGCCTTAGTTAGTACCCCAACGGGCAGGCGGCGCGTCGATCTTTTTTCTCACTAGTCACTAGAACGTAGAACCGCACCGGACCGTCGGTAAATAGTAACAAAGGTGTTGGTAATTTACCAGCGGTGAGAGCACATTGTATGTTATAGTTAAAATGTCATCGAAAGTCCGTAATACCATCCACCCTCAATTCATTAAAACAATCTTAAACCAAATTCTAATCACAACTAAAACCCTAAACCCAAATGGGGGAACAACTTAAATATAATCTATGTGCATACTATCTCAACCGAAGCGTTAGCGTAGTGGTTACAACGTTTGATTTTGATGCTGCGGTCCTTGGTTCGATTCTCTTTTGCCCCATTCAATTTTTTTTTAAACACATGTATTTAAACGTTGATTCAAAAAATTATTATTTCTGATACATACAATAACTATATTATATTTTTTACTTTTTAACATTTAAAAATAATTTTCGCAAAAATCTATTGAAATTATTTTACTTATATTAAAAACGATTTTTTAACACATTCATTTATCACAATCGATAATATATATTATTTATAATTTAGATATTAATTGGAGTTTACAGAAAAGTATTATTACTTTTTTAATTTCCTTGATAAATAAATTATAATTTCTGATGTAATCAAATAATATTATTATCTTTTTAATATTTAAAAATTTTAAAATCAATACAATGTTTTCATTACTTATTGTTACAAAAATCGAAGTTTTTAAGTAAAAATTCTAAGATAATTAAAACAAAATTATATATATGTACATACAAAATTAAGTTCTGCCTTCAGCTAATACCAGTTACATTATAATTTAATAATATAATAGTGTGTAAATTATACGTAAAATTTTCCATATAACTGATATCACTCGATGGAAACCAAGCGGGAAGGTAGCAGATTGTGATCCATCAGGAAGGGATTTGAGGATCGGAAGGAAATGATAGGTAGTGGATAAAATGGGAAATTTTTTCATGCAGACTAAAACTGTTTTAAAAAAATAAAAGACAACTTTGCACAGTTTAAATATTAATAAATAATTTATAGCAAATTACTTTAATGTTAATAATATAATAAAAACATAGGACTTTTTTATAATAAATAAGTCGTCTTTTATCTTTTAATTAAACTGGTTAACTGGTATCATATAATTATATACAAAAAAATCGTGCCAATTCTGATATATCTATTTACATAACGAGTCAAAATGAAAAATAGAGTATCTTTAATAAAATTCAAATTTAATTTTCATTTGCTCGTACCAGTTTTGTCACGAAAATTGGAAAAAGTCTACCAGTTAACCGCTTTATTCATAATAAATTAAAATTACTTTGAAAGCTATTTACAAGTAACATGCAATATGCTTAACATTTCAGTTTTAATAATTTTTTATTAGGCTTAGGCGCAGTTTCTACTCTAACTCGCTTATTTACACTACGTTTATCCCTATAATCTTTTGTTATCCATTTAACATTATTAAAAATATGGGTTCGTACAAACAATTTTATAATATAATCGCAATGTTCCATGCAGCCATCATTAGTCCAAAAGTTCATTTTTTTTTCATCAAAGATTGTTTTATTAATTGGAATAGATATTCATCGATGTTTCTAAGGTGTGATGCATTTTTAAACTCTACTTCAAAAATTTCATACATTGATAAAATGATTACAAAAATGAATCAGTTGGACATTTCAAACTACCACATAATTTGCCTTTCATCGACGGATAAGCCTTCCACAGTAATAATAAGTCTGATTGTGAATTTAATTCTCTCCCATTATCTATGAAATTATTCTGACAACTTTCACAATTAAACTTAGCAATACATTTAAGAGCAAGATATCCAGCTACATATTTTTTCGAACATTTTTGAAGATCAGTCACTTGTATTTCTTCTTCGCTTGAACACTGTTCATTAACATTAATCGTTTTAGTTTCGTTATTAATGAACCAATCATTTATTTTTTTATTCATAATTTCATCATTTAATATTTCTACATTTTCGTCCGTGCATTTACCAAAATCAGAAACTAAAAGTCGGGCATCGTCAGGCTCACAATTAGTACCGACCGGTGGAACTAGAAGCGTAATCATCATACTGTACTGTAGATTTCTTCGGAATTGCATCGCGGTCGGATTATCATTATGACCGGACCGAGACTTCATAGTTGCAAAAAATTTTTCAAATTTATCTTGATTTAATCGATTAGTTAGTAGATACGGTTTATTCTCAATTTTAAGTTGATGCCAAAGTTCTAAAATACCATTTAATGTAATAATACAATTATCAAAGCAGTCGGGTTTTTTTTTACTGGCAATCTGCCATTTAGCAACCCATGTAACTGCATCACGAAGACACTCTTCAACTTTCGGATTTTGAGTAGACAGACCACGTTTTAAAGGATTTGGATCGTTAAAAACACGTGCGTTAAGGCAATCAAAAATGTCGTTTAGTTTTTTACAAAAGTTAGCTGTACCAACAACTGTTAAATCTGTTAACGTGCCGGAAGTTGCACCTGCCATTAACGCTGCATAAATCGAATTACTAAAAACTTGAGCAGCTAAACTAACATTCATTTTCTCGAAATTATTCAGATTTAAGTGCCGATCTGTTAATTTGGGTGCTGCTTTGCAAGCTTTAGATCGTTCATTTTCTCTTAAGTCGCGCAGAGCACTCCATGAGATTTGAGTTTTCTCGATCATAAAATCATGTTTTATTAAATTATTTCTGATGCATTTTAGAATATGTGGAAAATCGAAGCCAAAAGTAATTTTACGATTATTAAATTCAAGATATGGATGCTCTTTATTTATGCCTAACATCATAACGGCTTTTTGATTTGTAGCACCTTGGTCGCAAACCATGTGACGAACTCTAAATCCTATTTCATCAGTAATTTTTAACACATTTAAAATAATGTCTTTTAATTTTTCACTCGGAATCGTGCCATTTGTCGGAAAATCATGAGTTAAGCCACTTAACATTATAACCAACATTGATGTAGCCATTCGCGGCTCTCGGCCGCCAAAATCATCGCTTAAATCATGATAACCTTCGATGTAATCCTGTTTTAGATTGTATTCGAGCCCTGGTCTGCTACTCATTTCGTCCCACATCAAAACTGCTTCTTTTTCAAAATCCATTTTAGATTCCAATTTAATTTTTAACTGTTTACATAATTGATCATTTGTACCCGGGCTTAAATTAATTATGTTAACCCATTTACGAATTAATGAAATAGACGGCAAAGCAAAATGTTTAACGTCTCTTAAAAATTGATAGGCTTTTGGTGATTTATAGTAGAGACCTAAAGCAAATTGTTTTTGTCTTCTTGCCATTTTCGTTGTTTATCATGATATAATTGCATTTTTATGAAAAATAAAACGTCATCATGCACGTATTTAGAAGTTTCCTCTATCAAATTTTCTTTAGAAAGAACAGGTTTACGTTTTTTAACTCTTAATAGCTTCTGTTTTAGTGTTTTTACTTCTCTAGTTAATCGCAAAACTTTTAAATGCAATTGTTTGTTAGACAGAGTTTTTACAGTTTTATTTCTAGTTTTAGTTTTAGTTGAAGGTTCTATGTTTAAAGATGTTTGGTTATCATTATCATTTGTATTTAAATGAACAGGATTAACATTCAAAGATGAATTGCAGTCACTTTGATCTTCAAAAATGGGATGTTCGTATTCATGCTGAATATTAATCGCTGGCTCTTCATTACTTACATGGTTAGAAACGTCACATGCATTTATTTCATACGGAACAGAATCAGGCTTAAGAAATTTTTTAGATGAATTAAAACATAAAAAATCAGTTTCTAAAAAATGCTTACTGCAGAGTCTTTTCTCATGTAACTGCTTTTTTGTAAGTTTAGATAGATCCTCATTTCCACACACTCGAAGCCATTTTTCCAAACTAGAAAAACCATAAAAAAATTGTAGCTACTTAAAAAATTTGTTGGTCAATGCTAAATACAATGCTTTTCATACTTCGCACATGCAACTTATAAACACATTTTGAAAAACACGTGTCAAAGAAAAAATTGTAACTGATCTATACTAGTGGTAATAATACAAAATATTTTTATTAACAATAACATTATAAATATTTATAAATATTCAATACCACCATCATACTTTTAAAAAAGTAAAAAATGAGTAATAGATTATGTATCAAGGCTCTAGAATATGAGATTTTCGGGGTTTTAAACCACAACGAAATAATTGTAGGAATAAAAATTTGAACTGTTTGTAATCAGAAATTAAAATTACATAAAAAGTCAATCGAATTTTCGTTTTTTTTTTATTATTATTTGGAAATCCTAATAAAAACCGCTGCCAATTCATTGGCACGTAGCTTCCTCAACCTTAATTTGTTGATTCCTTTAATTAATTTTTAATAACAAATTTTATATTTTTTAAAAAAAATTTATTGCATAATTATAATTAAATTCATTTTTATTTAGATCAAATTTATATAAATTTTGAGCTGATAAATAAAGTTATCATTTGAAATAGAAGTAAAATATCTATATTTTATAATAAAAAAAATAGCTATCACGGTTCTTTTGTTATTAACAAAAACATGTTTTTTTTTAAAAGTTCATAACTCACAAATAAATTATAATAATGCAGAATATAATGCATTCAGAATGCATAATTCATAATTATAATAGATTATAATAGATATAATTTTTAAACATTTTAATTCATTTTGTTGGTTGGTTTTTAAAAATTAAAAAAAAACATCATCGAATGCCTACTCAATGACGTTTCCTCATTCCACACCGCCTAGCGGTAGATATCACTGCGCGTTTTTTTAAATAAAATATAAATCTTTTTGAATTTAGAGATTAAATTAATTTTTGTAACACATGAATGATTTTTGGCGTTTTCCTACCTAAAAAGGTCCTAAAAAGTGATTTTTTTACTCAACTTTTTTAGATCAGTTTTGAGTACTTTAACTTAAGAATTCAACCTTGAACAAACATATTACATTTTGACGCAAATACTATATACTTTTATAATATAATGATGATGATAACGTCATTAGGGAGTTATGAGTTAAACAAAAAACACGTTTTTGTTTTTGATGATAACTAAAGAACCGTGGTAGATAGAAAATTAATTTTTTTTAGAAAATATAGGTATTTTAATTCTCTTTCGAATGCCACCCACCCCATTCAGATAAATAGAGCCGTTCTCGAGAAATTACGATTTTCAAAATATGTCAAAAGTTTTTAACCTCAAATATCTCTGAAATTTATTGACCAATGATTTTGCCCAAAGAACTCGACCGAGAACTATAAAAAATCTACCTCTACAAGGAACTTTGAAGCGATTAAGTCAATTTTACTTCCGTAAACGTCGGGCATAGAGAAAGCTTTTTTTCATTTTTCAATTTTTTTCTCAAAAAATAACCAAAGAAATGGATTCAAAATTTTACAGATTATAGCTATTTATATTGTCCATTATCGTGATTTTTCTCAAAAAAATGGACCGTTTAGTTTGTGAGTTACAGGCTTTAAAAAAAAAAACACATTTTTATCAATAACAAGAGAACCGTGATAGCTAGAGAATTCTTTTTTTTTTTAAATTATAGGTTTTTTACGCTCTTTCGAATGCTACCCATCCGATTCAAAAATTTAAATCCGATCATTAAAAAAAAATCAAAAATAAATTTTGAGAAAATCGAAAATTCGAAATAAAACAAAAACGAATCAGCCCAATTGAAAACCGATTTTTGACCCGCCATCACACAAAAAAAAAAGAAATGAGACCTGTCTGATTAAAATCGATCGAGTAGAAGCTGAGATCCAGCTACACACACACACACACACACACACACACACACACACACACACACACACACACACACACACACACACACACACACACACACACACATCCATACAGACATTTTTCGAAAATCATGTATTTTGGTTCCTAACACCTCCAATAACACTTATAACATGTTTTTACAATAACTCAAAAAATTAATATCACAAAGCTTCCTCTAGGAGGAAGCAAAAATCAGAATAGTAAATAATAAAACAAAATTGTTTAAAATGATCATAACTCCGCCCACGAGTTTATAGGAATATGAATGCAACAAATTTTGTTAATAAACTACTTAATTAAAAAACGAATAGAGCTTATATCGTCGCTTCCCGGTTAAAAGGCGTTATTTAAAAATCGGCCTGAAAAAGGCGTTATTTGGAAATCGACCTGAAGAAGGCGTTATCTCGTAATCAATCTGAAAAAGGCGTTATCTAGAAATCGTCCTGAAAAAGACATTATCTAGAAATCGGCCTGAAAAAGGCGTTATCTCGGAATGAACCTGAAGAAGGCGTTATCTCGCGCGTAAATTTTTTTTACTCTAATTTAAGTTGGCAACACTGTCAACATTTTCTTTATTTAATTTCAGAAATATGTTATATGATAATAGTGTACAATTTTTTAAGTTAACTATACAAATGCGGGGCGATAGTAAAATTAATATATTTTTTTTTTTGATTAACGATTTTTTTATACAATACTATATTGATTTTATAATAAATATATAATAAATATTTGTAATGACCAATATTATATAATTTTTTTTAAACACACCTCCCAAACAGATTTTTTCTACTACTTCTTTATACCATAAACGAACGGAAAGTACTCGTGCACAATCCAAAACGACATCCCTTTTCTTGACATTGGGAATAAGAAAAGATTTTTTCTTAATTCCAGAAACAAATGCTAAAAAATTGCCCTTTTTCAAATGCTAACCATTTCCCTTAAAAGTTACGTGAGTTTGAAGGTATGTTTAAGATACACCAAAAATTTTAAAAAGCGGTAAAAGCAATATCTCCAAACTCATGTAACTTTTAAGCACGTGTAAATTACCGTACGAGCCGAAGGCGAGGCTGGCAAACATGTGCTTTGGATGGCCCTCTTTATCCCTGTGTTGCGTATATTATTTTTCACCATACCCAGGCCAATCGAGCGTCAATCTTCGCGCGTGCATAATTTCCTTCTTTATGCACGCGTAGCGTACACTATTTTTCCTTACAAGTTATGGAATTACATTACGCAACGAGTGCGCAAAATAGGTCATTCCCGCACGAGTCGAGTTTGTCGCACGAGCACAGCACGGGCGATATATAAAAGAGACGAGTGTGGGTGATCTATTGCGCACGTGTGACGTATACTATTTCTCCTAACGAGCTGCGCAGAGTTCGATTTTGCACACTTATAGTTCTGAAATAATTATTTTCGATACAAGTGCGAAAAAATGATTTTATCCTCGTGTGGACGTTTGCGCCCTAGCGAAGCGGGGGGGGAAAAGGCCATGCTTTTTTATTAGAGCGTGTACGAAATGGAGCGTTACGCACGGAGTGTTAAAAAGTTCGTTTCCGAACGGCAACGCGTTCGGAATAGTATATTACACAACAAGGGAGGTAAAGAGTTGGCCAGTCCAGAGCAGGTGTAAATTGCCAGGCGAGCCGAAGGCGAGGGTGGCAAACACGTGCTCTGGGGTGGCCCTCTTTACCCCCATGTTGTGTATACGATTTTTCATCATACCCGAGCCGAAAATACCACATTCGCGTTTCGGAGCCGGGAGCGAAAGTGGTACTTTCAGCCAGGGTATGGTGAAAAAACGAACTTTCCGCACGCCGTGGGGTATATATTTCTTTACACTTTGTTTATTGGAATAATTATATTAATAAAGTTGGGAATAAGAAAAGGTTTTTTTCTTAATTCCAGAAGCAAATGCTAAAAATTACCCTTTTTCAAATGCTAGCAAATTCGGCAGGAAAAATAATACAAAAATAAAAAAAAGAGATTTAAACTCGAATTAAACTAGAAAGCAAGATCTTTAATTTGCTTTTTATTATTCCTTTAAAAGTTACGTGAGTTTGAAGATATGTTTAAGATACACCAAAAATGTTAAAAAGCGGTAAAAGCGATATCTCCAAACTCATATAACTTTACAAGAAATTAACATTTTTTATTTTTACAAAGAAGTAAATAAAAGCTCTCGCTATCTAGTTTAATTATCTTTTTTGCCTTAAAAACAAGAGCTACTTTTTTGTAGATTTACTCATATATATACATATATGTGTGTGCGTGCATGCGTGTGTGTGTGTGTGTGTGTGTGTGTGTGTGTGTGTGTGTGTGTGTGTGTGCGCGTGTGTGTGTGTGTGTGTGTGTGTGTGTGTGTGTGTGTGTGTGTGTGTGTGTGTGTTTTAAAATCAATATAGTATTGTATAAAAAAATCGTTAATAAAAAAAAACAAATATTAATTTTACTATCGCCCTGCATTTGTATAGTTAACTTAAAAAATTGTACACTATTATCATATAACATATTTCTGAAATGAAATAAAGAAAATGTTGACAGTGTTGCCAACTTAAATTAGAGTAAAAAAAATTTATGCGCGAGATAACGCCTTCTTCAGGTTCATTCCGAGATAACGCCTTTTTCAGGCCGATTTCTAGATAACGTCTTTTTCAGGACGATTTCTAGATAACGCCTTTTTCAGATTGATTACAAGATAACGCCTTCTTCAGGTCGATTTCCAAATAACGCCTTTTTCAGGCCGATTTTTAAATAACGCCTTTTAACCGGGAAGCGACGATATACAGCAATATTAAAGGATATTAATGTAAAGGGATAAGCCATTGCCGCAAAAATTACACTCAAAAATTCAGCAAAATGCAACATGCAATTTATTTTCTTTTTACCAATGAAAGATGCTATTAAGTTTATTTACAAACCTGTAGTACTTATTTATATTCAAGTTGCCGGAAAACCATTTAAAGAGTTGTTACTTTGAAACCAATAAGAAATTTATAAATAATTTCAATTCATTTCAATATACCATTTATATATTGACAATTACTATATTTTGAAAATGATCAATTTTTAATAATTTATTTATACTTAAAAAGTTTTAAGATAAAAGGACGCCTCTGCTATTTGACTATAACATTTTGGTACACTAAGTACATCTATGTATACTGTACGATATAATTTCTCTGTCTAGCATCAAAACGAAACGAACATCACAATCAGGTGTTTTCGAATTTATACACTGAAATAATTTACTTTACATCTGATAATTAAATAGCAAGAGCCATAAAAGAGTTCTGAATCACATACTTATCTGCATGTTTTACTGGAAAACGATGAAAAGATAAGGACGGGCATTGAGCCTTTGAGCTTCCACAGTTTTTAAAAACACAAAAGTTTTTTGCTGGCATCTTCAATACCGCTTAGATCACACTAATAAATCACTCTTAAGAACTAATTCGCGCAAAATTATTAACTACATCTTCGAAAGAAAACAAAAATAAATAAATAGAAAATAAACACTCCCGATCTAATTATTAACATTTAAATACCCGTTAAATATTAAATAAACTCACTACAATGATTTAATATTAAAATTAGTATTCATGCACTTCCTTTTCTAAGCAAGAAGAATAAAATGCACCTGTTAACCGCAATATCACAGGCGAACTAATGTTTTTACCGCGCAATCGCGCTTTCTGGTCTTGTGTATACAATGTTGACAAATGAACAGAGAGTGGCGGTTGAAAAATATACTATAGAAAAACATTTACGCGCGAACATGGGTTCGCGCTTTCCCGCTCTTTAATACTATATAGATGACAATTTAAAACTTATATTAAAATGTTGTTCTCTACAATTACAAGAAATATAGATAATCTTTATTTGATTATACTTTAGGCAATATTTTCAAATAAAAAATTTTATTTTCATTCCATAATCTATATTTATACAACTAAAATTTCTCATTAATAAAATCAAAATGACACATATTAACAATGTAAGAATAATTATTTTTCAATCATTCCAATAAACTTTATATAATTTTATAAATATAATTTTATAACTAATATTTGCTTATATTTTATCTCGAAATTAAATTGTTTTTTAATATTAGAAAAGAAAGGTAAGGGAAGTTTTTAAATATTAAAATAGAAAAATACTAAAATATTTATTGCATGTATCAGAAATAATAATTTATTGAATCAACGCATTTAAATACATGTGTTTAAAATAAAGAATATGTTAAGTAAAAATAAAAAAAAAATTAAATGGGACAAAAGAGAATCGAACCAAGGACCGCAGCATCAAAATCAAACGTTGTAACCACTACGCTAACGCTTCGGTTGAGATAGTATGCACATAGATTATATTTAAGTTGTTCCCCCATTTGGGTTTAGGGTTTTGGTTGTGATTAGAATTTGGTTTAAGATTGTTTTAATGAATTGAGGGTGGATGGTATTACGGACTTTCGATGACATTTTAACTATAACATACAATGTGCTCTCACCGCTGGTAAATTACCAACACCTTTGTTACTATTTACCGACGGTCCGATGCGGTTCTACGTTCTAGTGACTAGTGAGAAAAAAGATCGACGCGCTGCCTGCCCGTTGGGGTATTAACTAAGGCTTGGGGTGCCTCAGTTTGTCATGGGACTTTGCGCTTCTATTAAGGTCTATCTTCTTTGGTAATAGTTGAACATCCAAAACACATTTTTTTTTAATTTTTAAATTTTTACATTTCTGTTAATAACAAAAGAACCGTGATAGCTAGAAAATTAATTTTTTTTTAGAAAATATAGGTAATTTAATTATGTTTCGAATGCTATAAATTACATTCAAATACATAGAGCTCTAAATATCAGTTGCAAATTTACAGGCAATTGTGATGTATATTTTATGTATGTGAAATTTTGTGGAAATGTATAATCTATAAAAATTTGAATAAATTATGTTGGAGTTTTGTTATTTCTGTCTTTCTGAAGTATTAAATTTTAAATATTGGAATTAAAAATTAATTAAAGGAATCAGTAAATTAAGTTTGAGGAAGCTACGTGCCAATGAATTCATTTAATATGCAATTATCCTTATTTACACTGTTGCTTAGTTCTATACTACTTTTCTATATGAGGTTTTAAAACTTTAGACGAGCCAGGTCTTGAAGGAGATTCTTGTGGATCTTTACAGCTCTGTGGAGAGATGTGGCTGGGACATTCAATTTAGCTGTAATTTGCAGTGCAGCATTAACTGCATTAAAAGCTTTTTTGCAATTGTAATGCAGAATACAGTCTCCTTTTGATTTTTAGTTTCGTTTTGTCTGGTTGAACTTTCTTGCGAATAACTTTGTTGTGCTAAGCATTCTTTTTTAACATCTCTTTCATATCTTCCGTAGTCTCATTTTATTTGTCTTATGTTGTGCCTTTATTTTTTTTCTTCGCTGTCATTTTTCTTGAGTTTCATAAAATCTGTAAAAAATAAAAAACAAATTTCTAAAGGAATGTAACTTACAAACTGATTTTTTATCAAATTTATAGGTTAGGTTTGTTATTTATGTTTCACAATCAGAATTTCACAAACAAATATATACTTACTTATTAGTAAAATGATGCAGGAAACTCAAATGATTGTTCACGCACGTCTCAAGATAATGTTAAATAATAAATAACTTTAAAACTGTTGAGTGAAAACGCGCTCCATAAAGGGGACATGCTTAGAGACAGAGGTCCCCGAACTTGGAACGCCACCTTTGGCTGTTCCATAAACTCGGACTACGCTCGTTTGTATGCGGCAATTATGAAACACTAAAATATTTATTGAAAATCTTTATTCTTGCAGAAAAACTACTGTAAAACTTTAATCTATGAGTAAAAAACTGCATATTATAAAAAGATTGATATTTGAAAAGTGTTGGAGTGCATAGTTACAGTTAATAAAATAAAACGTATGAAACCAGCACCATTGACTTCAACTGCGACAGATTTGGGTCGATCTCAGAATACACACAGTCATATATTTTTTTAAAATTATAATTATCATGTAGAACTGTGAATCTCTTTGCATATTACATAATTACTGTTCCATAAAGGGGTCACGATTTGAGCGATGTTTCATAATGGGTACTTTTACCTTAATCAGATTTGCAAGGCCCTGCAAATTTGTTTGGGAGTTCTCCCTTGTCCTCCTCCTCCTCACCTTGCCCTCTCTGTCACGGCTGGCCGAGAACCCCTGTGTCACCTACTTTTGTCTTCATCAATTTATCAACAAGTTGCTGCAGGAAGCGTTGCTTCCACCGAGCCCTGTTCTCTCTGTGTCTGTCTTGAAATGCATTTGTTTTGTAGCTAATTAATTTTCCCAGTTATACTCCAATTCGAATACTTTCCACAGCGTTTCAAGAAAATTACTTAAAAAAATAATTTACCAAAACTTCTTAGAAGATATTATTATAATTACAATGAATTTCGTTTAAAAAGAATGGCATCTTTTCATTCAATAAAAAATAGCTCAGGATATGTAATGCCTGTCTCTGGCATCTCCATAAAGTTTGAAAATTTCATTTGTCACGATAACGCTCATGTGACGCGACACTAGCGAAAAAGTAATCCAATCTTGCAGAAAGACAAGCCACCGCCGTCGCCTCCGCCTCCTCTTCGCTGCCGAAGAAAATACAGCTTTCCGATTAGAAGATGAAATTTGTAGCGGAGCGACGATGAACGAGGTACTTCCCAGTACGGCAAACAAGCCCGGTAAATCATCGCCGCGCGGACAAGACGATTGTGCCGGCTCGGGGGGTCGGAGCAGGGGCGGCGTCCCCGGGTTCGCCGACGCTAATCAAATCCAAAAATGCGCTGGGCGTCCGGCCGAGTGGATGGAAACTGATATTTCTACTTCTCCCGAGACGCATATGAGGCGTTTCATGTCAACTGTCCCAGCGCGCGGCGCGCGAGCCCCAAATCCTGCTATTTCTAACTCATGTTTATGATACTAAAAAGTACTTTAAAAAATTGTTTGATAAGCGTTTTCTACGTATTTTTTCCTCAGCTTTCCAATGATGTAGGTAGTTTTTTCAAAATTTTCCATTTTCATCTTCAAAAACTCTTTCGCATTCTATTTCTCGCACAAAACATCTCGGGCACTCTTTGGAAAATATCCTTTCCTACGTAAAAAATGCTCAGTTTTCGATCTAGAGGGTCAAAAAAATATTAAAAGTACACTTTTTGAGATATAACATGTTTTGTACTTTTTGAAGGTGAAAATGGAAAATCTTGGAAAAACTGTTTACGTCACTGGAAAGCTGAGGAAAAAATACGTCGAAAATGCTTATCAAAGAATTTTTTTAAGTACATTTTAGTATTATAAACGTGAGTTAGAAATAGCACGATTTGGGGCTCGCGCGCCGCGTGCTGGGACAGTTGACGTGAAACGCCTCATATATATACACGATGTCTCATTTTAATCTATGCAGCCAAATATCTCCGAATGCAGGCCAGATACAGAAAAATGGTTCAGGTGAAAATTGTTCGTGACAATGGGGGTCAACTTTTGGTTACCTTCAATTTGACCTTGAGATCATTTTTCAAGGTCACTTCAAGGTTAAGATCATTTTTTCAAATTAGAACCCCTATTTCTGACGTCGGAATCGGATAGAGCGGGAAATTTTACGTCCAAAACCGTTCTTTAAACATTTTTTTGTGACCTCCACAAGGTTATATCAAGGTCAAATGCTTAAAAATTGGTCAGAACGCGAAATTTCATAGTTGTCTCAAGCAGAACAAGCCTTGATAAACCCAACCAATTAAGAAATTTTTGTGGTCGCCAATTGTGAATATGATTTTAACTTTACTTATAGACGAGACAATTGAAAAAGATTTAATTTTGAAAATATTGAGAACAAATAAACCTTCGTGTCTTGGAAATTTAATTTAAGTTACAAATTCAATACAAATTGTTGAAAATTCAATTCTTGCTTATTTTCAACAATGTAATAGTTAACACTTGTATTTTAACCTCTTACTTAGTTAATCTTGTTATCAATTATTAGATTTTAAACTTTTGACATCGTATTCCTGTGATAAAGATACAAATTTCTTTTACTTTATATTTTTTTTACGTAACGCTTATTCCCATAAAATCATGAATTTTCGTAAGTGGGAGGGTGATTTCTTGAGTTTTAATAAAAAATGGAAGGTGATGGCATAATTCTGGCCCCAGATTCGGTTTTAGCACATCAAAATTCATAAGAGTTGATGGATTTGGTGTTGGGTACAGATCTCTTTTTTATTGTATCTGTGAATTATCCAGCTGATCAAATAGTTGACATGATAATGGTTTTAGAGCAATGTAATGGCAAATTATCGTGCATCAGCTAGGCGGCATGCTGAGCTGTATCTACAAAGAAGATATTCTTTGATTGGTTGGGTTTATCAAGGCTTGTTCTGCTTGAGATAACTATGAAATTTCGCGTTCTGACCAATTTTTAAGCATTTGACCTTGATATAACCTTGTGGAGGTCACAAAAAAATGTTTAAAGAACGGTTTTGGACGTAAAATTTCCCGCTCTAACCGATTCCGACGTCAGAAATAGGGGTTCTAATTTGAAAAAATGATCTTAACCTTGAAATGACCTTGAAAAATGATCTCACGGTCAAATTGAAGGTGACCAAAAGTTGACCCCCATCGTCACGAACAATTTTTATCTGAACCATTTTTCTGTATCTGGCCTGCATTCGGAGATATTTGGCTGCATAGATTAAAATGAGACACGGTGTATATATATATATATATATATATATATATATATATATATATATATATATATATATGTAGAGAGAGAGAGAGAGAGAGAGCACTAATATACGAGGCGCGATTGATCGGCGCGAGTGCAAGTCGAGCGGCAGGAGCCAATCATCAATCAGCGCGGCAAAGTTAAATGGTCGGGACAACGGGTTTTAATATCTCTTCGCCGGCTAGTGGTAGTACGTAGTATTCGCGGGAGCGAAAACTGTGAGACAGAGACGGAACTGCGGAGAGAGAGGGAGAGTGAGAGAGAGAGGGTGAAATAAAAGTTGGCGCGATAAATCAAAAGTGAAAAGTCACCGTCTAGCTGCTGCTGCTGCACCTTCTCTCGCCCGGCTGGCCGCCCGCTCCCTACTCTTTTCTGGCTGTCACTCGGTCGCGTGTATAAAACGCTAGCTGCAATTTCCTCCCACCTCCCAGCGGCCCTCGTGCCGTCTTTGTCTCGCATTATCCCCTCCGGCGACCTCCTCTCGATTCTGCAGGACTGTGCGAAGACAGAGAGGGGCTGGGAGAGTTCTCTTAGATTCCATCGGCAACTTGCAAAAGTGATAAATGAATTTTCCGGAGCCAGCCTATTTATATCCGCGGCACGGCTAACGACCGAGCTCCGCTCGCTCCACTTTGCCCGCGCAGACGATGCGCCTCTCGGTTATGCGCTCGTACGGAAAATGCAGTCGCAAAATCTGACCGCGACAACCGCACGACTAAGTGGGCCTGTACGAAGATAATACCGAGGGGCTCGACCATTGGAGATCGACTGCCCGGAGCTCGGGAGCGGCCCTCTCGGCTGGCCAATTGCCGCGACCAACTCGATGACTTTCGAGATCTGACGGATTTAACACAATATATATCATCGCTAATTGTATTGTCATTTTGAAGAAAATGTCCAGTTTTTACGAAACACAAGTATTTATTAATATTTCAGTAATCTATACAGTAAATTAGTTGATGAAAAGGACGACTTTTACTTTGACAATAAACTGATGAAAGCTAGTGAACGGATATCTTGCAATATTGCACTTTTTGCACCGCTTTTTGCAATATTTTTCAAAATACTGGAAATGATATTTCGAAAGAAAGGAAATTTGTTTTAAGTCCATCAGGAAAAAACTTTCTAATGATATTGGTAGTATTTGCTTTAAATTAGATTATACTGAAACAATTTATTCAGTGTGTAAATGAGCAATAGGTAGTAATTTGTCACTCAATTAGTGAAAATGAGAAAAAGCTAGTAAAATAGCACTTCAAAGCAAATAGATTATTTGCGGTTTGCAAAGATAAACTATACGGTTCACGGGGCGTATAAAGTATACATATGTGTATAAACTATGCATGAAACGTAACGTGTATAATTGGAGATTTGCATTAATAGGAAAGCGGAATCTGGACTCTGAGAGAATGGAATCGTTTGGAAAGGAAAAGTTTTTAAAACGTCGCTCGCTGTTAAATTTATCGCTAAAAGTCGAGGGCGATAATTATTCATCGATGATAATTAAATGGGCCGGCGGGCGCTTTCGCACTCGGGCAGAGCTAGAGAGGGCGAAATCCTCATTAGGCGATTAACGCGGCGAACATGTTCTCTGCGGGAGCGGCATTAACGCGAGCTAAAAGCTTCATATATCCGGCAGCCGCGTATAAGCTGGTTACAGGCCAACAGTCGGCTTTTCCACTCTTGCGCTCGCTCGCAAAAATTGCACCGCGCGCGGCTGAATAATGGAATCCGCGGCCGGCTGGCCGTTCTTTCGCCTCTCTTTCGAAATTGCTCCGCCCTGCCGAGCCGAGAGATTAACCACGATTACTCTGTATTATTCAACGGCGCGATTAGGAGCTATATTTTGGATAAAATATGAGCGCGCGAGATTTCAGCAGCTAATACGTTCCCCGGCCTTCAAGTTGGTAACAGGTGGCGCGCGATCCATTATGGCCGAGGCGCTTCGCCCGCCACGCGTATACGCGCCACTGCGAGCGTGATGCCGTCGGAGCCGCGTGAGCCTCGCACGTGCCCGCGCCGCCCGAAAATGCTCCTGCGCCTGATGCAAGCGGGAGTCCGACGAAATTTCTAATAACTTGCCACATCAAACTTCTCCCATTACACCGAGCCCCATAATTATACGGAATTTCTCAACTGACTCCTCATTATGTCTCTTTTTCTTTCAATTACGCCTGATCAAATTAGAGAAAAGCTCATAACTTAAATTATATCATCATCATCATCATCATTATGTCTAATAATAATCAGTTTCCCCAATAAATTATTTACCTCATACCCAGTTAGAACAAATCCGTGCCATGGTGTGTTTGTTTGTTTGTTTGTTTTTTTTTTTGTTAAAGGCTCCAGGGAGCAGACTATCTTAAATGAATGGATATTAATAATTAGTGGAATTGCATGTACAATCAGTTTAGGACGAAAGGGTAGCAGCTTTATTGATGTTCGGCGGAAGATGTACAAGCGGCGAAAGTAGATAAAGATAAAGACGCACTCGTGCACTGTCACAAACGCAGCCGTGAGACCCGGCCGTAAATAAACACGAGTGCACATATATACTTTTATCCAAATGAGCACCTGCACACTTTGCGCCTGCGTTTCTCCTCCGGCGCCCCGTCCCCTTTCTTACCCATCTGTCCTCACAGCCCCACCTTCCGAACCGTCGCCGCCGCCGCCGCCGCCGCATCATCCCTCGGAGTAACGAGGTGGCGGCGGCCGGCACGTACACGTGCCTATATACACACTGTGCACAGTCCGGGGGAGGAAAGTTTAATTAAAAATAAAAACTTGCCTGTTCTTTCGCTTATTGCAGAATCCACGCCACCGAGCACCAGCCCCAGCCCGGTCACTACCGAGACGCCCAGCAAAGGTGAGGAAACGAACTACCCCTCTCACTTGCCCCCGCACGTCTCCCCCCATGCACGTTATTAATTTTTCGACTTTTTCCGCCGTCGCTGTAGTGCGCTCGTTTGTTTGCTGCTGTTGTTGTTGTTGTTTGTCTGGCTTGTATAGCACGCTTTTGTACTGTGCGCCACCACAAAGGGGTTTATTCAATGCCTCAGGCGCGGAATCATTGAATTCTCATCGAGATCCGCCTCTATATACAGCTAATAATTTAATGGCTTTGGTAATTTTGACAAAACTGTAGCGAGTAATAAAGATGATTTATAAGCCGCATATATTCGGATCTGGTTTACGAGCCATTTAAATAGCGCTATAAAGTTGTACTGGGATATGTTATATATGTATACGCGAGCTTTTGTTTACAAGGAATAATACAAATTTATTAATTAACACTGATAATTTTCCATTTCATTTTTCATTTTCAATTAAAATTACATCGCTGCAAGCATGCTTATACTCGAAAATATATCCTGTAATACCGCTTCGGGAAAACAATATACGCATTATCATTATAACATAAACTAAAGCCTATATATTATTATAAATTGTCTCTTCACTTAATTAAGTGAATCGAACCAATGCTCGCAAACAGATTGATATAACAACCAAACCTTATTGATTGCATAATAACGTTTGTCTGACTGACCAAACCGGATTTGTTCTACTTGCCCTCCTTATGACATTAAACTGCACAGTATACCCATGATGCTTATTATTCACATACTCATTTAATAACAATAACGTCGCATTGAATGGACGTTCTCTTAGAGAGTTTAATGCTTTGATTATTCTGAACAATGCCGACAACATAATGTAGAGACGTGTAAATACGAATAATAATCATCAGCCCCATTTTCTTATTGATTGCAGAGTGGGAATCTTCGTCAGAGCTGAACAATTCGGTGTACGGCAATCCAAGCTCGTTGACCATTCAGAACGACAAGAAAAAAGGTAAGCGGCTAAGAGAAGTGCGATTACTTTTCGTTGACACCGAAGCGACAGAATGAGCGAGTCGATGCGCGGCCAGCCACGCAATATACCGCACGTTACATACCGCAATTTTCCGACTCATTAAATTACGGCCGAGCCGCCGGGGGAGAACGGGAGAGAGGCACTTTTTTCTCCCTTTGCCCCTCCTTCTGCGCGCCGAAAACAGAGGGCTCGTATTCAGCGACACATCTAATATCGAATAAATTTATTCGAATAGATTAGACAGATGGGAGATAAAATCTGAGTCTTTAGAGGCGGGCCCAGAGCTGCAGGAGAAAAGAAAGAGCGCGCGGAGGTTCTTCATACCGGAAACGCGCGTGCATGTTCCGTCTCGCTCTTTCGCCTGGTCGAGTGTGCCAAGGGGAAATGTAACATCAATATTTCATGTATGCTAACACGGCAGAACTAATAATGCTCGACGCCACGCGCGCGAGGGCGCAAGGAGGCACCGAGAATAATATCGGCTCTGCATGCATCGTGTTCCTCGGTTTTCCTCTCCTGCTCTCCCTCGCTTCTTTCCCCAGCCGCACGCGGGCTTTCCATCTCACCGGCGCGCGACCGCGTGAAATAATCCTCGTCTAGCCCGCAGAAGCAACGCCAGCCCATCCCTCCCTCCCTCTGTCTTTCTCTGTCTCTCTTTCTCTCGCACTCTGCTACTACTCACTTACGCCCCCGTTGTATATTGAATTTTCGTGGCAAACAAAAGCCTTTCGGAAATTTCGTTGCGCGTCCTCCCTGCGCCGTCTTTCCCTTTGTCCGAGGCTTCTGGGCCGCAAACTCACTTCGGCACCCTGCGCATAGTCGTGTATTTCCGGTGCACTTTTCTCGGACTTGTTATTTCCTTTTTCTTCGTTTTTCCGGTTTGGATTTCTGATTTCTCAGCTAAACGAATTACAAGCCTAAAATAAACAATACATTCTTTTTATTGAAGTATATAACAATACAATTTTTAAACTTGATTTATCTCGTTTTATTGCGATTGTTCGATTTTTTATTTTCTATTTTCCTTTTTTTTTATTTTTGTTACTTTGAAGCTAATATTACTAAAATAAAATAAATGCGATTGAAGTAGAAGAAAATTCTCTACAATCTAAATAAAAAATGATGTTAGCTTTAGTCAATTCTTAATTATTGCTCAAAATGTGACTTTTTGGAAATACTATACACGGAAAAAAGATTGGGACTACAGTCGCCTCAGCGCTGGGTGTGCAGAACTCTCATAAGTTTGGGAATATAGCGCCCTCACTTTTGAACGCGTGGCTATGCCAAAAGTGGGGAGAGCTGCTGTTTCGAACTGTCGGGAGCGCTGCTGCCCCAATTCTGAGCGAGCTGCTACTCCGCAGGTATAGAATTATTTAGCTACCAAGGCAGTGTCCGATTAGTACATTATGATACTGGTATGGAAGTCGAATATTCGTCACATGAGACGTTTTTCGTACAAATGAAGCGAGTGTGCCAAGTCGAATGCGGTCAAAATCACCTTGCACCCGAGTTTCATACAGTATTTTATACCATGAGAGCTTAAAAATCATTTTAAAGTTGCGATTTTTAGGTTAGAATGGTATAAAGAAGTATGTAAATTACATATATTGTTACATTCACACACACATACAATAACCAATAATAATCATCATTACAAAAGAATAACAAATAACTTTATTCAAGATCATAAACACAATTTGAAATCTTATTGATAACAAACTCTCGAGTCAATTAATAAAACTAAAAACTAAATCGAGTCGAGAACAACAACAAACTTATCGCTTAGCAACGCTTTTGTTCTTATGTTCGATGATGGTAGACGAACACGTAACATTATTCCCCCTTCTTTTAGATTGTCGTCCCGACAATCTTAAGATCAAATGAGAGAGAAGGCGTCTTCTTCAAGCGCCCGTCTCTTGAATTGGTCCATCTTGAATTCTTGAAAATATCTTGAAATCATCGTGAAATCGTTTTGAAATCGTCTACTTTTAAGCGGGTTGATTCTTGACTCATCCAGTCAGAGGACCCGTCTCTTAAAATGTAGAAATGTTATTTTTGGGTATCATCATGTCATCATCGGTGGGAAAAGTCTTGTTGGTAATTCTTGGACATAAGTGGGGAGTTGGTATGCCGTGGTACCTCACTTCCGTTCCTGCTCTAGCCCTGTGTCTCACGGGAAAAACCACGGCTCAAAATAACCGTGAGTAAAGCAGAAGAAATTACCTATCGTGGTAGGTCGTCCATCGATCAATATGAATGATCTTCTTTTTGTATTTTGGTCTCTTCTGGATGCAGAAAACAACGTCATTGATCTTCTTGATAATCTTATAAGATCCTTCCCACTTACTTTGGAGCTTCGGAGTCCTTCCTTTGACTCGGCGAAGATTATATAACCATACTTTCTGTTGTTCTTGAAAGTTGACATGTCTGGATGTTCTATCATAGGTTGTTTTGGTACGTTTGCCGGAGAGGAAAGTGTTTTTTCGTGCTGATTGGTGAATTTTTTTGATGTTGGTTTTTAGTTTCTGGACGTAGGTGCCATAGTTAGGATAATCTTTTCTTTAGGAGGACATCCGCGTATCAAATCCAGAGGAAGTCTCAAGTCTATACCAGTGTACATCTCCGCTGGTGTGACACCAGTTGTTGCGTGTACCGAGGATCTGTAAGCTAAAAGATACAAGGAAATCCAACGATCCCAATCTTTTTGGTTGTCTGTTATGTATTTGGATAAGTATTCTAGTATTGGTCTGTTTTGTCTTTCTACCTGACCATTTGATTGAGGATGTAATGGTGTTGCCCTAGTCTTTAGAATTCCTAACAATTGAGATAGTTCTATAATTAGTTTAGAGTCAAAGTTACGACCCTGATCTGTGTGAACTTCAAGAGGAACTCCATATCTACACATGATTTCACGAACAAATACCTCAGCAATAGTTTTTGTTCTCATATTAGAAAGAGGAAAAGCTTCTACCCATTTAGTAAAGCAATCTGTTACCACTAAGAGATACTTATTTCCTAAAGAAGAAATCGGGAAAGGTCCTAAAATATCCATTTGCACTCTTTCAAAAGGTAATCCTACATTATAGATTCTCATCTGATTGTGGCCTTTATCTGATGGACCTTTCTTTGCAACACAAACTGAACAAGATCTACACCAATTTTCAACATCTTTTTTACAAGAAGCCCAATAAAATCGTTTGCGAATTTTCTGTAATGTTTTATTAACATCAAAATGACCACCGGAAAGAGAATCATGGGCTTCTTCTAAAACAGTGTCGACATAATTTCTAGGGACAACTAATTGAAGAACTTTTATTTTGAAGTTAGAACAAATCCATTCTCTGTATAAGATATCATCGAGAACAACTAATGAGTCATATTGAGATAAATACACTTTCATATATTCAGCTCCAGAAGAAATATCCTGCCACGACAATTTAACACCCTCTTTTTTACTGTCTAAAATAGCCCGAATGTCATCATCCTGATGTTGACGATTTCGCCAAACTGATTGGGATATTTCTTCAAAAATAATACGTCTTACTGAATTACCAACTTCATATTTTGATTCAACATTAAAGCAATATCTACAAGAAGAATTATCATAAGGTCGTCTAGAGAGACCATCTGCATTACTATGAGAAATACCTTTCCGATGTAGAATCTTAAAGTCATATTGATCTAATTTTCCTATCCATCTGGCTAATTGACCATCTAAGTTCTTGAAAGAAAGAAGCCATGTCAAGGCAGAATGATCAGTACGAATAAAGAAAGGTCTTCCACATAAATAATAATGAAAATTTTAAACTAAATCTACTACTGCTAATAATTCACGGCGAGTAACACAGTAATTTCTCTCAGCTTTAGACAGAACATGGCTGTAATAAGCAATAACTCTTTTTATTCCTTCTTGAATCTGTGACAAAACTACACCTATTCCATGATCAGAAGCATCTGTATCGAAAATGAAAGGTAAATCTGTACGAGGGAAAGCTAGAATGGGCAGAGTTAACAGAGCTTGTTTTAAATTCAAAAATCATTTCTGACAGTCATCTGTTCAATCGAATTTAGTTTTCTTTTCAGTTAATCGATAAAGAAGTTTGGCAATAGAAGAAAATCCCTTAATGAAGCGTCTATAGTAAGAACAGAAACCTGTGAAACTTTTTACCTGTTTTTTACATGAAGGAATTGGCCAATTAATTATAGCCTCTATTTTTTTAGGATCCGTCTTTATGCCCTTTTCTGAGACAATGTGTCCTAAGTACTCAACCTCGCGTTGAAAGAAAGTAAATTTCCTTTTATTCAGTTTCAAATTGGCATTTCGAATTCTTACAAAAATCGTACGCAAATTATCCAGCATCTCATCGAACGATTTAGCCATAACCATAACATCATCTAGATAAATAAAACATATATCATTTAAAAGATCCCGAAGTATTTTCTCCATCAATCGTTCGAAAGTAGCTGGAGCATTGCATAATCCAAAAGCCATAACGATAAACTGCCATAAACCATTACCAATTGAAAAAGCTGTCTTTTCTCTATCTTCAGGGCGAATCTTAACCTGCCAATACCCGCTTTTAAGATCTAAAGTCAAGAACCAAGACTTACCAGCTAATTTATCTAGAGTTTGGTCAATCCTAGGTAATGGATATGAATCTTTAATCGTCCTGTCATTTAATTTTCGGAAATCTACGCAAAATCTCCAAGTGCCATCTTTTTTCTTTTTCAATACTACTGGAGAACACCAAGAACTAGAAGATTCTTTGATAACCCCTTGTTTTTGCATGTCATTAATCATCTGATTAATCTCTGTTTGTAAATGAAAGGGACGAGGACGAACCGGTTGTTTGATAGGACGAGGATCACTAAGTTCAATTTTGTGTTCAACAAGATTACACTTGCCTGAAACATCATCATCTTCGAAAATATCCTGGAAATTAACTAAAAGCTGGGCAAATTTCTGTTTCTGTGACGAATCTAAATTCTCGGAATTATCTTTGAAGACATCTTTCAACAAATCTGCTAACTCCTTAGCCCACTCCATAATCCTACAACATCCCTGCTCGTCAGTATTACTGTCAATTGTACTTGGGGTATTTTGGAAGATTTTATTTATCGATTCTGTAATTCCAGTTTTACTCAAAAAATCACACCCAAGTATACAATCGTCAGTAATATCAGTAATAAAAACAAAGAGCTGCTACTCCGTAGGTATAGAATTATTTAGCTACCAAGGCAGTGTCCGATTAGTACACTATGACACTGGTATGGAAGGCGAATATTCGTCACATGAGACGTTTTTCGTACAAATGAAGCGAGTGTGCCAAGTCGAATGCGGTCAAAATCATCTTGCACCCGAGTTTCATACAGTATTTTATACCATGAGAGCTTAAAAATCATGTTAAAGTTGCGATTTTTAGGTTAGAATGGTATAAAGAAGTATGTAAATTACATATATTCTTACATTCACACACACATACAATAACCAATAATAATCATCATTACAAAAGAATAACAAATAACTTTATTCAAGATCATAAACACAATTTGAAATCTTATTGATAACAAACTCTCGAGTCAATTAATAAAACTAAAAACTAAATCGAGTCGAGAACAACAACAAACTTATCGCTTAGCAACGCTTTTGTTCTTATGTTCGATGATGGTAGACGAACACATAACAATGTGTATAGAATTTTGATAAGATTTTGAATAGAATAGAATAGAATATGCTTTTATTTTTAAGTGTTTCAATACTTAAAGATATAAGACACAAGATTTTAATAAAGATATAGTTTATTTATATATTTTTAGTCAAACAGTAATACTACCATCAAACTATTGTCATAGTGAAAACTTTGCTTATAAAGAAAATTTTTGAAAAGTTCACTGATACCTTTAACATAAACTATTAGAATATAATGGAAATTTTATTTACAATGAAATTAATATCATGTAAGATTAATGTTTACGAAGAAAATTCTTATTGAAAGAATTTGTTCGTAGAAGAAACTTCTGGCTTATGTGAGATTTTTGTGTATGGAAATATTCTCATTGAAATGATTTGGTCCTCGAAGAAACATTTTTCTTATGTAAGATTTGTGTGTACGAAGGAAAATGATGTTGACATTTCTTTCTTCAAAGAAACTTTTGGCTTGTGTGAGATATTTGTATAAGTATGGATAAAATTCTTATTGGAATAAAAATGGATTTAAATAATAAAAATCCACCCGAATACAATTTCTATTAACAATTTCCAAATTAATCATGTATTACATGTAGTAAAATAAAAGTAAATACATTTTAATACCTATATTTATAGTATATTCGGAAATATTATACATATAAATTTGTTAAATTCAAAAATCAGATTTTATAAATTTGAATATACTTTATATTACAGAATTTTAATACATAGAAAAAGTTTTTTTATTTAAATCTGTCACATAAAGATTATCAGAAATAAACTTAGGTTATGAAATGGATATATTTACATTACCTTTGAAAAGTAACTTTCAAATAGATTATAAATATAGATACCGTTACAGATCACAATATTCTTGTATTAACAACACGAAAACATTCGATCACAGATAATTTTTTCTACCTTAAGAAAAGAGCTTCTGCAATCTCAGGGCAGAGACCGCTGCGTTCTCTACACCCGGGACTGTGATGTCAGCCAATCTCGTTCGACTGGAGGAGAGGGACAACCCAACGATGAGTGATGGTCGCAGTGCTCCTGGCTTCTACGTTGGTTGTGGAGAGGACACAGCACTAACCTCCACACCGAACTCGGGCACGAGCGAGACCAGCTCGCTATTTGTGTTTGAGTTTCTTTGCGCGGCCGATCTTATTGAAAAGATCGTCCTAAAAAATAACCCGGAGGTTTATATGCCTTTCGGCTTAGGTTGAAGACCGCCGAGGATCCTCACGGTCTTCCCCGGCTTGGCCGGAGCGGTCGACTTCCGGGTGCAGGGCGGATTCTCCTCCTCGCTGTTGAACCGCTTGGCCGCCGCGGCAGCTTTGCGGCTTAAGGGGGTTAGTGCGGTAACATACAAGCCAAAAGTACAGCTGGTCGAACGCCGTACGCCTCACGCTCTCTCGAGTCTCACCACTCTCAAAATTTCACGCGAGACTGTCCACGCACACATAGCGCCACTTCATCTGTGTGTACATACACATAGAAGCGCTACGTCTGTGTAGACACACACGCAGCGAGCCTTCGTTTGTTTACACGCACACAAGGACACGCGCGGCGTCGTCTACACTGAGGCTACGTACTTTAAACAACTGTATCTCGAAAACGGTGAAGCTAGGCTTCCTGAAATTTGCAGAGGACATTCAAAGTATTGTTCTTAGTAACATATCTCTTTTTCTTTCAAGTCTTAAGAAAACTTTCCAAGTTATTGACGAAAACGTTCATTTTTTTACATTTCATGACGACGGTCCCATAAGACACCGTGTTAAATTTCGTAACTTTGGGAGCTTATATCTCACAAACGGGGAAGCTAGGCTTTCTGAAATTTACAGATACTGCGTATAATAGTAATATGAGTCTACCCTGCAAGTTTCAAGAAATTCTTAAGAAAAGCCAATATCGCACTAACCCCCTTAACTCGGCGTTCCGCTTGGCGACTCTGGTGGCAGCCTCCCACTCGCCGGCACACTGAATGTCGGTCTGACTCTCCGCCTCCGTCGACTCTGCTGCTGGGTGGATGGTGGGCTGTTCCTTCTCTGTCTGCGTGGTGCGGTGTCGTCGCTGATTCCGCCGGCGCTCCGCTGTCACCCGGGCGGCGTACCCCTTCGCCTCCGTAAGAGCGCACCAGTCCGCCTCGTACTTGGGCTCAGTCATGAGCAGGAGAGGGAGAGAGAGAGAGAGAGAGAGAGAGAGAGAGAGAGAGAGAGAGAGAGAGAGAGAGAGAGAGAGAGAGAGAGAGAAAGGATTAGGGAAAGGAAGGCGGAGGGATAATGGAGCCCGGAGTGGCTCCTCAAAAAACGAGATAAAATCTCGTAGGTCCAATAAATAACTAAATTGGCTATTTATCGGGAAAGAGTCTTTTATTGTCACCCGATAAGCTTAGCGAGATGCCGAGACCATCCACGAGACGAGATGTCCGGGTGAAAAAAAAGGCTGTCGGGTCGTCCGAACGCAGCCTGACTTATAGCCGGAGGGCGCCGGCTTGATAGTGGGGAGAGCGCCGCGCGCGACGCGTAGCGGGCGGCTCGGTACTAGGCTCTCAGCGAAGCGGCGCGGCGCGCTTGGCGCGCAATTCAAATTTCAAGTTTCGCAACTGCGCGGAGAGTCTTTACATTTATGGGCTTTTATTGTTCTTTTAGTAACAATAATTAACAATAAATAATTATTAGACATATAACAATTCCCCTCTGTTTTAAAAGACGTGGAGCGCAGTTGTGGAGGTCTCGGCTACAAATGTTAGTGTGAGTTTGTGTAACGCATTAATCGCAAGTATGTAATCGCAAAAGTGTATCGCCGCAAAGAAACGCAAGAGTAATAAACGCAATATCGTACGAGTTCGCAAAATGATAATCGCAAGTGTAGTCGCAAATGTGTATCGCCGCAAAGAAACGTAAGAGTATAAACGCAATATCATACGAGTTCGCAAAATGATAATCGCAATTGTAGTCGCAAATGAGGCGTTTCGCCTCAACTCTCCCAGCGCGGCGCGCGAGCGTCAAATCATGCTATTTTCAAGTCGTGTTTACGATATCAATATGAATTTCAAAAAATTATGTGATAAGCGTTTCCGACGTATTTTTTCCTCAGCTTTCCAATGGTGTAAGTGGTTTTTCCGAAATTTTCCATTTTCACCCTCAAAAAGTATAAAACATACTATATCTCGGAAAGTATATTTTTAATATATTTTTTTATCATCTAGATCGAAAGCTGAGCATTTTTTACGTCGGAAAGGATTTTTTGCAAAATTTGCTCGAATGTTTTTCTTAGAGAAACAGAACGCGAAAGAGCAGACGCTGCGTCTCCTTCGTGCGCGGTATGCGGCGCGCTGTACAGCGCGTGGACTAGATGTATTTCGCTCTCTAGTAACCTTATTATTTTTATTTATCATTTTTAATTCTTTATGGAATATCTTTTTGCACTTCGAATTTCACTTATATGCACGATTGACATTTTCATAGGTTATTTCGCAAAAAAAAAAAAACCGCTGCCAATTCTTTGGCACTTAGCTTCCTCAAACTAATTCATCGTTTCCTAATTAAAAATTGAAATTCTGAAAATACATTTTTCATAAAAAGGAATGCTAAAGAATTTCAATAATACTTTGAACCGATACGTCTTATACCAGTTTCTTGCAAAATAGTATATTACGTACCTATTTTAAAAAAGCTTTGACAGACCACCAAGTTTAAAAAAAATTGAAATTAAAAAGAGATAAAAGAAGGGGCTAAAAATGGCACTATTAATACGTTTTGATATTTTAATTTACTACATTATATAAAAATATTAAAATGATAGTTCTCGAAAATAAATGTATAATATATATTCATATAGATAATCACTTAAAATTGCAACACAATATTGCCACCAACAAGTGTAATAAGTAACAGTTAAAATTTCAAGTCGATAAATAAATTATTTTTGAGATATTAATTTTTTAAATATAAAAAAGTTTTCATTAATAACAAATGACAGAGTGAAGATATTTTAAATTTTAAATTTTAAAAAAAGAAAATGTAGGTAATTTGAATACCTTTTAAGAGAAGTATATTATTTTATGTAATAATTACTATAAGATACGAAAAAATAAAAAAAACTAAAAATTCAAAAGCGTTTTTTGGTTATAAAACAAAAGAAAATCAATAAAATCCCAAATCCATCAGGGTACTTTCCTTTTGCCGCAAGACGAAGCGGATAAGCTTTACCCGACGAAAATCGGTTGATTAGTTTCGGAGATATTAAGAGTTGAAATATACACACACACACACGCACACACACACACATACATACATCCACGAAATCAAAAATCATCAAAATCAAATAATATACACATATACCACCATAAAACATCTTTTTGAAGACTTTTTTTTCGAAAATTTTTTTCACCGTTACAAAGCTTCCTCTTTGAGGAAGCAAAAACATTACAATCAATTTGAAATAGCAGACGCAACGCTTCTCACTTACTTTTTACCCGATAGGTGGCTTGCGTATAGAAAATTTTTGCCCGAGAGTAATTTGTTGTATCCAATTATATAAGTCTGATGAATTTTCGATCTTTGTTATCCTTGAAATTGTTTAAGAATTTTAACGCTGTTTCCGTTATATTTGTGTTCTTCGTGTGTTTGCTGATTAAATTATACTTTATTTTTGGTTTATTTATTGCATTTATTTTCTCGCTACTGAAATGGATCCAGCTTTGAAGCTGAAATGCATAAATCCTTTTAATAAAATTAATCACTCTGTGCGTAAAAATTTGTCGAATTTTCCTTCAATATTTAGGAGTGCGTATCCCCTCGTACCAGAAAACGCGAAAATTTGTTCCAACTGTCAACGTCAACTTTATAAACATAAGTTAGATTTACCTTCATGCGATGCCAAAAAAGCTAAAATTGAATGTACTGATGAATATCATAAAGCAGGCGTGGCAGTTCTCAACCAATTAAAAAAAAAATTTTTATAATCACCGGGTAAGGAAGATAAAATTCAGCTACTCACGCTTGCTCCTAATTTTTGGTCTCGCAGAGACTTAATCAGAGAGTTCGGTTGTACTGAGTGGGAAGCTCGAGAAGCGAAAAAGTTAGTAACTGAAAGTGGAATTTTTTCAAAACCTGAAAAGAAAAGGGGCAAAATATTTCCAGTTGAAAGTGTAGATTCAGTTAAACGTTTTTATGAGAGGGACGATATTAGTCGTGTAATGCCCGGATTAAAAGATTGTATATCTGTTAAGCAGGATAATGGTAAAAGAGAACATGTACAGAAAAGGTTACTACTTGGTAATTTACGTGAAATTTATTATTTATTTAAAAAAGAGCATGAATCTGTTAATATTGGCTTCACTAAATTTACTCAATTGAGGCCGCCGCATTGTGTTCTAGCGGGAAGCAGTGGTACGCATAATGTATGCGTATGTGTACACCACGAAAATATCAAGCTGATGTTAAATGCTATTAATTTACAGAGTTTAACTGAAGATACTCGACTATTTCTTAAAAACTACCACGATTGCATCCAAGCAATCGTATGTAGTAATGCTAGTTCGAAATGTTACTTGGGAGACTGTTTAGATTGCCCCAATATGCCTGTATTACGGAAACATTTGCTTGAATGTTTTGAGAGAAATGATATTTTTCAAATACAGTATGAGTCATGGCTTCAGACAGATCGTTGCACAATAGTATCTACAACTGTAAATGTTTATGAATTCATGAACATACTGGGAGAAAAATTAATAAAATTTAAAACTCATGACTTCTTTGCGAGAGAACAATATCTTTTCTTAAGCGATTTGAAAAAAAACCTTCAAAAAGGAGAATTCCTTGTTTGTTGTGATTTTGCAGAAAACTATGCTTTTATAGTGCAAAATTCAACACAATCGTTCCACTGGAACAATAATCAAGCAACAGTTTTTACAACAGTGGTATATTATAACGAAAATCAAGATCTTAAACATATAAGCATTGCTATAATTTCTGATAATCTAAATCACGACACTGTTGCTGTTTATGAATATCAAAAAATTATAATATCGTATTTAAAAAGTAATTTCATAGTCAAGAAAATTTATTACTTAACTGATGGAGCAGGTCAGCATTTTAAGAACAAGTCTACCTTCCAAAATCTTCTGTTTCATCAAAAAGATTTTGGAGTCCCTGCTGAATGGCATTTTCATGCAACAGCGCACAGTAAAGGTGCGTGCGATGGCATAAAATTTGAAAAGAGGGGCGAAAAGAGCAAGTCTTCAACTCTCTTCGAGTAATCATATTTTAACACCAGAAGACCTTTACAACTGGGCTTTACGTAATTGCAAAGAAACTAAAGTTTTTTACAGCACTAAAGAGACCTATGAAAAAGCCGTTTTGAAACTAAAATCAAGGTTAAGTAAAATTAAATCTATATCGGGAACTTTACAGTACCATGCCGTTATTCCAATGAATAAAACAACATTAATACTAAAAAAGACGTCAATGAGTTCAGAATATCAAATCTTCCCTAAAAAACCCGTAAAACAAAACAAAATAAAATTATCTACTTTAAAAAAAAAGAATTATTAATATAAATACTAGTTTATTGTTGCTATTATTAAGGAAATCAAAATTTTAAGTGGTTGTTAGAGAGCGAAATGCATCTAGTCCACGCGGTGTACAGCGCGCCGAAAACCGCGCGCGAAGGAGACGCTGCGTCTACTCTTTCGCGTTCTGTTTCTCTAAGAAAACATTCGAGCAAATTCTGAAAAAAATCCTTTCCGACGTAAAAAATGCTCAGCTTTCGATCTAGGGGGTAAAAAAAATATTAAAAATATACTTTTCGAGATATAGTATGTTTTATACTTGTTGGGGGGGAAAATGGAAAATTTCGGAAAAACCACCTACGCCATTGGAAAGCTGAGGAAAAAATACGTCGGAAACGCTTATCACATAATTTTTTGAAATGCATATTGATATCGTAAACACGACCTGAAAATAGCATGATTTGACGCTAGCGCGCCGCGCTGGGAGAGTTGAGGAACGCCTCAAATGTGTATCGCCGCAAAGAAACGTAAGAGTAATGAACGCAATATCGCACGAGTTCGCAAAATTATAATCGCAAGTGTACTCGCAAATAACAGCCGCAGGTGTATACGCAAGTTCGCAAGTGTAGTTGCTAGAATCGCAAAGTCTATTTTTCGAGATCAAGATTCACTTCTGCTAGTTTTTTTTTTTTATTTCACTTGAATCGCAATGTTTATCACTTCACTTCTTTCTTTCGCGTAGCTCGTAGCGGTGTGTGAAGTTCGTTGCAGGAACCTCGTTGCTGCGTCGGGCGGTTCTTCGACCGCGTTTCGACTTGGCAGTCCCCAGACTGCGCTGAGTAACGGTGGTCCGTCCACCGCAAAAGGTTGATTCGACAGCACTACTGTCGAGAGGGGTAGCTGTAGAGCTGCTGGGTGAGGCGGCGGCCTCCTGGCCACCACTGGTGTAGATGGGGGCGACTGTTAAGTCGCTGATGGAAGCGCCGGCCTCCTGGCCACCACTGGTGTGGATGGGAACGACAGTTAAATCGTTGGTGGGAGCGGCAGCCTCCTGGCTACCACTAGTGAGGATGGGAGCGACTGCTGCGTCGCTTGTGGGAGTGGTGGCCTCCTGGCCACCACTGGTGTAGATGGGAGCAACTGCTGAGTCGCTGGGGGAAGCGGCGGCCTCCTGGCCACCACTGATGTGATTGTACGTTGACTCGTAGCTATTGTTTAGTCTAGCGCCCTCCTGGCATTCATCTGGTTGGTGGCACGGTTTCATCTGGGATGCGTGCACCTTTACCAAAGACCTCCCTTGGTCTACGAGGTAGATGTCGGTACTGACACGTTGTTGGATGCGGTAGGGCTCGTCCCATCGGGCCATGAATCCGGCGTGACGTTCTTGCCCTTTAGACAATGGATGTGTTTTTATATACACGTTTATACCAGGAACATATGACGTCGGAGATTCGACTTTAGCGTATTTCTTTTGATATTCGGATTGGTTAGAAGTAGCTTGAGTAACGCGCTGTTCCCAAGGTTTGCTTGGATCCTGTGGCCAATCCAACTGCCAATTTCCGGGTCGTTCGAGGTATGCCCCAAAAGCAGCTGCGCCGGTGTATAGCCAGTGGCAGCGTTTCGACAGCTGCGCAGCTGGTACAGGATATTTGGGAGGTGGAGGTCCCATTTCTTGTGGTCCACATCGTGAAGATGTAAGCGCAGGCCCTTCTTGATTTCTTGATTACGTCTTTCCGCGGGGTTCGCCCTTGGATGATAGATCGCCGTTGTCCAGTGCTGCGTTTTCCAGCGCTCACATGCCTCCTTCCAAGCCTTGCTGATGAATTGGGGACCATTGTCGGAGAGAATCGCTCGTGGATATCCCCAACGTGAGAAGACTTCTTCTTGCATTATTCGGATCACACGGGATGCATCGGAAGAACCAATAGGGAATGCCTCTACCCATCGGCTAAATATATCCGTTGCCACGAGGATGAATCGTCGCCCCTTTGAGGAGCGTGGATATGGACCCATCAAGTCAACAGAGACTGTGTCCCATGGTTTCTTTGGTCAATGCGGACGTAACGTTGTGGCGGTTGCTGTATTTGAGTTTTTACAGCAGGCGCATAGAAAGCAGTGTCGTACGTAGTCGCGAACCTCCTCGCGCATCTTTGGCCAGCGATGGAACTCCAAAATCGCCCGGAGAGTCTCCTCAGCTCCGGGATGTCCCGCGTATTCAGAATCGTGGTAATCGTATAGAACTCTGGCGACTGCTGCTTGTGGAACCAAGATTTTATATGGTCCGTCTGGATCGTCGCGTTTCTGACCGACTGGACCGTAGTAGTCAACGAAACGTTGCTCCTCCTCCGTGAGGCTGCTCTGCCGGATGACATACATGTAACGCCTTGCGATTCGACTGTGATAAGGGTCGGCCTATTGAGCGTCTCTTATCTCCTCCACCAAGGTGCGTGATTCGATGACGTAAAGGCCTGTATCGAGCTCCTTTTCCGGTGATCGCACTACTTCGTCATTGGTTGGCGGGAGAAGTCGCTCCTGGTCGTCCAACTCTTCCGTGACTTCTTCCACCGGGTTGCGAGAGAGAAGGTCGGCCAATTGATTCTCCTTTCCCGGGCAGTGCTCGATTTTCATGTTGAATTCCTGGAGAAGGCCCAGCGCTTTAACTTGTCCCTCGTCTCCTTGAATCGGTGTAGCCACGTCAACCCCTTGTTGTCTGTTTTGAGCGTGAACGGACGATCTTCCAGAAGGTGACGGTACTTCTTCACTGCCCAAACGACAGCTAGACACTCCTACTCGTTGCTGTGGTAGCGCGTTTCGGCAAGCTTGAATTTTGCACTGGAGTAGCTGATGATATTCTTCCCTCCATCCGTTCGAGGTTGATATAGGGCTGCGCCCATCCCGGTAGCGCAGGCATCGGTGTGAAGAACGTACGACAGGTTTGGATCGGGGCGAGAGAGCTTCAGAGGTTGATTAAAAGCTTCCTTCAGCCTTTCGAACGCCTTCTGAGCCTCTGCATTCCAGCGAAACCCGGACTTCTTCACGGTGAGTTCACTCAATGGTGCGGTGATCTCAGAGTAGTGAGGTATGTACTCCCGCAGCCAGTTGCACGTTCCAAGGAAGGACTGCAGTTGTCTCTTCGTCTTTGGCGCCGGAGCCTCGATGATTGCCTGGACGTACTCTGGATTTGCCTCGTTGCCGTCGGTGGCGACAATATGCCCCAGGTACTCCAAGCGTTCCATCCCGAATTGACATTTTTCTAGAGACGCTGTCAAGTTATGGATGTGTAAGCGTTCTAGGACGAGCGCAAGATGATGAAGATGCTCTTCGATGTTCTGGGAGTAGATGATGATGTCGTCTAGGTAGACGATGGAGAACTTTCCAATGTAGCCGGTGAGAACTTCTTGGCTCATTAGACGTTGGAACGTTCCAGGAGCTCCTTTCAGTCCAAACGGCATCACTCGGAACTGGTAAGATCCCCCTGATGGCGTAGCGAAGGCTGTGTACTTCTTTGATGCAGGTTCCATAGGGATTTGCCAGTAGCCGCTCTTTAAATCGAGTGTTGAGAAGACTTTGGCATTCCCCAAGTCCTTGAGTGCGTCTGGTATGTTCGGAATCGGCTGGGGGTAATCCTCCGTGATGCTGTTCAATTTTTGATAGTCCACACAGAAACACGATCGGCCATTTTTCTTCTTCGCGAGGACGACGGGAGAGCTGTATGGCGATGAACTCGGTTCCGTGATTCCATCAGCCAGCATCTCCTGAATTTGCTCTTCGATGAGGGCTCTCTTTTGATCGGAATATCGATAAAAAGGTAAGCGAAACGGCTGCTCCGACGTGATTCGGATTTCATGACGTACGGTGCGCGTCTGAGGTAGTCCCTGGCACAGCGGAACGAAAACTTCCACATGTTGGCGAAGAAACTTGAGCAGAGCCCCCAAATGATGACCTGTTAACCCGTGTTTGATTAGTCCTTCGTCAATCGTAGGGGTTTTCGCTTGTCGTTGCGGAACTCGGATTAACGGGACTGTCACTCGATTTTTCTGACCAAGGTAGAGCACGTTGCGGGTGAGGTCCAAGATGCCTTGTTCTTCTTCCAACCATGGAAGACCGAGGATCAGTGATTGACGAATCTGGGGGGCGATGAGTAGTTGAGCCTCAAAATCTCTTCCTTGGATGGAGAACCGAAGACGAGTTTCCCCTGAGATTGAAAGCTGCGCTCCCTCCGCTGCTAGATTTAGTTTCTCGCTGTGGGGCCGGACACGTTGATTCTCGGACAGGTAGGATGGATGGATTAGATTGGCTGTAGCGGCTGGATCCACCAGTGCGACAACCTCTCGTTCGTCGATGAACACCTTTATTTGTGGGAGTCTGGAAGAGGCACCGTAGGTGTTGCAGATCTCCGGCCCTCGTTGCTGTTGGCGGCGCCGGTGGCCGGTGCTCCCGACGCCTGACGCCAGTTTTCCGATCTCCCTTTCTGTTGTGCCTTATAAACCTCGCAGTCTCGGTTGTAGTGTTGGCCTGGACAATGCCAACACTTTGGTAGATATGGCTCATTAATAGAGGCTGCTGGTTTTCCGTTGCTCGGTTTGCCGCTACCGCTCGATCTTTCGTCCCTGCTCGTCGGAATCGCTTTTGGAGCCTTGCTCTGTTGCTCGTCGTTGTCGTCCTTCTCTGCTTGTAACGCCTTAGTCGTCAGGCTAGCAAAGTCATTGATGTTCATTGGGCGAAGAGCCTTCTGTAACGAGGGCTTGATTAAGTTGAGTAGTAGCTGCACCTTCTGCTCCTCTGGCTCATTAGGCTACACCCGTTGAAAGAGCAGGTATTTCTCCTGAAGAAAGGCTCCGACGCTCTCCTTCTCTCCCTGCTTCTTTGAGTACAACGAGGTCGTTAGTTCGCTCTTAACTGTTCGGCTGTTGAAACGGTCGGTGAGCAGCTCTCGGAATCGTGGCCATTCGAAATCCAGCGCCTTGTAGGTCTGCCACCATTTTTCTGCATCGCCTCGAAGTCCCTTCTCGATCACCTTTGTCTTCTGTGACAGGGGTAGCTGGAACGCAGTGATGTATTCCTCACAACGTTGTAAATAGCGAGCCGGATCCTCGTGAACGCGTCCGTGAAATTCGGGTAGCGTTGGACGATACCCATACAGAGCGTGGCAGAATGCTTCCCAATTCCGGAGCGCAGGTGGCATTCCTTGAGGATTGTTCAAGCCTTGGACTTCATTCGGGGCGTGAGCATCGGCTGGCACGCGGATTTCTGCGTTATCGTTGTTGGCTAAGGCGTTGGCTCCGTCGATTTGATTGTCGCCATCGATGTTGGGAATATTTCCATCGTTGGCGCGGGCGTTGTTGGCTCCTACAGCGTTGTTTTGGTCCTGTCCGTCCATTCTGACAGCGGGTGGTTGGTGACGAAGGTGCTGCTCTGGATTCGGCGGTAGTTGCTCGTCGAAATTTCGCTCGGGCTCCGGTGGAGGCGTGTGTATGACAGGAGTGAATTTAGACACTGGTCGGGATCGCCGCTTTCTGCCCTTTTTCGGGGATGTGGGCGCCACTGGGTGTTTTCCTACTCCCAGAAGTAGAGATGAAGTTGATTGCGACCGGGTAGCTGGCCTCCGTGGAGGTGAGTGTTGGACTGGCATCCGTGTAGCTCCGGCTGGTGGGTTCCTTCTGGTCCAACAGAAATCGCGGGCCCCACGTTGGGCCGCCAATTGATGTCAGCCAATCTCGTTCGACTGGAGGAGAGGGACAACCCAACGATGAGTGATGGTCGCGGTGCTCCTGGCTTCTACGTTGGGTGTGGAGAGGACACAGCACTAACCTCCACACCGAACTCGGGCACGAGCGAGACCAGCTCGCTATTTGTGTTTGAGTTTCTTTGCGCGGCCGATCTTATTGAAAAGATCGGCCTAAAAAATAACCCGGAGGTTTATATGCCTTTCGGCTTAGGTTGAAGACCGCCGAGGATCCTCACGGTCTTCCCCGGCTTGGCCGGAGCGGTCGGCTTCCGGGTACAGGGCGGATTCTCCTCCTCGCTGTTGAACCGCTTGGCCGCCGCGGCAGCTTTGCGGCTTAACTCGGCGTTCCGCTTGGCGACTCTGGTGGCAGCCTCCCACTCGCCGGCACACTGAATGTCGGTCTGACTCTCCGCCTCCGTCGACTCTGCTGCTGGGTGGATGGTGGGCTGCTCCTTCTCCGTCTGCGTGGTGCGGTGTCGTCGCTGATTCCGCCGGTGCTCCGCTGTCACCCAGGCGGCGTACCCCTTCGCCTCCGTAAGAGCGCACCAGTCCGCCTCGGAGAGCTCGTACTTGGGCTCAGTCATGAGCAGGAGAGGGAGAGAGAGAGAGAGAGAAAGGATTAGGGAAAGGAAGGCGGAGGGATAATGGAGCCCGGAGTGGCTCCTCAAAAAACGAGATAAAATCTCGTAGGTCCAATAAATAACTAAATTGGCTATTTATCGGGAAAGAATCTTTTATTGTCACCCGATAAGCTTAGCGAGATGCCGAAACCATCCACGAGACAAGATGTCCGGGTGAAAAAAAAGGCTGTCGGGTCGTCCGAACGCAGCCTGACTTATAGCCGGAGGGCGCCGGCTTGATAGTGGGGAGAGCGCCGCGCGCGACGCGTAGCGGGCGGCGCGGTACTAGGCTCTCAGCGAAGCGGCGAAATTTCAAGTTTCGCAACTGCGCGGAGAGTCTTTACATTTATCGGCTTTTATTGTTCTTTTAGTAACAATAATTAACAATAAATAATTATTAGACATATAACAACTGTAGTTATCCCGGTTTGGAGCCGCAGCGTTCCCAAACTGGGAGTGTTGCTTTCTCATTCATGGTATAGTGGGAGCCCGCTCGTTTGGTACTACTTCTATATCTATTGACAGTGCTGCAGTCCGAAACTTTTTTCCGTATAGTATGAAGTAATAACTTGTTAAATTTTCTTCTGATTTTATTTTCCGGAGAAAAATGTAATTTGTAAAAAAATCGATTTTCTTTGATACACAATAATTGGAGTATCTCAAAAATATAAAGAGATATCGTAATTGAAGTTTTTATTATATTGCTAAATTATATAGAAATTTATAACTAATTATTAATAATAATTTTGCAACTAATTTTTACTCGAATTTTTATTTTTTGCTAAAATAAAAAAGGCAAAACAAATTTATTTTGCAAATTAATTTCTCACTGAAAAAGAAATGTGACGGTGAAAAAAAGTTTTGACATTAATGTATTTAGATAATTACATATAATTAATATATATTCATCTCCATTATATTTTGGATAATAGTTTTATTGCAGATATCCATAGACGAAATTTCGGTGCGAGACAATTATCGGCATTAAAAATTAACACAAGGAATCAATACATTAGTTTGAAGAAGCAACGTGCCAATGAATTAGCAGCGTTTTTTTCATTTGTTGAATAAACACTACTTATACCAGAATTTCATATTGATATTTTCTCTTTTATCATAATCATGCAAATGAAAACGACTTCATCAAAAATAATATAATATGGAATATCAATTCGTAAGCTAACACTTGATATTTGAAATTTTTAATCAATTTCATCCATGCAAATAAACTTTTCAACAAGAGATATATAATTTCGCGAAAGCTATATAATATAGTCATTATTACTCTCAAACTTTTGTTATTCTTGCGTATCATGTTATAATATTTAAAATTTCGTAAAAATATTACTAATGAAATACTGTTTCTACATCTCCACCTAACCATGTGTTTGGCAGAAAATTTGAAAAACAGTGTACAAGCCTGTGTTAGTTTAATCTAATCTAATATCAGAACCAGCCAGGCCTTCCCTCTCTCTCTATTACTTATTCCAAGCTCCTACCTCCTCCTTTGGCGGGCTGCTCCAACAGCGGAGGTTAAGTCTCGCCTCTGTGGCTTTCGAGGTACCGCTGGTGGGCTGAGGTTTGTAATTGGCGCAACATCTGCGGGGTGGCATTAATGTTTCTCGATTGTGCTCGTACCTTCTCTCGTATGCGCGTCTGCGTGAGCGTCCAAGTCCAGTGAAAGAGCAAGGGAGAACGATGTAGCTGCCGCTGATGGGCATATACATGTAATCTTTCCCTCGAAATGTCGTGAAGAAACATTCATTTTTTATGAATGAGTCTTTCTCGACTTTCCCTTTTATTTTCTTGCAGGACTTTTTCTTGGAGGACGCGCTCATGACAGTAATCACGTGGTTCTGTTAATTATTTTAAAGCTGTCGCGATGTAATGAGTTGGCGAGTTTGTACTCATTGTTTCCATAAGTACTTCTTGTTTTGTTAATTTAACTATATATAATATAAATAACTCGATTCCTGCATTTGGAAAAGCTATTGCTTGTGCAAAATTTCAATAAATATCGCTTAATTTTTACTTCCGCTATCGTATGCCAAAGAAAACGCATTTTTGAGAAAAATATTTTTTCCCCTAAACAAGGGACAGCTTGACTGACAGGCTATAGATAATTCAAATTTTGAAAAGAGAAGGTATAAATTAAAGCTCTTTCAAAAACTAAAAGAAAATAAACCAATTTTTAAAAAAGGTTTTAGATCTTGAAAGTATCGCGAAAACAAAGAAAACAAGCTTTTTCATTGAGTGCGTTCACAGTGGTTACATTAACTAGGTTAATCAAGATATATTATAAAATAGGTAATACAAAGGGGGTAACATACAAATACTATCCACGTATGAATAGTAATTCTGAATGATAGTTTTTATCCCTAACCGGACTAGTGATAGAAACCGTTGCAGCCGCGAATAAGACACTCAGCAAGGTTCAAATAAAAACCGATAAGTACAGTTTAAAAAGGGATTTTTCACTTTCCAAGATAATACAAGAGGATTCGGATTATACTTTTGTTTTGACCTCTGCATGTCCCATTGAACAAAATAAATTTGTTCCAGCGATGTGACGTTTAATTTTTTCCGCTCGTTAAACGCTTAAACTGGATATCATTTTTTTTATATTCCTAATCTACAGAAAATACGCACGGAGTGCCCGATAAAGAAAATAATGTTTAATATTTAATGCCGGCATCGAGACTACTTGACAGCTTGATCGAGGCTAACCCGAGAAGTCGATCGAGGTCGATCGAAACTAGCTCAAAAGCTTAACCTCGGTACACTCGAGATTCGACCGAGGTCCGTGAGTTCGCTCGAGGATCGAGCTCGAGTCGAGGTGTGTCGAGTCGGGTCGAGGTGCGTGTCGAGTCGGGGTCTAGTCGGGATCGAGTCGAGATCAAGTCGGGATCGAGTCGAGATCGAGTCGGGATCGAGTTGGGATCAAGTTGGGATCGAGTCGGGATCGAGTCGGGGTCGAGTCGGGATCGAGTCGAGATCGAGTCGGGATCGAGTCGGGATCGAGTCGGGGTCGAGTCGGGATCGAGTCGAGATCGAGTCGGGATGGAGTCGGGGTCGAGTCGGGATCGAGTCGAGATCGAGTCGGGGTCGAGTCGGGATCGAGTCGAGATCGAGTCGGGATCGGGTCGGGATCGAGTCGGGATCGAGTCGGGGTCGAGTCGGGATCGAGTCGGGGTCAAGTCGAGATCGAGTTCGGATCGAGTCGGGATTGAGTCGGGATCGAGTTGAGATCGAGTCGGGATCGAGTCGGGGTCGAGTTGGGATCAAGTGGGGATCGAGTCGGGATCGAGTCGGGGTCGAGTCGGGATCGAGTCGAGATCGAGTCGGGATCGAGTCGGGATCGAGTCAGGGTCGAGTCGGGATCGAGTCGAGATCGAGTCGGGATCGAGTCGGGGTCGAGTCGGGATCGAGTCGAGATCGAGTCGGGGTCGAGTCGGGATCGAGTCGAGATCGAGTCGGGATCGAGTCGGGATCGAGTCGGGATCGAGTCGGGATCGAGTCGAGTCGAGGTGTGTCGGGATTTAACGAGGTTTACTGAGATGAGTCGAGCTGTGCCGAGCTGTGTCGAGCTTTGTCGAGCTGTGTCGTGCTTTGTCGAGATTTACGGAGGAGTGACCGAGGTCCTTATCTCGATAGAACTATAGAAACGGTGGAACGCGGAACGTCAGCTTTAATGTCGTTATTTAAACTGACGCCAATAGATGGAGGCAGTTTGTTTATAATGTGACATCGGCCATTTTTGGATGCGTTTTGTATATGAAAGGGCGCGGCAGCGCCCGGCTTGGCGAGTATAAGGAACGAAGTGACAGACGAGCAAGCGGGGCGTCGGCGCACCCTTTATTCTTTGGTGTGATGTTCTAACCCTACTTTTTTTTGTCATATTCACCTTATCATTTTTTATATACGGAGATACCGTGCATGAGGTACTCAATTAGAAAGCATTTTTCATTTACATTCTAACTGTAAAGTTTCTTCGTGAAAGATGCTTTCGTATTGAAGCTATCAAGCTATAAAGTTTTCATCGCCGCGAAATCAAAATATTTTTTTCCTTCAGCCTCTAGTGAAAATTTTTCGCAGCCTGGGGGAAAGACAGCCTGGCTGTAGTTGATGTCAAATCGTATCAGAATATAGTTATATTTCAGTACTAACGTCATACGAAGCGCGGCGCTACTGCGCTTGATTCTTGATCATGGGGTGATGGAGAGAGACAGAGAGAGAGAGAGAGAGAGAGAGAGAGAGAGAGAGAGAGAGAGAGAGAGAGAGAGAGAGAGAGAGTCTGTGTCAATGTGTGATTGCAGAGAGGGAGAGGGTTATGATGTCTGTCAACCAAAAATATTTTTATTTCTGTTATTTTTGTTCAAGAACGTTGACAGAACCATTGATTTAATTGCATTCACAAATATAACCAAGATCACCAAACAAACTGGTATTCGTTGAAAATACTGGCAAGAGTCCAGTACGCAACTTTATCTTTGCATTTTGAATGTTGGGTAAAAGAATGAGTGATCAAGATGTAGTTCTGTTTTTACCAGATATGAGAAAAAGTAAAATTAACAAATTTTACTTTTGGAACTTTTCAAATCATAACTATAAACCATTTATACAACGAATATAAACTTTGTCTCAAGAAAAGCCTTCACCCGACTGGTCATGTTGCAAACATAAAACATTGAAAATCCTTTATGATGAATGAAATAGGTTTTGGAGCTTCTCGCTTAACTTATATTATGGAAGATAATGTCTTTAATAACAAATGTAAAATTTGTTAATTTTACTTTTTCTCATATCTGGTAAACCTTTTACCATTTAATAAATGACTTACTTGAAATAATTTATTCAAATACAACTGTCTGAACCAGAACTATAAATTAAATACAAGGGGACTGTAAGCTGAGTTCGGTAAAGGACATTGTTTCCATTCTTGAATAGTGTATTATATATATTTACCAAACAGTAATGCTAACAAGTTAGAGGATTATAACAGTTTTTGATTTTACATCAAATAACCCCTTTATAAAAGAAGAAAATATTTAGAATTATTTTACAGTAATTTGTGACAAAGACATTATCTCTCATAATATAAGCTAAGCGAGAAGCTCTAAAATCTATTTCATTCATCGTAAAGGATTTTCAATTTTTTATGTTTGCAACATGACCCGGGTGATTCTTGAGACAAAGTTTATATTCTTTGTATAAATGATTTATAGTTATGATTTGAAAAGTATCAAACATAAAAATTTTCTAATTTTAATTATTTTAAAAAACAAGTTATTTCAGAATGCCATTTCACAATAAATTTTTATATTTTCTAACTTTTCAAATCATAAATATAAACCATTTATACAAAGAATATAAACTTTGTCTTAAGAAAAGCTTTATCACCCGATTGGTCATATTGCAAACATAAAATAGTCGAGGAAATGAAGCACTGAAGTATCGATTTTTTGGGCAGTAAGACGGATCGTAATGCGGTTTTTTGCATTCGATTCGTGAGAGCGCCCAGAAACTTTGTGATCCCAAGTGATTAATTAATTTTTTGAAATTGCATTTGGGCATTAAAAAAATGCATTTTACAAATGCATTTCGAAGAGGCAATAAATAAAAAATTGTCAACACGGAAATTATTGCTGGAAATGAGTTTACTTTTGTTACTCGGGAGTTTTCGGGGTCGCTGAACACGAATATCATGACGGCAGCGGTCTCCGAGATACCTGGTGCCCAGGGTGGACAGTATGAACGTCGTATCCTAGAGTTTTACGGAAATTTGAAATATAATTAGACGAAACTAATTACTCGGGGGTTTTCGGGGTCGCTGAACACAAATATCATGACGGCAGCGGTTTCCGGGGTACCTGGTGTTCAGAGTGGACATTATCAACGTCGTCTCCTGGAATTATCTTGAGTATAAGATTATTTTTACATAATATTAAATATATTATTATAAATTGTTTATTTAAATATTACAATAACGGTGTAGATAAAAACAAAGCTTTGAAAAATAATTTCTGAAAACTTGATATGTATTCGTGACAATTTTTATAAATTTTATTTTTTTAAGAAAATGTAAAAAATATATTACTATTATTAAAACTAAGAAAAAGTATTAAAAATATTTTATTTTTAGCTATTCAATAATCTCTTCTTCGTTCTCTTTCTCTGGTTCACTCGATAATGGCTCTTTTTCGATGTAGTTGTCAACGTTGGAACAATTGCAGCCTGCACAATTTTTGCAAGCAAGATTGCAGATTAATCCGTGCTTTCTGCATCCACATGAATTACCGCAATCTTTTTTGCAGCTGCAGAAAATTAAGTTTATAATGCTGGGTGGACCAGGAGGCTGTGATATCTTTATTGCAATTAAAGAATTTTCTACGAGTTCCCATCCCCAATCTGTTGGATTTAAAAAGTCTTCTCCATGCAACCAATTATGTACTTGTAAATACATTCTTTTTAAATGTTGTGTGAGTGCATCTACCGTAGGTAGAATTTTACCGATGTTAACTTTTTTATTTTTGTTAATAGCCATCAAATACATCCTGTACCTATAAATTTCGACCAACTGTATATTACTCGGCTTAAAATCATCACGTACATTCGGCTTCCTGAAGGTCAGCGGAGCATTGTACATAGCTAGTATTAGCTGACAGCCGTTCTCAAGTATGTCTTCAATAGGCAAGCCAGGTTCTTTGAATTTTTGTGCGTGCACAACAAGATCAGGATTGCTTTGGAAGGTATTAAAAAATTTTATTTTTCCTTGATAGAAAGTGGCTGATACCGTATCGCATCCTGTGAAAGCATGAAGAAATAAAATATTTTCCAAAACAGATGGCAGGTGACACAAATTCTTCGAAGAGTATAATACTTCTGGTTTGTTTGGTCGAGCAGATTTCAGAACAAAAATTTCAGAATTGGTTGGAGTGAGAGCAGCGACAAGAACTAGGACGTCAGTATCTTCAGTGACAACAACCACTTTTTTATTAATATCCTCTGCTATTTTTAATGCAGTAGTAACTATGGTTCTATCTGCATCAGCTACACATTGCAAGGAATTTATTCCAACTTCAGTTAATTTATTTCGCAACATTTTAATGATATTACTTTTATTTTTGTTATTAAGTAAAAAATTTTCTTGATTTATTTTTAATACCATACTTTCATTGAAATAAATGTCAGCTGAGGCTTTTTGTTTTGTGCGTCTACTTCTTTCTGTTGCTTTAGTAGTTAGGCTTTCGTACCCATCAAAAATTACAGTACAATTACTGCTATAATTATTGTGAATGTATTTTATATAATTATCTATTATACGTGAGAAAGTCTGTCCGAGTGTCCATTTTACCTTATGCATCAAGAAACCCCCATCTATTACAAAGTGTGTCCGCAGAGGATCACGAACATTAATGGAAATTTTTTGGAAAAGTGAATATAAATCAGATTTCGTATTTTTCAGCATTCCGAATGTGTTAAAGTAAGCTTGAGGGAACGGTGATAATTCCCACTTTAAATAGTCTTGCATTTCTTCGTCCGTTTTTTTTTATGACACAAATTCTATGAAATAAAACATCAGGATCAATTTCCACTGTATTTTTGTCAATGATAATTGCGGAATTTGAAGAAGCGATTGTTTTTACAAGTTTGGATCTAGACAATTTTAAATCTTTAAAATTAGTGTTACTAATATCTTCCATTATTTTAATACCTACTTCAAAAGTATTATGACAGTTGCACTTTTCGGTTGCACTCACACCATTCGCAATATTTATTAAAGTTGCAACTGTTTCAGAAAATGGATGATATTGATCAAAAAATTGTTCAATAAGTTGTACAGAATTGAAATCTAATTGAATTCTACTATCAGATGAATCTTTGTGCTGATAATTTTTATCAAATGAACAATTTGTGAATTTCTCCATACCTTCTATAATGTCCTTCGTAAAAATGAAGCCTCTAATCCATTGATATGCAACACTTTCAGTAACGTCTCTTCTAAATAAACCACCTTCAAATTTTAATAGTCTCATTAGTGTTTGCTCTATTGTTTGATCAGTGAAAATTCCTGAAAAGAACCTGTCACTTCTTCTTGCTGTCCAAAAACCCGTTGTAGTAAATTTTTCATACTCGGTACTATCCATTTTCGTTTTTAACGATACCATATCCTCCAAATATATCTGAGCTGATTTAGCATAAGGAAAAAGGTATATCATACGTTCCACTGTTTTCAAATGGAGTTCCCAGTTTCCGCTTTTTTCAGCATATATAAAATCTTTGACAATAAAAATCATTGGGCAATATTGGATCCACAACTTGTACGTTGGATTTTCTTTTTCCATAATCTCCAATTCTATTTCAAAATCAGCCGTAACTTTTTCAAAAATTTCATCTGATTGAACTTCTTTAATATCATTTGGAAGCATGAATCAAAATTCTTTTACAAAATCAACATGTTTTTTAAATTCAGAATTTTTTTTCTCAATTCTAGAATATATTTTTTTTACCAAAGCCAAAAGTACAAGCGAATGAGCTTTTACAGCTCGAGCATATTGGTGACCACTTAAAATCTGCTTTGTAGTGTTCTCTCCGTAGATGCATAGTAATACCTCGACAAGCCCGTTATGTTTCATAATAAAGCCAATACTCCCTAAAAAGGACATCAACATATGGAAACCATCAAGTCTAATAAGAACCATAATGTCAGTATCCATTTGTGACGCACCTGTAAGACAATTAATTATTAGAAAAATATTAAGACTTAACTTTATGAATTAATATAGTAATAATAATTCTTACATACCTATTATATCGCGAGATTTCAAGTACAACGGCTGATCGAAAGTAATAATACAAGTTTTCATGTTAAATGTTCGTACGTATGAAATTGATTGACAAATTGCTGTAAATAATGTGCTATACTCGGACGGATAAGCGTGGATGAACGGTGCGAAATTTATTGCAGATACTTCATAATCAGTATTAATAGTTGTTAAATCTTCAACAAAACCATTCCATCCCTTTTCAAAAGTTGGTCTTACAAACTTCAGAAACATTCAATAACTATTTAATTTAGAAGCATCTGTCATTCTTAGATTTAAGTTAACATTTGGTTTCGGTAAATAATAAAACTTTAGTCCCTCTAATGGTGTAAATTCATAAGTTTTAATATCTATTTTACTTTGCACTATATATATATATATATATATATATATATATATATATATATATATATATATATATATATATATATATATATATATGAATAAATGCACCTTCTTTTAATTCGATTTCTCCTTGTATTGCAGCTGATATTTCATAAGTACGGACTTCATTATACGAACAGCTGAAACCCATCGCATGACACATATCAATCAATTCTCTTGATCCAAACTTTCTATGCAGTGCAACTCCAACAGCAATGTGAAGCGGTGAAAGTAGTAAGCGCGGGAACATTGCTGACATAATGGCATGAGCGATAGAAATTATTAAAGGGTCGTAAAATCCAGGATTTTTTTGTTTTCTATATTGATTAAGGATAAGCTTCTCCAATAAGTATTTAAGCTTATCTGGTATTTTTTCAGCTTTGGCAAACATTGTATCACTATGGGTATTCGTTTAAATCTGTCGTAGTGTATTCTTTAAGGGGGCTAGACACCTTTTTTCTCTGAAATAAGAAGTCACATTTTAATACATAAATGTAAACTAATTATTTCATACTTTTTACATATAAAAGTGGGTATATTTACCTAACCTTAAAACTTTCTCCGATGGGCCTTTTATATGGTCCAGAACCATAGTCATCGATGAAACAAGTTTTTTCACTAACCGTAAGCTTTGAAATTTTCCTGTGGGTGGATTGACTCCAGATTTGAACTAAATTACTCCTGAATAGTATAATTCTCATATGAGTGTAGCGATTTAGGATTAAATGTCGAAAAAAATTTTTACATCAGAAAAATTATGAAAAAATATAAAAAATTTTAAAAAATTAAAAAAAAAAACTTGAAAAACAGCACAATTTTTTTTTCTCATTAGATCAAAAATCCCTACACTCATATGAGAATTATACTATTCAGGAGTAATTTAGTTCAAATCTGGAGTCAATCCATCCACAGGAAAATTTCAAAGATTACGGTTAGTGAAAAAACTTGTTTCATCGATGACTATGGTTCTGGACCATATAAAAGGCCCATCGGAGAAAGTTTTAAGGTAAGGTAAATATACCCACTTTTATATGTAAAAAGTATGAAATAATTAGTTTACATTTATGTATTAAAATGTGACTTCTTATTTCAGAGAAAAAAGGTGTCTAGCCCCCTTAATTTCATTGAAAATAATTTTTACTACTTTATCAATAAGTTGATAATCAAAAGAATCTTCTTTACATTCCTGATAATTTTTTCGCAGAATATCGTATCCTTTGTTTGTTAAACAGCAATAACCCTGAGCACCTTTTTTATTAATAATTACAATATCATTTTGATAATGATTGTGCAATTTATTCCATAATGTCCCATTATTTGGGATAAACATTTTTTTTCACGTAAAATTTCATGAAAATCCTCTAGATTAAATTGATTTTCTTCATGGTCACCAATAAAATTAAATATTTCTTCCATTGAACATTGAATTTTTTTCTTGAAAGCTGCTTCCCTTTCAGAATTATGAGCATCCTTTTCCCTTAATTTTGATGAACAATTTTTTCTGTGACATTTTGCATTAAGAACAGTTACATCGTCCTCACATAAAAGTTTATTTATAATTTCTTCACTAACCAATGGATTGAAACTTTCATTATTTGAATGATAATCTATAACTAGTTGTTTACTTTTATCATTACTCAAAACAGAAAAAGGTTGAGTAGGATGAATTTTTTTCGTGCAAATGATACAATGCATTCCAAAATCGAAT